>CM035422.1:38500635-39115635 GCA_020310875.1 Ceratopteris richardii
TCTATAATATCGGATATGAGAAAGACATCAAGGGACTTCAAAACTAGGAGTAACAAGTGTTTTCTGTGATTCTACATCTCTTATGTTTTCTCATGCCACACTTCTTGATAATCCACAAGGACTTGATTTGTAAAAGTATGAGGGTGGTTAGATGGCCTACATCTACATAAGAATCATTGATAACATAAGAATCATTGATAACATAAGATTCATTGTGAATCATTGATAGCATAAGAATTGATTTTCTAATATCCATTGTTCAGCGGCTTAGGATATAGAAACTGAGAGTCCATAAAATAAGCTACATCTACAATGAGGTCCCCCCTAATTTGGGGCTAAAAAATATATGAATCGTCTTGGAGAGGGAAGGACCATCCAAAGAACTTTCTTACACTTTCCATTCATATCCTTCTCTGATGTATGGTTGACTTATTGGAGCCCAAGTCCTTTTCCACTTCAGTTTTTCCATCATATTCCACAATGGGATAGATCTAACTTGATATCTTTCCATCTCTTTGATATTTGTTATAGGTGGACTGATGATCAAGAATAAAGTGATTTTTCTTAGTCATGTTCATGTACATATCTTCGTGTCCATGTCATATGCATATTTTATAGTATACTTTCTTTATCCGTGAAGAAGGACTCAGCTATCTCCAAACCCTAGACTTTAGTGAGAATGGGACAAAATAAAGCCCATAGGCATCATGTCCTTTCCATTTCTACATGCGAAAGAACCATTCTACTCTATTCCATAAATCTCCATACATATTCGATTGTTAGATTTTTCCTCTTTGATTGATATTAGATTTTGAAGAAATATAGTCTTTAAGGTATCCATTAGATTTATGTTTTGTTTCAACATTAACAGGAGCTTGTTTACAAATACGTTGAAGGGCACCTTATACTTATCATTTATGATACTAATTCTTTTATTCTAGTTGGATTTTTTAATCCACCAATCACCTCAGGATAGAAATTGCTTTTCACCTTCTCACCTTGACATACCCATATTTCACCCTTAACTTTGTGCTCTAGCATCCGATTGAAGGGATTTTTGTCATGTTATGAAGCTACCTATGTAGCGCTTTAGGAAAGATGCCATGCACTCTCGGGCCTAGTTATTGGTCATTCAGTATCAGAATTGACTTTCCTCACTTGGCATGGCATCATAGCTCTTTGATCTGTAGGTGCTTGACCAATCATTCTTGACTGGCAAGGAACCAAAGTGCTTTAGTTTTGCTTAGTTGCATATTTTGGGCTATTTCCACACACGTTTGACATTGTTTTTGTTGGTATTGGGTGTTGTTGAAGTCAGTAATGCACCTGCGGGTTCGAGTCCACCGTGCGTGCCAGTGTTAGAGGGCCGCCGAACCAGGACAAATGAACTCGGACAGGTGCCTTAAATGTAAAAGTGTTGGACGGCCGCCGAACAAGGACAAAAGTACGAGGGCAGGTAGCTTAAATGAAAAAAGAATCTTTCAGGAAACGCGCAGGTAACTGCAGAAGTGCGCACTCTTGTAAAAAAATTCTCTAAGGCAATGAGAAAAAGAGCGGCAGCAGCCCGTTTGTGGGAATTGCAGTGTGTTGTTTGATTGAGTCTCGTTTGAGAGTGCTGTAAATGCATTGTGTGAGCGTGTATGCTGTTGAAAAGATAATTTCTGCTTTGTTCTGTTCCGTCTGTACTCTGGCTAGTCGATTATCCTCACCTCAGTATAGAGTTGCGAATCAGTTGTATTGTGTTACGAGTCTGTCCGGTGATGATTGAGTGTGTCTCTGAGCGTGATCAAGTGCGGTATGTTATTTGGCAGTTCTTCGGCGAAGTAGGTAGCACGAAGAGTAATTCCGAACTAATTGTCTGTTAGCGTTTCTGTAAGTAATCGACTTCGATACTGTAGCCTATAGTTACTGTTGATTCCGATTACGGGAAGAATAGTAGCTGTAATGGTCTGAATGTGAGTAGGGCGTCGTTAGTTTATGGTTAACCGTTTATTACTAGGAAATTGATTGTTCGAGTCCTTGTAACTTTAAGGTATAATGTCTGGTTGGTATACCTATCTGCCATGACGAAGTACGGATTAGGTGACATTGTTACTGAAGTATATGCTGCGCATAAATTAAGTAACCGAATTACTACCCTCAGTCTTGAAGTTCTAATTCCAGTACACTGAATAGTCTTCCGTTGTTCAGGGATGGACACTGAGCTAAGAACGGGATGACATTAAGATTGTGTGTTAATTTGGGAAAATAGTATAGGGCCTCTATCTAACAGACCCCTACCACTCCCAAGGACCCACGTGGCTAAGAGAACAATTGCGGTTAGGAAGACTCGGAACCGGCTGAACTTGAAGTGTTTGGGTGGGAAAGTAGAAGTAATGATTAAACGATAAAACGTTTAACATTTGGCGCCATCTGTGGGAAAGTGGCATCAGGTTGCCAGTTATCTCTGAAAAGTGGCAGTAGCGCGCCGGCTGTTTTTCAGAATCAAACACTACGTTTATCGTTCGATTGGCTGACGGTAGCAACAGAGCCAGATTGTTGCCAACTGCTTAGATAGTGCTACTAAGCAATGATACATGCCGGTTACTCGGTCTGGCGAAACGTATCCTAGGAACCATACGACTGGAACACGAAAAGTACTAAAGACAACCCCAGGAGAAGAAGGTATAACGCGGCCTGACCCAGTGGTCAAGCAAGTTAAGGACGTTAAAATTAATTCCGGTCATATTCCGGTGGAACGATCAACGCCTTTGGTACATTCTGGTGTCACTTCGATCCAGCCCAACCAAAATACAGTAATTCCAGAATCTACCAAGACACCGCTGGAAACCAGTTTAACAACCTTGGATAAAGATTCAGAGTTACCCACGATTAGAAAAACTCTAGGAAAAGAAATCGGTAAAAGCAGAAAAACACTACAGTCTGGTACACTGTGAGTTCATTCCGGTGATATTCCGGTGATAGAAACACCAACTGGCGGCCAAGGATTAGCATTTTTTGCGGAGTCCTCAGCCCGACCCGTGTGCTTGGAAGAAAGATTTCGGATATTGGACATCCAGAAGGAAGGAGAGCTATTCGAAGCAGAGGTCCGAAGTATCCTACGCAAAAACAGCACACCGGAAGGCACGCCATCCGGCAATCCAGGTTCTGGTAGTTCAACCAATCAACCTCAAGATACAGAAGAAGGACCGGATACACTCACGATGAACGGACAACAACAGCAACAACAGTTAGGCCAACCAAGGCCGCCTCCAACAAGAGTAACATACACGAAATTTGGTGGATTCCCAGGAGATGACCCGGATGCTCACATACGCACTTTCGAGATCAGTCATGCAGTCCTCAACCATCCATCGGATCAGGCATACAAGGCCATTGTTTTTCAATCTACACTGGTCAATGAAGCAGCTAGATGGCTTACGGAATACGACATTAATCATTTCGGTACCTATGATGCAGTACGAGATGCTTTTTTGCAACGATTCAGGCTAAAGAAGAATCCCGCCGAAATCTTTGATTATTTACAGAACAACCGACAGAAGGCGAATCAGACTGTCCAAGAATATGCTACACTTTTTAGAACACACTTGCGACAGATACCACAGGCCCACGCTAACTTACCAGATGATGTCATCACTCAGTGGTTTATCAATGGTTTAAACCCACAATTGAAGCAGATCATGATCATAAGATGTGTCGGAGCAATGACGTTGGATGCAGTCATTGCCATGGCTTTGCAACTGGAATCCAAAGTCGGTGGATTTACAGAAGATCTAGAGTGGTTAAAAACGAACAAAACTATGACTGAAGATATAACCAGACAAGTGTATTGTATCACATGCAAAAATTCAGGTCATACTAGTGCCAACTGTGCGCTAAATCAAACATTCTGCGCTATCTGCAACACTGCCGGACACACCACCGGAAATTGTGTCTACAATGCCAGAATACAGGGAACAGCAACAGTCAATGCTGTTATTCAAGAACATGGACAGGCAGCGAATCACTATGTACCTCCGCAACTGAGAAACAATCAACCGCAAGGATATCGAAACTACCGAGGACAGAGGAACAATAACTATAACGCAAACCGCTGGCAGAACGAACCACCACCGGAAAATCCCAATTTACCACCGCCACGCTGTCATTTTTGTGGTGAATTCGGACACATTAGAAGATATTGCAAGGACGCAGCTGAGTATGATCAAAGGAAGAAGGAGCAGCACAACCCAATGGCCAACATGGTACAAATTACACCGGTAGAAACGCAAACTGCTACAGTCCAGACCCGATCAGGTAAACAGCTGCAGTCAGCAGCAGAAGTATTTGAACCAGGGATACGAGAACAACATAGGATGTATAACAAAGCTAGCCACTGGACCGCCACAGAACTACCAGTGTTCCCAGAACCCATTCCGGTGACTCAGACCTCGTCGACAAAGGAAGGAACACAACAAAAGGAAGCAGCAGCGGAACCACCATCAGGAGTAGACATAACATCAGATACTTTGGCATCAGTAGAGACCTCAAGTTCAAAAGAGCAGGATAACCAATCTCAGCAGGCCTGGGAAATTTTATCCAAGGCATCTATCACTCTGCCCCTCGGCCAACTACTGGCATTAGTACCTGGGGTTCGACAATAGTTCCAGCAACAGTTTAGTCCGGTACCTTCTTGTATTCCGGCGACAGCAGCAGTTCAACCAGAACCTGATTCTACGGTTGATCATTCAGTCCCCTTGATTACAGTATGGTATAAGAATCATAAAATTACACAAGTATTGATTGATGGAGGCTCTGGTGTCAACATTGCAACTACAGCCTTGTGCAATAGGTTAGGATGGACCGAAATCGAACCAGTTCAATTTTTTGTCAGAATGGCAGATCAATCTAGAGTCCATCCTGTAGGACTTGTGCGAAATGTACCCATTACTTTACAAGGTACGACCTTCAAAATGAATTTTGTTATACTAGATCTGCCGGAATCCACTTTGGATTACAACCTTCTTTTTGGTCGACCTTGGCTGAAGCATGCGAAGGTAATACAAGACTGGTCTGCACAAGAGCTTACGTTCAAAGATGCCAGCCGTAGATATGTCGTAAAATTAGATGCTATACAACCTTGCGAACTGCACGCCAGACCATATTTTGCTGAACCTGTCCACATGTTAGATGGACTATCAGATGATGAAGAAGAGGAATTTCTGAAGAGTAACGCTAACTTAATGACCTTAGGGACTGTTGATCTACAGTCCGTAATAGATAACTGGAGTACTTCAGTATGCACAGTTACACCAATCACCCAAGAAACCAAGCAGGAAGATAGGGTGCCAACACATGACAATGAATTACATTCACTATTCCGGTCGACAGACGACACAGAGAAACCGCAACAGTTTTATGTCTCCGAAGACCAGTTGACCTCGTACAATCTAGGAGACGAAGATCATCCACGACTTGTAAAGATAAGGCAAAACTTACCGGAATTATTTAAGGCTGATCTGATTCGACTACTTCGCGAATTCTCAGACGTCTTTGCCTGGGATTACAAAGATATGAAAGGATTAGATCCGCACATATATCAGCACAGAGTCATGCTGAAGCCTGAAGCTAAACCGAATAGGCAGCCCAGCTATCGGATGAATCCCAATTATGCATCTCAGGTAAAAGCCGAACTTGACAGATTATTAAAGGTTGGATTCATCGTACCAATAGAACATGCTGAATGGATTTCACCAATTGTGATCGTGCCAAAGAAAAATAAGCAACTACGAATCTGTGTAGACTACCGGAAATTAAACGCAGCAACAGTACCGGATCCTTTCCCAATCCCCTTTCTGGATACCATGCTTGATAGGGTAGCAGGCCACGAAATGTATTCATTCTTAGACGGATACAGCGGTTACAATCAGGTTAGAATGGCTGAAGCAGATATCCCAAAAACCGCCTTCATTACCAATTGGGGTGTCTTTGCTTGTACGGTAATGTGGTTTGGATTGAGAAATGCACCAAGCACCTTTCAGCGATGTATGCAGGAGATTTTCTCTCCTTATCTCAATTCGTTTATGCAAGTATATCTCGATGATTTCTCAATTTTTGGAAAGATGATGGCACATTTGCTTCATCTACGATGTTGTTTCCAAAAGTGTCGAGATTACAGACTCTGCCTTAACCCAAGCAAATCTGTGTTTGCCGTTTCATGTGGCAAACTACTTGGTCATATTGTATCTGCCCAAGGTATCCGAGTAGTCCCAGATAAGATTTCGGCAATTTTAGAAGCCCCAGTACCCGCCACTCCGAAAGAAGTAATGCGTTTTATGGGTCAAGTACGGTGGCACGGCAGACACTTACGGTGGCTTGCTCATCTGGCTGTACCTCTGAATAGAATAATCACCAAAACTCCACGACAGTTCGAATGGACTCAAGAATGCCAAACTACATTTGATCGACTCAAGTATCTATTGACGCAGGCACCAATCCTACAACCACCGGACTGGGACAATCCGTTCCATGTTTTTATCGACGCTTCAGATATTGCGATCGGCAGTATTCTGATGCAGCAAACACATAAGTGGTTTCGCCCTGTCTATTACGCCAGCAGAAGGCTTGCACTGGCAGAAAAGAACTATTCTACCACTGAAAGAGAATGTCTAGGGTTAATTTACTCCATCAAAAAGTTCAGACATTATTTATTAGGCCGGAAATTTACCTTTCATGTGGATCATGCTGCCCTTGTCTATCTAGTAAGACAACAACATTTAGGCGGACGATTAGCCCGATGGGTGCTACTCTTGCAGGAATTTGATTATGAAGTCATTCACCGACCCGGAAATGCACATGCCTTAGCAGATTTCTTATCTCGCCTAGATTCTGGTGAAGCTCCGATAGGCATAGATGACACGACTCCAGCAATTTATAGTTCTGAGCCACTGACCGATGAGACTGCCAAATTACAAGCAACACCTACATATTATGATCAGATTTTAACTTTTCTCACCGAAGGATGCTTTCCATCTGAGACTGCCAAGGCAGTTCGAAGGAAAATGGCAGTCTTTAGCCGCCGATTCCGGCTAGTGGCAGGAGAACTATATTATGTAGATCACACCGGAATCTTACTTCGATGTGTCCCTCCGCACGAAATTAACTTGGTCATCACAATGGCTCATTCAACCCCTACTGGTGGTCATTTTGCCACAAATCTAACTCACCGGAAAATTCTGCAAGGAGGTCTCTGGTGGCCTACTATGTACCGAGATGTGGCCCAATTCGTCAAAAACTGCGATAACTGTCAAAGGTCTGGACAACCACTGCAACGACACTTCTTTCCCTTGCAGCCAATTATGCCACTCGAACCATTTCAAAAATGGGGATTAGATTTTATCGGTCCAATCACACCTCCAGCAGTCTTCAGTAACAACAGATACATACTAACTTGTACAGACTATGCAACGAGATGGGCAGAAGCCTGGGCTTTATGGTCTGCTACAGTAGTTGTAGTAGCGAAATGTCTGTTAAATGATGTTTTCCCACGATTTGGCTTACCACTCGAATTGGTGACAGATCAAGGTACTCACTTCGTAAATCAAGTAATGAAGGTACTAACCCAATCATTCCAGGTGACACATAAACTCAGCTCTCCATATTACCCTCGCACCAATGGTCTGGCCGAAAGCACAAACAAATCACTATTGAATATCCTCCGGAAACTGATCATGGAAGCACCGGAAAGATGGGATCAACTACTACCTGCAGTATTATGGGCATACCGAACTACATATAAGGTAACAACAGGTTTGACACCTTTCAAACTAGCTTATGGTTTAGAAGCAATAGCACCCATGGAAATCGTTATCCCAAGCCTGCGTGTAGCAATCACCCAGAAAATGCTACCAGAAGAATCGCTGACAGCACGGATGGACGCACTCAGGGAACTTGATGAGCACCGATGGCTCAGCTTTTTAACAATGCGCGAAGTACAACTAAGACAAGCCAAGACACACGATCGATATTTGAAGACCCCAATCTTTTCGGTAGGTCAGCTTGTACTCTTCTATAATGCAAAATCCGATAGAGCAGCAGGAAAGTTCAAACTACGCTAGTTCGGTCCCTTTAAGATCTCAGAACAAGTCGGTCCGGCAACTTTTCGGTTGACTACGTTGACTGGAAATCCACTCCCCAAGGTAACTAATGGGTCGAAGTTACGGCCATATCATCACACCACTAGCCCGCATTAAGTTTTCAACGATGGACCGCGTTTTGTTTAAACTTTTCTTTTCCTTCTTTTCTGCTTTTTATAAATAGCCGCGTTTTGTACGATCTTGATATAACCAGCCGCCCTCTTAACAGTCACTCGAGTACGCACACCTGCATGAAAACCAATACTATTCCCACACCGCACAATGATATTCCACCCCTTTTTTTTTCTCCCCACTGTAGTGTTTCTATTTAAACTCTGTCGACGACGCCGAAATAAGCTATTGTGTTGCATGCTAGTATTCTGAGCCCTCGTGCATTCTGCATCCGTGCTCATCATCTACCTCAGTAACCGCCATGGAAGCGATAGCCAACTATGCGGCCTTCCGCGATGGTATCCCTACCGAGGTAGGCGAATACCTGCGTTGCAGAGGGTTGGCTAACTTCGCTGAGTTGCCTTGGCACTCGGTGGAAGCCCATCCTTTCTTCACATAGATCATCACCGCCATTGCTCAGTCCCTCGCCACCGAACGCCAATGGGTCTTCCTCTCACTCCCTTCGCGCACAGTCATCACCTTTCAAGCCTTCGCTGAAGCCTATCGCCTCAACCCGCAAGGCCGTGAAAATGGCCAGAGTATTCCCATTGCCCGCATGAATGAACTATTCCCCCGCTCCTCGTCCAACGAATACGCCATTCTCTGCCGCCCCGAACCCGAACGATCTGCTCTGCAATTCTTAGTCGCCATACTTAACCTGCAGAAACGCACTTACGGCATCTCATGACCATTTTATTCCGCTTTAGAATTAGCTGTCCAGGAACCCGTCAACTTTGCATCATACTTCTTCCTCAGAATCCATAAAGAATGTGTTGCCATCGTGAAGCAACTCCAAAAGGGTACCACCCCGCGCTCTCGCCTTCCCCAGATCATCTCATTCCTGTTCCCAGCTATCCTTGCCGCACAACCACCACCCCAAGGTCCCATTCTTAGGCACGAAGAATCAGTTCAACCTCTCGAAGAAGAAGAAGAAGAAGATGAGGAGATCAACCACCTTTTCCGCAATAAGAGAATTCGGATCAGCTCCTCAGAAAGCGAAGCACAAGGATCCGCCGGACAGAATCAGGACACCCGAAACGCCGACCAAGAAGAGACCTTCCACGACACAGCCACTTCCATACACAACGAATCATCGGCCGACCACCACGACCAGCAGAAGCACACAGAAACAGAACCAATCTCAACCGAAGAAGCATCAGCACGACGAGAAGATGAACAGCACGTGATCGACAGCGCACTCAACACCTTACTTAAGGCCGTAGAATCCACCATCGTCCACATTACAGGTGAAAGCCAACCCACCCATCAGGTAACCCACCCTACATCCCCTGGCCCTCAGTTCCCACCAGTCAACCCTCTCCCGCCGCCAATTTCCGAATCTTCTTTATCCTCCCCCAATTATTCACCCCCGACATCCCCCCAAATCCATACCCAAACCTCTGCACCACCACAACACCCACTCCTCCTTTCCTCTGTTCCGATCTTTTCCGAACTGGCCAACATGGGCCAACTGCTCATCACCCTCTCACAACAACTTCCGGTACAAATGAGTGAGGTCACAAATACCATTCGGCACGACCTGTAGCACCAAGTCGACCTCTTGGAAGCCGACATCACCCCACTCCAAGAAGAAGTCGACGCCGTAAGAGCGGAGAATCATCAATTACAGACACAACTAGCCGATCTCCAAGCACAGTTTTCGGAACAACAGGACTTGATATAGCAGAGAGATACAGCATTGGAGCAGCTTTCCGCCAAAGACCAGCTATTACACGAAGCACACGAAGAAATCCGGGAACTAAAGACTGCCCTCCAAGAAAAAGAAGATATCAGTTCATCCCTCGAAGAAATGGTCGAAGAAACGAAGGCCCAGTTGCAGGAAACCATCCAAAAGAGCCCAGGAATGTTTGGACGACGTAAATAGAATGCTGAGACGCTAATTAACCAGGGAAGCGAAACACCAAAAAGATCTGGCAGATGCTCGAAGAGAACGAGATGCATATTCCAGAACGATTGAATTTCAGAACCAGCAACTCGAGCGACTGGATAACCAACTCCGAAATCAGAAGGATCGAGTCATAGAGATGCAGCGGAAAGTCACCGAAATGAAGACATCCAGGGACGCTGCATTATCCAATGATTTCTATTTACAGGAGGCCTTTTTGCAGACCCAGGCCGAAATCTTGCTTACCGAAGCAATCGCGCTTAGTTCCGTCAGAATAGATGCGCAGGTTTTAGAACACGACACGCTAAAGCAATTATTAGAAACCCTTAAGAAAAAAATAGCTCGTACATTTAGATTAGCCAGGAATATGTACCTCGAAGGCCTCATAGAAGAATAAGTAAAATTCAACCATGCGAATTCATAATGTAACGATGGATTCGAAATGAGTATGATAACAAAGTTTTGTTTTCTGATATTTTTCGCACATGTAAACACTTGTTCAGTCTAGCATCGATCTACGGAATAACACGCAGCATAATGATTCTTACTCATGATACAATTTTGACAAGGGGAAGGAAGAGTCATGTTCGACTGAAATACAATCATGCCAGCAAATGACTGTTCAAGCCCTGGTGCTTATAAAATGTGTTTGCCTAGCATAGCATTCTTCACTACAGTATTCTTCGAGCTTCGGCGCTAGTTAACATACTTCCAGCATATTATTCTCGGCAACCCTTACAATCATGTCTGAATCCGACATACTAAGATGGCAACTCAGGAAGCGCGCAAATACACAGAACCATGTTGTGACGACAACAGATACTACCTTACAGGATAATGCAGATGACTCAGTAACTTCTGCAACAGTCAAGGTTCATCATAAATTTTCCACAGAATTTAAAATCGAGCTCAACATCCATTCGAGAAGGAATGAGAACTGGCTACGGAGGATAGGACTCCTCCAGTTTGCTCAATTACCATGGGAGCAGTGGATCGATAATGAAGATGCAGAGAATCAATTATATAGCATGCGACAAACAAAAGGCTTCATTCTAAATCAGGTACAATTTTCGCCACAGTTAGTCTCAGCTATATTTAAACTGCCACTGTATGATGATGCCCGATTTCCTAAATGTTCGAATGAAGATCTGAGAAATGAATTTGGCAACTGTGAAGGCCCCAGACGGTATTACATGTTGAAAAATGCCACATATCAGCGTCGTGAACAATTTAAGTGGTACTTAGAGAAGCTCTGTTTCCTAGTTAAATTCGATTTAATGTCTAGAGAAAATTTTTCACCATTAGTACATGCCGAAGGAGGTGGTAGGGTTAGCTCGACACACTGGTTGTATAACCACCTCTACACACAAATAATTGTCGGGGATAAGCGAAGATCCCACACCAACAGCAGACTAGCAGCCTATTTAGCTGCTATATTTAATTTTGTCCAATCAGTGAAGGATGAGAAGCTACACTGGTCTCCCCATTTTTATTCCGGTGATCATGATATGATAGACACAAGACACCAAACAGAGCCCGAGGAAGCAGACCAAGTCTCCACATCGTTTGCAAATTCCTTCCACACAGGTAATAGCGCACAGAACCAGACAGTAGGGACGCCGTTTCGGCTGTCAATTAAACGAAGGATGGCAGACCACTTGCCCATCGCCACTCCAGGGCAATTACCGGACGATCTCCAACCAGATTTTGTGACAGGGATGCAAAACAAATTACAGGAGGTTTCTCAATATTTGCGTCAACAAGAACAAGCGCTTCAGCACAAAAACGAATTACTATTCGCTACGATGACTAAGTCCAATTCATTACTAGAAAGAATGACACAGATGCAAAAGGAATTGGACGACAAAGAAGCTTTACTACAGGCGTTACAGAGTAACAACCGGCTGCTACTGAAATTTCTAGAAAATTAGTATGCATATGAATTAGAGAATACAACACATACTAAAAGTTTCTTGTTTCTTCATTGTCCATTGAGCAAAGGCTTGTGATTTGTTTCTTTTTCGTTACTTATTTAGGCATACATAGAGCATATTATTTAAAAACACAAAAAGAATTATAAAATAGGAAAAAACAAATTGCCCTTATCCTAGTATGGCCTCAAGACCATCATCCCTTTCTAGGAGAGATACACGCATGGAATAGCAACCCGCATATCCCATTTAGACCATGAGTAATAGAATTACTAATCTAGAAAGCACACTTCACGATATCTCGGCACACATGAGTGGGTCCAAGAAAGAGGGAGATGTGCAAGAGCTTGATTTTCCAAGGATGGGGGTATCAAATGAGCATCAAACTCTAGACGTTACTAGAGATAGAATTCAAGTCAGAGAGGCTAGATGGAAGCTTAAGGATCTTAAGCCACCTAGATATCATGGTTCAACTAGTGCTAGGACTGTTGATGCTATTGAGCAGTGGCTCAGCAAGTGGGAGCAGTGCTTCGGCTTGTGTCATCTCATAGATGATAGGCACAAGATTTAGCAGGCCACTTATGACCTTATGGACATCACCCATAGGTTGTGGCACAAGATCGAACAAGATAAGATAGAGCCCAAGACTTGGGGTCAGTTCAAGATCTTATTCTATAATAATTTCATACCGCCTGATGAGAGGCCTAGGGCACTAGAAACCTAGTTCTTCATCAATCAAAAGAATCTAAAAGTTCAAGAGTACATAGATAAGTACAGAGAGATGCTTCTTACAGTGCTTGATACTATCCCAAAGTTTCTCTAGGTCCACAAGTTCATCATGGGACTTAGGGAAACTATAAGACCATTGGTTAGGAAGGAGAGATGTCAATCCTTGGCACATGCCATGGAGATGGTTTTAGTCTATTAGGATGGCCATAGGGGCACATGCTTCTAGGGTGAGAGGTCCTCATGGCCTAACATCAATCGATCCTTCCACACACCTAGTTTGATCATTGCACAGCCTTCTAGAGAGGCTAAGTAAGTGCATATGATCAAGATAGTTGCATGAGGTAAGAGAAAAGTGTCTGCTTTGGTGAGAGGGCTTACACTAAGTTGATAATTACCCCTCACTAGAAAGACAAGGCAATGAAAGAAGGAATATGCTATGGGTGCTTACGTCAGCACATGTTTAAGGATTGTCCTAAGAAAAAGAAGATAGCAGCCACCATAGTCATAAATCCTACTCAGCCCGAGAGTGATGATGATGAGACTTTGGAGATCCCCTATAACCGTTATCATTTCCATAGTGGCCATGACAGTCACGAAAAAGGTCTCGACTGTGCCAAACACTATGCTTTCGCCAGTAGCACAAAAAGGATATTAGTTTCCCAATACAAAACTCATTGTCATGAGGGGAGTCGTGGCACAACAACCTATCAAGGTACTCTTTCAAACTGTGTCAACACATAATATCGTTAGTTCCCGACTAGTCAAGCGATTACATCTAGAGATTGTGTCGTTAGAGTATACCTACACAGTAGAGTTAGCGGATGGGAAGGGAACTGAAACATGGGATGGATGCATTGTTGCGCTACCTATTCAGATCCAATCCTATGAGGACAGATTGGATTTTGAGATAGCGAGACTAGCAGGTTTTGATGTAGTCCTTAGTAAGAAGTGCAAGAGACAGTCATTGACTTTGCTTCGCATGTTTGTCAGTTTAAGCATGAGGGGAGGCAACCATTGATATGTGGAGAGCCAGATCTCCAAGACACACGATTGGTAAATGCTACCAAGTTGCTTAAAATTGATTGTAAGTACATATATTTTCTTTATTTTATGCATTCATCGTGTATTATGATGGATTCATGTAGTCATGGAGACTTTAGTTGGAATACTTCAGCACTTTCAATGAAAGTGAGAGAAAAAATTTAAGAGTTATTCTTGAAAGAATTACCTTCTGGTTTTCCTCCTTGCAGGAACATAGAGCATAGAATCGAATTGGTATTGAGAGCAAGTTCAACTACTCAGCCACCATTTCAAATGAGTTTCCAAGAGGAAAATGAAGTTTGCAAGGTCATGGAAAAGTACCTACAGAAAGGGCTGATTAGACCCAGCTATTCACCCTTTGGAGCACCATTTCTTCTTATGAAGAAGAAAGATAGATCTTATAGGATGTGCATCGACTACCGAGCACTCAATAAGATTACTATCAAACATAGATATCCCATGCCAAGGATTGATGATCTTTTAGATGCTCTAGGTGGAGCCATTGTATTTAGTAAAATACATTTAAAAAGTTTCTACCATCAAATTAGGGTAAGAGACGATGATGTACATAAGACAACCTTCAAGACCCGTTTTGGGCATTATGAGTATTTGTTCATGCCACTTGGTTTGACTAATGCACCAGCGATATTTATGATGTTAATGAATGATATTTTATGTTTGTTCACTCGTAAATGTTTTGTTAATTTTGTTGATGATTTGTTAGTGTATAGAAAGATTGTGCATGAGCATGAGAGTCATCTCCGATTAGTATTGAATGTTTTAAAAGAGAATCAGTTGTATGCAAATCCGGAGAAGACTCAATTGTTTCTTCCAAGGATAGAGTTAGGGCATGTGCTATTGATCGATGGGGTTCAGATGGATCCCAAGAACGTTTCAATTATATTATATTGGCCTACTTCTCAAGATGAGGAGCAATTACGGTCATTTTTGAGACTTTTCGGTTTCTATAAAAAATTCATCTCTTCTTATTCATCGATAGTAGCACCTATGATGAACTTGCTTCAAGGGAAAGTTCCATTTGCATGGAAGCAAGAGCAGCAAGATAATTTTGATACTCTAAAACAAGTTGTTTCAAAGGCTCCTATACTCAAAGTGGTAGATCCATAGAAACCCTTTGAGTCAGAGACAGATGCTAGTAGCATAGCCATAGGAGCAGTTTTGAGTCAAGATTGTAGGCCAATAGCTTTTGAAAATAAGAAATTGAGTACTACACAATGCAACTTGCCAGTGCATGAACATGAGTTGTATGCAGTGGTGCATGCACTTAAAGTTTGGAGACACTATCTTTATGGTGCATACTTTAACATATACACAGATCACCATACACTCCAATATTTTTGTAGTCAGCTAGATCTTCGAGGTAGACATGCTCATTGGGTTGAGCTCATGTAGGAGTTTCACATGGAAATCATGTATAAAAGAGGCAGAGAGAATATAGTAGCTGATGCATTATCAAAAATAATGTATCAAATGAGCTTTATAGTTCTAGAAAGCTCATTGCTTCAAGAGGTAAAGGAAGCACAGGTGGAAGATCCACATTTGTTATACATTATTAGAGCCATCAGTGATGAATCTATTATAGGAGATGGGACAGTTCCAAATGTTTCTTCCCCTAGTAGAGCAAAAAAGTCTAGTCCGTATTCCAATTTCTCATAGGAGAATGGAATAGTCAAACAGAAAGGAAAGGTTTGTGTACCAGATTCTGGAGATTTGAGAAGAAAAGTCATGCATGATAACCATGATGTGCCTTGCACAGGACATCTGGTGTTGAAAAGACAATATAGCTTGTTAGATGAATATTTTGGTGGCCTGGAATAGCCAAAGATGTCCAGACTTATATTCAACAATGCTTTATGTGCCAAGTCAACAAAGTAGAAAGGGTAAAGACACTAGGTCTTTTGCATCCTTTATAGATTCTAGATCATAACTTAGATAGTGTATCCATGGACTTCATAGTTGGGTTTCCGCGGACCCAAAGGAAGCGGGATACTATCCTAGTTGTGGTAAGCAAGATGGTTCATTTCATACCCACATAGGAGATGTTAGAAGCTTCACAGGTAGCAGAGTTCTTTATCCATCATTCTTCAAATTGCATGGGTTACCAATATCCATAGTTTTTAGATAGGGATGTCAGATTCATGGGTCACTTGTGGAAGTTTGTATTTGACAAATTGAAGGTGTCATTAAAGATGAGTAGTAGTGATCATCCTCAGGTAGATGGTCAGACCAAGAGGATCAATTAGATACTCGAGGACATGTTGAGCGCATATGTGTCTAAGAGATAGACAAATTGGGATAGTTATTTGCCACTAGTTGAGTTTGCTTATAACAATATACCTCATAAGGTGACACGAATGTCTCCTTTTGAGATGAACTATGGCATGAATCCCAATGCTCCCAATACCATCGGCATGCCAAAGAAATTTCCTAGTGCTTTGTAGTTCTTGGCAAGCCTCCAAGAAAATTTAGAAATAACCAAAGCCAAGATGCAACAAGTCATTGATAGGGTGAAAGAGTATGCTGACAAGAAGAGATTTTTTAGATCCTTTGAGGAGGGAGATAGAGTCTTTCTTTAGATACCAACTACATCTACTTCACTCTCCATAGGGAAGTGTAGTAAGCTTTCACGAAAGTTTTGTGGACCTTGGAAAATACCTTAAAAGCTAAGTGAAGTTGCATATCGATTAGAGCTTCCTCTAAATTGTAGATTCCATCTAGGGTTCCATGTCAATAAACTTCGAAAGTATATTTCTAGGGAGGATAATCTAATAGAGGGTATTGTTTCTTTGCACAAAAGGGATAGCACAGATCATTCTTTAGACAAGATACTAGATCAGAGAGAGATGTGATTGAGAGATTGTGTCATCTTGGAGCATCTAGTAGCCTGGAGAGGATTACCACTTACTGACTCTACTTAAGAATGAGAAGCTCTAGTTCGCAAGTACTTTCCCTCATTCATAATTGAGGACAATGGTCTGTAGAAGGGGGAGACAATGTTAGACATTGATCCACAAGGATCATGACATTGGTCCATAGGGATCAGTCCATGTGTGTGAGGGACAAGGGTCAGCTAGCCAAGGTCCCAAGCTTTGGGAATACCCTAAGGTACTCAATAGTAATGGGAATAAGTGTTGTACGATGTACACATGGGTGGCACTGGAATATTTCAAATCATTGCTATTTTTAGAATACGAAAGGGTATATATGGATGGGAGGAGAGTCACACACACATCATTCAAGTTTTTCTCATAGTCTTGGACTTAGATCAGGGTATCATTAGATTAGGATTAGGCTGGAGGATGTCCCTAAAACTGCATTGAGGACTAGGTATGGGCATTATGAGTTCTTGGTGATGCCTTTTAGTCTCACCAATGCTCCTGCCACTTTCATGAACCTCATGAACACTGTGTTATGACCTTATCTAGGGTAGTTTGTAGTAGACTTTCTAGTTGATATTATGATCTATAGTAGATCAGAACAAGAACACTTGGAACACTTGAGAAAAGTATTCCATGGTTAGGGAAATTTCACTCTTTGCTAAGGAGTCAAAGTGTGAATTTTTCAAAATAGAGGTTAGCTACCTTGTGCATATAGTGTCCCAAACCAGAATCCACATGGATCTTGAAAAATCATGGGCCATCATGGAATGTCCACATCCCATCAACCTGGAAGAGTTGTAGATCTTCCTAAGGTTATCAAGATTCTATCGGACATTGATGAAGAATAATGCCAAGATCATTGTCTTGATGATGGAACAACTTAAAGGGAAAGGGAAATCCTTTCATTGGGGAGACGAACAGAAGCAAAGTATGGAAAAATCGAAAGTGGCAATTGCTATTGCTCCACTGTTGCACATAGTAGATCCCAATAAACGTTTGTGATTGGATTAAGTTTTACTCAGATCACCAACGAGATACTTGAGTCCATTAGAGGGAAATGTAGGCTTGATCCTGCATATTCCAAGATTTGGGAAGCCATAGATAAAGGGGATGGTGATACATGGGTCTCCAATGAGGATGGATTATCGATAGGTACTCAAGAAGGATTCAAGTGGAAGAATTACAATATCCAGATGGATATCTAATATATAAGGGTAAGATATGTGTCCCTAGAGACCATGAGATGAGATGGAACATTTGTTATGAGTTTCATGACACAGCTATTTTGGGACACCAATGAGTTAACAAGACTTATGATTTTGATAAGAGGTAGTTTTACTATTGTGGAATTCATTAGGATGTCCTAGAGTATGTGCTTAAGTGTCAGGTCAATAAAGCTGAAAGATTGGGGATTGGAGGGAGTACCCATTAGATATTCCAAATGGGAAGTGGGAGAGTATCTCCATGGATTTCATAGTTGGATTACCTAAGACACAGAGAGGGCACAACTCTGTTGGAACAAACCAATCACAAATTGGTGATTATGAATACCTTGAACAAAGCTTATGATCAGATTGAAGTGGAAAGAAGACACTTGAGAGAGTGAAGAGATCTCAGAAGTGAAGTATGTATACATATGTACATTATAGGTGGAAATTCTTGTAATCTAAGTATAGATAATCCTTAGGATGATAAGGAGTAATGTAATAGACGTGGGAGAAGTCTACAACTATATGTATATAAGTCAATGATGTAAAGAAATATGTATGAGAGTCATTAGAAGATAAGTTTTTGAGAGATAGATGTGAAGAGAGTTTTTTCCTCAGAAAATAGCGACAGGTTTTTCTCTGAATTCTCTCAGTCTGATCACATGGATCAGAAATCCTTTTGTACACATCTATTCTGAAAGTTAATGAAGCTATGTTCAAAGTTTCATAGACTAATTCCTTTCCTACTGTGAGAATGATCAATAGGAACATTTGTATGTAAAATCTGCAGACAGTCTTCTCAGAGTCGCGCACTTTTCCATGTCAGTGTTTTGCTTAGATATCATTGCATAGTGTAAATTTTTTAATGAGTGAGCATTCAAAATCTAAGTTAGAAGGTAAGGAAGCTATGGCTAAGAGCATTTAGCAAAACAGGATTTGTGCTGTGAGAAATCAACTTAAGAAGTTGACCATGTCAAAGTCGCCATTCCTGAAAGATAGTTTTTGACATATCTTTGATCTTAAGGATCAAATCAAAGTTTTAATGATTCTTTTGAAGGATCAATAGCTGATATGATCGCACAAAGATAGTGTGAAGACTTGTGCATCATAGATTTGAAGAAATTTAAAGATATGTGCAGGTAATGAAATCAATTTCTGAAGCAGATTTTCTGAAGAAGGAATTTCTTCACTCAGAGAAGTGTTAGTGAAAGTTTTGATAAAGGAAAACAATATTTGTGTAAAGTTTGATCCATAACTGATATAGAAGTGTTTTTAGATCGGTATAGATCAGACCTTTGGAGATTAAGAGGTCTCCAACAGTGGTATCAGAGCTGAAGGTGCAATACAAGGGAAGTAAAGTCAATGGAAGTCGTGACTATTGTAGATATTGAAGTTCTTTCTAATCGAAGGTGGACAAGGATAAATTTGTGAAGATAATCTGCAGAAGTACAAAGCACGAGTTCAAAGGATCAAGAAGGATCAAAGCTTCATATCAAAGGTACACTCTATTTTCATAAACCATAGTAATTGCAGACAAAGAAGATCAAGGATGGGAGAAAGCTTGCAAATTGACAAGCTAGATAGGGAGAACTATCCAGCTTGGTCCATGAGGATGGAGGCACACCTCATGAGCAAAGACTTGATGGCATTCACTATAGGAGAAGAAGAAAAGCTTGAGTTTACATATCCTAGTATTCCAACTAGGGAAGAGCTTGCATATTTGAAGACTTGGATGAGAAAGGATGCTCAAGCTAGGAGCATCATTTACATGGTTGTAAATGATTATCTTCTACCTCACATCAGAGGATTGGAAAATGCAACAGATGTTTGGAATGCTTTGGAAGAGCATTTCCAAAATACAACCAAGTCAAGGAAGTCTTCATTATGGGCTGAGTTCACAAGTTTCAAGAAGAAGAGCTCACAATCATTTTCTGATTATGTGGCAAGGATGAAGGATATTGCAGATAGCTTGGGAGCAGTAGATGAAGACATTGAAGAGGATAAGTTGGTAAGGCAAATACTTACAGGTCTGAGAGGAGATGAGAAGTGGAAGCCTTTCATATTGTCCATAGAATTGTCACTTGATCATTTTACTCCTGATCTTAATCAATTGCTAGGACACATGCTCACTTTTGACCAGGACATTAAGGGAGATAATGATAGGAGTGCAAGTCAAGCTATGTACTCCAAGGACAAGAAAAAGAATGGCAAAGGGAAGCAGTCAATTGATGATGAAGGATCTTCAAGCCAAGCTAACTTTACAAAAGGAAAGATGAATTTCAGAGGTAAAGGAAGAGGAGGTAAGAACAAAGATAATACTAAAGCTTGTTGGATTTGTGGCAGAACCAATCATTTGGCAAATGATTGTTGGTATAACAATCAAAATGGTGGAAGCAATAATCAGAATTTTAATCAGAGAGGTAGAGGAGGCAGAAACCAAAGAGGCAATTTCAGAGGAAGAGGTGGTAGGACATCATATGCTAGAGGAGGTGGAAGAAGTTTTCAACCTCAGTCCTACAACAAAAATTATTATAACTATGCATGAGATCAGAAGGATGATATGACTCTTATCTTGAATGCAACCCATGAATCAGTAGGAGAAGATCAAAGGGTGTTTTATATTGACTCAGGATGTAGCAATCATCTGAGTGGCAATATATCCTTGATGACTGATATGGAAGCAAAGGTGAATGAACATATAGTTCAAACAGGTGACAATACCAAACATAAAGTGGAGAGCATTGGATCAGTGAGACAAAGAGTGGAAGTACACTCTTGAGCAAGGTACTTTATGCTCCTACTATTCCTAAAAAATTGATAAGTGTAGGGCAAATCGTGGAGAAGGGATATGAAGTCAGATTCACAAATGATGGTATCTATGTGCAAGATCCAAATCAAGGATATAGAAACATAATTGTAGGTAAAAAGGAAGGAAGGTTGTTTACTCTTAAAGTCCAAGGTAATGTGGGACATGCTTTATTTACTTATGGAAGTCAAAAGATGTCTGAGTTAGACCTATGGCATAAAAGGCTAGGTCATTTCTGTGAAGAGAGATGGTGGATGCAATCCAAAGATGAGTAGGTGCCGCTACAACCAGCTTCACACCAGCCAACTGAGACTTCAGAGTTGATTAGTAGACCCTTTGAGCTTCCTAAATCCACCAAAATATCAGCCAAGTACTTTGGAACATGTATCCCAAAAGTTTAAGTCAAGACCGACAAGTTGCGAAATGACTAGCTCCCAAAACTTGCTATTTTTGGACATACACCTGCTGGAAAAAATGAACAGTGCTCTCAACCTGGAAGGAATTAGAAAAATTCCTTTTGGGCATAGCAAATAGACTTAGCAAGCTTCCTATTCCAAGTTAAAACACTTCAAATGATGGACTGAGCACTGAGAACAAGTTTCATCAAGTTCTGGAACATTCCCACAATTCTCGGGGCTCTGCAGAGATAGACCAGTAAGCAGTAAAATGCAGATATCTCCAAAAGTATAAATCCAATGATCTTGAAAATTTATATGTAGAAACTAGACAGTGAGAGCTATCCAACGCACTTTAAAACACTGAAAAATGTTCAGTAAAACTCGAGATATGACCTTCTGAAGTTACTGCTCTGAGTGAGTATAGCAGAGAACAAAACAGAGAGGTAGATGATAATAAATGTATAGATTCACATATGATTACAACCACATTGGCAATGAATCTTTGCACAATGGGAGTAGAATGATAGAGCTATGGAGTAAGCTCTTCAATCTCTACAAAATGACATCAAGTGGTCATGTACAAGGCTTGCTTATCGCCTCTTCCTTCTTGCTCCTTTTATAGCTATTCTTGGAGGGAGTTTTGAATTCGAATTCGAATGGCTCCACCTAAAAGTGATCCCCAAAGTTAGGAGATTCCCTCAGCTCAAAAATTCGTGATTTTGGTAGTTGGAGCCACGAATTTGCTTTTACATCATGGATGAGGTAAGCCATCCTTTTCCTTTTTTCTTTTTCCATTTACAAGAGATAAAATGTACTCTTTTACAAGAGGTGTTCACATGACTACTCATGTGACTTACAAATGAGGATAATATCAAGCATATCAAGCATGTAGGCTTGGGCAAAATGCACCAACAGCTCCCCCTCAAGCCTAACATGCTTGGCCTCCAAATAAGTCTTCAATTGTCCTTGATTTCCTGCAAACCAATCATCAACTTGAATCTACTTAACTTCGTACCATCAAGAGCTTTCGTCAACATGTCTGCACATTGCATATCTGTAGAGACATAGGATAGTTGAATATCCTTGCTCAATAGCTTCTCCCTTACATAATGGTAGTGGACTTCAATATGCTTGGTTCTAGCATGGTATACCGGATTAGCTGCTAGATGTAGTGAGCTTGTGTTGTCACCAAAGATGTGAGGTGTTGAAGAATGAAGTCCAAGATCTGTGTACAAAGATTTTAACCACATGATTTCTTGAGTTGCATTAGCCAAACCTCTATATTCAGCTTCAGTAGAAGATAATGCCACGGTTGGTTGCTTCTTCGATGACCAAGAAATGATTTTTGAACCTGCAAATGATATATACCCTGATGTGCTTCTTCTATCATCTTTAGATCCGGCCCAATCTGCATCTGAGTAGACCTTTAGCTCAATATCTGAAGTATATGAATAAAACAAACCTTCATTCATGGTCCCCTTTAGGTACTTGAGGACTCGCTTGGCCGCTTCCATATGTGGTCTTCTCGGCTTATGCATAAACTGACTCAATATGCTAACACTATAGCATATATCCACCCTTGTGAGTGTTGCATAGTTCAAACTTCCAACCAAGCTTTGATAGCTTGTGATGTCTTCAATTGGCTCTCCTTCATAAGCACTAAGCTTATGATTTTGCTCCATAGGTGTACCTGCACACTTTGTATTTTCCATCTTGAACTTGACGAGCATGTCATGGACATACTTCCTTTGTGTGATGTATATACCTGAATCTGTGTAGATCAACTCCAATCCAAGAAAATAAGTGAGTGGTCCGAGGTCACTTATTTTGAACTCCTCCTTCATTTGACTCTTTACCTGTTTGATTCCTTCAAGATCATTGCCTGTGATAATAATATCATCAACATACACACATAAATAGATCACTTCAGATCCATTCCTCTTTATGAACAAAGAGGTATCCGCCTTGCTAGCTTTGAATCCTTGGTCCTGCAAATAAGTAACCAATCTGAAATTCCAAGCTCTTGGAGCTTGCTTCAATCCATACAAAGCTTTCTTTAGTTTGCATACATAGTTAGGATGATGTGCATCCTCATATCCAGGAGGTTGTGCCATATACACTTCCTCAGAAATCCATCCATTCAAGAAAGCATTCTTTACATCAAGTTGATAAAGATTCCAATTTCTAGATGCAGCAAGACTTATGAGAACCCTAATTGTAGGCATTTTTGCAACAGGAGAGAAAGTCTCCTCATAATCAATACCATGGGTTTGAGCAAACCCTTTAGCAACTAACCTTGCTTTGTGTCTATTTATACTTCCATCTGGATTCCTCTTGATTTTGTATATCCATCGAGATCCGATTATCTTCATAGATGGCTTGTTAGGTACAAGCTCCCAAGTGTCATTCTCCTTCAAGGCTTCCATTTCTTCATCCATTGCATCTCTCCAAGCTTTCTTGCTTTGTGCTTCTTCGAATGTGGTAGGTTCTTCATTGGTTGAATCCTTTGCAATGTAGATTGAGTGCTTGGTGACCAAAGAAGTATCATAACCAAACCTCTCTGGTTTCTTCTTCTCCCTCGAAGACCTTCTAAGTGGTTGATGTGAGCTCTCGGGTCCATATGTAGCATCCTGCATCTTTGCTTTACCTTTGTTCTTCCATAGCTTTAGTCTTTCCAAGTCTTCTAGGTCAATCTCCGAATCACTTTCTTCAATCTGCTTTGGCTCCTTTGGTTGAAGTGATGGAAAATCTTCATCCAAGTCATATGGCAGCTTCACTTTCCTGTCATCATCAAACCATGATTTGTTTTCATCAAAAATTACATCTCTACTCACAGAAAATCCTTTATTGGTTGGATTGTACAATCTATATCCTTTTTGGTTTTGATCATAACCAATGAATACACACTTCTCTGCCTTGGGATCCAATTTCCCTCTTACTTGAGAAGGAATGTGAGCATAGGCTAAGCATCCAAAGATTTTACAATGCTCTAGACTAGGTCTTCTTCCATTCCACACTTCATATGGAGTGGTTCCATCTAGTGACTTAGATGGAAGTCTATTTATGAGATATGTGGCTGTCGACACAGCCTCTGCCCATAGGTAGTTCGGCAATCCCTTTTCGTTGAGCATGGACCTTGCAGCTTCGACGATAGCTCTATTCCTCCTCTCTGCTACACCATTGAGTTCAGGTGTATACCTTGTAGTGACTTCCCTTTTAATGCCTCTTTCATGCAAGAAGGCATCAAATTCAGAAGAGAAGTATTCTCCTCCACCATCTGATCTGAGTCTTTTCAAAGTCCTACCTGTTTGATTTTCAACAAGAGCAATATACTTCTTAAAGCAATTAAACACTTCATCCTTGTGCTTCATGAAAAACAGAATGGTCCACCTGCTACAATCATCTATGAAAGACACATAATATCTTGAGCCTGATATAGATGGCTCCTTACTTGGACCCCACACATCCGTGTGCACTAGATCCAAAGGATTTTGATACATATATCCTTTCTTATTGAAAGGTTGTCTATGAGCCTTGCCGAGTTGACAAGCTTCACACTTATAAATCATGTGTTGCCTTGTGATATTAGGCAAACCAAGTACACTTTGGTCCCTGCAAATCTGTTTGAGTGTCCTCTCACCAATGTGAGCAAGCCTTTTGTGCCATATCTCCAACTCTGTTAGAGTTTGAGATCCATAGCTAAACAAAGCTATGTTCTTTGTATCTTCCACTTCAAAAGTGAAAAGCCTTCCTGTCTTTTCTCCTTTGGCAATCCTTCGAAAGCCTTGCCTTGGGTCTTCAACATATGCTCCAAATCGATTGAATCTAACCTGCAATCCTTTTTCAACAATCTGTCCAACACTTATTAAATTTTTGGTAATTGTAGGGACATACAAGACTTTGCTTAAGAGGTTCATATTCCCATCTGATGTCTTCACATTACCTATCTTCTCCACTGAGTGCTTTGTGTCATCTCCTGTCTGCACTTCATGCTTGTTATGAGGATCTTCCAAATCAGAAAGTAAAGCCACATTTCCTGCTACATGGTTCGAGCATCCCGAATCAATGTAAAATATGTGATCATCATCCTTACCCTTCTTTGTTGATAGATTCATAATCAATAATGAATCTTCTTGACTTTGGTCCTCTGCATAGTTATTGTAATCTCTTCTTCCTCTATGGCCACTTTGATAGTTGTTGTTGTTGTTGTAATTGTTGTTGTAGTAGTTGTTGTTGTTGTAGCCTCCATTGTACCTACCTCTATTTGATCCATAGCCACCTCTATTGAATCCTCTTCCTCTTGAGTTCCTTGGATTCCTGAAACATTCTTCAGTAGTATGGTTAGATAAGCCACATATGTTGCAAGGTTGAGATGATTGGAATCTCCCCCTGCCTTGCTTTCCACCTCTGCCTCTTCCTCTAGCTCTTCCTCTACCTGCAAAGTTTGCTTGGAAAGAGCTTCCTTCATCTTCATTCTTTCTATTCTTTGACTTGTCCTTGACCTTAGCTTTATCAGAATATAAGGCAGAAGTTTGATTACCTCTTGAGGACTCACCACCTTTGCTAATCTTTGCTTCATGAGTGAAGAGTTGGCCCATGAGTGTGTTGAGGTCGGGTACATGCATATCCATGTATAAATCCATGGCTGTTGTGAATGACTCCCACTTGTCGTCTGCTTTGATTCCATTCATGATTTGTCTTATGATTTGCTCCTCTTCAATTACCTCTCCAATGCTTCCAAGTTGGTCGGAAATCTCCTTCATCTTTGTGACATAATCAGTCACATTTTGCTTCGGGCTTTTCTTCATTGTTGTGAACTCCATCCACAATTGGTTCTTCCTTGCTCGAGTGTTGGAAGAGAAGAAAGAAGCAAGTGCATTCCAGGTTTCTCTTGATGTCTTGCATCCCTTGACATGAGGTAAAAGAAAATCAGAGATTGAGTTTAGAATATAGGACCTTGCAAGTGCATCCTTCGAACACCAATTCGAAAGTCCTTCCACTTCTTCATGTGATGGTTGCCCTTTGTTCCTCATGGTTGGCATTGCTTCATCTCCGGATATGAATCCATATAGATTCCTCCCTTGAAGGTAAGCCTCCATCCTTAGAGACCATGCCGGGTAGTTGTTTCGATCCAATTTGTCAATTGTTGATGGAAATCCATCTCCCATGTTGCTTGACTATGCTCTGATACCACTGTGAAGAGAGATGGTGGATGCAATCCAAAGATGAGTAGGTGCCGCTACAACCAGCTTCACACCAGCCAACTGAGACTTCAGAGTTGATTAGTAGACCCTTTGAGCTTCCTAAATCCACCAAAATATCAGCCAAGTACTTTGGAACATGTATCCCAAAAGTTTAAGTCAAGACCGACAAGTTGCGAAATGACTAGCTCCCAAAACTTGCTATTTTTGGACATACACCTGCTGGAAAAAATGAACAGTGCTCTCAACCTGGAAGGAATTAGAAAAATTCCTTTTGGGCATAGCAAATAGACTTAGCAAGCTTCCTATTCCAAGTTAAAACACTTCAAATGATGGACTGAGCACTGAGAACAAGTTTCATCAAGTTCTGGAACATTCCCACAATTCTCGGGGCTCTGCAGAGATAGACCAGTAAGCAGTAAAATGCAGATATCTCCAAAAGTATAAATCCAATGACCTTGAAAATTTATATGTAGAAACTAGACAGTGAGAGCTATCCAACGCACTTTAAAACACTGAAAACTGTTCAGTAAAACTCGAGATATGACCTTCTGAAGTTACTGCTCTGAGTGAGTATAGCAGAGAACAAAACAGAGAGGTAGATGATAATAAATGTATAGATTCACATATGATTACAACCACATTGGCAATGAATCTTTGCACAATGGGAGTAGAATGATAGAGCTATGGAGTAAGCTCTTCAATCTCTACAAAATGACATCAAGTGGTCACGTACAAGGCTTGCTTATCGCCTCTTCCTTCTTGCTCCTTTTATAGCTATTCTTGGAGGGAGTTTTGAATTCGAATTCGAATGGCTCCACCTAAAAGTGATCCCCAAAGTTAGGAGAGATTCCCTCAGCTCAAAAATTCGTGATTTTGGTAGTTGGAGCCACGAATTTGCTTTTACATCATGGATGAGGTAAGCCATCCTTTTCCTTTTTTCTTTTTCCATTTACAAGAGATAAAATGTACTCTTTTACAAGAGGTGTTCACATGACTACTCATGTGACTTACAAATGAGGATAATATCAAGCATATCAAGCATGTAGGCTTGGGCAAAATGCACCAACAATTTCAATGAGAGAGCTATAAAGGAAATGTCAAAGAATCAAGTGGTGCTTGGTTTGCCAAAAATTGAAGGGCAACACATGGTGTACAAGTGTGAAGCTTGTCAATTAGGTAAAGCACACAAAAGCTCATACAATAAATCAGGGTACAAGTATTCAAATATGCTTGAATTGGTTCATACAGATGTGTGGGGTCCCTCAAGGGACTATAGCATAAATGGATCCAGATATTATGTGTTGTTTGTTGATGATGCAACCAGATGGATTACTTTATATGTAATCAAGGATAAATCAGACGTCTTCAAGACATTCAAACATTATCATGCTTATGTAGAAAGGATTACAGGACAAAAGCTTAAGAGGTTGAGATGAGATGGAGGGGGAGAGTATTTCTCTAAAGAGTTTAATGATGATTTGTGGAATGCGGGTATAAAGAGAGAAGTAACTTGCAGGTACTCTCCTCAACAAAATGGAGTTGCAGAAAGAAGAAATAGAACTCTTGTAGAATTTGCAAGAGCAATGATGAAGGAAAAGAATTGTCCAAATTACTTATGGGCAGAAGCTATCAATACTGCAACATACCTTGTGAATAGGTTACCTTGTAAAGCTTTGGATGGAAGAACTCCTTATGAAGCATGGTGGGGTAAGAAACCTACTCTTGATCATTGTAAGGTATTTGGATGCTTATCATATGCTTATGTTCCTTCACAATTGAGACATAAGCTAGAACCCAAAGCAGAGAAGTATGTGTTTATTGGGTATGATGATAGACAGATGGGTTACAGGTTGTGGAGTCCATCCACAAAGCAATTTCTTGTTACCAAAGATGTTACATTTGATGAGCAAAGCACATGGTATACAGGGTCAACAAATGATTATGCAGATGACAAACAAATACAAAGGAAAGGGAAGGCAAAAGTAAATGTGTATGAAGAAGATATTGATGATGTTGACTATAAAAGTAAATTGCAGGATAATGTAGAAGATGGGCCAAGGTTTGATCTAGAATCAAATGTGGCTGAGACTTCAAGAAGTGCAGAGGTCAGAAGATCCTCAAGGGAAAGGAAAGAGCCTATAAGGTATAGTTATGATACATCCTTTTTAACAACAAAAGATTATGCTTACATTATAAAGACAGAAGAGGATCCAATCACATATGAAGAAGCTAAAGGTAAATAGAATTGGGAGAAGGCAATGCAAGAAGAGTATGATGCTCTACTTGAAAATGAAACTTGGGAATTGGTGCCAAGACCAAACAATCAGAAAGTCATTGGATGTAAGTGGGTGCATAAAACAAAAAGATTTGCAGATGGTAAGGTGTCTAGATACAAGGCTAGACTTGTGGTCAAAGGTTATGCCCAAACTTATGGGGTAGATTATGATGAAACCTTTAGTCCTGTTGCTAAGATGTCTACAATTAGATCATTGATTGCTATTGTTGCTTGTAAAGGATGGAAGTTATCACAATTAGATGTGAAGAATGCATTTCTGAATGGATACATTGCAGATGAAGTATACATGGAGCAACCAGAAGGCTTTATGGATTCAATTGGATCAGATTATGTGTGTAAGCTCAAGAGAGCTTTGTATGGGTTGAAGCAGGCTCCAAGAGCATGGAATTACAGGCTTGTCAAGTTCTTGAATGATTGTGGATTTCAAGCATCAAAGGCAGATAGTAGCTTGCTAGTGAAGGCAAGTGAAAATGGATTCATATACATGTGTATTTATGTTGATGATATTATTGTCACAGGTACAGATGCTCAAGGAATCAATGAACTTAAGAAACAAATAGAGAAGGAGTTTAAGATAAGTGATTTGGGAAACTTATCTTATTTCTTAGGAATGCAGATTGTGTATACTCAACATGGAGTATATGTTATACAAGAGAGGTACTTGAAGAATCTTCTGATCAAATTTAACATGGAGGATTGCAAGCCTTCAAGCACACCATTGGAGGTAAATCATAAGTTGAGCAGGTATGGAGGTGAAGAATTTAATGACATGAAGAAATATCAGAGTTTGGTAGCTAGTTTAATCTATGCTACCTTGACAAGGCCAGATCTATCATATGCAGTAGGTGTGTTATCACAATTCATGCATTGTCCAAAAAAGACTCATTGGATTGCAGCTCAAAGGGTACTCAGATATATCAAAGGAACCCTAAGTGAAGGTTTGTATTATGGATTTACTTCTGACACAAGAATCAAAGTGTTTAGTGATGCAGATTGGGCAGGTGATTCAGATGATAGAAGGTCTACTCATGGATATCTCTGTTATATTCGAGATAAATTGGTTTCTTGGTGCTCAAAGAAGCAACATAGAGTTGCTTTTTCATCCACAGAAGCTGAGTATAAAGGAATGGTAGAGGCTGCAAAAGAAGTAATATGGTTAAAGACTTTGTTGAAGAGTTTTGGAACTGATCAGAGTACTCCAATCATTTTTGGAGAGGTACTTGATAAAGAGATTGAAGTGATGTATACTTCAACAAAAGAACAAGTTGCAGATATGATGACTAAAAGCTTGGATGGACCTAAGCTACAGAGATTCAAAGAGATGGCAGGAGTGAAGAAGAATGGAATAATCACAATTAGTGATTGAGGGGGAGCTGTTGGAACAAACCAATCACAAATTGGTGATTATGAATACCTTGAATCAAGCTTATCATCAGATTGAAGTGGAAAGAAGACACTTGAGAGAGTGAAGAGATCTCAGAAGTGAAGTATGTATACATATGTACATTATGGGTGGAAATTGTTGCAATTTGAGTATAGATAATCCTTAGGATGATAAGGAGTAATGTAATAGACACGGGATAAGTCTACAACTATATATATATAAGTCAATGATGTAAAGAAATATGTATGAGAGTCATTAGAAGATAAGTTTTTGAGAGATAGATGTGAAGAGAGTTTTTTCCTCAGAAAATAGTGATGGGTTTTTCTCTGAGTTCTCTCAGTCTGATCACGTGGATCAGAAATCCTTTTGTACACATCTATTTTGAAAGTTAATGAAGCTATGTTCAAAGTTTCATAGACTAATTCCTTTCCTACTGTGAGAATGATCAATAGGAACATTTGTATGTAAAATCTGCAGACAGTCTTCTCAGAGTCGCGCACTTTTCCATGTCAATGTTTTGTTTAGATCTCATTGCATAGTGTAAAGTTTTTAATGAATGAGCATTCAAAATCTAAGTTAGAAGGTAAGGAAGCTATGGCTAAGAGCATTTAGCAAAAGGGGATTTGTGGTGTGAGAAATCAACTTAAGAAGTTGACCATGTCAAAGTCACCATTCCTGAAAGACAGTTTTTGAAATATCTTTGATCTTAAGGATCAAATCAAAGTTTTAATGATTCTTTTGAAGGATCAATAGCTGATATGATTGCGCAAAGATAGTGTGAAGACTTGGATATCATAGATTTGAAGAAATTTAAAGATATGTGCAGGTAATGAAATCAATTTCTGAAGCAGATTTTCTAAAGAAGGAATTTCTTCACTCAGAGAAGTGTTAGTGAAAGTTTTGATAAAGGAAAACAATATTTGTGCAAAGTTTGATCCATAACTGATATAGAAGTGTTCTCAGATCAGTATAGATCAGACCTTTGGAGATTAAGAGGTCTCCAACAAACTCTATCTGGGTAATTGTAGACAGGTTAACCAAAATGGCTAGGTTTATTTTGACACATAGTACAATGAAGGAAAGTGAGTTGGCTATATTTTTTGTAGAGAACCTATACCAGTTATATGGTCTTCCTTTAGACATACTTTCAGATCGGGATAGGAAGTTCACTAGCCACTTTTGGAGATCAATCTTTAAAATGTTGAATACGAAACTTAGCACGAGTACGGTCAAGCATCCATAGTCGGATGGGAAAATAGAGAGGGTTAACCAAATCCTAGAGGATATGCTTGGAGCATATGTGAATGAAAGGCAAAATAATTGGGAAGAGTACTTACCAATAGTAGAGTTTGCATATAATAGTGCCAAGTGCTCTTCCACTAGGCATAGTCCATTCATGCTTATGTATGGGTTTCAACCAAGAGCTCCTTCTGCAATAGGATTGCATAATGTGAAAGTTCAAGCTACAAAGGACTTGTTGGAAGAGATGAATGATATGCTTAGGCTTGCAAAGGAAATCATAAATAGATCTTAGGAGATGACCCTCAAAGTAGAGACATCAACTTTGAGGTAGGAGAGCAAGTCTATCTCAGAGATCCATCTAGGTCTGAAACCATGAAGACAGGACCTTGTCCAAAACTATCTCCTACATATTGTGGACCATTCCCAATACTAAAGAGAATAGGAAAGATGTCTTACCAGCTCCAACTTCCAAAGAATAGCCAGATCCATCGAGTATTTCATGTTAGCTAGTTTAAGAAAAGGCTAGGTGAATCTAAAAACTTCATTCTAGATAGTGAGGTAGTAGATCCTATCTCTTTTCACTATGTTCCACATGAGCCTATGAGCATACTATGCACTCAAGAGAAACGAACAAGGGGTCACTTATATAAAGATTGTCTGGTAAAGTGGAAAGATAGTTTAAAAGATAGTGCTACATGGGAGTAGGTTAACACCCTTCAAAGACGGTTTCCCAATTTTAGACTACCTTCCCAAGAGTCTTCTTAAGGGGAAGAATGTAAGGAAAGAACATGAAGATATGACCATGTACTTCAAACACCTGTGGATATAATGGGAGTACCATTCCATCTATTCTCTCTCACTTGAGGACCTTCCAATACCATTTTTTAGGACAAAAATGAAGGGGAAGGAAATGTTACATTGAGTCATCTATGAACTTAGAGGTGAGCTAGCTCTTATAGTTTCTAGAATGGCTCACACATGAGTGCTACATGGCACCCACGTGTGAAGGCATATGGTGAATCTCTTAATATGGAGAGAGGGAATTAAATGGAGTGAGTAAGTGGATGGGTTGTACATTTTTTACTAGGGTTCTCCATGTGTGTGATCCAAATTTCTAGCTGACGTCTTCATCCTCATGAATAGAATTGAGTGAGTTCCAAAAATGGAGGCTCTTGTTGCAAATTGCTACAAATCTCTACCATATACTCTTCCCTTTAAGGGCAACCTAGAGAAGTAGCTAGTCTAGGCTAGACAAATAACCATTCTTTTTTAGAGGCTCTATTGCTCACATGTGAAAGCCAATGTCCAATGTGAACAAGTTAACTTTGAAAATATTCACAAGCATAAAATACTATAATATTATCGACTAAGGATGAGAATTGTGCAATAATATGGATTTTTAGAATGCCATCCATCCTATTTGTGTTGTATATGAAAAACACCTTAAAAATTCTAGGAGATGATCCAACCAATTCTTGTTTTCCATTGAGAACACTTTACACTTCCTTATTAGTATACTTTAGTAGTGTTGTGTCTGAATATTTAAGGATGTTAAAGCATCTTTTTCACTCTTTAGGAAATTTTTTTTGATGACTCATATATACCCATAACCTGAAGGAGCTATGTATCTTTGTACATTGACTTAGTAATACACTCTATGGTCTGGTTCAAAGATTTTTCTTTGTCATGTTGTTTCTCTACATTCGGGGTCCCCAAACTCGAAGATTTGGAATGTCTACCTTCTAAGGAATGACACCAACACACCCCCATGCATATTTTGAGATTTCCAAAGAAATTGGATGGTGTATACTTCAAAAAAATCTCTTTGGGGATTTTTGCACAATTGAAAAATTGATTCGAGCTCATATGAATCTCTAGATGCACTATTGTTGGATCTGCCAAACACACACACACACACATATACATACATACATACATATATATATATATATATATATATATATATATATATATATATATATATATATATATATATATATATATATATATATATATATATATATATATATATATATAGTTTTAGGTTTTCCAATACAAGCTTCTTAAAGTATGCTACTAGTGTACAAATCTCCATTAGGTAATTATGTTCAACTTTTCTTAGAAAAAGTAATTTCTTTTTCATCAAGGTGCAATCACCAGCCATGGTTGAGAACAATGGTATGTTTTGCATGTTGGTTGTTGAGGATGAATTGGATGGTTTCAACTAACCATTATGGACATACATGATTCAAAATATATTGGTTGCAAATGGATTGTGTAATAGTGTGTACGGTGTGGAAACACATCCTATGAGAAATTTTAAAATCCAATTGATGGAGGTGAGGTTAAGGAAGTTGTAGGTTTGAGTTTTGGTGTAGTTCCTATTTCAAGTCCCCTTGGAGCTCCCATTTCAATGATGTCAAGTACACCATCAACGCCCCCAACACTACAAAGCAACTCTGATGAGATGGTAGAGATGCACAAGCACATGCTTTCATTGATTTAGATTTCAACTCTGCCATTATCTTTCATATTTAATCATGCAAAACAATCAAGGATGCTTGGGATAATCTTTTCACCTATCTTATCTCAAAGAAAAATAGAGAGTGAGTGTATGAATGAATGTAATTATATAGAAATTTTCCTGGCAAGACACGAGGTTTGAACGAGGAGTTCATTTTTGCAGATGAAATGAAGGACAACAGTAAAGCTTGCTCTTCCTCTTGTAAGAAGAAATCTCTAAATGCGGTACAATTAAAGAAAGAAGAAAAATACAGGAGGACAATTGAAAATTTAAAAAAAAATTGAAATATTATAAGGCAAGTAATCATATCATCAATAAGTAACATAAGCTTGCTGCTAAAAAACCGAAGAGGATAGAGGCAAAAATGGATGCTGTAGACAATTTTGCTTCTAAGATTGTCTAAAAACTTAGTATAAAATGAAGATTAATCATTTAATACACAATGTAGTTGCATGTCAGATGTGGATTCGGATATTTTGTACTTTGAGAGTGGTGCGACCAAATATATTACCTCAAAATGGAGTTTCCACCTCACTTGAGAATTCCCTTGACGGGAATATTGTCATATGTGCAAACTAGTCCTCATATCCTGTCATGGAGTTGGAGATTCATCTTTACTATTCCTAATGGTAGTACATTCACATTTTTAAATGCCTCATGTGTACCATAGATCAAGAAGAGTCTATTAAACACCAAGCCCAGAAAGGTCTCCGAAAAATCAGAGCAGCGTTGAGATACGAGGAAGAAATACAAAGGAAAAACTTGCAAATCTTCTTCAAGGAGTGGTGGGCTGGAAAAGCCGACAAACCCACCAAAGAGATGTGCAGTATCCTTAAAAGGAAACACAACAGAGAGACGATTCCCCTACTGCTAGACCCACATGGCAATGTATGCAACTCGGAAGAAGATAATGTTGGCATCATCGAAGGGCACTTCACGAGACTCCTGGGAACCTCGAACCCCCTCTCCCACCTTAGAAGGGACTGCATGGCTGCCATATCTAGGGTTTCCCCCCGGAGAATACCACCCAACCTCCACTCCCTGCTTCATGCCCCGATCTCTGAATCAGAAATCATTGAGGTCATTGATGCCCTCCCTCTCAGTAAAAGCCCGGGACCCGGCGGACTCACTAACGAGTTTTTTAAATCCTTCAAGCTGGTGGTTGCCACCCCTCTTCGGAGGAATTATCAAGCTGATTCACAAGAAGGGGGAAAAAAACAGAATCGAGAACTGGCGGCCAATTACGATGCTCCAAACAGGATACAAGATCGTCGCCAAGGTCATTGCCAACAGACTGGCGTGCCACCTGAGATCTTGGCTTAGCGAGGACCAAAAAGGTTTCATCAAAGGCAGGTCCATCCTGGAAACCATTATGGATATTTGGGAAGGTATTCAATTTGCAAAAGAGTCTAATCAAGATGTGGTCTTCCTCAAGATCGACTTTGACAAAGCCTACGATAGGCTGGAATGGGACTATATTCTGCAGTCGCTCCAAGACCTCGGATGTAGTCAGAAATTCACCAAGATGATCGCAACCCTTCTCGGCAACGCAACGACCCAGATTAACGTTAACGGCAAACTTTCGAAGGCGATCCATCTTAAAAGATCTATTAGACAAGGGTGCCCTCTTGCCCCCCTTCTCTTTGCCATCGCCACTGAGGGGCTGAGCAGACTCGTGGCTCATCATGTGGAGGCTGGCAATATCAAGGGCCTCCAGCTACCTCACGACCACAGTCAAATCATCATGAGACTTTTTGCTGACGATATGAACGCGTTCGTTCACAATGATAATACCAGCCTAGAGACTTTCTGGAGGTGTCTTGATACCTTCTGTGAGGCCTCTGGATCCAAAATCAGCCACAATAAGACCGCCTTTAGGGCCATTGTGGGACACCAACCTGGCCTTCTCATTGATCATGGCTGTCAAATCATTCCGCAGGGCCAAATCTTTCGGCTGCTCGGAATCCCCTTGGGGTTTGGCGTCTCTATGGAGCAGCGATGGAACTGGGTGCTGGCCAAACTTGAAAACAAGCTAAATTACTGGAGAGGCATGCAAATCAATCTCGCTGGACGGGCGATGGTTATCAACACGTTCCTCCTCTCGTCTACCATCTATTTCCTTTCTTGCTGGAGACCGAATGAGCAAGGCCTGTCCAAACTGAATAGCATCTGCAGAAACTTTCTTTGGACGGGTGATCATAACAGAAGGGGGGTGCCTAAAATCAAATGGGCCATCTGCACCAGCCCTAGAGATAGCGGGGGGCTTGGCATCCTGGACATTGGGTGTATGGCTAACAAACTGGCAGCCAAATGGATGATTAAAGCTTGGTGCAATAGGGAGGCCTCGTGGGCCAAGCTGATCTTCAGAAACAAAAATGAGTTGGCCCTCACGGGGTCCCCGAACTGGAAGAACCTTGACATCATGACCCTGCTTTTCTCCCCGATACCTGTCTTCCCGAAAGGCTCCAACCTCGTATGCTCTCTTTGGAAGGGCTGGAATAAAGTCAAAAGCTTCACAAGAATTAGTGAGGACTGGAAGTGGGCGGCCGGAATCAGACAAAACGACTCTATCTGGTTTCCGATACATGGCATCCGGAGTGTGGAGTCGTGGAACATTCAAAATGCCAAGAAGTTATGGAACAAAGGATTCAAAAAATGGAAACACCTCTGGAAACAAGACACCAACAGTTGGATCAACTTCGAGGATATCGACCCTCGCATAAACATCTCCTACGAAGAATGGAACACCTTGCAAAGCAGATGCCTCGCTTGGGATCGTCACAAAACTCGCCTTCTCATGGGACATGATGCTCCGAACGCGCGTGGTCTCAAATGGCACAATGGAAATAGCCTACTCAAAATCCCGAACATCAAAGAAACAAATGACCTCCAGATCAGCCTCAACAAGAAGTGGTGCCTGTCTTGGACGCGGCTTCGGTGGGACATGAAATTCATGGGTATCTGGCACCCACTTATCGAGATTAAGAAGTCTGTCCTCTTATGGCAAATTCTTCATCGCGGAATTTGGACTAACCATAAGGCAAGCAAAATTTGTGGGATCCCTCCGTGGTGCAAACGCTGCCACCGTGCAATCGAAGATGTCCCACACATCTTCCTTACTTGCCCCAACTCCTTCAGAATCTGGCAGATGGTTGGACTGAAAATCAGAGTTCAGAAACAGCTTAGTTGGAAACAAGTCCTCTTGGGAGAAGCGATTGGATGCTCTGCGGCTCTCTGGAACGCAATCAGAGGGGAAGTCCTGTGGAAAATTTGGCGAGAGCGGTGTGCTCTCAACTTCGGCGACCCCCCCAGGGAGTGGTCGATTGAAAAATCCCTATTCCTCCTTGGCAAAAGGATCGTCAACAGTAAGAAATCCCCCCCCTTCAGACACCATCAAGTCCTCCTTTTGATCAACAACAAGCTCAAACCCAAGTGGGTCCCGCATGAGGGCGACGAGAGGGTGATCAACCTTCTTTGTAATGCAACCTAGGAATCATCCATGCTTCCCCTGCTTTGTGGGATTTGGGGGGTCCCGTGGGCACTAGACCCCTTATCTTGTACCTTTGTTTCTTAATTTAATTCAAGTCCGGGAGAGTAGGCTATTGCCGAACTTCCTTTATATTAAAAAGAAGAGTCTATTATCAATGTTAGCACTAGATGGGATTGCCTTGCTGGTAACATTTATTGATGACAAGTACACATTTAATGAGTAATCTAATGGTGGCAAAAGTATTACATCTTGCATGTTGCATTATGGTCTAAGCTCATAAGCTATCAAAAATATGTGGATGATTATGGATGTGGAGTATAGCATTTTCTATCTGTTTCATATGCAAAACTTTGGCATGCATATTTTTGTCATGTAATTTTTTGTACTTTTTTACACTTGCAAAAGTTTGACTTCATTTCCCAATGATGTCATAAACCAAAAGTTGTAGCTTGTTCATAGTGATGTTTGTGGTCCTAAAAACATTGTCTCTTGGTAATTACCTTTACTTCCTGAATTTTATTGATGACTACTCTACGAATGCATGGGAATATCCATTAAATTCAAATTCTGAAGTATTTATGTGCTACAAATAATTTCTAGTTATGTCTAAAAATCTACTATGTAAAATGGTCACCTTTCATTTTCATCAAATAGTAGAGTACAGTGTATCCATCTTCTTTCTATGACCGGTCGAATACTTACCTTTTCATCTTACCAACTCATCATCTATGTCATTCATTAACTTCTAGTGTGTTGCTTCATGGGTTTTCCAATGTCCCTCCACATAATTGTACCACTTCTTATGGGGAAGTTTGAATATCCATTTTTGTCTATGTATGGGATAAAAGATTAGTGTGTAGTGCCATATACTGGCATGTAAAGGTCGAGTTATAGGGCAATCATCCATTGCAAAGGGAGAAGGTTAACTTTCTGTTCGCTTTTTTTTACTATCCTAAAGAGCATGAAGAATAAAGAAAGGCAAGGGAATAGCTACACAAGGGGATATGAACATAGTAGAAAAAAATATAGTCCATAGAAGTCATAAAAGTCAACATATACAAAGCAATCAAAGTCTAAAGGGGGGGTATTTATGTGAATCTAAAGTGTGGTTTGAGTGTCTAAGACCTAGATCTACAACCTAGATCTACAAGATTATGTAAATATGACTTGGCTAAGAGTTAAAACATGAGTTGAGAGTTGGAGCACACAAAACAGGCGCCACTATATCCATAAGGAGTGGATTAGTGCACTAGAAGTCACTAAAAGCAATGGAAGGGAAAACAAAAAAAAAAAAAAGTGGAAGGTCATGAGGAGAGAGAAGATGTAAGGATAAATGAATATTCACAAAATCCCATGCATATTTCCCCATATTTAGAAGGATTTACATTATTTTTTGTGGAGATCTTGAGGAGATAGTGAAGAAGCAAATGCTTGTCATTCATGCACCAAAACATATAAAATTGACCCCAAATAGTGTGTTAGAAGGCACACATGTTGGTAGATAGCTCCCTGTTGTTCTCGAGGAAGCTCTTCAATCTAATCCCATGACCCTTACCCCATGTCCACAACCCATAGTACATGTTTGCATCACTCCTTTTCCCAAAAACTTAATCCATAGCTTATTTTGGTCTCCAAAACTTCATTAGAAAAACTCGAAAACTGTTATAATTACCTCCTTCTCCAAACTCGAAAACTCCAAGCTCTTCACCTTTTCTTTGTACCTGAACATGAGTTCCAAGGTGAGTTCGCACGGAGGTCACTCTTCAGATATCAGCCCAATCGTGTGTAGCTTTTTTATATATGCTCTCTCTCTTTCTCTAATTATCCACAAGGGCAATTGCTCATAGCCTCTCTCATGATTGCCACTTAGCACTCATGTGAGCATCTTACTCGACATGTTTAAGAGGTGGTTTACACCTCTTTCTCAAATCTAATGCAAGACACTCCATGTTATATATGTATTCCAATAGTACATCGTTTTGTACATAGTCCCCTTGTAGAAGCCGTTTCTCCCTATCGATATATATATATATATATATATATATATATATATATATATATATATATATATATATATATATATATATATATAATGCATCAAATATCTTTTTGTAAAGATTGTATTGTGTAGTTTATTTGATCCAAATACCTCTACTGAATGTTTCGATTATAAGTATGGGAAACAATTCTGTTGAACCTCTACTTTTTGCTTACATGAACCAACAAGTAATGTAGATTTAGGAACTTAGGTGTGTGACACTTTGAACTCAAATTTGAGTCATCTATAGCTTCTTAGAAGATGGTAGTTTCTTCTATGTGGAAAAAAATATGAGAGTCATTGAGTATCAAATTTATGTTTGAATAAAGTTTAAGTAATAACATACTCTAGTGAAAAAAAATGTACATTCTTGAAGATGGTATCTTTAAGAGATAGCACCTCCAACAAAATGAAAATTGTACCCTAATGTAGACTTATGATTGTCTACACAACTAGCATAATCAAAATCTATGTAACCAATAATGGATGCTTTCCTCTACGGACACATAGACACTTGTCTTTAGTGCAGCTCAGATATCTCAAAATTATCTTGACCTCATTGCTTCAAGAATAGCCTTGAGGCAATGATCCTAATTTCTTTGAGAATAGCCTTGAGATTTCATAAAAGCATCAAATTTTTTGTACCATTGTCTAGGGAACTATTCTTTAGCTTACAAACTAGAATTTCTTTCCCAGGAACTAAATAACCCTCCCATTGTTTCATATAGATCTCATATGTAAGATCTTCATGCAAGAAATTAGTTTTCACATCCATTTGTACTACCTCTAAGCCCTCCACTAAAATGAATCTAAGCAACATGTACAGGGTGGTCATTGCAAGAGAGCAAGGATTACGACCACCACATGCTAGAGAGATGACTCTCCTCCCAACCAAATGCCTCTATATATAGCTCTCTCCAGGGGACTGCCTTCTTGGGCAGGTGGATACTAACCATCCAAGTGTCAGCCATGTAACTACATGTGTGCCAAGTGTCCCAGTTAACTCGAGTTAACTCAAGTGGATGCTTCTAGAAGGCTCTAGAGCTCTTTGGGCAAAACACTCTCCCCATGTACCCCATGGGGGTTGAACCCAAGACCTCCTCCTTCACATCCTTGAGACTTAACCACTAAGCTAAGTGGATCACTTGTTCACAAGAGCACAAGACCTCCTAGTAAGTCTAAACTCGAGATCTTTGGTCATACACACGGATGACCAAACGGTGTCCGATTTCAGATCTATCTGAACCGGCTAGACCCTTGGATCATAGACTTACTTTATTACATTCTTCCCCCCTTGGAAAGGATTTTCGTCCTCGAAAATAGAGCTATATACATACTGTAGGCAACCCCCGAGCCTCATGTTCTAAAACTAGAAGAACATGGTCATGTTCTAGAACTGGAAGAACATGTCTCATCTCTGTGGTGGCATCCCTGCCCAAATGATTCAAAACACTATCCAGGTTTGCACTTTGATGAACGGGACAAAGTACAAACTAGTGAAGAATAATAAGGGTGGATCTAATGACATCCCTGGCTAATTCACAGTTTCTGGATGTGCGATCTAGGCACAAACATGTGAACTAGGTGGATTCAAATTACTAGTCCATTTCTAGGCATGACTGGTGCATGGACTTAGTAATGAAGGTGGGATTCTTATCCCTCGCAAGACTTTGAGAATTCTTGATTCACTTGAATTTGTTTTGGAGAACTTGAAGTTTGGTTGTCCCATACATCTAACTTTAGATGTCTGTACAATGGTTTACTTTTATCTAACAGTTACTTGATTTTTTCACCCGACTAGAGGACTACTTTGTCCTTATGAGTTTAAAAATCCTTTGTAAACTGTAGGAGAAAGTTTACCATTTCTTTGAGTCAACCATACTATAACTTGACCAATACAACTTCAAAATGAAAATTGTCCAACTTAAGACACTTTTCTCAAAGACTTTTAACTGAAAGTTCTTGGGAATTGTCAATCTGATGAGCAATTCCTAACTTCCCTATTCTAGAGTATACTGGACTCCAAGAAATCATTTATGCTATAACTTGAAGCAAACTCAAATGAATAAGTCCACTTAGACTTATCATCTTTTGAAGATTGAAAAGGTTCTTGTACATAACATCTATCTAGGATGTTCAAGTTAGTTATTTTATTCTAACCGGCTAACCCTGGTGTAGCTCAAGCGTAAGCACCACCTCCTTTACTTGTCAATCCGCGGAGACGTGAGGACCGGTATGAAGACCACGAGCAAATGAAGGCACAAGTGCGTGAGTGAAAGCACACAAACATGCACACACATACACACACACGCGCACAAAGTAAGATCAAAGAGAGGAACAATGGAAAGCTTAGATTGCAAAAGAGTTCTCTTACAAAAGTTCTATTCTCTAACAAGCTAACCCCAAAAATGAGCTCTCTAGCTCTTTTTATAGTTTTTTGACTAGTTTTGGCCCTGTCCAGACCTAGTGTCCGGCCTAGTTAAAAATTAGGTTCCAGGGCTTATTTGAGGGCTCAAACGAAGTCTAAAAATTATGAAAATTGGTACGATGGTACTTCTAATACTCCTCAAGCTCAAGGACTCCTCGGCTTGAACAAAATGGAGTTACTAAAAATAGATAATGGTATTTACAATGGTTTTTAGTGATGAAAATCACTATTTTTGTAGGGGATTCTTCTTAAAATTTGACATACACTTCTTGGAGCTCCCTACTTGCTTCCTTTCCTTGTGTGTCCACCTTTTGATGTGCTTCCATGTTTTGTCCTTGACTTTGAGCTTCAACACTCCCCCCCCTCTCGAGTCTGTCGTCCCTGACAGACCCTTGTTGGAAGGGCTGTTCTGTGTAGTGCTTTGAGGGAAGGGCTGGTTCCTTGGACTCCAGCAAGAATGTGTCGTTGTGAGATTTCAAAACTGCAAGTTGCTCAAAAGAGGTTGTCAAGAGTGATTTGGAGCAACTACTGGCTTCAATTTGCTTCCGAGATATGGATGTTGTTCCCATGATGTCCGCTAACTCTTTTAAAGATGATGTTGAGAGCAGTCATGCCAACTACTCATAACCCATAATGAATGATGGGTAAGTGTGTTCGTGCCTGGGTTGAAAAAAGTATGTGCCTTGTGCACGACCTTGTAATGTAGCCCTACGCATGCTTACTTGGAAAATGCATTGGAAGAAGTATGGTGCAAAAATTGCGGGTCTTGAGCTAAGTGCTCAAGGGTATGCTGACGAAGAGGTTTCCTAAACTATCATGGTTATGGTGTTTCCAGAGTAAAGATACTTACCATGGCGAAGGTTGATGGATGTTTGTCTCTTCGTGTTGTACACTCGGCCTTTGGGATGGAACCTTGTTGATGAATGTCCATGTTGATTGTCCACTGATGAGATCTTTTGAGTGGTGGATCCCCTCTCCTCTTTTCAAAGCAACATTTGTCACTAACAATGTGCATTTCTGAGCTTGGGCTCATGCACGTTCACTTCCCTATATTGACACTCAGAGGAATATTGGACACGTGCCGGTTTCTAAGAGATTACCATGCTTATTGACATAGACCATTCACCAGTGCTACTGTTCCATACTGGTTCAGGAAATACTGAGAATTGAATTGCTTTATATTCCTTGGCAAGCAACATCGGGTAACTACACCAAGCTGAGTTTCACATATTCTCTTTAGCTCACCATATGCAGGAGTCTTCTCCTCCAGAACTACCTTTTGCAGATATCTCCTTGGATGCTCTGGTACATGAAGTAGTTAAGCATCACTCAAGTTGCGGACCTTCAAGCTCTTCATTCCTACCATGGTAAGAGAAAATCATAGTTGTAGATGCCATATTCATGCCAAATACTTGTCATCTACCAGACATCTACCAGATAAGGCAGCAATAATCTCACTGCTGGCCGAGAGACACTTCTATCCAAATTGATAAATGCCTAGTAATCAACAGTTCCACCTTCAACTAAGCATGCCTCATTCATGTTTCATAAGCCAAACTTGGGAACAAGCTCTCGCCCACTTTTCTTTCCCTCTTTTTTTTTTTTTTTTTTTTTTTTGGAACAGGATATCACAAAACAAGAACACAAAAGTTAGTATCAATAGAAATGTTTGACATATGTCACTGTGCTCTTGTGCATGGGATTCTCAAGTGTGTCTATGCACGGCCGTGTAATGTGGCCCTATATTAATGCATACTTTGGAGATGCATGACCTGAATGGTGCAAAAGACAGGGTTGTGCAAGGAGCACATGGTTGTTGCTCGTTCGAGGCTTTCAATGTTATTCGTGGAGGTTGATGCCGACCTTGGTGGAGGTATCCATTGAGTCTCGAACTGATGTAATCCTCCTTATTGGAGTCCATTTTAGAACAGTATTTGGCACTGTAGAAATCACTTCAGGCGCCTTCCTCTTCGGATGCGTTCTGAACTGTGGTATCCAGTGTGGTTGGCGCTTTGGTTCGATGGAGACTGCTTGTACTTTTGGCTTCCAAACCCATATCCTTTTTGCACGTCTTCCTACTATTCTTGAAGAGCTGATTTGATCTTCTTTCGGTCTCTGTACGTGGTTCTTACCCTCTTCTCTTTTTGGCTTCTTGGTTGAGACCTTTCGCATGTGGGAGAACATAGGTTGTTGTGGATGTAAGAGCTTCTTAGGTACCCACATTTGTAATTGCCCTTGTTGAGCTGCAGCTAACTTCTTAGGCACCCAAACTTGTTGGATACCTCGTGATTGAGCTTGTCCGAGCTGCTTTCTTCGTCTTCTGACTTGGTTGGCTTGCCTGGATGGGATTTGTGGGGGCAAGGCTGGTGGTTGCTCTCCTTTGCGTACCCAGATCTGCTTCATGCCCGGAACCGCTTTTTTATTGAATGGTGTCTTTCTATTTGATGTAGCAGTTGTCGTGAACGGTTGTGTTTGCTTGTGTGGTGGGCTCACTACTGTGGCTACTTGATTCTTTGGAGAAGAAGAAAGATCCACCCGCCTTCGAACCTGGTCTTCCACGATTGACTCCTTCTGTATCATAGAGCTTTTGACACATGCAACATCTTCTTTCATATGATTAGTCTTGGAAGAACTAAGAGAGTGTGTGGTGCCATGATTTAGGAGCATGCAGTTCTCTAATTCTAATGTAATGCATTGTTCATGTGCCCAAACTTGAAGAATTTGACTTCTTAGGTTTAAGTTAACTGCATGGTCATAGATCCAATCTTGACCCAGGACAAGTGGTTCTGTAAGGTTCTCATCTTGACATACTAGCGCTTTGACTTTCATTGGAACATCGTGAAGGTAGATGGGAAGTTCCACCTCGCCCAAACAAGGGGTTTCCACACCTCCCAAACCTATGAGATAAGCTTCTATGGGATTGATGTTCAACTGCAAGTCTTGGCAGTGGGAAAGTCTAACTGCACTACTTGCTGCACCTGAGTCAATCAATGCTTTCACCGTCCTTGCACCCTTCCCTTGTCCTATCTGTATGGTCACAAAGGGTCTTCAGTCAATGACCTGAGAAGTCGCTATGCCTGACTTTTGACACATATCCATGTGATATTTTGGGGCTTTTGAGTTGACATCTAGGCCTAATCGCCTTAACTTATTTCGCCTAATACGCTCTCTGGCCTCTACCTGTGCTTCTTCTCTCACTCTTAACTCTTCTTCATTTCGCTTCTTAGCAGTGTTGAGTCTCATTAGCATATCCTCAGTAAGAGGTTCTTGATATAGCTTGACTCTACAGCCACTAATATAGTTTGGCAAGATATCTCCTTCTAGAGTGGCCAACTGAACTGCACCACTAGTGGAAATTCTATTAATGATCATGGGTCCGTATACTCTTTTTTCCAACTTACGGGCATGTTGTTTTAGTGTGTATACCAGCACTAGATCTCCCTCTTTCAATCCCTTATCCTTGATGTGTGCATCAAAGTATGCCTTTTGCCTCTTCTTTGCAGCGTAGATGCCTGCTGCCACTCGTAGCCTCGTCTCACCCAAGCGTTCGAGATCAAAGATCCTAGAGGACAATTCGTGCCCATTCCACTCATACTCTTGTGCTACTTTTAAGGCAGGGATTAAGAAATCTAGTGGTAGCACAGCGTTCTGTCCGAAGACCATCTGAAATGGGGTGGCGTTGAGTACCGTTTTGTAGGCAACTCGATAAGCCCAAACAGCATGATGAAGTTGTTTGTCCCAATCAGAGCGTTTATTATTTACCAGTTTTGTCAATACGTTACAGAGGATCTTATTGGTACTCTCGGCTTGTCCGTTGGCTAGTGGGTGATAGGGGGCAGATTTCTTATGTATCACCAAGAATTCTTGGAGAAGATTTTCAATGACTTCATTCAAGAAGTGTGTGCCTCTATCACTCACCAACTCTATTGGTAGTCCATATCTCGTGAACACATTCTCGAATAAGAACTTAGCAGTAGTCTGAGCATCATTCTTTGTTGTGGCTTTGACTTCTACCCACTTTGTAAGGTAATCTGTGGCTACAATGATGTACTCTGCATGGGAGTTTCTAGGTGGGGGGTTAATAGGACCTATGAAGTCTATGCCCCACTTCGAAAATGCACGTCCTCCCATCATTGGCCTCAAGGGCATCTCGTCTTTTCTAACTGGATATTGTGCACGTTGGCATGTGTCACATTTCTTCACATAGGTATGTGCATCCATATGAAGAGTGGGCCACCAAATTCCTGAGAATAGAATGGTCTTGATCACTCGGTCAGGACCAAAATGTCCACCTGCAACACCGCTGTGTGCAATTTCTAAGACTTTCAAATAATCTGATTCGTTAACGCACAGCCTTAAGTAACCATCTTTGCCTCTTCGGTATAGGTTGTCTCCTACTAGGGCAAAGCCTTGAGCCTCTTGCTCCATGCTTCTTCTTCTTGCTAGACTAGCCTCTTTGGGTAATCTTCTCGATCTCATAAACTCTACCAATGGAGCACTCCAATCTGGAATTAATGACACTTGATAAAGGGTCGCATGCTCCACTGGGGGTCTCTCTCTGCACCTTGGACAATTCTTAATCCACTCATGTATTTCTTTGTCCATGCTAGGCCAATACACTCCTAAACACTTTAGATTCTGCAATGTTCGTTGTTTAGAATAGTGATTTCCTAGCATTCCTTCATGGGCTTGTTGCAACCAACTACTATGTTCATCATCCTCCACACAACAAGCTAATACACCCTCAGAATCTTGTTTATACATGCTTCCTGCTAATATGTGATATTTTTGTGATTTTACAATTTCTTCTTGTGATGTTTTCACATTCTTATTTGCAGGGCCAAAGGTTAGGACTGGTACCAACTTATTTGCCCATTTAGGAACAACTTCTAAATTGAACAGATAAGCATCGGGTAATTCGTCAGACACTCCTCGCGGTGACTCTCCTGAAGTGATGCGAGAAAGGTGATCTGCCCGAAGGTGGGTTCTACCTTTCCTGACAACAACTTCAAAGTCATATTCCATTAGTAAGAGGAACCATCTTACTAAGCGTCCAGTGTTGCAAGGTTTATTGACCAAATATAACAAAGCTTGATGATCAGTGAAAAACTTGAACTTGTTGGCCAATAAATAGTGTCTAAACTTCTTCACAGCATATACCATGCCTAAGCCCTCTCGCTCAGTTGTGGTATAGTTCCGTTCAGCTGCAGTGAGCTGTCTACTAGCATATGCTATGGGCAAATCTAAGTTTCCTTCACTTGTGGGTTGTGCTAGCACACATCCTATGGCATGATTGGATGCATCCACATGGACATGGAATGGTTTATTCCAATCAGGAGTGGTGAGTATTGGTGCCATGCACAAACGTTTCTTCAGTTCGTTGAAAGAATTCTCGCATTCGTCGTTCCACTCAAAATTAGACAACAAGGCATAAAGGGGTCTAGCTATGATCGCGTACATGTGGATAAACCTACGGTAGTATCCACAATGGCCCATAAAGGCTTGTACCTCTTTAATATTCCTTGGCCTTGGTAGCTCCGCTATGGCTCATACCTTATCTTCATCTGTTGAGATTCCATTCTTAGAAACAATATGACCTAGGATTTTACCTTGACGCACCATAAACACACACTTTTCTGGGTTTAGACACACTCGATATTCTCTACACTTGTTGAAGATTTGTCTGAGCTCAGGGATGTGAACCCTTCTTTCTTGGGAATGAGCACATAAATCATCCACATACACTTCTAAGCTCTTTCGCAAGAACTCTTTGAAGACATGACACATGAGCCTTTGGAATGTTGCAGGTGCATTGGTGAGCCCAAATGGCATCACACGAAATGCAAAGATTCCCCACTCTGTAGCAAAAGCTGTTTTGTGTTGATCTTCTGGGGCAATGGCTACTTGATTGTAACCTGAAAATCCATCAAGGAAGCTATAAACTTCCTTGCCTGCAACACTCTCCAATAGGTGTTCTGTGATTGGAAGTGGACAACTATCTCTAATCGTAGCGGCATTAACTTTTTTAAGGTTAATACACACTCGCAACTTCCTGTTCTTCTTGGGTACCACAACAATGGGGGACACCCATTCGGTATGCTCAATCTCATAGATGAATCCGGCTTCAATCAACCTATCAATTTCTTCTTTTATTTTTGCTGCATAGGTATCATTATATGTGTAGGGCTTCTGTTTGGTGGGCTTAGCATCAGCAGTCATGGGGATAGTATGAGAGCAAATTCTTGGATCTACCCCTTTCAAGTCTCTATAGTGCCATGCAAACACATCCCTATATTCCCTTAATAGAGCTATGAGCTCCATTTCTTCTCTTGCGCTTAGGTCATCTCCTATATATGTGCATCTCTCTTCGTTCTCTTCAATGGTCACTACAATCTTCTTGGTCTTTTCTTTATTATCATATGATTCTCCTATGATGGCCTCTCTCTTAGGCATTCATACCAAAATTTTGCGGTCGTCAACTTCATATTTCTTGAAGTTTTCTGGTACTTCAAACAATGATTCCTCCTCTTCTTGTTTCACTGCTTTTCTTTTCTTTTTCTTTTGACTACTCTCACTTCCATCCTTTGAGTTTACTGTTTTAATACTTGTGAGAGGTTCTTCTTCTTTCTGGGTGAACACTCCTATATCTTCTAGATAGTGTTGCTCTGAGTTAAAGCAACTATCCATCACAATAGACTCCATATCATCGTCATTCTCTTCTTCTTCTAAGACATCACTAGGGTCACATTCTTCTAGCAAGGGTTGACACATGAAAACTGAGATATCATAACCCTCCTCATCACAATGAGGTGTCCACTGTTCCTCATTGATAGCAATGTCCATGGTGGCTAAGATTTCTGGCCAGCCAAGAGGCTCAAACTCCTCATCTGGAAAGATCATCGGTGTGTAGGCTGGGTCTCTAACTGGTCTATCTCCTAGCGAAGTTCCTTCTTCTCTTGCCTTTAAACGGCTTTCCTCTTCCTTTGCGACCTTGCACATCCACAAATGAGTATCTTCATGTAGCCATGATGGATCAGGTGAACTTTCAGAATGCACAGAGATGGAATCTTCTTTCGCTTTGTGGATAGAATTCCATTGTAGGGGTGGTACATCTCTGAAGGTGTAATCCTTCAAATTGACCTTGGTGGTGACCCCTAAGTGCTGTAAGTACAAGGAGTTAGTTCCCCAATCCTGTACTATTTGCAACTGTCGTAGGAAGGGTCTTCCTAGGATCATCTCATAGACATTATTTTTCTCAAAGTCACATATAGCAAATGTGTGCTCAAACTCTACACCACAAGTGGTTAGAGTGATCCCTTCTAGCAATCCTAGAGGTCTTTCAAAATGACCATCAGCCATTTGAAGCTTCATTCTAGTTGGCCTTAATGTGGGCTTGCCCCATTGCTTCCACAAGGAGGTGGTTGCAATAGCAACACCAGCACCTGAATCTATGATTGCTTTGGTTGAGTAACCTTGGTAAGTGATTGGAAGATAAGTATTACCTTCTTCACCCTCACACATGTCCCCTATTTTGTCTAGAGGTATCTCTGGTACCCTTTGCTTGGAGCCTACTTTTGGCATGTTGGAATCAAGTTCTGGAACCTGATCCTTCACATGATTCCAAAGCTCAGGTTTTGCTTTGAGCAGCTCTTCCACAGTGAGATGACACTGAACCTTAGTGTTCTTCACGACATCCGTGTTCCTTGGAACCACTGAGTCTTCATTTCTTACTAGTATTGTGGGAGCTCTAATCTGGAGAGATTCAGATTCCCATGGGCCGGGAAATTGAGGCAGTTCTTCTAAGGTATTAGATTCAAAATCTAACCTTTCGTCTTCTTGTTGTTCTGCTTCATCTTCGTAAATAGATGGGATGTCTTGGGGAAATTGATCATGAAGATCATCAATCTCAGGAATAGGAGGGGAATTACCCTTCTCCTTGGCCCATTTCTCTTCTTGTATTTCCCGCAAGAATTCTTGAGAGTACTGTTGAATTGAAGGAGGTATTCCTGGATCCGTGAATTAGGAACATAAGCTCCCATTGGTGGTGAGCTTCCTCTTTCAATAACTGGTTGAGCCTGAGGAGGTAAAGAAACTTGTGGTTTGTTTACCAACTGCTCTAATCGTTCTAGTAAGCCCTGGAAATGCAAATCCCCTTTGACAGAGTTTGTCTGATTGAACTTTTGACTAGTCTCAAGTATAGCTTGAGCTTGTTCTACCATTTTCATGCACATTTTCATCCGTTCAATCTCTAAGTCCGCTCTAGGGTAACTCTTGTCTAGGTTTGCAGCTGTAGGCCCTTCTTGAAGTCGAGCCTGGTAGGCCTTGAACATCATGTCCAAGCCTTCTGGGGTTGGATCTGCGAGAACCGACCCTGGTTGTGGTCTATTTACAATGGGTGGTGGGGTGGGATGAGGTGGAGTGGATGGAGTTTCGGTATGCGAGGGGCTTTGAGATGCAATGTCCTCTATTTTTGTTTTCGCTTCTTTTAAGCTTTCTTCTAGTTCCGATAACTTTTTATTCCACTTGCGATTGGCCTTCTCTCTGGTATCCTTCCATGTTCTTGTTTTCCTCTTACTAGGCTCTCCCGATTCACTCGACTCTGATTGTTCTACTGGTTTATCCTGTTTTAAGGCTTGTGCTCTAGTGACAGCTTGTATAGGAGCCACATTGCTATTACTTGAACTTGAATCTGCCACTAAGCCTACCACATTAATGGGTGTAATCTTGGGTGCACTAGAGGGGTTTCTTGGACAATCTCTGGGGAGATGGTCTTTGCCACACTAAGGACAAAAAGCCTGTAATGTGATAGTCTGTCCTTGACTCGGAGATGGTGGGTGGGGACAGTCACGAATGAAATGGTCACCTTGACATCTAAAACAAGATCCTCTAGGGGCTTGTGGTTTCATTTGTCTCAACTGGGGCCTAGGGTTAGGATTTGTGTACATGACATTGGAGTATTCTGGCTCCCAATTTTGCTCCATAGGTGGCGTCTCATATTGATACGAGTAAATCTCACTATGCTCAGGTGACTCAGTGTAATAAGCATGTGGACTACCTTCATGGGAGTAGTCTGAACTATGAGCGTGAGAGTCATTATCTGGTATCAATGGGGTTAGTGGCACCAATGCTCTATTTGGATTTTCCTCTCCCACAGCATATTTGACTGGAATCACGTTGGCTGGAGTTGGTGGTTGGTTTCCCAAGACAGGTTGTGGCCTATATGGTACCTGATATTGCTGTTGTGGTCTATAATATGGCTGTTGGTATTGGTTCTGATACCTACCTTGTGGGTAAGATTGCTGATAATTCTGTCTAACAGCCTGCCTATTGTAGGGACAATCTTGAGTCATGTGGTTTGTGTATTTTCTCTCAATAGTGCAATATGGAGCATTCCTTTCTCTAATGTTTTGGTTTTGCATTGGGCATACATTAGCCATGTGGTCGCCCCCACAAGTATAACACCGATTCACTGGAATGACTCTCTGTGTTTGTTTATTTTGGACTCCCAACTTCTTGGCAACTTGCTCAGCTATCTCTTCTATTTCTATGGAGATCTTTGAAGTATGACTAGTAGAACTATCCGAATCTTTGTAGAGTTTGGACAATCCTAACTCCTCACCCAAGTTATCTTCTATGTCTATGCACGTCCGCACACACTCTTCTATGATCTAGGATCTTTCAAGTACACATATGATCTTAACTTGGTGCTCAGTAAGCCATCTAAGAACAAAGCCACTTGTTTGGCCGGAGTGGGTAACTCTAGAGCAGGGCATCTTTCTAGATACTGTCTGAATCTTCTACCTGCTAGTCGCACTGTTTCTTGGGGAGTCTGCTTGAAGTTGTGGATCAAAGATGATGTGTTATGCCTGATACCACTCTTGGAAAATTCTACAATGAATTCGTCTAGCAGTTGACCTATGTCGTGATAGCTGCTTCTACTCAATGGTTGAAACCAAGCTAAGGCAGTGCCCTTAAGGGTCAAACCAAATGCCTCGTACTGGGTGAACCAGTCCTCAATTTGTTCAGCTCTCAGCACTTGTTTGTACTCGGCCACATGATCATAAGGATCCCCTGTCCCATCGAAATAGTTCTTCATTGCCTTGATCACTTGAATGGGTCTAAGGGTTCTTGGGTACTCTCAGGGTCTAGGCAATGGAAAATCCTGTTCATCTCTTTGTTGCCTATGTGCTTGATGTCTCTCTCTTTCAGGTCTTTCATTTTCAAATCCTGACCTATTCCTGCCCACGGTGTGTGCAAAACTTACCTCAGGTCTCTCTCTAGTTCTTTCTCTCTGGGCTTCATGAGCGTGGGATGATCCTATTCCTTGGAGGCCATGGGAAACATTGGATCTTGGTGGGGGGAAAATCAATTCATTCTTCCAAGTATATGCATGTCTATCATGTTCTGTTACCAAGAAAATTTTCTCTGATGTGTTATCTAGGTAGACAACTTTGCCTGGTATCTCTGGATCCTTGAACTCGTAGATGATGACTATGCCCAATTGGCTAGGTTGATCTGGCTTGAATCTCCAAAAGGCTTCCTCTGTTTCTCTGTTCAAAAATAGTTCTATGCTTTTGTTATCTTGAGGGATCCAGTCTGGAGTGATCACTCGGGTCAAAACTGACTTACCTCTAGGAGTCTGGGGTCCTTGTCCTACATTTCCTTGTTCTAGGTCTCCTATTTCATTCTCAGGAATGACATTTCCAAACTCATCAGTCCTATCTGGTAGGTTGGTGACCACATACATGGTTCCTTCCTTATCAATGTATGAACCCTCTTCGAACTTGACCACCGGGTGTTCAAGTCCAAAGGATTGATCTGGATTTTTGAGTTGGACCACTGATCGCCTCAGACCATCCTCATAGATGCGAGCACCTAATTGGTTGGTCCGAATATATTCCAACTGTGTCTTATAGGGCCCTTCTGGTGTTTGTAGATGGGCAGTCCCTGAGCCACCTGCAGGTTTTCCCATACTAAAAGACATTTCTGAATCACTTGTGTCTGAACTTAGTAAAAGATGACCACTTAGTTGTTGTGCCCAAGACTTGGATGTATGGTTGACACTAGCCTCAGAAGATCTAATGCTTTGTTTATCCTTGCCTAAGTGTCTACCAGATCTCAGGTTCATAAGCTTTAGTCAAGAGTCCAAATTTTCCCCTTGGTATGGTTCAAAAATTCTTTGGAGTCCCCTTGGTTCCCTAGTCCCACTTGAGGGTCAACTTCAAATTATCCTATCTCAAAATCAACGCGTTATTCTTGAAAAAAACAGTTGAGGCCGTGTAGGATTTGAAACGAGCTTTCCAACGAGCTATAGAGCTCAAAAAATGGACTTTGGATGAAAAAGTTATGCCAATTCAGGCTCCTGGGGGTCAAAACAGGTAAACAGGACCTTTGGAGAAAATCGCGATTTTGTACCTTGAGAATCGTGTTCACAAAATCGTGTTTTCACAAAATCGTGTTTTGAAAATCGCGATTTTGAGTAGAAAATCGTGTTTTGAAAATCGCGATGTTGAGCACAAAATCGTGTTTCTGAAAATCGCGATTTTGATCACAAAATCGTGTTTTTTTGCTGAAAATCGCGATTTTGATCACAAAATCGTGTTTCTGAAAATCGTGTTTTTTGACATGAAAATCGCGATGTTGATCACAAAATCGTGTTTCTGAAAATCGCGATTTTGATCACAGAATCGTGTTTTTTGCTGAAAATCGTGATTTGTGAGAATCGCAATTTTGAGCCTACTGAAAATCGTATTTTCACAGAATCGTGTTTTTGGCATGAAAATCGCGATGTTGAGCACAAAATCGTGTTTTTAGAAAATTGCGATTTTGAGCAAAAATTCGTGTTTTCACAGAATCGCCTTTTTCACAAAATCGTGTTTTTGGTATGAAAATCGCGATTTTGAGCACAGAATCGTGTTTTTTGAGAATCGCGATTTTGAGCACAATCACAGAATCGTCTTTTCTCAAAATCGTGTTTTTGACATGAAAATCGCGATTTTGTCATAGAGAATCGTGTTTTTCTCAAAATCGTATTTTTCGCTGAAAATCGTGATTTGTGAGAATCGCGATTTTGAGCAGAAAGTCGTGTTTTTCACAAAATCGTGTTTTTGCTGAAAATCGTGATTGGTGAGAATCGCGATTTTGAGCAGGGAATCATGTTTTTTGAGAATCGCGATTTTGAGCAGAGAATCGTGTTTTTTTTTTTTTTTGAGAAAAAACACAGAATCGCGATTCTTTTCAACCAACTTTTAGGCGGGAAAACTGAAAATAGTGATTTTTCAAAAAATTTTGAATTTTCACAGAATCGCGTTTTTTGGCGGGAAATTCAAATTTCTGAGCGCCGGCTATGGCGAGCTCCGTATGAGCAGAAAATCATGAAAAAAAAAAAAAACACAGCGCTTGCTCTCCCTTGCTTCTCCTAACTCCTTCCCACACAATAATGCATGAAAAATGGTATGAAGATGGTGAAAATGCACAAAAAAACTAGAATTTTCTATGAAGAAGAAGGTGGAAGAAGGTGGAGATGATGATGATGATGAAGATGAAGAGAAAAAAACAGAAAATGAACTGAAATGACAGTTTTTTTTACCTTCCAACGTCGCAAATCTACGATCTTACCATCACAACGCTCGTCCTCGACGCACTCTCCCCGGCAACGGCGCCAAAATTTGGTGTAGCTCAAGCGTAAGCACCACCTCCTTTACTTGTCAATCCGCGGAGACGTGAGGACCGGTATGAAGACCACGAGCAAATGAAGGCACAAGTGCGTGAGTGAAAGCACACAAACATGCACACACATACACACACACGTGCACAAAGTAAGATCAAAGAGAGGAACAATGGAAAGCTTAGATTGCAAAAGAGTTCTCTTACAAAAGTTCTATTCTCTAACAAGCTAACCCCAAAAATGAGCTCTCTAGCTCTTTTTATAGTTTTTTGACTAGTTTTGGCCCTGTCCAGACCTAGTGTCCGGCCTAGTTAAAAATTAGGTTCCAGGGCTTATTTGAGGGCTCAAACGAAGTCTAAAAATTATGAAAATTGGTACGATGGTACTTCTAATACTCTTCAAGCTCGAGGACTCCTCGGCTTGAACAAAATGGAGTTACTAAAAATAGATAATGGTATTTACAATGGTTTTTAGTGATGAAAATCACTATTTTTGTAGGGGATTCTTCTTAAAATTTGACATACACTTCTTGGAGCTCCCTACTTGCTTCCTTTCCTTGTGTGTCCACCTTTTGATGTGCTTCCATGTTTTGTCCTTGACTTTGAGCTTCAACACCTGGTCTTTTGCAAAAGGGATCAGATACCATATCTGAGCCAATTCCAAAAGATTTGGAAAGCGGAAAGAAATAACTAAGACTCTGTACAACCAATTCAAACTTTGAATATACATAAACTTGTTATGAGTCAAAGACTAGATGACTCAGGACTTCAACTTTTCAAAGATCTATTTTAACAGGGATTTGAAGCATTTTCTTTATCTTTAAGAGAAATAAGCTGGATTCTCAAAAAGATTCAAAGAAAATCAAAAACATCATCCAACCACAAGATACTAGTGTGGTAACCAACATCAGTGTGTCGACCCACTGAGGTTCTATCAATGAGTTTAGTTTTCAAATAATGCTTCACTTGAGACTAAGTTCATGTCACATTCAGTCTTTTCGACTCCTAATCGTGAATGCAATTCTTGTGCATTTCTTTGAGTCTAAAAGAGTGAATGTATCAAGTTACACTAGGAACTTGATGCTTGACTTAGTCAATTAAATCTTTAGTTGAAAAGATCAATTTTTAAGTCAAAGTCCAACTTCTTTCAGAAATTTATCAAATATTTCTGATCAATAACACTTAAGCTTGAAATGTTCTAAGAAGATCTTGGAAGTTCCTTACTTCATATCTTCAATTTCCTTGATCTTGAAGTCGTCTTGAAGTACCTTGAGATTCTTCTTGAATTTAAACTCCCTTCTTTGAAGTTTTAATTCCCTTGAAGATCAAACCTAACTTCAAGATCCAAACGAAGACTCAAAGATAATCATCATCTCACGGTCCGATGTCCCATACCATCTTTCCTACATCAATCTGAGTATAAAATCTGGTATCCCATACCACCCTATTTTATACTCACATTGACGTGTGAGTGAAATTTATCCTAAAGTCTACAACATCTCTTGATAGAGTACCTTATTTCTTTAATTCTTTTACGAGAATTTAGAAGTTCCAGGTATTACCTCTAACTAGATTTTCTAGGTTTTGATTCCTTCACATGATCGTCTCACAATCATGTGCTTTACCTTGGGAACTTGAAAACATTTAATAGAATATCTCTTATCTTTTTTGCTAGGGTTTTCAAATGAAAACCAATCAGAATTCCAAGTACTTGCATTTTCTCGAATTCAAGTTCAATTGGTTTATCCTTGACCAATTTCGTAGTGACAAGAGCTTTTGACTTCTTGTCTTTAGATTCCTTTGTTTACTGTTGCTTTAGGTACCTACCCCGGGGACTTTATTTAGGAATCTCTTTACTGCTTAAGTCTTAAGCATCCGCTCATGCTTTCTGGATTTGTACCAAAATCCCTTTAAGGATAGGTAAACACTTATGTTTTACCTTCCACAGACTTAATTACCATTTTCACGGTTGCAGACTACATTCTTGGAATTTCTTTACTCTGTTCAGACTTGGAACAACTTACTCTTTTTCACAGTTTTCCATCGAATAAATGGAATTTGAGTGAATAATTCCCAAAAGGAATTTTATTGCCAATACTTGGGCAATCTACAAAGTAGTTCTAATCGCACATTACTTGGACAATCATGGCCAAGATTGATCAAGTCTGGTTGATCTTGCGATAAAAATAAAGACTTAGTCTTTATCTTTAAGATCTCTTAAACTATCTTAAGCTTCTTTGCTTACCTGCAGGATTTTAGAGATCTTTCCCTCAACTTAAGTCCAAGCATTTTCTAATGCTTTTCAGATTCCAAAGCTAAGAATCTTTGATATACCGTTAGGTTATATCACTTATTTGGACTAAAATACCAAAACTGGTAGTTAGGGATTTACTGGGAACTACTTACTATATAACTTTTCTTGAAAGATGCTAGTCTCACGTCTGGGGAGATTTTTCTTTCAAGAACTTTTTGATTCCTATCAAGTAATACTAGGCTATAATTTGAAGCAAATGATTCATCTTGGAATTTTTTGCTTTCCAGTCTAATGATTCATCTTGGAATCGTTTGTAAAAAGAACATTTGAAAGAACTTCTTTCAAATAATATCCAAAAAATTTACTGATTCAATTGTATTCATTTCCTGAGTATCAAACTAGAGACATTTGCCAGTATGAAAGTTTAAGTTGGAACTTTCATTTATGTGATATCGACTTCTATTCTTGAGTTTGATACAAAACTCATTATTATTGGTCAATCTTCAGATGTTACTAGAGTCCTTTAAACATATTTCACCAATCAAATTTATGTTTAAAGTCCAAGCATCTATTGATGATTGATCCAATAGTAATGTTATTGTGAACACAACTTTGAACTTTATAACTTGTTTAGGAGAAGTTCATGGATTGAAAATCCATTTCTTGGAACTTTCTATTCCTAAATGAAAAGTTCACACTTGCTTCAAGTCTTTAGGAACTTATATTATTTCCTAAAGATTGCTTAGCTAGTTGCATCATTTACCAGAGATGCAACTATAGAACCTAACATCCTTTTATTGATATCAAGGATCAATTGATGTTGAGGTTTAACCTTTTGATTTCCATCACCCCTTGGGATGAAATCAAATGAAAATTTATAAAAGCTTGATACCTTTATATCTTGGCAAAACATTTATATCCTAAAGAGATTTTGCCTTCATCATTCCTTGGACCTATCATATAATATGAATTTATATGTATTTTGGGAAGAGTTCATGAATCAATTAAGATCCTCTACTTGGAACATCTTCCTTCCCAAGGCTAAATTCATCTTGAACATAGTAGGAGAATGATCTCACATGAAATAGAAGGCTTGACTATTTCATATCTCTATTCCAAAAAGTTACTTACCGAGGTTTCATCATGAGATACAAATCTTGAAACCACAAGAAACTTCTTTAAAACTTTCGAAATCTTCTAAATAGAAGAGTGCTCATGGAACTTTGGAAATATAGTTGATGTTCTCATCCAACCTTGGGATGCTTGAGAAGTTACATAAAATATATAACTAATCAACTAAATCTTTATCCGCATGACTTTCTAAGTACATCCAGGACTTAGAGTCATCATATATCACAAAAGAGTTTGCAAGTAATTAAATTTTCTTGGTCATCAAGGAAATTTATTACTTAACTTTCTCTTAGTGCTTACTTATACCTAGCAAGACATTTAACATACTTAATTGTCATTAAGTATTTATCTTTGATAGTAGAGTATCGACTTGGGAAGAAATCGACTAATTACTTGAGTTGCAAACTAGAACTAGTATGTCTTTGCAACTAACTAGTCCTTGGTCTTCCCTAATGTCAAACTGCGAGCTTTATAAAGTAAGCTAAATACTAAGAGAGTACATTCTCATATCTACTTGCAAACCGCATTCCATTCTTCCATGCAAATGCATGTATCTACATGCAAAAGCATATGTTCACATGCGTATGCATGCATGTTCTTTGCATGCTCAAAAAATAATACAATAATCATGCATGAACTTGATGCACGATTTTTTTCCTTGTACTAAGAATGTATATCATGCAATCCTGATGCATGTATATCCTTTCCTTTGTCTAAATGCACTATGATATAAAAAATACCCTTAAGGTGCAATAGAAAACTTACTCAATGGAAAGGAAATCTATATTTAAACTACCAAAATACATTCTTTGATGCACAAGGATCTTTTGAAATCAAGTCTTTCCTTAATGCAAACTAATGCTTGGAATGAGAAATGGATTAATTCATTATTCTAATCTAGACTTAATCAATTGAAATCTTGGCTATTTCAATGTGCATCTAGGATTAAGTGTAGAATAATGAAAACAAGATATTCAAGCATTAAGGCCAAGTAGAAACTGGAAAATACTTAGCTTTGATCATAGCTTCATCCATCCCTTGATCCTTGCCAGGAGCTATTCACCATTCTTGAAGCTTCCTCATCAAGAAATAGTTCTTGATGATTTGGTCCGTCAAGGTCGACGAAGTTAGGCCTCCGGATCTTCACTCCATAGCTCCACTTCCTTCACACTTTGCTCAAAAACTTTAACTTTATTTATTGCTTGCTTCTTTGGCTAAGGAAGAGTCCTAAGACTCAATAGAGCTCGGGTTCCGGGCTACAACAGTTGGTTTTTGTTGTAAGAAGTTATGGACTTTTTCCCTCCTAGAGGTCACCGATTCAAGTCTCGTGCCTCAAAGCACTTATACTGCCCCACGTTCAGAACAGAATCTTTGCCTTCTTCAGTTAAACACAGCAATCGATTTGGCCTCGTGGATAAGAGGAGAGCCTCCTCTTTGGGAGGTAATGGGATCGAATCCCTGCGTCGACCTTCTGAATTATCTTCCTTTTTTTTTTTTTGCTCCTCTACAACTCCTTCGATAGCACCAAACTCAAAATTACAGCTGCTTCCGTGGACAGAGAAGTTCTGAACGCCGCTGACCTTTGTGGACAGATGACAAGTCTTCTATGTGGGAGGTTCAGGGGTCAAATCCTGAACGACGCTGCTGTATTCCTTCTTTTAGCTCCTGGCTGAGATCTTCTTCAGCGCGCACTACGGATAATACGGTCTGCTGCGATCATCCTTCACGCGAACGCCCGTGGCGATGTGGATAGACCAACACTCCTTATTGAAGTCTTCTACAGCGACAACCTGTCAATAAGAGATCCGCAGAAAGGCAGTCACGACCAGCCGGTAGTCTTCGTGGATAGAAGAACGCCCTCATGAACGAGGGACCAGGGTTCGAATCCTCATTCTGCATAGCAGAGATGACCTTAGCTTTTTGCTATGCTTTTCCTAAGCTAAGGCAGCACACGACCAACTCTGCACTCTTCTCAGGGCAGCCGCGAGCAACCTTCTTCGTCGTAGAAGATCTTATGCACACGCAAGATGAAAAGAGCAAATTGATGAGGGTGAGAGCTATGGAGAAGGCTCTGATACCAATGCAAGAGAGCAAGGATTACGACCACCACATGCTAGAGAGATGACTCTCCTCCCAACCAAATGCCTCTATATATAGCTCTCTCCAGGGGACTGCCTTCTTGGGCAGGTGGATACTAACCATCCAAGTGTCAGCCATGTAACTACATGTGCGCCAAGTGTCCCAGTTAACTCAAGTTAACTCAAGTGGATGCTTCTAGAAGGCTCTAGAGCTCTTTGGGCAAAACACTCTCCCCATGTACCCCATGGGGGTTGAACCCAAGACCTCCTCCTTCACATCCTTGAGACTTAACCACTAAGCTAAGTGGATCACTTGTTCACAAGAGCACAAGACCTCCTAGTAAGTCTAAACTCGAGATCTTTGGTCATACACACGGATGACCAAACGGTGTCCGATTTCAGATCTATCTGAACCGGCTAGACCCTTGGATCATAGACTTACTTTATTACAGTCATGTTGACCACTAAAGAGAAGATTTCCTTCAAATCAATGCCATGTTGTTGCTTAAAGCCCTTTGCAACAACTTGTGCTTTAAACTCTAGAGAAGCACTATCTAATGTGAATTTCAGCTTACATACCCATTTACATGGTTACAAGGCTTTTGTATCCTTTGGCAAAGGTACTAAATCCCAAGTACTATTCTTGTTAATAGAATCCAAGTCACTCTTCATGGCACACTCCCACTTGACATGATCATCTATCTTCATAGCCTCTTTTTAGCAAGAAGGCTCACCAAGATATGTTAGCATAACAAAATCTAAGCCTAGAACATATCTATCAAGTGGATGCAAGACACATGTAGAAGGTCTCAATGGCTACTGAACAAGAACATTTGCAGACTACTCTTATTGGACATTCTCTTGAACATCCCTATGTGTAGCATTTTTATGCATGCTAACTAGAGGTCTAGTATCCTCAAATGCCACTCTTCTCACTTAAACCCCCTTAATGGGTTGTTTATGTATCTTAGAATCATTGAAAATGATATCATTACTTCTATTCACTGAACATGTTTCAAGATCCCATAAGCAATATCCAAATTGGGTTTCTTCACACCATATCCAAGAAAAATGTATTCTTTGACTTATAGCCCAACCTTTGTCTACGGTTCTTGGGTATATGAACATAAAATTCACACTTGAAAACTCAAAGATTTTCATACTATGGTGGCTTCTCTATCCATAACTCCTATCCCACTTTAAGACCTTTGGAAACACTAGGTGATGTGGCATAGAAACTACTATATCCTAGATAGTTGTATTCATCTTTTTATCTACACCATTATGTAATCCGGTATACGGAGCTGGAAAATCTCTATGAATCTCCTCATTCAAGAGTGTTCCACATATGTCGTCATAAACCAGTTTACCACTAGGTGCACTATTGCTAATAGCTATGCAAAACATATCCCATGATGATGCCAAGGTTCATAGCAACAAGACCGCTTTCATTTCATTATCCATCTCCATTTTCTAAGCATGTAACTAAGAGAATATAGCATCAAACTCATTTAGATGAGCAGCTATACTATATGTGTCCTTCATGTGAAGGTCATATGATTTTCTCATCATATACACTTTATTTAATGCCATTTCTTTTTCATATGTATTGTGTAATGTTTCTTGGGATCTGAACCCATGACTCATGTGGTAGGAGGAATAAATTCAAATCATCCCTAAAGTTTAGGATCACTTTTAGGTGAGGGAAAATTCAAATTCAAACTCAAATTATGAGTATAAAAACACATGCTTTTAGTCGTGGACTATGTTAGCTATTATGAGAGACTTTGAGCTACATCAGTGAACACACATTGATCTCACATCATGTATGCGTAGTTCACTAAAATTCCCTTGTGTCATATGTTCATTAGCATATACATTTTGATACATTTCTTCAAGTATATCTTTGTCTACTATTCTCTATGGCATCTTCATCACCACAATGATCTTGTGGAATTGATTTCTCTATGGGTACTCACTTATTTTCAATACTTTAACTTGGATTAGTTAGATTAAAGTGTCTAATACTTGCATTTCATGTTTCATCACATTTGGTATAGGCGATTTTGATCATAGAAGGTGACTGTGTCTACTCATCTTCTGGATCCTGAACTGTTGGGATGACCTTGACTTGTTAGATTCATTTCCCACTATATGGTTTGGCTGAATTGGTGAAATAACTTGCTTTAGTTTGCTACCCATGCCAATTAGATGTGTGCAAAAGCTCTCTGGCCAATGCATACTAGGTTGTGAGCTTTGGGCAAATTATTGAGCATTTCCATTCCCAAAATAGAAGGTTTTTTCACATTTCTAATACATGCACATTATCTATTTTAATGAAAACTTTTGGGAATGATGTTTGAAAGCACTTGGTCACTTTAAATGGATTAATGTCAAGTTCACGGAGTGTATTAAGCATCCCTAGAGTTATCTTGGTAGTTGTAGAGTAGGTTTTGTGCAACACCAACTCATCTCTGAGCATACTCATCCATCTCCTCACAGTGGTATCAGAGCAACAACAAATCAACATGGGAGATGGATTTCGTTCATCCATAGACACATTGGATCAAGGTGATTGCTTGCCTTGGTCACTTAGAGTGGAATCTTATCTTCAAGGGAGAAACCTCTATGGTTACATATCTGGAGAGGAGATAATGCCAATCCTCAGAAGCAAAGAACAACCAACTCAAGAAGAACAAGAGAGATTAACCCATGGTGCTCAAAGGATGCTCTATCCAGGTCATATATTCTTAACTCAACCTCTAAATTTTTACTTCCACACATAAGGAGTTGTAAGACTTCACAAGAAATCTGGAGTGCCCTTGAAGCATTCTTTTCATCAAGTACCAAGGCAAGGAAGAATCAACTCTGGATGGATTTCATCACACTCAAGAAGATGCCCAAGCAAAGAGTGACTGATTTTCTCACCAAGATGAAGGACCTAGAAGTCATTGATGAAGACTAGATAGTAAGGCAAGTGATCAATGGAATAAAGGCAAATGACAAATGGGAAGCTTTTACCACAGCCATGGGCCTCTACGTGGACATGCAGATTCCTGATTTGAACACCCTCATGGGACAATTGTTCACACATGAGGCAAAGCTTATGAAGAATGGAGACAACTCAAAAGGTAATCAATCCTCTGCTATATTTCAAGAATCTTAGAAATCAAAGGGAAAGAGGTTACAGCAGAGGAGGCTATGGAAGCTCAAGAGGTAGATTCAACAACAAGAATGGTTACAACAATAACTCATACAACAATAATAATTATCAAGGAGGATACAGAGGAAGGAGAGATTACAATGATTAAGCAGATGATCAAAATCAAGAGGATTCATTACTTCTTAGGGAGAAACCTCTATGGTTACATATCTGGAGAGGAGATAATGCCAATCCTCAGAAGCAAAGAACAACCAACTCAAGAAGAACAAGAGAGATTAACCCATGGTGCTCAAAGGATGCTCTATCCAGGTCATATATTCTTAACTCAACCTCTAAATTTTTACTTCCACACATAAGGAGTTGCAAGACTTCACAAGAAATCTGGAGTGCCCTTGAAGCATTCTTTTCATCAAGTACCAAGGCAAGGAAGAATCAACTCTGGATGGATTTCATCACACTCAAGAAGATGCCCAAGCAAAGAGTGACTGATTTTCTCACCAAGATGAAGGACCTAGAAGTCATTGATGAAGACTAGATAGTAAGGCAAGTGATCAATGGAATAAAGGCAAATGACAAATGGGAAGCTTTTACCACAGCCATGGGCCTCTACGTGGACATGCAGATTCCTGATTTGAACACCCTCATGGGACAATTGTTCACACATGAGGCAAAGCTTATGAAGAATGGAGACAACTCAAAAGGTAATCAATCCTCTGCTATATTTCAAGAATCTTAGAAATCAAAGGGAAAGAGGTTACAGCAGAGGAGGCTATGGAAGCTCAAGAGGTAGATTCAACAACAAGAATGGTTACAACAATAACTCATACAACAATAATAATTATCAAGGAGGATACAAAAGAAGGAGAGATTACAATGATTAAGCAGATGATCAAAATCAAGAGGATTCATTACTTCTTAGGGAGAAACCTCTATGGTTACATATCTGGAGAGGAGATAATGCCAATCCTCAGAAGCAAAGAACAACCAACTCAAGAAGAACAAGAGAGATTAACCCATGGTGCTCAAAGGATGCTCTATCCAGGTCATATATTCTTAACTCAACCTCTAAATTTTTACTTCCACACATAAGGAGTTGCAAGACTTCACAAGAAATCTGGAGTGCCCTTGAAGCATTCTTTTCATCAAGTACCAAGGCAAGGAAGAATCAACTCTGGATGGATTTCATCACACTCAAGAAGATGCCCAAGCAAAGAGTGACTGATTTTCTCACCAAGATGAAGGACCTAGAAGTCATTGATGAAGACTAGATAGTAAGGCAAGTGATCAATGGAATAAAGGCAAATGACAAATGGGAAGCTTTTACCACAGCCATGGGCCTCTACGTGGACATGCAGATTCCTGATTTGAACACCCTCATGGGACAATTGTTCACACATGAGGCAAAGCTTATGAAGAATGGAGACAACTCAAAAGGTAATCAATCCTCTGCTATATTTCAAGAATCTTAGAAATCAAAGGGAAAGAGGTTACAGCAGAGGAGGCTATGGAAGCTCAAGAGGTAGATTCAACAACAAGAATGGTTACAACAATAACTCATACAACAATAATAATTATCAAGGAGGATACAAAAGAAGGAGAGATTACAATGATTAAGCAGATGATCAAAATCAAGAGGATTCATTACTTCTTATGAATATGACTGTGAAGCAAGGTAAATGAGATGAACATGTATTCTATATAGACTCAAGTTGTTCAAATAATGTAGCAAGGAATGTAGCTCTACTCCCAGACTTGCAGGACCCAAGGAATAGACATGACGTCCAAATAGGAGATGACACAAGGCATCCAGTGGAGAAGATAGGAAATGTGAAGGCTTTAGATGTTAATGCGAACCTATTAAGCAAGGTATTGTATGTGCCAACCATAACCAAAAACCTCCTAAGTGTAGGCCAATTGAAAAAGGATTGTAGGTCAGATTCGCAAAGAATGGAGCATTTTTTGAGGATCCACATAAGGGATTCAAGAGGATAGCAAGAGGAGAAAAGTTAGGAAGACTATTTATTTTTGAGCCGTAAGATACAAGGAACATTGTATTGTTCAATTATGGTAGTCAAACCTTAGTAGAATTGGAAATCAGACACAAGCGGTTAGCTCATATAGGTGAAAGGCTCTAAAGCAAATTACTAGGGATCAAAGTGTGCTTGGTCTACCAAACATCTCCAAATGACACATGATTTACAAATGTAGTGCTTGTCAATTTGGCAAGTCTCATAGGTAACCATTCACAAAGAAGGGATACATTCATGGAGACCTAATGGGGCTACTCCATATAGATGTATGGGGGCCAATAAAGGAGCCTTCAATCACTGGATCTAGGTATTATGTGTCACACATTGAGCTCATGTCATGTATGAGTAGTACACTACACTTCCCTTGTATCATATCTTCACTAGCATATACATTTTGATACATTTCTTCAAGTATATCTCTATCTACTATTCTCTACTCCATCTTCATCACTATAGTGGTCTTGTGGAATTGATTTCTCTAAGTGTACTCATTCCTTTTCTATAATTTAGCTTGGGTTAGTTATATTGAAGTGTCATCAATTTTCATCACATTTGGTTTAGGGGATTTGGAGGTCATAGCAACCAGCCCAATCACTATCTGAAAAAGCATGCAAATCTGGCAGTAGTGATCCCCCCTAGGATAAAATGATCCAAGTATCCGAGTACCACTCAAGTAGCGAAAGATGTGCTTAACCACTTTCCAATGCTTGACACCTGGGCAATGCATAAACGTGCTCATCTATGAGACAGCAAACTGAATATCTGGCCGAGTAATCCATAAGTAAATCAAGCATCCAACAGCCTGTTGATAGAGAACAACATCAAATGCATCTCCAACATCATGAAGACTCAATCGTAAACATGTCTCCATAGGAGCGGCAATAAGCTTATAATTTTCAAGGCCAAAATGTTGCAAGAATGTGTCAATATATTTCATTTGACACAAAGCCATTCCACCATCAACTTGCATAAATTGAAAGCCAAAATAGTGATGCAAATGCCCCAAATCAGACATCTCAAATGTGGCATGCAAAGCAGCCTTAAAATCAGCAATGTGCATGTCATGGGGACCAATGAGCAGCATGTCATCAATATACACCACAATGATCAGAAGCACATCATTGGCATGCTTAACATATAAGGTGCTTTCAGTTGGACTGTTCTCAAAACCATGTGCAATCAGATAGGCATGTATCTTTTCATACCAAGCACATGGTGCTTGGCTTAAACCGTATAATGCCTTCTTTAACCTACACACCTTCATGAAAGTCACCATTCAAAATTGTTTTTTTAATGTCCAACTGATGTACATTCCACCATGATGAGCTGCAAGTGCACAGATGCTACAAACAGTACTCATTCGACAATTAGGAGCAAAGCTTTCATCAAAATCAATGTCTCTTTCTTGTGCATAACCCTTTGCAACAAGCCTAGTTTTATACATGTCAACTATTCCATTAGGTTTATGCTTCATCTTGTATACCCACTTAGTGCCAATGGTGTTCTTTCCAGGAGGCAAGGCACATAAAGACCAGGTACCATTTTTCATGATAGCATCAATTAGATTGCATTGCAGCCATCCAATGTTCAGAATTTTGAGCTTCATCAAACGAAACAGGTTCAGTCTCATCACAAAGATTAGAGGCAGCCATAGCATAGAAATCTGATGCAAAAGAGGTACCATGAGAACCTGAATGAGTATCCTATGATAGAGGTGCATCTAATTTGCTATCACGCAAAGTCTGCACTAGCCATTTTGGCATAGTTTTTGCCTGCTCAATATCAGCTTTCTCATCAACAAGTGCATCATGTAAATCTGCATCAAAAATAGAATGATCTACATCATCACATGGAACCTACAAAGGCTCAAAAGTTGCCTCATTAGGGCCAGCACTAGACTATCCACCTGTAAAAAGAGGCAGCAAAGTGTCATACATGTCTTTGGAGTTAACAAATGTCTCCTTAGTACATGAAAGTAAGGGCTGAATAGCATCTTCCACAAAAACAAAATCATGGGTAACCAAAATGCGTTTATTATGTGGATGATACAGGCGATAGCTTTTGCTTTCAGAATGGTACCCAACAAAAATACATTTTATTGCTTTATTGTAAGCCGCCGGATTCGGATTCTGTATTTTCATAATTCTTATATTTGCCTATCCCGCACGAACCAAAAGGTCATTGCGAAGTGATGTATCTGTTTATCAATTAATGAAAAGACATTGCGGTGACTCTCCGGTAACGACAAGCGGGATCGCCAGACTGTCTGTCTAGGCAATTGCGGCCTGTGGAGACGTTGTCGTAGTGCAGCGTTCGTGAGATCGGAGTATTATTGTTCTTACCTTTTGTTTAATTACATTAAGTTGTGATTAACACAATGAGGTTAAGTACTGATAATAAGTCTGTGTGATGGTAATGAATAACTCTGGTGTTACTGACTGTGAAAAGGCTAACCAAAATTTTGAGAGTAAGCGATGCGATATTGAATACTAACGTACTGCGCATTGAATAAGTTAATTGGGAAAATTAAGTTACAGGGCCTCTGATTTATTAGACCCCTACCACTCCCAAGAACTCGAAAGAACTTAAAAATGCTTGTAATGTAAAAGTGCATTTTAACACTGGCGCCGTTTGTGGGAAGGTGGCACAGACTGTGAATAATTAGTAAGGTGCAGTAGTACGCAAGAGGTGCACAGGTGATATATGCCGGTTACTCGGTTCGGCGAGTCGTATCCGAAGTACAGGAGAGACCAGCATCCGTGGACAGTACCAAATTTGTTAGGGACACCCCCAGGCGACAGAAGCATAGACCGGTTAAGCCCAGTTGTTGAAGGAGCGAAGCCCGTTAGCAGTGATTCCGGTAAGATTTCGGTGACACATGAGGAAATTTTGATAAATTCCGGTGCAATTTCGGTGCAATCTGCAGAAGATACAGGAACTTCGGAGTGTACAGAGACGCATTGCGCAGTTGACCCGACACCGTCTGGTCAGGATTCGAACTTTTCCGAGGATAAAGTGGTGTTACCCAAAGAAATCATTGCCTGTGACAGAATACCCTGTTTTGGGGAAAGTTCGACAAATTCCGGTGACAGTTCAGTCCCAGTTGCCGGGAATTTATAGTTTTTCGGTGATCGTGTGATACTGCTTGGTGAATCTTCATTTCGGACACCACTGTTCGGGGCAAATTTGCCTACCTGGGATATCAAGGCTGAGGATAGGCTCTTCGATTTGGAGATCTGTAAGAGATTGAACGCTATTTTCAAGTCGGAAGGTGAGTAGTCTGACCACATAGATTCCGAAGGACCAGAAACACCTCCTCAGAACTCAGGAGACAGCAACAGTACCACTAATAGCACCATGAGTAGACAACAACAACAGCAGCAGCAGCAGCAACAGCAACAACCACTTCCACTTCGACCTGTTCCAACAGGGGTGACGTACACAAAGTTCGGTGGGTTTCCAGGTGACGAACCTGATGCACATGTGCGTACCTTTGAAATAATTTATGCTGTACTGAACCATCCAATCGATCCGGCGTACAAGGCCATCGTATTCTGGTCAACATTAGTCAATGAAGCGGTGAGGTGGCTAACAGAGTATGATATCAACCATTTCGTTACCTATGAGGCCGATGCGTTTTTGCAGAGGTTCCGGCTGAAGAAGAACCCTGCCGAAATTTTTGATTACTTGCAGAACAATAGACAGAAGCCGCACCAGACTGTTCAAGAATATGCCACATTATTTAGAACTCATTTAAGACAATTGCCTCCGGCACATGCTAATTTACCAGATGATGTTATAACCCAGTGTTTTATTAATGGTTTGACCCCACAGCTAAGACAAATCATGATCATCCGTTGTGTGGGAGCTATGACATTGGATGCTATTATTGCGATGGTCCTACAACTAGAGCATAAGGTTGGAGGAATCACCGAAGACTTGGAGTGGCTGAAGGCCAATAAAAACATTACAGATGATCCGACTAAACAGATGTATTGCACTAAGTGCAAAAATCCCGGGCACACCAGTGCTACCTGTGCCCTTAATCAGATGTATTATGCTATCTGCAATACCACTGGACACTCAACCGAAAATTGTGCGTATATGCCAAAGTGTAGGGACGAGCAGCTATAAATGCTATTATACAAGAACCAGGGTAGCCAGCAACCCACTATGTGCCACCACAGATGCGAAACAGTCAGCCACAAGGATACAGAAATTATCTGGGATAGCGGGATACCAATTCAATACAAATCGATGGCAGACAGGTACATCAACGGAAGGTACTTCCTTGCCACCACCTCGATGTCACTTTTGCGGTGAGCTTGGCCACATCCGGAGATTCTGCAATGATGCAGCCGAATATGACAAAAGAAAGAAAGAGCATCAGAACCCGATGACGAACATGGTCTATATCTCACAAGTGGAATCACAAGCAGTAGTGGTCGAGACAAGATCGGGTAAGCAGCTGCAACCCGCTGCCGAGGTGTTTGAACCGGGTATCCGTGAACAACAACGAATGTATACCAAAGCTAGTCAATGGGCCGCTAAAGAGCCAACGGTGTTCCCGGATCCAGCTCCGGTGACACAGGCTCCCCTGCCAAAGATGAGAGCACATGAACAAGACTCTACCCCAGTAATAGGAGAATCATCATCAGAATCGGTGAAGAGTACAATTCAAACAGAGCAGGTGTGGGATATTCTCTCTAAGGCTTCAATTACACTCCCTTTGGGGCAGCTACTCGCCTTGGTGCTCGGAGTTAGGCGACAATTCCAGCAACAGGTCAGTCGTGGATCGCCTAGTACTCCGGCGACTGCCACAATATAACCGGAAACTGACTCTATAGTGGATCATTCAATCCCCTTAATAACTTTCTGGCATAAAAATCACAAGATTACACAAGTGTTAATTGATGGTGTTTCGGGTGTGAACATAGCAATTGCAGCTCTCTGCAAAAAGCTAGGGTGGACGCAAATCGAGCCCGTCCAATTCTTTGTCAGAATGGCCGACCAATCCCGAGTCCATCTGATGGGACTAGTCCAGAATATCCCGATTACTTTGCAGGGTACCACGTTCAAAATGACTTTTGTAGTCTTAGAACTACTAGAATCTAGTCTCGATTATAATCTACTTTTCGGTCGACCATGGTTAAAACAGGCCAAAGTTATACAGGATTGGTCAGTGCAGGAATTGACTTTCAAAGATAATCGCCGTAAATATGTTGTCAAACTGGATGACATTCAGCCCTGTGAGCTTCATGCCAGACCCTATGTAGCAGAGCCGGTACACATGTTGGATGGCTTATGCGATGACGAAGAAGAGACGTTTCTGAAGAACAATAAAGATCTGATATCCTTAGGTACTATAGATCTTCAAGCTGTAGCAGACAACTGGAGTCCGACAGCCTGTACGGTTATTCCCGTGACCGAAGATACAAATGCAGATGATCATGGTGCTATGGATGGAGCCACTCTACATCAACTTTTAAAGTCAGCTGAAGACTTGGGGAAAACTCGTAAATTTTATGTCCTGGAAGACCAATTAATAACCTATAATTTGGGTGATGAAGTTAACCCGCGACCTGTTAAGATTAAGGCAGGACTGTCCGAGGCATTCCAAGATGATTTGATCCGTCTCCTGCATGAGTTTTGTGATGTTTTTGCTTGGGACTATCGTGATATGAAAGGTCTTGATCCGTGGATCTAAGACATCGGGTCGTGCTTAAGCCAGAAGCGAAGCCAATTAAACAATCCAGTTACCGAATGAACCCCAATTATGCAGCACAGGTCAAAGCAGAACTCGATCGGTTATTGAAGGTAGGATTCATTGTACCAATCGAACATGCAGAATGGATCTCTCCGATCGTGATTGTTCCAAAGAAAAAAAAACAGCTCCGAATTTGTGTGGATTACCGGAAACTGAATGCGGCCACGGTACCTGATCCATTTCCTCTCCCCTTTCTCGGCACAATGCTAGACAGGGTGGCCGGGCATGAGGTGTATTCATTTCTCGATGGTTATAGTGGTTATAACTAGGTGCGCATGGCCGAGCAGGACATACCTAAAACAGCCTTCATTACGAATTGGGGTGTGTATGCTTGTACAGTCATGTGGTTTGGCTTAAGGAATGCTCCAAGAACATTTCAACGGTGTGTGCAAGAAATTTTTTCACCCTATTTGACTAATTTTATGCAAGTGTACTTGGACGACTTTTCCTTATTTGGTAAGATTTCAGCGCACCTGTATCATTTACGGTGCTGCTTTGAGAAATGCCGTGAATACCGACTCTGCCTGAATCCGACAAAATCTATTTTTGCGGTTTCTTGTGGTAAACTCCTTGGACATATTATATTTGCACAAGGTATCCAAGTCGATCCAGACAAAGTCACAGTTGTGTTGGAAGCACCCGTCCCTACAACGCCGAAAGAAGTTATGCGTTTCCTGGGTCAAATCCGGTGGCATGGCAGGCATCTACGGTGGCTATCCCATTTAGCAACACCACTTAATCAGCTAATGACTAGTACTCCACGACAGTTCGAATGGACCTCAGAATGCCAAACTGCTTTCGATTGATCAAAAGGATTATTGATGTAGGCTCCAATTTTGCAACCTCCTGATTGGGACCGTCCATTCCATGTTTTTGTAGATACATCTGATATAGCCATTGGCAGTGTTTTAATGCAGAAAATGGATAAATGGTTTCGGCCTGTCTACTATGCAAGTCGCCGACTCGCTTCTACGGTAAGGAATTATTCAGTTACTGAAAGAGAATGTCTCGGGTTGGTGTATTCAGTGAAGAAATTCTGGCATTATTTGCTCGGCCAAAAATTCACCTTTCACGTGGATCATGCCGCACTTGTATATCTGGTCCGGCAGCAATATTTAGGTGGTCGCTTGGCTCGTTGGGTTTTATTGCTACAGGAGTTCGACTATGAAGTGATTCATCCACCTGACACAGCACATGCCTTAGCAGATTTTCTCTCTCGGTTGGATTCCGGAGAAGCTCCGGTGGGCATGGATGATACCATACCAGCAATTTACGCTGTTGAACCAGTTCGTGATGAATCTACCGACCATCCTGTGCCGCCTACCTACTATGATACGTTGTTAACTTTTCTGACTGATGGATGTCTTCCTCTTCATACTCCTTTGGAACCTTTTCAGAAGTGGGTTCTTGATTTTATTGGGCCAATTACACCACCAACAACCCTTAGCAATAATCGCTACATCCTGACTTGTACAGATTACGCTACGAGGTGGGCAGAAGCTTGGGCCTTATGGTCCGCCATAGCTGTTTCGGTGGCAAAATGCCTGATGAAGGACGTATTTCCGCGTTATGTATTACCTCTAGAACTTGTGATAGACCAAGGAACCCATTTTGCTAACAATTTAATGCGCGTACTAATGCATACTTTTCAAATTCTGCATAAATTTAGTTCACCATACTATCCTCGTGCTAATGGTTTAGCTAAAAGTACCAATAATACGTTGTTGAGTATGCTTCGCAAATTGATCGTGGAATCTCTAGAAAGATGGGATCAGTTACTACCTGCAGTTTTATGGGCATACCTGACTACATACAAAGTTGCAATCGGAATGACCCCTTTCAATGTTGGTGCATTTTACCCAAGCCTACATGCTTGATATGCTTGATATTATCCTCATTTGTAAGTCACATGTGTAGTCATGTGAACACCTCTTGTAAAAGAGTTCATTTTTATCTCTTGTATTTGAAAAAAAGAAAAAAGGAAAAGGATGGCTTACCTCATGCATGATGTAAAAGCAAATTCGTGGTTATAACTACCGAAATCACGAATTTTTGAGCTGAGGGAATATCTCATAACTTTGGGGATCACTTTTAGGTGGAGCCATTCGAATTCGAATTCAAAACTCCCTCCAAGAATAGCTATAAAAAGAGCAAGAAGGAAGAGGCGATTAGCAAGCCTTGTACGTGACCACTTCATGTCATTTTATAGAGATTGAAGAGCTTACTCCATAGCTCTATCATTCTACTCCCATTGTGCAAAGATTCATTGCCAATGTGGTTGTAATCATATGTGCATCTACACATTTATCATCATCTACTTCTCTGTTTTGTTCTCTGCTATACTCACTCAGAGCAGTTAATTGAGAAGGTCATATCTCAAGTTACACGCAACCTTTTTCAGTGTTTTAATGTGTGTTGGATAGCTCTTACTGTCTACTTTCTGCACATACGTTTTCAAGGTCATTGGACTTACAGTTTTGGAGATATCTGCATTTTACGGCTCACTAGTCTATCTCCGCAGAGCCCCGAGAATGGTGGGCATGTTCCAGAAATTGATAAATCTTGTTCTCAGTGCTCAGTCCATCATTTGAAGTGTTTTAACTTGGATTCGGAGGCGTGCAAAGTCTATTTGCTATGCTCAAAAGGAAGTTTTCAAATTCCTACCAGGTTGAGAGCACTGTTCATTTTTTCCAACAGGTGTATGTCCAAAAAATAGCAAGTTTTAGGAGCTAGTCATTTCGCAACTTGTCTGTCTTGACTTAAACTTTTGGGATACATGTTCCAAAGTACTTGGATGATATTTTGGTGGATTTAAGAAGCTCAAAGGGTCTACTAATCAACTTTGAAGTCTCAGTTGGCTGGTGTGAGGCTGGTTGTAGCAGCACCTACTCATCTTTGGATTGCATCCACCATCTCTCTTCACAGTGGTATCAGCGCATAGTCAAGCAACATGGGAGATGGATTTCCATCAACAATTGACAAATTGGATCGAAACAACTACCCGGCATGGTCTCTAAGGATGGAGGCTTACCTTCAAGGGAGGAATCTATATGGATTCATATCTGGAGATGAAGCAATGCCAACCATGAGGAACAAAGGGCAACCATCACATGAAGAAGTGGAAGGACTTTTGAATTGGTGTTCGAAGGATGCACTTGCAAGGTCCTATATTCTAAACTCAATCTCTGATTTTCTTTTACCTGATGTCAAGGGATGCAAGACATCAAGAGAGACCTCGAATGCACTTGCTTCTTTCTTCTCTTCCAACACTCGAGCAAGGAAGAACCAATTGTGGATGGAGTTCACAACAATGAAGAAAAGCCCAAAGCAAAATGTGATTGATTATGTCACAAAGATGAAGGAGATTTCCGACCAACTTGGAAGCATTGGAGAGGTGATTGAAGAGGAGCGAATCATTAGACAAATCATAAATGGAATCAAAGCATACGACAAGTGGGAGTCATTCACAACAGCCATGGATTTATACATGGATATGCATGTACCCGACCTCAACACACTCATGGGCCAACTCTTCACTCATGAAGCAAAGATTAGCAAAGGTGGTGAGTCCTCAAGAGGTAATCAAACTTCTGCCTTATATTCTGATAAAGCTAAGGTCAAGGACAAGTCAAAGAATAGGAAGAATGAAGATGAAGGTAGCTCTTTCCAAGCAAACTTTGTAGGTAGAGGAAGAGCTAGAGGAAGAGGCAGAGGTGGAAAGCAAGGCAGGGGGAGATTCCAATCATCTCAACCTTGCAATATATGTGGCTTATCTAATCATACTACTAAAGAATGTTTCAGGAACCCGAGGAACTCAAGAGGAAGAGGATTCAATAGAGGTGGCTATGGATCAAATAGAGGCAGGTACAATGGAGGCTACAACAACAACTACTACAATAACAATTATAACAACAACAACAACTATCAAAGTGGCCATAGAGGAAGAAGAGATTACAATAACTATGCAGAGGACCAAAGTCAAGAAGATTCATTATTGATTATGAATCTATCAGTGAAGAAGGGTAAGGATGATGATCACATATTTTACATTGATTCGGGATGCTCAAACCATGTAGCAGGAAATGTGGCTTTACTTTCTGATTTGCAAGATCCTCATAACAAGCATGAAGTGCAGACAGGAGATGACACAAAGCACTCAGTGGAAAAGATAGGTAATGTGAAGACATCAGATGGGAATATGAACCTCTTAAGCAAAGTCTTGTATGTCCCTACAATTACCAAAAATTTAAGAAGTGTTGGACAGATTGTTGAAAAAGGATTGCAGGTTAGATTCAACCGATTTGGAGCATATGTTGAAGACCCAAGGCAAGGCTTTAGAAGGATTGCCAAAGGAGAAAAGATAGGAAGGCTTTTCACTTTTGAAGTGGAAGAAACAAAGAACATAGCTATAGATCTCAAACTCTTACAGAGTTGGAGATATGGCACAAAAGGCTTGCTCACATTCGTGAGAGGACACTCAAACAGATTTGCAGGGACCAAAGTGTACTTGGTTTGCCTAATATCACAAGAAAACACATGATTTATAAGTGTGAAGCTTGTCAACTCGGCAAGGCTCATAGACAACCTTTCAATAAGAAAGGATATATGTATCAAAATCCTTTGGACCTAGTGCACATGGATGTGTGGGGTCCAAGTAAGGAGCCATCTATATCAGGCTCAAGATATTATGTGTCTTTCATAGATGATTGTAGTAGCTGGACCATTTTGTTTTTCATGAGCACAAGGATGAAGTGTTTAATTGCTTTAAGAAGTATATTGCTCTTGTTGAAAACTAAACAAGTAGGACTTTGAAATGACTCAGATGAGATGGTGGAGGAGAATACTTCTCTTCTGAATTTGATGCCTTCTTGCATGAAAGAGGCATTAAAAGGGAAGTCACTACAAGGTATACACTCGAACTCAATGGTGTAGCAGAGAGGAGGAATAGAGCTATTGTCGAAGCTGCAAGGTCCATGCTCAACGAAAAGGGATTGCCAAACTACCTATGGGCAGAGGCTGTGTCTACAGCCACATATCTCATAAATAGACTTCCATCTAAGTCACTAGATGGAACCACTCCATATGAAGTGTGGAATGGACAAAGACCTAGTCTAGAGCATTGTAAAATCTTTGGATGCTTAGCCTATGCTCACATTCCTTCTCAAGTAAGAGGGAAATTGGATCCCAAGGCAGAGAAGTGTGTATTTATTGGTTATGATCAAAACCAAAAAGGATATAGATTGTACAATCCAACCAATAAAGGATTTTTTGTGAGTAGAGATGTAATTTTTTATGAAAACAAATCATGGTTTGATGATGACAGGAAAATGAAGCTACCATATGACTTGGATGAAGATTTTCCATCACTTCAACCAAAGGAGCCAAAGCATATTAAAGAAAGCGATTCGGAGATTGACCTAGAAGACTTGGAAAGACTAAAGCTATGGAAGAACAAAGGTAAAGCAAAGATGCAAGATGTTACATATGGACCTGAGAGCTCACATCAACCACTTAGAAGGTCTTCAAGGGAGAAGAAGAACCAGAGAGGTTTGGTTATGATACTTCTTTGGTCACCAAGCACTCAATCTACATTGCAAAGGATTCAACCAATGAAGAACCTACCACATTCGAAGAAGCACAAAGCAAGAAAGCTTGGAGAGATGCAATGGATGAAGAAATGGAAGCCCTTGAAGGAGAATGACACTTGGGAGCTTGTACCTAACAAGCCATCTATGAAGGTAATCGGATCTCGATGGATATACAAAATCAAGAAGAATCTAGATGGAAGTATAAATAGACACAAAGCAAGGTTAGTTGCTAAAGGGTTTGCTCAAACCCATGGTATTGATTATGAGGAGACTTTCTCTCCTGTTGCAAAAATGCCTACAATTAGGGTTCTCATTAGTCTTGCTGCATCTAGAAATTGGAATCTCTATCAACTTGATGTAAAGAATGCTTTCTTGAATGGATGGATTTTTGAGGAAGTGTATATGGCACAACCTCCTGGATATGAGGATGCACATCATCCTAACTATGTATGCAAACTAAAGAAAGCTTTGTATGGATTGAAGCAAGCTCCAAGAGCTTGGAATTTCAGATTGGTGACTTATTTGCAGAACCAAGGATTCAAATCTAGCAAGGCGGATACCTCTTTGATCATAAAGAGGAATGGATATGAAGTGATCTATTTATGTGTGTATGTTGATGATATTATTATCACAGGCAATGATCTTGAAGGAATCAAACAGGTAAAGAGTCAAATGAAGGAGGAGTTCAAAATAAGTGACCTCGGACCACTCACTTATTTTCTTGGATTGGAGTTAATCTACACAGATTCAGGTATATACATCACACAAAGGAAGTATGTGCATGACATGCTCGTCAAATTCAAGATGGAAAATACCAAGTGTGCAGGTACACCTATGGAGAAAAATCATAAGCTTAGTGCTTATGAAGGAGAGCCAATTGAAGACATCACAAGCTATCAAAGCTTGGTTGGAAGTTTGAACTATGCAACACTCACAAGGGTGGATATATGCTATAGTGTTAGCCTATTGAGTCAGTTTATGCATAAGCCGAGAAGACCACATATGGAAGCGGCCAAGAGAGTCCTCAAGTACCTAAAGGGGACCATGAATGAAGGTTTGTTTTATTCATTTACATCAGATATTGAGCTAAAGGTCTACTCAGATGCAGATTGGGTCGGATCTAGAGATGATAGAAGAAGCACATCCGGGTATATATCATTTGCAGGTTCAAAAATCATTTCTTGGTCATCGAAGAAGCAACCAACCGTGGCATTATCTTCTACTGAAGCGGAATATAGAGGTTTGGCTAATGCAACTCAAGAAATCATGTGGTTAAGGTCTTTGTACACAGATCTTGGACTTCATTCTTCAACACCTCATATTTTTGGTGACAACACAAGCTCACTACATCTAGCAGCTAATCCGGTATACCATGCTAGAACCAAGCATATTGAAGTCCACTACCATTACGTAAGGGAGAAGCTAATGAGCAAGGATATTCAACTATCCTATGTCTCTACAGATATGCAATGTGCCGACATGTGGACTAAAGCTCTTGATGGTACAAAGTTAAGTAGATTCAAGTTGATGATTGGCTTGCAGAAAATCAAGGACAATTGAAGACTTATTTGGAGGCCAAGCATGTTAGGCTTGAGGGGGAGCTGTTGGTGCATTTTACCCAAGCCTACATGCTTGATATGCTTGATATTATCCTCATTTGTAAGTCACATGTGTAGTCATGTGAACACCTCTTGTAAAAGAGTTCATTTTTATCTCTTGTATTTGAAAAAAAGAAAAAAGGAAAAGGATGGCTTACCTCATGCATGATGTAAAAGAAAATTCGTGGCTATAACTACCAAAATCACGAATTTTTGAGCTGAGGGAATATCTCATAACTTTGGGGATCACTTTTAGGTGGAGCCATTCGAATTCAAATTCAAAACTCCCTCCAAGAATAGCTATAAAAAGAGCAAGAAGGAAGAGGCGATTAGCAAGCCTTGTACGTGACCACTTCATGTCATTTTGTATAGATTGAAGAGCTTAATCCATAGCTCTATCATTCTACTCCCATTGTGCAAAGATTCATTGTTGTGTTATTGATTCTACTCATGCATGCACGCCGTAATTATGAAGGTTATCATTTCCATACCGCGTGATGATTAGGGTTTTCGATCGCCTCCCTTTGCCAAGTGTCTATTTAATCTTCTTCTTTTCACTGTTAATCACTATTGTGTCTGTGTGTTCTGTGCATTGTGTTTTTGTGTTTGCTGAATATTCGTGTTCTTGTGACTTCGCGTGCGCATCATGGAAGCGTTAGCCAACTTTGCTACCTTCCGTGACAGACTCCCTCAGGATGTGAGTGAGTTCTTGCGTATCCGCGGCCTATTGAACTTCGCTGAATTGCCTTGGCATTTAGTGGAGTGTCAACCGTTTTATGCGCAGATCATTTCTACCATCGCTGCCACACCTGCTATGGAGCTAAGTTGGCCGATTACATGTTTACCGTCTCGTGTAGTAATCACGTTAGCTTCATTCGCTGAAGCATTTCGTCTACCCATGGAAGGATTGGAGAATGGTCCTCTCCTTCCGGTAGCCACCATGGTCGAATTGTTCCCACGGCACTCATCAAATGAGTATGCCATTTTGTGTCGCCTTGACCCTGAACACATCGCCTTACAATTCTTAGTAGCTATCCTAAATTTACAGAAACGTACCTACGGGATTTCAGGCCCATTTTATTCAATGATCGAAATGGCTTCTCGTGAGCCTGTCAATTTTGCCTCTTATTATTTTTGGCGCATTCACCGTGAATGTGTTACGGTCATTAAGCAAGTTGACAAAGGTGATCTTCCACGATCACGCCTTCCCCACATCCTTACGTTCCTTTTTCCCACCATTCAAGCCGCGCAACCTCCACCCAATGCTCCGTTCTTACTGCATGAAGAATCCACTCGAATGCTTGAAGATGACGACGAGGATGAGGATGAAGATCTTTTCCAACTTCTTCGCCGAAAACGCACCCGCATAAGCCCGTCGGAGAGCCAGGTGCAAGGTTCCAATGCCGTCAATGAAGAAGAAATCTTTCATGACACCGCAACTTCTATCCATGTCGGTTCTTCCGCCCAATCTTCTGCGAATAAGCTGCAGGAACAAACCACCAAATCTGAAGCAATTTCTTCGAAGGAGGATTCTCAGCACTAGACCCAAGATTATGTGCGATCCATTGTTGCTGAGATTGTCAATGAAGTAATTATTGCGGTCGATGCTGTAGTTGACCGACTTGAAGCGACTACGTGGCCGATTCTCGGAATAGTGTTGGTGCCCAACACTCTTATACCCACTCCTCCACCAACGAATCCGGACGATCCCATTGTACCTATTCAACCTATTGTCCCTGAAGCACCGGATTCCTCATCCTCTTCACCTAATTATTCCCCACAATCTTCCAATCATCTCTTATTAGCCTCTTCATCCCAACCACTTCCTCCTCCTCCTCTTCCGGTTCCCATGTTTACTGAATTAGAGTCCATGGGTCGAATGCTAATCCAATTCTCACACCAGCTACCGATGAAACTCAGAATGGTCACTGATAATATTCGTCAAGAATTGCAGCATAAAGTCGATATCTTAGAAGCAGATATTACTCCACTACAGGAAGAAGTTGATGCAGTTAAGGTAGAAAATCATGGCCTACACTTACAAATTCAACAGCTTCAAGATCAGCTAGCACAGAAAGATGCTTTGCTGTGTCAAAAGGATACAAAAATTAGCACGATGAAGCAAGAAAGCACTGATAAAACAGATGCAATGACTGCCATAGGCGATGAACTGCATAGCACGCGGGAAGCATACAACATATTAGAAGAAGCCTCTCAGTCTCTGGTCAGCAATGTACTTAAAGCTGAGGTAGAGCTTCATAAAACTACCAAAACCCTGTTCAAGCGTGATCAAGAGTTACAGGAAGAGCTTGGCAGGTATCTCCGTTTAAAGAAAGATTTTGAACGAGTGCAGAAGGAAATAGAAGCTTACTACAAAACCATGCAGTTCCAGTCTGAAGAACTGGAGAGAAGAGAAAAGCAGCTCGGTTATCAAGAAGAGCGTTTATCCAGAATAGATAAACAAATTGAAGATATGAGATTGAGCCGTGATGCAGCCCTTAATGATTTCTACCTGGAAGATGCCTTTTTGCAGACACAGGCTGCCATTTTAATGCATCAAGTGACTGCCGCAAGCTCTGTTCGTACTGATACACAGTTAGTCGAACCAAAAACTTTAAAGTTAATGTTGGATTCTTTGAAGCAGAAGATTTCCAGAGCTTTTAAATTAGCTCGCACCATGTATATACAAGGCATAGTAGATAAGCCCTAAATTTTGTTTCCATTGTGGGTTCAAGTCCACTGTGCGTGCCAGTGTAAGCCACCGGATTGGCATTTTGTATTTTCATAATTCTTATATTTGCCTATCCTGCACGAACCGAAAGGTCATTGCAAAGTGATGTATCTGTTTATCAATTAATGAAAAGACATTGCGGTGACTCTCTGGTAACGACAAGCGGGATTGCCAGACTGTCTGTCTGGGTGATTGCGGCCTGTGGAGACGTCGTCATAGTGCAGCGTTCATGAGATCGGAGTATTATTGTTCTTACCTTTTGTTTAATTACATTAAGTTGTGATTAACACAATGAGGTTAAGTACTGATAATAAGTCTGTGTGATGGTAATGAATAACTCTGGTGTTACTTACTGTGAAAAGGCTAACCAGAATTTTGACAGTAAGCGATGCGATATTGAATACTAACGTAATGCGCATTGAATACGTTAATTGGGAAAATTAAGTTACAGGGCCTCTGATTTATTAGACCCCTACCACTCCCAAGAACCCGAAAGAACTTAAAAATGTCTGTAATGTAAAAGCACATTTTAACATTTATCATGTAATTATTTGTGTTGTTGTTCAGGCACTAATGCATATGCCAAACAACCAAAAACACACAGATGAGCAACAGATGGCTTGTGACCATGCCAAGCCTCATATGGAGTGATATACTGCAGCGCTTTAGTGGGACACTTGTTAAGTACATATGTTGCACACATGACAGCCTCAAGCCAGAAACTATGTGGTAAAGCATGACTCTTGACCATACACCTCGCCATCTCCATGAGTGATTTGTTCTTTCGTTCAGCACCTCCATTCTCTTGAGGTGTACACGGCACTGTACACTGATGTTTTATCCCATGTTCAGGTAAAAATGCATTAAAATTAGAAGACATATATTTCCCCCCTCAATCAGAATGTAGGGTGTCCATTTTACATGCTCACAGATTTTCATCCAAAACCAAAAACCTTTTGAAGCACATAAATACTTCAAACTTTTCTTTCAATGGATATACCCATGCATGCTTGGAAAAATCATCAATGAAAGTTACAAAGTAAAGTTAATTTCCAAAAGATGATGTCTGCATAGGACCACAAACATCACTATGAACAAGCTACAATTTCTAAGTAGCTCGAACTGAACCATCTTTTGGAAAGGAATTGAACCATCTTTTGTCCAAAATACAGCCTTCACATACATGGTTACCGGGCGACTCAAGTTTGGGCAAAGAGGACACCATTTCAGATTTCTACAAGCATAGCAAACTAGAAAAATTCAAGTGACCAAAGCATGCATGCCAAAGCTTTGCATTTGACATAGCCTAAGAATCATGTATCACACACGCTAAATCATTTAGAGATCTTTCTAGTCTATGAGCTTTACAGCCCATGACATAAAATGCCAGAAGCAATAATGATGTTGCCATTTGACAGATCATGAACTATACATCTATCATCAAAAAATTTCACAACCAAGCCAATCTTGGCTAATGTAGAAATTAATAGCATATTTTTCTTGATCCCTCTCACAAAGAAGGCATCCGACAAAGTGAAAGAACTACCATGAGCAGTAGTCAAAATGATCTTACCAACTCCCATAATAGGATAAGAGGAGTTGTTGGTGCATGTAACATTATTCCCTGTAGGGGAAGGCTCGAGTAAAGAGAAGAAATTGTGATGTGATGTAATATGTTTGTTCGCCCCACTATCAAAGTACCAAATATCTGAGTCTATTGCAGACATGCACTGCTCATGAAAAGATGGGTCAAAACTGCAAACAGTAGTAAACACCCATTCTTCATCCTGCACAAGATTAGCAGACTCTGTTTTTGGTGTAGAGGTCTCTGTAGCAACCATTCCGGCCTCTTTCTTCTTTGCCTCTTTAGTAGCCAGTTTTGGACAGCTATGGGAAAGATGGCATTTGCTTGATGCAAAGAAAGTACCTGTTGGATGTTCAAGTGGCCAAAGATATGGCTTCACAAGTACATGAGAAGAGGTATGCTCATAATTTTCTTGCAAGTTAAGTTAAACATAGGTTGCCAGAAGGTCTTTTGAATGGATTTGCAATGAGTGAATGCAAACCACTCACTCAAATTATGGACACAAATGTGAAGCTATGCTCAACTGATGGAGAGAAGTTACATGATGTAACTACATATAGGAGTATTATAGGTTCATTGATTTATGCTATGATCACAAGACCAGAGTTTTTTTACATCATTGGAGTTCTTTCTTAATTTATGCAAACTCCAATAAGTTAACATTTAAATTCAGCCAAATGAGTGCTAAGATATGTGAAGCACACAGTCAATCATGCCTTGTTTTATAGATATGATGAAGAATTGTAGGTAAAGGGCTTTAGTGATGTTGATTGGGCTAGTTCAAAGGAATATAGAAGATCCACTTCAGGTTATGTGTTCATGATAGGTAGAAAACCTATCACATGGAGCTCGAAGAAGCAACCTACTATTGCACTATCATCTACAGAAGCTGAATATAGAGGATTAGCCTTTGCAACTTGTGAAGCTATGTGGATTAAGAAGCTATGTAGAGACCATTCTAATTTATGGTGAAAATGCTTCAAGCATTCACTTGACAAACAATCCAATGTTTCATGCACGAAGTAAGCACATAGAAGTGCATTATCATTATGTTCGAGAAAACGTTTTGAGCAAGGATGTAGATATAAAGCTCATTAGAACTAATGACCTAGTTGCAAACATGTTTACAAAGACCTTAGATGCTTCTAAGGTAAAGAGGTTCAAGGATGAAATCAACTTGCAAGATATGGCTAAAGGTGCAAGCTCACATGTGAACTTGAGGGGGAGCATTAAAAATAAAGAAGCAAGATCATATATACTTTGCAAAAAGGATTTTCTTCAAATATAAGGAAAATAAAAAAATGAAAAATGGAAGCATTTACTTGAGCAAGTAGTGGAGGCAAAAAGAGAATAAATCAAAAGAGAATCAAATCCAAAAACTGAACTAGAAGAGAAGAGTGGATACTCAAAGTAGTGGAGGAGTTATGGAGAAGACCTCTCAAACTCATCATGAGAGCTCATGGTCATTTGGCTACAAAAGAGGCAAGGGAGGACACTCAAGAACAGAGGAAGAAGTTGTTGGGTTCCCCTTGTAGGTAGTTCATTTGGTTTCAGCCATTTTGTTTTCTTCAATCTCATAGACTATGTTGAGCCGCATACCAATTTCTTGGTAGCCTGATTGTGAGAGTCATATCTCTCAATGTATGTATCCATTTTTGGAATTTAAATATTCTTTGGAAATTTTATCTTGAGCAGTTCGTTTTTCTAGAAGATTTTTTCAAATTCATTATGCCCTATGAGTTATTCAATTTTTAGTGAAGTCCAATTTTCACCTTAACTGAGTGGACAAGCAGCCTATTTTGAGGCAAAGAATTGCCAAACCAAAACTTCTTCAAATTGAGTGTTTGATATCTCATTTGAAAGATATTAGTGTCTAGCTCGAGTGATCAAAGTTGCAAGTTCATTGCATTCTTCAATTGATACCAATTTGCATTTTAAGGTTCAGTTATAGGTAAAAGTCTTGATCTTGAGAAGGTCTTCTATACTTTCTGCTGCGAATAGGAGAGGAATTCTCCAACAAAGACAAGTAAGACCACCAAAGAGAGTGGCAAGCCTAAGGCATGTAAACCACCCAAGAGGAGTGGAACACCTATGTAAAGGCAAGTAAGACCATCCCAAGAGGAGTGGCAAGCCTTTGTGAAGGCAAGTAAGACCATCCCAAGAGGAATGGCAAGCCTTGTTAGGTGCAAGAAGCATCAAAGTCCAAGTGAAGGTCTAGTGGAAGTTTGAGGCAAGTAAGACCACCAAACAGAGAGGCAAGCCTATGGCAAGTAAAACCATTCCAAGAGGAGTGGCAATCCTATGTAAAGGTGAATAAGACCATCCCAAGAGGAATGGCAAGCCTTGTTAGCTGCAAGAGGCACCGTTGTTCACACTGAGGATTTCTTGTTTTGCTTTGTAGGTGATGAAGAAAGCTTGGAGGATGCGGAAGCTATAAATGCTTCACATGAAGAGGAACTCATGAAAGATTTCATGTATGATCTGTCCATTTTTTATTTTTAGGTATATAATCAGCCATCAAGAATGAAGAAAAGATCTTGAAGCAAGGGAGAGTTAGTTTGTAAGGATTGGAAGATCCAAGAAGAGTCCAAAGAACAAAAAGTGGAGTCAAACCAAATTTCAGATTTGGAAGAGCCAAAGAAAGAGTAAGAGTAGCCACTAAAGGTAATCTCAAAGCATGAGGATGAGCCACCTATATGGAAGGAGTGCTTAGAATGCAAGGTGTAACATGATGCAAAAGAAGTCATGAAGATGAGTTGGAAGAGAACATGACAACCATGACAACATCAAAAGGAGATGCAAAGTAAATTGCAAGCATAGACAAAGGCGGATAAAAGAAAAGAAGACATGAATCCATGAAGGCATACAAAGATATAACGTTGCAAAGAGAGGAAAAAAAAGAGGAAGAGAGTGATGCAACGAAGATAAGTACAACCAAGGTGATCTCATCTCATTCTATGAGTTTGTATGAAGCATGTTGCTTGATAGGGATTGAAGAAGAGCTCTTACAAAGAGACAAAGAAGCAAAGCTAAAGCTAGAAGAAAGCCCAAGAAGATTCAAAGCAAAGAAGGAAGATCACCAACCAATAAAAGGAAGAGATACAAGTGCAAAAGAAGCAAAAGGAGAAGAGGACAAGAATTGGAGAGTAGCATGGACTCCCAATTGTAGCTTGAGGGGGAGTGTTGAAATTTATGGTAATTGTGCAAGCTCCAATTGTGAGCCTTCACACATACTCACCTCTCATTAGTTAACTCTTCATCATTTATGTATTTCATATAAGGTCAAATGGAAGCTATGCCTTAAAAATATAGAGAGTACACTCATAACCTTAAAGGAGAGTGTTGGATTAGATAAAAGCCAAAATATGATACAAGAGATGGAATACTCAAAAAATTTATGACCTTATCCATATGGAGTGATTTGGAGCACCCAAAGTCACCCAAGGAAATGGAAGCACAAAGGACATGAAGTGAAAGGTCAAGAGGTGAGAGAACATGCAAGGGTAGGTGAAGAGACAAAGACTCCCATGTACATATCTCTATGTATAGAAGTCATTGAATGTGAAAATTCATGGAGATGACAAGGAGATTGTGTAGAAGCATATGCTGGTCATTCTCTCACCAATGGGTATCAAAAGGATGCTCAAGAATGTGCTACAAGGCACATATGTATTCTAGCCACATACCTTTTTTGTACACAGCCACCTTGTGAAGGTGATATCTCTCTGTTTACTTATCCATTTACTATAGCTAATATCTTCTTTGGAATCTTATCATGCATACTATCTGTATCCCAAATATCTCTATCAGATGATTCTCAAGTAGTGATTAGGAACATTTCTTGTGAACCTCAGTTTTTTGCTGAGCTTGAGTTGATAAGTAGTCTATCTTTGAACAGCTAGTTGCATGTCCATGTAAACTTCAAATGGAGTGTTCTTTAGCTTGTTAGAAAGCTATGAGAGCCTACTGTGTGTGGACCAGATTTTACAGCCATTGGATCTCTAGGTTGTGACTCAATCAGGGTTTAGTAAACATGTGTCTTACATGGCAGATTCTAGAAGGGGTTCTCTAACTTACGCTGTGAATTTCTCTACAATTATATACATGAGTTTTATTTAGACTTCAAACATGTATTGGTGTAGATATTTGTTGGTTTTGGATAAAGAATTGAAGTCAAAGGATGAAGAAAAGATCAACAATTGAAGAATGAAGATAGAGTATGTTCAGGAAATGAAGACTTGTATACATATGTACATTAATTTGTAGATAGCTCACTTATACCTTTTGTATGGTCATGAGCTTGTACATATATGCCTATATATACAAGTAGAAAGTAGGGGCAAGTATGAGAGAGCATGAGAGATGAAGAATTAGAGATTGTGAGAACCATTAGACACTTTAGAAGTGTAGAAGATCTCTCTCATCATTCAGACGTAAAAATTCTCAGATATGAAGAAAACGTGCGCCCGGACTTTTGCTTAGTACTTCTTCTGTGTTTAATCTTTTGTGAAATGTTTTTGTACAAGTCTAAGTCTATAGTTGGTTGACCTCTATATAATTTTTTAGATCCTAATTGTGATCAGGCTGAGAGAATTGAGAGTAGGGACATTTACATGTGTAAATGTGAAGAAGTGAAGTTGCAACAGGTGCAAAATTTGATGCTGATGTTTTGGTCAGTTCTACTTCCAAAGTGTAAATTTTGGAGCAAGTAAGTTGGAAGGTAAGCTACCTATGGCTAAAATCATTTGAATAAATGGGTTGTAATTTGAGAGAACTATGCATTAAAAGTTATAAGTGTCAAAGTCAACTATAGAGAAGTAGAGTTTTAGACATAGGTGGATTGTTTCTCAAGATGTACTGAGTATTTTGAGATGATTTAACTTGAAAAAGGTGTGCACACATTAGGCAACACTTCTTACAAAGTTTCATTGAAAACTTTACACATTTGGTTAGGCAATGAGTGAGTTAAGTGCAACAGACTTTTCTGAGTAATGACTTTCTTCGCAGTTAGTTAAATTTTGATAATCTAGTATTGATCCTCCAAATTGGTAAATTTTTTGAGTTATTCTTGATATAGAGGTGCTCTAACATCAAGGATAGCTTGTTCTTTTGGAGATTAACACTCTCCATCAGTGGTATCAGAGCAAGAATCATCAAAATAGAAGAAAGGAGGACCTTGACTACTGCAGTCATACAAAAACCAACATTTGAAGGTTCAAAAGGTGAAAGCTTAAAGAGAAAGCTTGAGAAGGAGTCCAAAAGCTATCGAGAAGATCAAAAGGAACTTCATTCAAAGTAAACGTACACCTATTCCTCATAAAGTTTGAAGAATTTAATACACAGGTAAAGAAAGGATGGGAGATTCTTTTTAGATAGAGAAATTGGATAGAGAAAACTATCCGGCTTGGTCAAGGAGGATAAAAGCTCATCTCATGAGCAAAGAGCTAATTGGTTACATCACAGGTGAAAAAGAAAAACCACAATTCAGAGATCCTAGTGTTCCAACTATGGATGAACTCTCAAATTTGAAGACTTGGATGAAGAAGGATGCTCAAGCAAGGAGCATCATCTACATGGAAGTCAATGATTACTTGGTACCTCATATTAGAGGACGTGAAAGTGCAAGTGACATATGGAATGCTTTGGAGGAGCATTTCAAAGATACTACAAAGTTAAGGAAGGCATGCTTATGGGCAAAGTTCACTACATTCAAAAAGAAAGCTTCTCAATCCATTTCTGATTATGCAACAAGGAAGAAGGACATTGAAGATGCATTAGGAGCAGTTGATGAAGATATTGAGGAGGATAGATTGGTAAGGAAAATTCTCACAGGTTTGAGAGGAGATGAGAAATGGAATCCATTCATTTTGTCTACTGAATTGTCACTAGATCATTTCACTCCTGATTTAAATCAGTTGCTAGGACACATGCTAACTTTTGAGCATAGATGTCAAAGGTGATGGTGATAAGAGTGCAGGTCAAGCAATGTATTCAAAGGATAAGAAGAAGAATAGCAAAGGCAAACAACAAGTAAATGAAGAAGAAGGTACAACTAGCCAAGCCAACATCCTAAGAGGAAGAGGCGGTGGCAAAAGTAGAGGACGAGGCAGAAGCAATAAAGATGGAGTTAAAGCTTGCTAGATTTATGGTAAGACAAATCATTTAGCTCATGATTGTTGGAATAATACTTAGAATAATGGAGGATATAGCTAGAATTTTAATTCAAGAGGAAGAGGTGGTAGAATCAAAGAGGTAATTTTAGTGGTAGAGGTAGTAGAGGTTACTTTGGAAGAAATGCAGGTAGAGGATTCCAAATGCAATCCTACAACAATACCTACTACAACTATGCTTTAGATTAGAAAGAAGATTCAACCTTAATCATGAATGCAACTTGTGAAAGACAAAGTGAAGACCAAAGAGTCTTCTACATTGACTCAGGGTGTAGCAATCACCTCAGTGGTAATATAGCCTTGATGACTGATTTGGAGAATAAAGTAACTAATCATGTAGTTCAAACAGGTGATAATACAAAGCACAATGTGAAGTCAATTGGATCAGTGAAAGCCAAGGATGGAAGTACTCTTTTGATTAAGGTTCTGTATGTTCCTAAAATTCCAAAGAATTTGATAAGTGTAGAGCAAATTGTTGAAAAAGGTTATGAAGTAAGGTTCACTAATGATGGAGTTTTTGTGGAAGACCCTAGCAATGGGTATAAACAAATTGTTTCAAGGAAGAAAGAAGGAAGACTCTTCACATTGAAGATTCAAGGTAATGTTGGTCATGCCTTGTTCACTTATGGAGGACATAAGATCTCTGAGTTAGATCTTTGGCACAAAAGGCTTGGACATTTCAATGAAAGAGGTATTAAGGATATGTTTAACAATGGTTCAGTGCTTGGTTTGCCTAATGTTGCAGGTCAACATATGACATACAGATGTGAGGCATGGCAATTAGGTAAGTCTCATAAGCAATCATATTCTAAGCATGGTTTCATGTATTCAAAGAAGCTTGAATTGGTACACACAGATGTGTGGGGACCATCAACGGATTTTAGTACAAATGGTTCAAGATATTATGTGATTTATGTTGATGATGCTACTAGGTGGATCACTATCTATGTGATCAAAGATAAATGAGAGGTATTCAATACATTCAAACATTATCATTGTATGCAGAAAGAATTACAGATCAAAAGTTGAAGAGAGTAAGGTCAGATGGAGGGGGAGAGTATTTCTCTAATGAGTTCAGTGATTACTTATGGAATGCAGGTATAAAAAGGGAAGTTACTTGCAGGTTCTCTCCTCAATGAAATGGTGTAGCAGAAAGGAGAAATACAACTCTTATTGAGTTTGCAAGATCAATGATGAAAGAGAAAAATTGTCCAAATTATTTGTGGGCTGAGGCTGCAAATACAGCTACATACCTGGTTAATAGGTTACCATGTAAAGCTTTGCAAGGTATGCCACCATATGAAGCATGGTGGGGTAAGAGACCTACCTTAGATCATTGCAAAGTATTTGGATGTTTGGCTTATGCATATATGCCATCTCAGTTGAGGCATAAATTGGAACCTAAAGCTGAAAAGTATGTGTTTATTTGATATGATGATAAGCAGATGGGTTATAGGCTGCGGAGTCCATCCACAAAGCAATTCCTTGTATCAAAGGATGTTACATTTGATGGGTACTTGATATGTAGGTACAATCAATAATCATGCAGGTGATGAAGAAGTTGTGTATCAGAAGAAAGGTAAATCAAAGGTTTAAATATTTGATGAAGAAGAGAACAATGAAGTACAAATCGAGGTTGAAGAAGTGCCAAGGTTTGATCCAGAATGTGATGAACTAGAAACTTCAAGCAGTGGAGAACTCAGAAGGTCATCAAGACACAAATGGCAACCTACAAGGTATAGCTATGACATTACTACTAAAGACTATGCTTACATGGTGAAAGCAGATGAAGACCCTTCTACATATGAAGAGGCAAAAGGTAAGGAAATTGGGAGAAGGCTATGCAGGAAGAGTATGATGCATTGATGGAGAATGAGACATGCGATTTGGTTCCTAAAACAAATAGTCAGAAGATCATTGGATGCAAGTGGGTCTACAAGACAAAGAGGTATGCAGATGGAAGTGTGTCTAGGTATAAAGCTAGACTTGTTGTGAAAGGGTATGCTCAGACATATGGTATAGATTATGATGAGACTTATAGTCCTATGGAAAAGATGACAACCATAAGGAAACTTATAGCCATTGCTGCATGTAAAGGTTGGAGATTGTCAATTAGATGTGAAGAATGCTTTTCTTAATGGGTATATTTCAGATGATGTTTTCATGGACGTTGGGTTCAAAGATAAAAGAAATTCAAAATATGTATGTAAGCTCAAGAGAGCTCTATATGGTTTGAAGCAGGCCCCAAGGGCATGGAATTAAAGACTTGTGAAGTTCTTGAAAGAACTTGGTTTTCAAGTATCTAAAGCAGATAGTAGCTTGCTTGTTAAAGCAAGTGATGATGGGTTCATTTACATGTGCATATATGTTGATGATATAATGCTTACATAAATGAAAAGGGCATACAAAGCCTCAAGAAGCAAATGGAGAAAGAGTTCAAGATTAGCGACTTGGGAGACTTGTCATATTTCTTGCGCATAGAGATTTCATATACTCAACATGGAGTGTATGTAACTCAAGAAAGATATTTGAAGAACTTGTTGATCAAGTTTAAAATGGAAGATTGCAAGGTAGCACCTACTCCAATGGAGGTGAATCACAAATTGAGCAGACATGGAGGATAAGAATTCAAGGATATGAAATTATATCAAAGTCTAGTTGGTAGTCTTATCTATGCAGATACAGATTGGGCCGGTAATCTTGATGATAGGAGATCAACATATGGATACTTGTGTTATGTGGGAGATAAGCTAATCTCTTGGTGTTCTAAAAAGCAACATAGAGTTGCTTTATCATCTACAAAAGCAGAGTACAAAGGAATGGTTGAAGCTGCAAAGGAGGTCATATGGTTGAAAACTCTCATGAAGAGTTTTGACATCATTTAGAGCGCACCCACTATTCATGGAGATAACATGAGCTCATTGTATCTAGCTGCTAATCCTGTTTTTCATGCCAGGACTAAACACATTGAGATTCAGTATCACTTCTTAAGAGAAAAGGTGATTGATAAGGAGATTGAAGTTATACATACTTCAACAAAAGATCAAATTGTAGATATGCTAACCAAAAGCTTCGATGGACCAAAGCTATAGAGATTCAAAGACATGGCAAGAATAACGAAGATGGAGAAAACCTCAATTGATGATTGAGGGGGAGTTGTTTGTGCAAGTCAATCACCAATTGATCTTTTGGATAAAGACTTGAAGTCAAAGGATGAAGAAAAGATCAACAATTGAAGAATGAAGATAGAGTATGTTCAGGAAATGAAGACTTGTATACATATGTACATTAATTTGTAGATAGCTCACTTATACCTTTTGTATGGTCATGAGCTTGTACATATATGCCTATATATACAAGTAGAAAGTTGGGGCAAGTATGAGAGAGCATGAGAGATGAATAATTAGAGGTTGTGAGAACCATTAGACACTTTAGAAGTGTAGAAGATCTCTCTCATCATTCACATGTAAAAATCTCAGATATGAAGAAAATTGCATGTGATCTTTTGCTTAGTACTCTTTCTGTGTTTAATCTTTTGTGAAATGGTTTTGTACAAGTCTAAGTCTATAGTTGATTGACCTATGTACAAGTTTTTAGATCCTAATTGTGATTAGGCCGAGAGAATTGAGAGTAGGAACATTTACATGTGTAAATGTGAAGAAGTGAAGTTGCAACAGGTGCAAAATTCGATGCTAATGTTTTGGTCAGTTCTCCTTCCACAATGTAAAGTTTTGAGTGAGCAAGCACTCATTCTTTAAGCTGGAAGGTAAGCTACCTATAGCTAAAAACATTTGAATAAACAGGTTGTAATTTGAGAGAACTATGCATTAAAAGTTACAGGTGTCAAAGTCGACCATAGAGAAGTATAGTTTTAGACATACGTGGATTGTTTGAATCATTTCTCAAGATCTACTGAGTCTTTTGAGATTATTTAACTTGCAAAAGGTGTGCAAAAATTAGACGACACTTCATACAAAGTTTCATTGAAAACTTTACACATTTGGTTAGGCAATGAGACTTGATGGGTCACGTAACTTTGTGCACGATATTGTGCACTTGATGAGTATATAAATATGCTCAATGATGGATTTTATACTATGTACATAACACATCACAACATCTCTAGAATAATTTTCCAAGAAATTCATGATTTTCTATTCACATTTAACTTCTTGCACTTTTTTTTCATGTATGTTCTCATTCTAAATTTGCAATTGGGACTTGTAATTGTTGATTCTTAGAAAGGGAACCCCTTTGTTCACTATAAACTAAATATCCTCAAAAGGGTAAAACGGTTAACTAAGAAAATTTACAAAGGAACTATGTAGGTATGTAGTAGCAATTTTCTCTATGGTGTTCGTCTAGCTTTGAATAAGGCAAGCACCCTTAATCTAAAGCTCAATGTGTAGTCCTGAAGTGGTACCAAAAACTACTTTTTTTTGGCTTGATTTTTCTTTTTGTGCCTCCAAGAAAACAAGATTCCGCAAAAAACATAATTCCCCTAGGAACTTAAGGTTTCTCTCCACACAATACCCTAACTATGGGAAATCTTAGTTCCTCTAAATTATAATTTTCTAGGTATTATCTCTAAAACTCTAGTTTTTCAAATGTAATTTTACAAGGGGTGGATAATCATGATATCTCAATCTACAATATCTAGAGTATGGGAGATTTTGACTTCTTTTCTTGGAGTTTCCAGATAAATTGTGATATTTTTTTAGTGAAAGAAATGTAATTTCTCAATCTTCACGATTTCTTGAGCTAGAGGTTGCAATTTCTCAAATCATGATTTCTTGCACATCCATTTTGGAAATTTTAGACATGGGTAATTTCACAAGTCTTTAGTTTCTAGTGATAATGAGCATATGACATTCACAAGAGGACATTTCTATTCTTTTGCAAAGGTTAGAGAATTCATATGTGCCTTAGTTTTTTTAAAAAAAATTCTACTTGTCATATTTTATAGCTCAAGGAAGTCCTCCCTTTTATGCCATATGAGTCTATCACACCATCTATTTTAAAACTTGATTTCTTTGCCTTAAAAAATTTCCAAATATCTTGATAGTTTATTAGCCACATGCCGCATGTGCAAAGGTAGCTTGCCCTATACACACACACACACACACACACACACACACACACACACACATATATATATATATATATATATATATATATATATATATGTGTGTGTGTGTGTATATATACATACATACATACATAAGGCCAAAAATGATTATGGTCTCCCACTTGAGGGATATATAAATAATTAAGAGGATGGAAAGCCTACTATGGAATCCTTAATTCTATTCATAAATCATGAAGAGGATGCATAACAAACTTTTGGATCCTTGATTTTTTAATGAGGAAACAATAGCACAACCTTGAATTTGAATAAGTGCAATAACATATTTACACATTAGACTTACATGGCTATTTTTCGGATCTATCACTCTTGAGGTGAACCAAGTACGAGGAAATGAATCATGATAGTTTGTGTTCTTTGATTTAAACCATGATGATGATCCTAAAGATTGAATGGAAAAATATTTAAAGCCTCGTAAAGATTTGGAGAGCTATTTAGAGAACTCATCTAGGTGACCAATTTTACCTTCTTTTGAATCAGGAGGACGGTGAATTTTTTAACATGAAACATGAGGATCTATCACTCTTACCATTATAATGAAGTTTTAACCTATGTAAATTATTAGAGTGCCAACATTTTAGATGCCTACAATAAGCAAATTGCACTCAAAGTCAAGTGCATTATGGTCAATGATTTGGCCATTTTTTAATGAAGCACAACAAGTCAAACCTTATCTCCATGAGTGCACAAGATCTTTCCATAGGCCCCCTACATGTAGTTGATATATTGTGTGAGTTATTCCCACAGTAACCAGATTCCTTGTGGCCTAAATATCTATGTCATGAGCTGCACGATGATGGTAGAGTACATGTCATTCAAGCCAAGTCAAGTGCAAAACAAGTTTTGTAGAGTTGTGAAGCACATTTGAAAGAAGAGGATAATATAAATTGGGAAAGTGGTCGTGTGAACAGCCGCTATGTCCCTTTCATGTTTCTTTTTTTTTGAAAATTAGGTTCATTTTGTAGTTGTATATTCCCTTGTAAATACGTATTATATATATTTATATATTTATTAGTTTTCATTTCTTTAAGTCGTGATTTTTTTTAAATTTGGGACGCCTCGTAATTCGTGGAAATGAAGGGGAAAAGGGGGAAAGAAGAACGTGCAGGGCTTGTGGGGCACAAGGAAGCCGAAAAAAAGATGTCGGCAGGTCGGAGAACATAAATATCGACGTTTCAAACGTCCCAAATATTTTAACTTCCGAAGGCAGAAAGAGAAAAAGATAGGCGACTCGCGAGTTGACCAGTCGACCACTTCGACGAGTTCCTCTGGGAGAGCTGAATACTTACGGGAATCAACAGTCGACTGGCCGCCCGCCACGTAGCAAGATCAAGCGCTCTGCAGTAACAACGTGGCGCAATCCAGCGGCATCCCATGTAGATGAGATTGGATGATCGAGTCCCTTATTGTCCTTTACGTCTGAGAGTGAACTATTTTCATTCGTCCAATGTCGGGAAACAACAAGTTGAACAGATATGGTGCTATGATCTGCGAAGGGCTGTGCGCTGACGTGTAAGAAAGCACTATCGCTATTTGTAGCTCTTTCTACCACTGTCGAACGGCGTGTGCTGATGTGTAAAAAAAAGTGTGCTTGCAACCAGTTCCGTGCACGCTTCTCTCATTGCTGCGTAGACCATGATCGACACTTGTTTGAGAAATCTCTGTTTCTCTCACTTTCTCGAGAACGAATACGTAACTCATGCAATGAGTCTCTCTCTCTCTCGTGAGGTGTCTCTCTGTGTATCTGTATCGCTCTCTCATAGATGATAGGTCTCCCTGTGTGTCTTTCTGTCTCTATCGCTCTCTTCCTTTCAAGCCTACACCATCTGAATTGCGTGCATGGCGAGGTGACGGTGGTCAAACGCTACTTGCCATACTTCATATCTGTCATGCGGAACCCCTTAAAAACCTTTACTTTGCGAGGAAAGAACAAAAAAGGGGGGCAAGACTACAATGACAAGCCAATGCCAAAAGACAGAGGTATAGATGGTTAGGTAACTGATAGTTATAAGATTTGAATAAGGCAGGTGATGGGAGGAGAAATTCAGCCTCTTCTTTAATACTTCTTGCATGGATTTTTGTGTGGATCTAGCGATGCACCTACTTTTGATGCATGGACAAGTTCTCTAGAGAACCTTCTCGAGTCTATTTTAAGCCCTTTATGAGCATCCCTTTGCCACCATGATACTTTACTGATATGCCATCCGCTTCAATCTCTTTTTCTTGAAAAGAGATTTTCCATGGATATGGTGGACCCATATACTTCAAATGAGACCCAAGTAGGACTTGCCCTCTTCATGTAGTACAATAACATAATCTCCAAGGCCTAGATGAATTTCTTGATACTATTACATTTAGGCACGAGTAAAACCTATTCCAATCTTCACAAATAAACCACAACCAGTTACCATTGAATCATTGGTGACGGGTAAATTCATGTAGCATTCTTCCTTTTCAAGTAAGAAACATTACACAACTCATTTTTTGTCCTTCTTATATTTGTTTATGATCTTTTGGTATGTGAATTTCAATCTTATATGTGGAAAATAGAAGTATCTTATGAAAATAAAGTAAAAATGTATTTTAAAATATGTACTATGAACAAACTTAAAAAATAATCCACACTATAAATCAATTTTTTTTCCCATTCTACCTTCTTTTGAAGTAACTCGATCCATCCAATCTTTCATATATATGTATATGCATACATCGATACATATGTATATGATCTCATATAAATATATACATGCTAAACATTAGGCTTAACAGACTATTATTTTATGTGTACATGACAATGGCTAGTTATCCAAGGTCACTAGCTCGGTCCCAAGGTTCCTATGCAGATAATAGAGTGAGCATGCATGATGGCTACTTGTTCACATTACACTTCTCTAGAAACTATTTATGGGGCAAGAGCATATAAAGGATGGGAGGTGAGCTATACATGTTACTCTTAGTGTCCGTGTGAAAAGCCAAAAGGCCGTCAGACAGTTTTGTATATGTTCTTTAGTAAAATATATAGTGGCATGGTCAGCCACAAACATTAAGCTCGATGCAATTTCTAACACCTTAGAGATCTATGTTTGTCTCTCTATGTACTGTGTTTTTGTGCATATTCTATAGGCTTGTGTAGAGTACTATATGCGGGCATGTAGAGTTCAATTCTCTACTATGAGGGTATTCCCATGGAGCTCTTGAGAAGAAGATTCCACCGTGGTGCATCCCCATCGAAATAATGTTACAACTAAGGCAATGACCAAGGCATAGACCTTGGCATACATTTTCATCCAAGACATTGAAGTCATCATTGGCACCGTTGACTACATACGAGGGAGGACCTCAATGATCGAGGAAGATGGAGGTTCCCGATACTTCCTGAGAGGTCACCCATCCTAGTATTGTTCCGCCATATCTCACTAAACCAACAATCTCTTTCCACTAAGCTACACTCTTTTAGTGTTTGAATAAGGGCAAAGATTAAGGTTCACATTACTTAATGTTTTGGGCCCTCAAAGCTTCATTCTTTGCTTTCAAAGTGTGTTTTGAAGCATTGTTGGGGTGAGTCTTGGAGCCATTTTGGAGTACTTTTGTGCATAGTTCTCTTTAGATAGGTTCAAGAACATCAAGAAGAGTCATGTTTGTACATCTTTGACAACGAATATTCACCTTGGGGGACTGTATTTTGAGCCACACTAGTAAATCTATAGGTATCTTGAAAGGTTTTTAGTTATGATAGGAGTAACCATCGTACGTTTATGCAGGTTTTTGAGCCTAAAGAATAGAGTTCACAAACACTTGTAGGTGTTGTTGGCTAGTGTTTGAGCTATGAATTCAGCCTTGGCAGTGACATTTTACTTCATATATTGAGCACATACACACTATGTACGCTTCTGTGGATACTACCTATGTATGTCCATGTGGTCATTGAATAGCAGTTAAACATTTGCATAAATCCTTTATGATAGTTCATAGGTGCTCAATAAGCCTATTTGGTTTATTTTGGTTAATTGATTACATGCAATGGAGTTAGTGATTGACTATGCAAGTTTACATGTCAGCACTTGCACTTTTATGAGCTAATAACACTAGTCATATGCTCATTTTGCAGAGAAGACTCTAGCAAACTTTTTCTAGATTTTTTGTTTTGTCAACTATAAAGTGATCGATTTACTCCTTGATACACTTATTGGTGTGAGCACATATATTCTCACATAATCCTTTTAGGTGGTCATTATTATTCATTAATCTATTTTTTGGGGAGACTAAAAATGTACACACCATATAAATTGCATCTACTCAAAACAAATCAGGCATATCTTGAGCTTTCAACATGCACTGAGCCATTTCAACTACTTTCCTATTTCATGTCTGAACAAAACCCCTTTCTTGAGGTGTATGGGTTGTGGTAAGCTACCTCTTTTTTCCCAAAAGGAAGTTCTATAGTAGCCTACTCTCACAAACTTTAACTAATAGAAAGAAAACATGTACAAGTGAAGTAGGGAGAAGTGTGCCCCTGAGGCGCGTCCTCAATAGGAAGCACATGCACAACTCTAAGTTCTTGAGGTCTCTTAGTTAGTTGTGGTTCCAGAAGGAGGGTTTCAATGTCCACTATCTAGGCGCTAGACCCTGCCTGGGAACTGGTGCCTCCGATTTCTACCATGTCACAGCTTGCTTGCTAGTTTTGTGAGAATATAGAAGCATGCGTTAACATTGTAAATGACAAGGTAGAACAATTTTTGTCCCCGTTACAACATTAACATGAAGTGAATGATGAGTTAGTGGATCAGTGAGTGCACGATGATTGTGTGTGTTGTTAGTCCTATGAGCTAAGTGAAAAGATGCAGTTTGAGAATGATGCAGTTAGTAGGTGGAGATGAATGTACAAATGGGATCAGGGGGTTTATTACAAGCTTTGGGCTGCCAAACACAGTGAATGACTTTAGGTTTTGGTTTTGTGGAAATTCTGGAGGGCTTTATGAGAGTGTCTGCTTGGAAATGAGGCTTTATAGGGACCCATTTGCAAGTGATTCCGCTCGTGCTCATGTGTAAATGTGTGTTTGTGTGTATTGAATGAGACTGGGCATCGGCTCTTCGAGTGAGTGAACCCTGTTGTACATGGTGCGATTTGTGTGTGACTAGTTGAGCCCGCAAGCAAGCCTTAGGCACCCAAATTTGTCTTCATTGTGGGCTAGCCTTCATCGACTTCTTGGGTACCCAGATATATTTCACTTTCACATAAGAATTTTTGGAAGGCTTCTTATTAGTATCATGTCGTTGATCACTAATAGGAAATTGAGCTAGTTGTTGTGGCTTGACCGCGATAGGACGCTCGCCTTTCCGCACCCACACTTGGTTTGATGGTTGAGACATCGTGCTTTGTATTTTCTTTTGGCTTCGAGCATCAGTCGTCTGCTTCTTCTGCCTTTTATCTGTCTTTGGTTGCTGCATCCCGATGGCCTTTGGAAAAGAAGGGCGTTCCCTTGCATCCTTGACTTTTGTGTTGCGATAATCATCCCTCTGCATCACATAGTTTTGGACAAGAATAGCATGTTCATCTTCACGTGTACTCCTGGAAGGACCAGGAGCGTGTGCCTTTCCTAGTTCCTTGAGTGCTCCATTGTCTAAGTCAACTGTAATTTGATTCTGATTCACCCATACCTAAAGAATTCCACTTCTTAGGTTTAGGTTGACTACATGATCATAGATCCAGTCTTGACCGAAGACAAGAGGTTCAGTGAGATCCTCATCTTGACACACTAGTACTTTAACTGTCATTAGAACATCTTCAATGTAGAGGGGGAGTTCCACCTCACCCATGCAAGGGGTTTCCACGCCTCCCAGTCCTATGAGATATGCTTCTATAGGATTGACATTTAATTTCAACTCTCGACAGTAAGAAAGTTTAACAGCACTAGTGGCTGCACCTAAGTCAATCACGGCTCTTACAGTTCTTGCACTCGTTCCTTGTCCTATCTCTAAAGTCACAAAAGGACGTCGATCAACTATTCTATGAGAGCTAATACCTGAAACTTCACACATAGCCATAGGATATACTGGATCTGCATACGCGTTGGTCCTAGGTTGATCTCTGCCCTGTCTTCTCAATTTCATTCTTCGGATGTGTTCCAATGCTTCTGCCTGTGCCTCTTCTCGAATTTGTTTTTCCTCTTCTTTACATTTCCTTGCAGTATTGAGTCGACTTAACATCTCCTCCGTAAGGGGTTCCTAATACAACTTGACTCTGCATCCGCTAATGTAACTAGGGAGAACATCACCTTCTAGAGTCGCTAATTGAACTGCTCCACTAGTTGAGATCCTATTAATGATCATAGGTCCAAAACCATGATTTTCTAGTTTCCTCGCATGTTGTTTCAACGTGTAGACTAAAACTAGATCTCCTGCTTTCATGCCCTTATCCTTCACATGGGCATCAAAGTATGCCTTCTATCTTTTCTTAGCTGCATATATTCCTACTACAGCTCTTAGTCTTGTTTCTCCTAATCGTTCAAGGTAAAAAATTCTCAAAGAGAGTTCATGACCCATCCACTCATGCTCCTGTGCTACTTTCAATGTAGGTATCAATAAGTCCAATGGTAGCACTACATTTTGGCCAAACACCATCTGAAAGGGTGTGGCTTGGAGTACTGTTTTATAGGCAACTCTGTATGCCCAAACAGCATGGTGTAACTGTTTGTCCCAATCAGAGCGTTTATTATTCACCAATTTAGTCAGCACATTGCATAGAATCTTATTTGTGCTTTCAGCTTGCCCATTAGCTTGTGGATGATAGGGGGCAGACTTCTTGTGTATAACCAAGAATTCTTGGAGCAGATTTTCAATAACTTCATTCAAAAAGTGAGTCCCCCTATCACTAACTAGCTCTATAGGTAGCCCGTATCTAGTGAACACATTCTCAAATAAGAACTTAGCGGTCGTCTGAGCATCATTCTTTGTCGTAGCTTTTACCTCTACCCACTTGGTTAGATAGTATGTGGCCACAATGATATATTCAGCATGTGAACCCTTAGCTGGGGGATTAATAGGACCTACAAAGTCTATTCCCCACTTGGAGAATGCACGTCCACCCATCATAGGTTTCAGTGGCATTTCATCTTTGCGTATAGGATACTGAGTTCGCTGACAGACATCACACCGCTTCACATAGGTATGTGCGTCCATGTGAAGGGTCGGCCACCAAAGTCCTGCAAATAGGATTGCCTTGATCACCCGATCTGGTCCAAAGTGTCCTCCTGCTACACCTTGGTGAGAAGTTTCCAAGATCTTAAGATATTCACTCTCATGGACACATAATCTGAGATAACCATCTTTACCCCGCTTGTATAGATTATCACCAATGAGTGAGTAATCTAGGGCTTCTTGTTCTAGACTTCTTTGTCTGGCCAATGTCATATCTTATGGGAATGTTCTCGTCCTCAGGAAGGCTATTAGTGGTTCACTCCAATCTGGCACTAAGGTCACTTGATAAAGAGTGGCATGCTCCACGGGTGGTTTAGTGCAACAGATTGGGCATTCTTTACACATTTTATGTACATCAGCTTCCATAGTAGGCCAATGCACTCCGAATCTCCTTAGTGTTTGTAAAGTCCTTTGCCTCAAATGGTGTTGCTCTAATGCACCTACATGTGCAGATTGCAACCACTTTGCGTACTCATCCTCTTCCACACAACAAGCCAATATCCCTTGATCTGTTTGTTTGTACATGCTTCCTGCCATGATATGGTACTTCTGGGCTTTTACCACCTCCCTATCTTGAGTGTTTATGACTAGGTGGTTAGGCCCATATGTCAATACTGGCACTAATGGCTTAGCCCACTGAGGTACAACCTCCAAATTAAACAAGTAAGCATCAGGAAGGTCATCTGATACTCCTTGTGGGGCTTCTCCAGATGTGAGTCTAGAGAGGTGGTCTGCTCTCAAGTGAGTCTTGCCTTTCCTCACCACAACCTCAAAGTCATATTCCATTAGCAAGAGAAACCATCTTACTAACCGGCTTGTATTGCATGGTTTGTTTACCAAGTACAATAATGCCTAATGAACGGTAAAAAATTTAAACTTATTTGCAAGCAAATAGTGTCTAAACTTTTTAACTGCATACACCATGCCTAATCCTTCTCGTTCAGTGGTGGTATAATTTCGTTCAGTTGCATTCAACTGTCTACTAGCATAGGCAATTGGAAGATCCATATTACCTTTGCCTGTAGGTTGTGCAAGTACACATCCAATAGCATGATTGGATGCGTCCACGCGAACATGGAAGGGCTTATTCCAATCTCGTGTGGTCAAGATTGGTGCTGAACACAATCTTCTTTTGAGCTCATTGAAGGAGTCCCAACATTCATTAGTCCACTCAAAGTTGGTCAAAAGTTTGTACAATGGCTTGGCAATGATGGCGTACATGTGTATAAAGTGTCGGTAATAGCCACAATGCCCCATGAAATCTTGTACTTCCTTGACATTCTTTGGCCTAGGTAACTCTGCTATGGCTCTTACTTTCTCTTCATCGGTGGATATGCCATTCTTTGACACTATGTGTCCTAGAATCTTGCCTTGCCTGACCATGAAAACACACTTTCTTGGGTTCAAGCAGACTTGATATTCTCTACATTTGTCAAAGATTTGCCTCAGTTCAGGTATGTGTGTCTGTCTAATGTTGGAATGAGCACAAAGATCATCAACATAGACCTCTAAATTCTTCCTCAAGAATTCTTTAAATACATGGCACATCAGTCTCTGAAAGGTTGCAGGAGCATTGGTAAGCCCAAATGGCATTACCCTAAAGGCAAATATGCCCCATTTTGTGGCAAAAGAAATCTTATGCTGGTCTTTCGCAGCAATGGCTACCTGATTGTAGACAGAAAATCCATCAAGAAAACTGTATACTTCCTTGCCTGCTACTCTTTCCAGTAGATGCTCAGTGATAAGAAGCGGATAATTATCTCGAATAGTGGCAGCATTAACCTTCTTCAAGTTGATGCACACACGTAGCTTTCCATTCTTCTTGGGCACAACTACAATGGGGATACCCACTCAGTGTGCTCAATTTCATAGATGAATCCAGCTTCGACCAAGCGATCTATCTCTTCTTTGATCTTGCCAGCATAACTATCATTGTATGTGTATGTCTTTTGCTTGGAGGGTTTGGCATCTGAGGTCATGGGGATAGTGTGTGAGCATATGTCAGGGTCGACACATTTTAAATCCTTGTAACTCCAAGCGAATACATCTCTGTATTCTCTCAGCAAGGCTATTAGCTCATGCTCTTCTTCCTCTGTCAGGTCATGGCCCATGTATGTGCACCTTTCTTCTCCTTCTTCTATGGCTATGACTACTTTCTTGGTAGTTTCTTTGTTATCATAGGCCTCTCCTGCTTGTGCCTCGCGTTTTGGCATTCTTACCATGACTCTCCTATCGTCTATCTCATACTTTTTAAAGTTTTTAGGGGCCTCAAACAAAGATTCTTCCTCTTCTGGTGTGACTTCTCTCTTCTTCCTTTTCTTTCCTTCATCCTTAGGGGTCACTTGTGTGGCTAACCTTACATCATTTGTAAGCTCTCCATGTCTCTGAGGATGAGCTTCCACTTCATAGAAGTATTCTTCATCTGATGCAAAAGGTGGGTCCATAATGATTGACTCTAAATCGGAGTCACTTGCATCCTCAAAAGCATCAGGGCTAGGTTCGCATTCTTCTAAAACTGCATCTCCCATGATTGGTTCTATGGAGAAGACTGAAATGTCATAGCCATCCTCATCACAGTGGGGTGTCCATTGTTCCTCATTGATGGCTACGTCCATTGTTGCTAAAATTTGTGCCCAGCCGTGAGGTTCAAATTCTTCATCAGGGAACACTACAAGTGCATAGGCTGGGTCTTGAATTGATCTATGTGTCTCTTTTGCACCTACCTCTCTGGTTTTTTCTCTTTTCTCCTCTTCTACTGCCACTTTGCACATCCACAAGTGAGTGTCTTCATGCATCCATGAGGATCCTGATCCTATGGAGTGCACAAACTCCATGTCATCCTTGGCTTTATGGATGGAATTCCATTGAATAGGCGGTACATCTCTATGAGAGTAATCCTTGAGATTGACTTTGGTCGTAACACCTAAGTGTTGCAAATACAAGGAATTGGTTCCCCAATCCTGGACCACTTGCACCTGTCGCATAAATGGTCTTCCCAAAATCATCTCATAGGCATGGTTCTTGTTGAAATCACATATGGCGAAAGTATGCTCAAACTCAACACCGCATGTAGTGAGCGTTATTCCTTCCAGCAAGCCTAAGGGTCTTTCTATGTGACCATCGGCCATCTGCAATTTCATTCTCGTTGGCCTGAGTGCTGGTTTGCCCCAACGCTTCCATAGGGAAGTGGTAGCAATAGCAACTCCTGCACCTGAGTCTAGAATTGCGTTGGTTGTGCACCCTTGATGGGTAATGGGAAGATAGGTGTTTCCTTCTTCACCTTCACTCATATCTCCTATCTTTTCTAGAGGAATTTCTGGCACTGTTCTAAGAGAACCTACCTGTGATCGGGGTTTCACTACTTCTGGCACTTGGTTAGCTACATGTTTCCATAACTCTGGCCTAACTTTGAGTAGCTCTTCTAAAGTGAGGTTGCACTGCACTTTAGTGTTTTTCACTACCTCCGTATTCCTAGGTATGACTGAGTCTTCGTTTCTTACCATGACCGTGGGTGCTCTCATACAAGTAGACTTGGCTTCCCATGGGCCTGTGAAGTGGGGTAATTCCTGTAAAGAATCAGACTCAAAGTCTAATATCTCTTGACTTTGTGCACTCTCCTACTCTCCATAAATGGAGGGGATATCTTGCGGGAATTGGTCATGTGCGTCATCCACCAGTTCAATGGGAGGAGGGACTTCACTCTCTTTTGCCCATTTTTCTTCTTGAATCTCTCGCAAGAATTCTGGGGAATATCTATTCATAGAAGAGGAGGTGTCTGGTTCAGTGGAATTGGGCATGAAAGCTTCCTATGGGGGAATGCTTATTCTTTTACTTGCCTCATCTCTTCCTTGGTTTTTTTCTTCCTTGGTAGATCTTGCAATTATGCTCTCTAACTTCTCTAATAGTCCATCCAAGTGCAATTGTGTCTTAGCTGAGCCAGAGTAGTTGAAGAGGCGATTGGCTTCAAACATGGTCTGAGCCAATGCGATCATTTTCGTGCAAAGCTTGGTTCTTTCTATCTCTAGGTTAGCTCTAGGTTAGCTCTAGGGTAGCACTTGTCATGATCCATCACATTTGGGCCTTCTTGGATTCTGGCCTGATATGCCTTAAGCATCATGTCTATGTCTTCAGGAGTGGGATCAGCTAACACTGATCCTACTCTAGGGGGTGGTGGGATGGTCTGAGGTGGGTGGAAAGATAGTGATAAGAATGAAGATGGTGGTGGTATGTGAGAGTTTGTTTGAGAGGTGAGTTCAACAATTTTGGCTTTTGTTTCTCTTATGCTTTCTTCTAAGTCGCTCATCTTTTTGGACCATTGTCTTTTCATTCTCTCTCGGCTATCCTTTCAGGCTCTCGACCATCTCTTGGTTATGCTCTCAGTTTCACTAACCTCTACACTCTTTTCTTGGCCTAACCCTTGGTTCTGCTGCAAAGACTGAGCTCTAGTGACCACCTGTACTGGTGTAGTGGAAGTCACACTTCGTGAAGCGGCTACTACTAACCCAATAACATTAATTGGAGTGATTTTTGGAATATTATTGGGATTCTTTGGGCAATCTCGTAAGAGATGCTCCTTTTCGCAATCTTGACAAAAGCCCTGGGTTGTTATTGACTGGGTTTGTGTAGGACAGGGCAATCATGAATGAGGTGATCTCCCTGACATCTGTAGCATAGTCCTCTAGGGAATGGGGGTCTTACTTGCCTGGGTTGAGGTCTAGGGTTGGGATTAGTATACATGATATTTGAATACTCTGGATCCCAACTTGGTTCACTTGGTTCTTCACTATAGTAGGATTCACCATGTTCAGGAGATTGCATATAGTAAGCCTGGGGGCTATCAATGTGAGTAGAATCAAAGCTATGGTCACTGGGGTCACTTTCTGAGAGCAATGGTGTTACTGGCACTATGGCTCTATTCAGGTTCTCTTCTGCAGCTGCATACTTTTCTGGGATCACATTGGCTGGAGCAGGAGGTTGTTGTGCTAGCACTGATTGAGGTCTCTGTTGGGTTTGATATTGTAGTGGGTAGGTTTGTTGAGGCCTAGCATACTGTTGTGGTGGATACTGGTTCTGATATCTTCTCTGTGGTGAATAGGGCTGGGGTTAGGTTTTGCCTAACCGCTTGCTTATTGTATGGGCAATCTTGCACTGTGTGATTAGTGTATCTCCGTTCTATGGTGCAGTATTGGCTACTGGGATTCACTTGGGGTTGAGCCATGATGGGACATACGTTCGCCATATGGTCACCACCACAAGTATAGCACCGTTTAACTGGGGCAAATCTTGGGATTTGTTTGCTAGAGACACCTAGTTTTTGAGCCACTTTCTCAGCGAGTTCCTCAATAGATGTGGATTGCGTGGACGAGAGGCTAGTAGAATTATCTGAATCTCTGTAGATTTTTGAAAGCTCCAACTCCTCCCCTAGGTTATCTTCAATGTCAAGGCACATGCGTACACACTCTTCTATGGTTCTAGGGTCCTTCAAGTACACATATGATCTCAATTTGGTACTTAGCAGTCCATCTAGGAATAAAGCCACTTGTTTGGCAGGTGTGGGTAACTCAGAAATAGGGCATCTCTCTAAATATTGCCTAAACCTTCTTCCTGCAAGTCTAACCGTCTCTTGAGGGGTTTGCTTGAAGCTATGAATAAGTGAGGAAGTATTATGCCTTATGCCACTCTTAGAGAATTCAATAATGAATGCCTCTAGGAGTTGGTCTATGTTTCTGAAGTGCCTCTCATTTAGTGGTTGAAACCACGTAAGAGCGGTGTTCCTAAGGGTTAGACCAAAGGCATTGTACTGCGTGAATAGGTCCTCCACTTGTTCAGCTCTCAAGACTTGCCTAAATTCGGCCACCTAATCATAAGGGTCTCCAGTGCCATCGAAGTAGTTCTTCATGGACTTAACTAGCTGTGTAGGTCTCAAAGTCCTCGTGTGCTCTCTGGGCCTCGGTAAGGGAAAATCCTCAGCATTTCTTAAGTTCCTTGGAACTCTAGTTCTCTCTGTTTCTTCTCTATTCGTCTCCGTTCGCATTTGTTCTCTTCCTATTGGGTTGGCAAAGCTCACTTTTGGCCTATATCTACTTCTATCCCTTGGAGCGCCATGAGCTTGGGATGTTCCAGCCCCTTGCTGGCCAAAAGAGACATTAGATCTTGGTTGGGGAAAAATAAATTCCCCCTTCCAAGTGTAGGCATGTCTACCATGTTTTGTGACCACAAAGATCCTCTCTGAAGTACCGTCTACATAGGTCACTTTGCCTGGCTATCAGGATCTTTGAGCTCATAGATTGTGATCATTCCTACCTCATTAGGTTGATTAGGCTTATACCTCCAGAAGGCTTCATCGGTTTCTCGGTTCAAGAGTAGATCTATGCTCTTGTTGTCCTAGGGGATCCATTCTGGTGTGAGAATTCTAGTGAGAATTGATTTGCCTCGAGGAGGTTTAGGTTCTACACCCATGTTCCCTTGCTCTAGGTCACCTAAGTCCGTTTCTGGGATCACATTCCCGAATTCATCTGTCCTATCTGGTTGACTGGTGGCTACATATATGGTTCCTTCTTTGTCCAAGTATGCTCCATTTTCAAACTTGACAGCAGGATGTTCAATTCCAATGGGTTGGTCAGGGTTTTTAATCTAGACCACAGATCTTCCTAGGCCGTCCTCATAGATGCTAGCACCTAATCGGTTGGTCCTAAGGTATTCCAACTGCGTCTTGTAGGGACCTTCTACCCTATGTAGATATGGCACACCTGAACTCCCTGTAGGTCTCTCCATATCGTGGGACATCTCTGACTCACTAGTTTCAGAGCTAGGGTAGTGCGAATAATGGCTCAACTGCTGGGCCCAAGACCTAGCAGTATGGTTGACAGTAGCCTCTGAAGACCTAAGACTCTGTCTATCTCGTCCTAGGTGTCGTCCTGATCTAAGGTTCATAAGCCCAATTGAATAATCCCAGACTTCCCAAATACAATTTTCGTTGCTGAGTTCTTTTGTATTGTCACTTGTTCTTTTTAATTTTCCTTAGGGTGTCACCTCTTGTCCAAGTAATCTTCGTCGCAAGGAACACTTAAGTTTTATCGTACTTTGAGTGTGGTCGCTCGATTTAAATTCTTTTCCCTTAGGTTGTTTCGCAAATGTAATCTCCTGGTACTTGCACTTGAGTGATTAGAGTTCTTGGACTTGGTCGTGCTTAACACATCCCTAATTGATCACAACCTCTATCTGCACTTAGCCTAAGCTAGGGATTGACAGAGGGAGTTGAGAATTTCCAACCTTGAGTTTCTGTCCTTGTGTTGTTGCCTTGGTGTGCCCAGGGAGCGTGTTCCCAAGCTTGCACTTACTCTTGCTTCGAGTACCCTTCGATGCTCTCAAAGGACCTGTAAAAGGCCCAAAATTAGCTCAAGAATTGAATTCAGTTGACAGACAGATCACTTTCATGCATGTAATTCACAGACCAAATTGTCTTATGCCTTTATGGAAAACAATCCCAAGGGACCCTTAGTTTTCCTACCCCGAGATATGGTCAACTTCAAGTTACCCTATCTAATAATCCTGATATTAATTTTACCATAACCAATGGAAGTTTTGGTTGTACTCCCCACGAGCTTTCCAACAGAACAAAAATCATGGCAAACGGATTTCGTATGAGAAAGTTATGCCAATTCAAGGTTTTGGGGCTAAAACAGGATTTAAAACAGGTTAACAGGCAAACAGGAATTCTCGAATTACTTGTGTTGCGGCCTCACAATGCAATGGTAAACCCTAGGGTTTTTCCCAAAATTTGACCTAAAATAAACCATATATTTATGCCCTAAAAAATGGCCGAATGTGCCCGTCAATCGCGATCGAAAGCTCTGTCAATCGCGATTGATATGTCAGTCGCGATCGACGTGTCGGTCGCGATTGACAGGTCCGTCATGGCTGTCAGTCGCGGTTGATGGGTCAATCACGATTGACACGTGGCCCGAAAATTCAGTCCGTCGTGGTCAAAGGATCGTTGACTCTGTCGATTGCGATTGATGGCTCGATCACGATTGACAGGTCCGTCGCGAGGGTTCTGTCGGTCGTGGTCAAACAGTCGTTGACTGGGTCGGTCGCGATTGACAGGTCCGTCGGGGCTGTCAGTTGCGATTGACGGGTCGATCGTGATTGATGGCTCGATCGCTATTGACACGTGTCACGCGTAGGTTCTGTCGATCGTGGTTAGTCGGTCATTGACTCTGTCGGTTGCGATTGATGTGTCGATCGCGATTGACAGGTCGGTCGGCAGGTGTTCGTCGTCGTTTGTCGATCGCGATTGACAGGTCGATCGCGATTGACAAAAAACAGAGGAATTTTAAAATTTCAAACACACATTTAGGATGCCATAGGCATACACATCATGGTTATGCACTTTGTTTTGTAAAATAGTCAACTTTTCTGTCGGTCGCGATTGAAAGAGGTCAACGCCTCGGGACCTGCACAGTCAAATTTTTTACCTGCTGGAGCTAGTGTAGCTGCTGCGGATGCTGATTCCTGTAGAAAATCTCAAAAAACACAGAAAAGCACAAGTGCCTATGAGGAGAAAGAGGGGTGCGAACCCCCAAAAGCTCAATAAAGTGATTGACAATCAACATACAATGATTTTCATGTATGTTGCACTCAACCCCATTGATATCCATCATGAAAGGGATCCCTTCCTTGGATTTCTTCTTGTTGGGGAGGCTACACATCTCTTTATTAGGTTTGTTCGCCTTTCCCTCTCATCATTCTTTAAAGTATACCTGTAGATTCTTTCTTTGCATTTCATCTTCCTATCTCATCATGCTTATGATCTTCTGGAGCCTTGTTTGGTATTGAGAGTGGCCAACATTTACTTCTTCCTCAAGATGCTTACGCCTTCGATAAAGATTTTCCCTTCTAGTTTGAGGAATGTTTTGAAGATTCTTCCAAGTGCTGATCAAGATGTGTTGTGTCTTCATGATTTCCTTTCTCCAACACTTGGTTGGTGATGAGCAGGCTACAAAAACTTAGTTCTAGGTAGTTGAAATCTCCTACTGGACTAAGGGGAAAGAGAAGGTAGTTGGATTGGCATGAAACCAAGGGGAGTTCTTGAGAATGAATACTAGCTTGAAGGTAAGTCACCTCTTGATTCAATGAGGAATGAAGTACTTGAATCTGATCAATAAGAATTGTACTCCTTGATCAATACAAAACTTCTTCAGTTTTCTACATGTTTCATTTTGAATAATCTTGTGACACATTTTAAGTTTGTCAAATGCATCAAGCTTCTTCTGAATAAAATCTGCCCACATATTTCTACCATAATCATTGACTATCAACATAAAGTAGAGATATCCTCCCAAAGCAACAATATACATTTTATCACAAATATGAGCATGTACCAACTCTATAGGAAATTGATTTTGGTTGTTTCTCTCTTTTCGAAATGTGTTCCTTTGTTGCTTGCCCAACATGCAATCTTCACATGGTTCCTGCGATTATAAAACATTCAAGTAAATATGTTACTGTCCCTTTATTTTGCATCTCTTTTAGAATGGCAAATCCAAGTTGCCCAAAACATTGATGCTGAATTCTAGTCATGTTTTTTTTCTTATATACCAGTGAGGGTGCTTAACTCATACAATTTATCTTTTGGCACTACTTTTCCTACAATATTACCTATTCCATCCAAAATCTTTGCACCATTCTTTTTGAAATGTACTCCAAGACCACAATTTGTTATGGAAAAAACTCATAATAATATTCTTTGGTGCAAGAACATATAAGACATCAGAATTTTTTGTCAACACTAGTGGGAGTGATTAAAGAGATGGTTCATGTCCCTTCAACAAAACATTTGGTTCCATTTCCAACCACTACATTGATGGGTTCCTATAGAGCCATTAAGGTAGTATACTTGTCCTTCTTTCCGGTCATGTGGCAAGATGTTTCACTATCTAATATCCAAGGATTATCCATATGGGTTTTGATAGATGTACATATCTCGACTATGGGAACCCATAGATCAAGTGGTATTTCTTGATTCTCTATTTTTCCATGTGGATTTAAGATTTATCATCTCTCCTTATCTTGCTTCTTCTTGCAATCCTTAATAGCATGACCCTTCTATTCACAATAGACAAGTTTTGATGACCTTCTTCTTTTTTAGCTTCTTCTTTGAACTATTAGAAGAGCCTTTGCCCTTTGCATTTGCTGAAAATGCCACATCATTTGAACCTTGCCTATTCTTCAAACATATTTCTTCTTCAAGAAGCATTGCAAAAGAATCTTCAAAGGTAAGAGGGGAGGGTCTTACCTTGTTGTTAAGGGTAGTTATGACCCATCATAGTTTGCAAAAAGAATTCAAACACACCTACAATGAGTTCCATAGGTGCTCTCAAAACACCAACAATAGCCAATTGATCTTCTAAATGTTTTATTTGCTCGACGAAGTCCTCAAGCTTCTCTGACTTAGAGTGCTTGTCATTTGCTAATTGATTCTCAAGTTTTTGAATCCGAGTGTGATTCTTGACCTCATATTGGTGTGCCTATATTCTCCAAGCTTCATGTGTTAGTGGTGTGCTTGACTAGAGTCGGAACATAATCACTTACACTTTTAATTGTGGCAAATAAGGCATCTATATTTTGCCTCTTCCAAGCTTGAAGAAGATCTAGATGATGCTAGATTTTCACTCAAGCATTTGATGGATCTTCAATCTGAACCAACTTTAGATCAGGCTCTCTTGGCCCCATGATGTTATCGAACAACTCATAAGAGTAGAAACGTTTAGAGATTTGAAACTTCTAGAGCGTGAAATTTTATGCCATCAAGCTTCTCTTTAGTGAATGTAGGTGGATGGATGCAAAAATAGCATTATCAGATGCTCCAGCATGAGAAGATGAAGCAATCACGCATGCACTATAATGATAACAAAAGTATACTTGCAAGTTCAAAAGGTACTCCTCGCTACTAATAGATACCTAAGAACTTTTAAAACATGTAAAGAAGTAGTTACACGAGAGAACACATGGACAATAGCCAAGAACATAACAAGTATAGTAGAATTTGAAAAATTTACTACTAACAACAAGTACAAAGATCATGTGATTGTCCACATGTGTGCTCTCAAGGTAGAGCTTAAATGATGATCTAGAGAACTCTAGATATGGATTGACAAGGTAGAGTTATGGTGGCTCAATTTCATGTCTGGGGTAGTGCAAACATCATGTATGCATAGGGTAATGGAGAGTATGGCCTCTTGCGGATGGCTAGATAGGGTGGTAGAACATGGGTGCACACCACTCGTGTAATCCCCATCTGTAGCTTAGGTTGGTTCAACCTACCTAAAAGATATGAATTATATCTTAGTCTTGTAGGGAATATTCCATGGAATATTCCTATTGGGGGACTCTTTAGTTGAAAGGGGTTTGAGTGTTTGTAGGAGAAGAATGGAGAAGAAGAAGAAAGACAATTGTACGAGAAGCCTCTATGTCTTGATTAGCATAAAATATAACAATTTCTTTGCCTAGAATAAGACAAAATGTTCTCTTTGCATAGAAGATAAGCCAAGAAAGTACACACACAAGTACATAAAATATCACAATTACTTGTGCAACCAACCTCTACACTGGTCCTTCACCTCGTCTAGTAGCTTTCCCTTGTGCACTCCTTGCACTCAAGCTTCCAATAAGGTTGAAGGCTTGGTCACTCCTACTATCAACCTACAACACCTCCTTGATGACACTTTGTCACACATTAGTTGCTCTTTGCATACTTTGTCACCTCCTTTGTATGCTTTCTCTCTCTCTCTCTCTCTTTGCACACTTTGTCTCTCTACAATGTGTGTGTGTCTTGCTCTCTCTTGCTCTCCAAGTGTAGTGTATGCTCTTGCTCCTCTAGGCTATCTCCAAGAATGCTCCTTTATGGTGTACGTGTTGATTCCTCTTACATATGTCGCTTGACTTCTCAACTACTTTTCTATCTTGATGCTTACTTTGTTTTCCCAAGAACCTTCTTATGTAAATACCAAAAAATCCCTATTTTGTCCTGTAGTGACTTTATGGAAAAAAATTTAAATGGGATGACACACCTATGCTCTTGCATACTGTCTTCACTTCTTATCTTTCCACTTTTGACCTAGTTTCTACAAAATGTGTAGGTAAGGGAGAGTTCTATTGGAGTTAGACATGTATGGAAGCACACGAACAACACCAGGAAGAAGAAGAAGCTTGGAGCTCAACACACAAAATTGAATGTATTACTAGAGAATGTACAAAGATAAGTAGCCCATTAGGGCAATAGGCGTATATACAAGCCGAGGGAAAAAACCTCCTAAAGAGGGAAAAAAGTGCCCCGGTGGTCCTAGTGTGTTCACACACATCACTACCTAAATATATCAACAAATCCCCCCTGGGAGTGATGCGGTGAACAAGGAGCTGGCACTCATGTATAAGGAAGTGCCAAGCTATGTGGAATCAATCCACAAAAGGAAGTAAGCCGCGGAAAGCTTCAAACTTCTCCCTAGGCAGAGCTTCGTGAAAAGGTTTGCAATGTTCTATTGCGTGGGCACATATGCCAAGCTCATCTTGCCAGCAGAGAACCTCTCCTTGACATAAAGATAATGCACCTCAATGTTCTTAGTGCGAACATGGAACACAGGGTTCCTTGCAACTGCCAATGTGCTCTGGTTGTCAGTGAAGATGGTGGTGGCAGAAGACTGACCAACACCCGAATCAGCCATAAGGCATCTGAGCCACACACACTCAACAATAGCTACGAAAGCTTCCCTATATTACTTAGCCTCACAACTGGAAGTGGCCACAGTAGGCTGCTTCTTGCTCAACCAAGATATACATGAGCTACCAAGCATGGAGCAAAAGCCACTAGTGGACACACGAGTGTCATAGCAACCAGCCCTATCAGAGTAAAAAAAAGCATGCAAATCTGGTGGTAGTGATCCTCCCTTGGGATAAAACAACCCAAGTAGTCGAGTACCACTCAAGTAGTGAAAGATGCTCTTAACTGCCTGCCAATGCTTGACACTTGGGCAATGCATAAACTTGCTCATATGTGAGACAACAAACTGAATATCTGGCCAAGTAATGCATAAGTAAATCAAGCATCCAATAGCGTGCTGATAGACAACATCATCAAATGCATCTCTAGAATCCTTAAGACTCAATCCTAAACATGTTTCCATAGGAGTGGCAATAGGCTTACAGTCTTCAAGGCTGAAACGCTACAATAATGTGTCAATATATTTCATTTGACACAAATCCATTCCACCATTAACATGCATAAATTGAGTGCCCAAATAGTGATGCAAATGCCCCAAATCAAACATCTCAAGTGAGGCATGTAAATCAGCCTTAAAATCAGCAATATGCCTCTCATGAGGACCAGTGACCAGCATGTCATCAACATAAACCACAATGATCAGAAGTACATCATTAACAAACTTAACATATAAGGTGCTTTGAGTTGGACTGTTCTCAAAACCATGTGCAATCAGATACGCATGTCTCTTTTCATACCAAGCATGTGGTGCTTGCTTTAAGCCATATAATGTCTTCTTTAACCTGCACACTTGGTTCTCATGCCCTTTTTGCACAAAGCCACGGGGCTGAAAAACATACACTTCTTCATGTAAGTCGCCATTAAGAAATGATGTTTTGATATCCAAATGATGTACATTCCAACCATGATGAGCTGCAAGTGCATCTGGCTTACACTTCAGCTTGTATACCCACTTATTTCGAATGGCCTTCTTGCCAGGAGGCAAGTCACATGAAGACCAAGTACCATTCTTCATTATAGCATCATATTCAGATTGCATAGCAGCCATCCAATTTTCTGAATTTTATGCTTCATCAAACAAAACATGCTCATTCTCATCACAGAGACTAGATGCAGCCATAACATAGAAATTTGATGCAAAAAAGGCACTATGAGAGCCTGAACAAGTACGATATGATAGAGGTGCATGTAATTTGCTATCATGCAAAGTCTGCACTAGCCATTTTGGCATAGTTTTTGCCTGCTCAATATCAGCTCTCTCATCAACAAGTGCATCATATAAATCTGCATCACAAATGAAATGATCTGCATCATCACATGAAACCTCCAAAGGCTCAGATGTTGCCTCATTAGGACCAGCACTAGACTGTCCACCAATAAAATGACGCAGCAAAGTATCATACATGTCTTTGGAGCTAACAGATGTCTCCTTAGTACATGAAAGCAATGGTTGAATAGCATGTTCCACAAAGACAACATCATGGATAACCAGAATGTGTTTAATATGTGGATGATACAGACGATAGCCTTTACTTTCAAAACTGTACCCAACAAAAATACATTTTACTACTTTATCATCCAATTTTCTGCGATGTTGTTCAGGCACTAATGCATATGCCAAATAACCAAAAACACGTAGATGAGCAATAGATGGTTTGCAATCATGCCAAGCCTCATATCGAGTGATAGACTGCAGCGCTTTAGTAGGACACCTCTTAAGTACATATGCTGCACACATGACAGCCTCAAGCCAGAAACTATGTGGTAAAGCCTCAAGCCTAACTCTTGACCACAAACATCACTATGTACAAGCTGCAATTTCTGAGTAGAATGAACTGAACCATCTTTTGGAAAGGAGGAATGCTGCATTTTGCCCAAAATACAGCCTTCACAAACATGTTTTCCAAGTGCCTCAAGTTTGGGCAAAGAGGACACCATTTCAGATTTTTGTAGGTGTAGCAAACTAGCAAAATTCAGATGACCAAAGCATGCATGCCAAAGCTTTGCATCTGACGTAGCTTGAGAATCATGTACTGCACATGCCGAATCATTTACAGATCTTTCATAGTCTATGAGGTTATACATCCTGCGACATAAAATGCCTGAAGCAATAATTACGTCGCCATTTGACAGATCATGAACTGTACATCTATCATCAACAAATTTCACAACCAAGCCAATCTTGGCTAATGTAGAAGCTGATAACAGATTTTTCTTGATCCCCGGCACAAACAAAGCATCTGACAAAGTGAAAGAACTACCATCAGCAGTAGTCAAAATGATCTTACCAAATCCCATAACAGGATAAGAGGAGTTGTTGGCACATGTAAGAGTATTCCTTGTAGGGGCAGTCTCTAGTGAAGAGAAGAAACTACGCTGCGAGGTATTATGTTTGGTCGCCCCACTATCAAAGTACCAAACATATGAGTCTACTGCAGACATGCACTGCTCATGAGAAGATGGGTCAAAACTACAAACAGTAGGAAACGCCCATTCTTCTTCCTTCACAGGATTAGCAGACTCTGTTTTTTGGTGTAGAGGCCTCTACAACAACCATTCGAGCCTCTTTCTTCTTTGCCTCTTTAGCAGCCAGTTTTCGATAGTTCTTTATGATATGATCATTTCCTTTACAGTACTTGCAAAACAATTTTTTCTTTTCTGATTTCTTTTCATCTTTGTCTTCCCTCTTCGATTGTGTAGAATTTGCAAATTTCTGCTTACTAGTTGAAAAGCTCCATTTTCCTTTGCCCTTCTGACTAGCCAGGAAAGCTTGATTTGCAACACGCATAATGGACATATTCTGCCTAGACTGATCCTCTTGCAATAGAACAAAGACTAACTCCTCAAATGACAAGGCATTCTGATTGCCTTTGATCATCAACCAAAGAGTAAAAGCAAAACTCTGATATGAATCAGGAAGACCATTCAAAACGATCTGCACAAGTGAGCTATCTCGTATAACCTCATCAACAAAAATCAACTATTCCTTCAAGTCTTTGATCTTTGTTAGAAAATTGTCCATAGAATCACCTTCATTCATGTGCTCACTCTCCAACTATTTTCGGAGGTAAGCAACACGAGCCTCATTCCTAGCTTGGTACAATGTGGTAAGTGTATCCCAAACATTCTTAGCTGTTTTGCAAGAGTTCTCCAAAATGTAGAGAATCACAATTTTCTCAAATTTCTCAAGTCTAGAGAATCACGATTTTCTCAAAATCCACAGTTCTAGAGAATCAAGATTTTCTCAAAAATCTACAATTCCAGAGAATCACGATTTTCTCAAAAATCTACAATTCTAGAGAATCGCGATTTTCTCAAAAATTTTTAGGCAAGAAAAAAATTTGAATTTTCCAAAGAATCATGATTTTCTGAGTTTTTAGGCGAGAATTTTGAATTTTTGCATCGAGACCCAAATGTGCAAAAAGTCATGAAAACACAAGCGGATGCACTCCCAAGAACTTCCTAGCTCTTTCTTGCACTCCCACATATGCGAAATGATGTGAAAATGATGAAAATGCACTAAAAAACGAAAAAATTCTATGAAGATGAAGATGGATGAAGATGATGATGATGAAGATGGAGAAGAAAAATTAGAAAATGAATAGAAAATGAACAAAAAATGACTATTTTTTACCTTCCAATGTCACAAATCTATGATTTTACAGTCACAACGCTGATCCTCGAGCAATGCTCCCTAGCAACAGTGCCAAAATTTGGTGTAGCTCTAGCGCAAGCACCACCTCCTTTACTTGTCAATCTATGGAGATGTGAGGACTAGAATGAAGACCATGAGCATGTGAAGGCACAAATGTGTGAGTGAGAAGCACACTACCATGCACACACATACACACACACAAGGCAAGATCAAAGAGAGGAATAATGGAAAGCTTCAATTGCACAAGAACTCGCTTACAAAAGCTTCAATCTCTCCAAGCAAAGCTCAATGAACTACTAAAAAGCTAACTCTCTAGAAAGCCAACCCTAAAAATGACCTCTCTAGCTCTTTTTATAGTTTTTTGATTAGTTTTGGCCTTGTCGAGACCTAGTGCTCAACCTAGTTAAAAATTAGGTTCCAGGCCTTATTTGAGGGCTCGAACAAACTCTAAAAATTATGAAAATTGTTAGGTAGCTACTCCTAATACTCCTCAACCTCAAGAACTCCTCAGCTTGAACAAATTGGACCTGAAAAAATGAGAAATGATATTTACAATGGTTTTTATTGATAAAAATCACTATTTTTTCAGGGATTTCTTCTAGAAATTTGATGTGTGCTTCTTGAAGCTCCCTACATGCTCCCTCTTCTTATGTGTCCACTTATTTGAAGCATTCCTTTTCCTTGTGCTTGACCTTGATTTCTAATAGATGAATACACTCATAGAAACATGCATAAGACATCAAGGGGGTAATCTCAACTTTTTAGGAAGAAGGTGATACATAGATCCTATCACATAGATGTACTCATAACTCAAGTTCTATGCATCCATGCTTATGAAACTTTACATGCATGCTTTGCAAAATACTAGACTAGGGATAAAATTGATGGATTGGAAAATGATTACTCACACACAAAGAAATGACTCAGAGAACATGACATATTTGCTCAATGTACTCTAACAGAGAATAGAGATTCACAAATCACAATGCTCACTCAATATGAGTGTGATGATCAGCTATTTTCTACTATGACATCCCTTTACTCAAAACATAGTGTATATATACATTTTTGGGACTTGATGATTGTTAGAGATTCAACCTAAAAGCAATCATAAACTTTAGGGATGATTTGAGTTTTGAATTCAAATTCGTTAATGGATTTTGTTTCTGGTAAGTTTCACAAGAACCTATCCATTTTATCCCATTTATCTTTCACTAAGATAAACTAAAGATCTAGCCTTTGAAACCTCCAAAGCATATGCTACAATGTATTCACATTTATGCCTCATAATTAAAGATAATTCAAATGTGCATTAATCAAGAACTTAGGCTTGCTCCATGCACCCATATATCATCCACCATGCAAGTGGGGATTCCCATCATTTTGGTAATGCATGATTGGCTTCTCCTCATAATAGAGACCTTACAAAATGTGCAATAGTACATAAAATCATGAGGGGTAAAAATTGTTCATATAATAACACCCCCCTCAATGTTTACCAAATGATAATTCAAGTAGTCCTAGGTCCTATGATCGTCTTTTGAAGATGCTTGTTGAGCTACTCTTTTCCAAGTGCTTTGGTGAATATATAAACACAATTTACCTTTTTTGGATATGGTACTGTACAATGTGCTTGGTGCGAGTACAAAATACCGTGTTCTTTGTAATGTCCATAAACCTTTGATTATCACATTTAAGTATAGTCAACGTTTGTGATGGAAAGGATAGATTTGGAAGAATTCACCTTAACCAGATTCTCTCACAAGAGGCAAACCAAGCTGATTTGTACACTCCTTCAGTGGAGGAGAGTGTGAGAGTTGGTTCTTTTCTACTTACCCAAAAGAATATTCTTGAACCAAGTGAGAAAAAATATAAAGAAATTGATTTTTCTAGAGTCACAATCTATAGCCCAATCAGAATCACAATCCCCTTGAAGCATATCACTTACAATATAGAGAATACGAAAATACAAATTTCCTACAATGTACCTTAGAATTTGCATGCATACCTTCCAATGGCTCCCTTTTGGTTTGTTAGAGAACTTGCTCAATACTCCAACATGATAATATATATCTGGTCTCGTGAAAACGATGAGACTCCCAACATGCTTTCTATACTTCTTAGCATATACTTCTGGTGTATCATCCTCTATTAAAAGTTTAAGATTTACCACCATAGTGTGCTAGTGGCTGTGTAATCCATCATCCCAAAAGATTTAAGGATTTTTGTGGCATAATTTGTTTGGTGATTTGAAAATCCAATCACCCTTTTGCCATACTTCAGTGCTAACTTAAAGGCAATAATGGAGTAGCTTGAGATTCTCATCTCAAATGGATTGCTAAAGCTAGCATGGATGATTGAATTTTTGGTGGAGTATGTCATTATACAATGTCTCATTCTCATCAATCTTTACCTGCCTATGGCAAGGCATAAGGCGAGTTATTTCTTTATTTGATGAGATAGTGGGTTTGCCTTCGTTATCCACTAGGCATGGTCACTCATCAAATACCACATCATGACTGACAATGATTCTCTATGCCTTTGATCCCAAAGTCTCTATGCCTCAAAATATTCACTATATCCTAAGAAGATACATTTCTACTGTTTTATCCTAACTTAGTTCTTGTCGATTCGTGTATATGTGCATAACAAAAACATCCAAAGATTCCAAAATGCATAATCGAAGTCTTTTTACTAGAGTATAATTCTTGAGGATTAAGGCCATGCAATGCCTTTGTGTAGTATCCATTCAAAATGTAAATACCCATATTAATTGCATCTACACAAAATGAATCAACCATTTCTTGAACTTTCAACATGTAGTGGGGCCATTATGAGAGGCTAAAATGAGCTCAAATTTCCATGTCTTCACCCATTTGTGTATCAATCTAAGATAATAAGTAGGGATGTTTTGGCAAACATGTGCGAGGAAGCAACAAAGTGATTTGATGCCAAATGTTGGAGTTTAGGAATGTGGAATGCACAAAAATTGCACAAGGAAGAGAAAGACGCTTAGAATCACAACACAAAGTTTATTACTAATTGTAGAATATACAAAGTTTATTACTAATTGTAGAATATACAAAGATAAGTAGAACTATAAAGTTATGGGTATATATAGAAGTTGGGCGGGACCTCCTAGAAAGGGAAAGAAGTGTCCCAACAATCAAAAGTATGTTCATAAACATCACTACCAAAAGATGCTAACAATGCTATTTCTCATACAATTGTTTTTCTCGAGCTATGCTTGACACAAGATTTGAATACCTCTACTCTAGGAATATATGTAAATGGTTTCCAAGGTCTCCATGAAACGTCTTTCTACACAAGGAAGCTGATTTTGACTCTTGGAAGGTAATGAGTCAAGCTTTTATCCATTTGTCTTTCTAGTGCTAGATTTGAGACTCAAGGAGTTTTATTAGCAACATTTTGTCTTATATCATGGTCCCTAGAAAAGACTCCCCTAATTTTTACCCTCTCGTTAGAGAGAGAGAGAGAGCGAAATGAGCGAAACCTCATATGAATGATGAACACTAGGGTCGTGTTGATGATCAAAAGCTTATACACTAGATGAACCCCTACATTATCCCCAAGCTCAGTTTATGGTCATCCATACCCTTGACGCAGCTCACCATATCAGCACATTTCCTACCCTATCCCATAAACCTTGTCTACTAAAACACCTCTCTCTCTCTCACACACACACACATATCGTATATTCTCAACGATACACAACCTTATGCTTCCTTGTTTGCGACATTCCTGCACGTTCTTCAACCCTTCCTTACGGTTGGGTTCAACCCCTCCTTACGATAGGACAATTGTGGGTCTTAGGCCAATGTATTGTTTTTATGTATACTTAAATCAATTGCTTTTGGGAACATTTTTCCAAATGTCACTTTCGAGTAATCTAGCCATTGCTTTGTGGAATACAGAAGGTCCCATGGCTATTATGTCCCTTCACATGTACAATTGTTCTTTCAATAGATTTTCAAGCCATTTAAAAAGATTAAGCTTCGGCCAAACTTCCTCTTAAAATAAAAACGGCGTTCAATTTCTGTACTTTGTACATACATTTATACGTGCATGCACGTATACATGCATATATCTCACTTGTAAAAGACACATACCAACGAAAACAATCGTAGAAGCAATAGGAGTCAATATACCATCTTTTAGTAAATGAAAAGTTATTTATTATCATTTTCTATAATATCATATTTGTAGAGATGGGTCTAGGTTATTGTGGCATTTTGGACATGCACTAATTTGGACAAACCTAAGAATTTGTTAATAACATCAATCTTAGCAAAAGAGAGATCGAAGGAATAATAAACTTTAATAGTACGGATACAATGAAAAGTAAATACGGGTTCAAAAACAAAATGTAATGCTGCATTGAGTTAGGACCAAAAAACTAGCTTAGGTTAGACCGAGCTAGATGCTGGGGTAGAGAGATGCATCTTCATTGGCTATTCATTGGAGCAAAATGGGTTTGTATGTGATAACCCTAATATCGAGGAATTCAATGTATCTCGAGATATGTTGTTCGATAAAAAAAAACCTTGGTATCATTGCAAATTTATGCTGCATGAAGAAGATATAAAAGAGTAGAAATAAGACATAAAGAAGTGTTAGTGTATGACCAATGTCTACTGCTCATGATTGTATGTACTAATGCACATTTTCTAAGTCCCCCATTATGATGAGAAGCCAATCATGCAATACCTAATCCATGGGAATCCCAACTTGCATATTGGATGAAGATCAAATTAGAGCAATTAAGGTATTTGAAGGAAAGATAATTACTAGGATCCCCAATTGTGAGGTTTGAGGCAGTAGTGAGAAGCCCAAATGGCGAGGCCCAAGGAGGCCAATTGTCACCCTAGGTAGGGGGTCCTAGGGGCAAGGGCCCTTTTGCCACTATAAAGGAATATTCCATCAAATATTCCCTATAAGATAGAAATAATTCATATGTGTTAGGTGGGTTCAACCAACCTAAACTACATAAGGGGATTATGCAGGTGGTGGCTACCCACGTTCTATCACCATATCTAGCCATCCTTTAAAAGCCACAACTCTCCATAAGCCTATTTATACATGGATTTTACACTATCCAATCACCAAATTGAGCCAACATAACTCTACCTTTTGCTTCATATCTAGAATTACTAGATCACCATTTAAGCTCTACCTTAAGAGGACACGGGTGGACAATGTCATTATCTTTGTACTTGTTGTCGGTAATAAATTTTCCAAATTTTGCTATACCTAGTATCTTCTTGGATATTTCCCATGCGTTCTCTTGTGTAACAACTTTCTTACATGATATCAAAGTTCTTAGATATCTATTAGTAGAAAGGATTACTTTTTGAACTTGCAAGTATATTTTTGTTATCACCATAGTGTGTGAGTAATGGCTTCATCTTTTCGTGTTGGTGCATCTTCTAATGCTATTGTTGCACCAATCCGCATTTGTCCACCTACATTCACTATAGGGAAGCTTGATGGAATAAAATGAAACACTCTAGAAGTTTAAAATTTTTGCAATGTTGGACTCTTATGAGTTGTTCGAAAACCTCATGGTGCCAACAAGGCCTGATCCAGAGTTGGTTAGAGATGGAAGATCCATTAAATCCTTGAGTGACAATCTAGGATCATCCAAATCTTCTTCAAGCTTGGAAGAGGCAGAATGCAGATGCATTATGTGCCTCTATTAAGAGTGCAAGTGATTATGTGCTTACTCTAGTTGAGAACAACACTAAAGCACATGAATGTTGGGGCATATTGGCTCACCAATATCAGACCAAGAATAACACTTGATTTCAAAATCTTGCGAATGAATTAGTAGATCACAAGCACTCCAAGTCAGAGAAGGTTGAAGACTCATCAAATGAATCAAACATTTACAAGATCAACTCGCATGTGCTGGCGTTCTAATAACACCTAAGGAACTCACTTGTAGGTGTGTTTGAATACTTCTGCAAAATTTGATGGGCTCTTAACTGACCTCAACAACCAAGTAAGACTCTCCCCTCTTACCTTTGAAGAGTTCTTTGCAATGCTTATAGAAGAAATATGTTTGAAGAATAGACAAGATTCAAATGATGCGGCATTTTTAGCAACTGCAAAGGGCAAAAGCTCTTTTAATAGTTCAAAGAAGAATCCAAAAAAGAAGAATTTCATCAAAAGTTGTTTCTATTGCAAAAGGAAGGGTCATGCCATTCAAGACTGTAGGGAGAAGCAAGATAATGAGAGAAATGGTAATCTCGAAACCCCATTGAAAAATAGAGAATTGGCAAATAACAAGAACTTGAACCATGGGTTGCTAGAGAGGAGGTATGTACATCTATCAAAACACATGTGGATGAACCTTGGATATTAGATAGTGAAGCATCTCACCACATGACGAGCGAGAAGGACAAGTATATTACCTTAATGCCTCTATAGGAATCCATCAATGTAGTGGTTGGCAACGACTCCAAATGTCTAGTTGAAGGGACACATACCATCTCTTTTGTCACTGCCACTAGTTTTGAGATAGAAATCTCTGAACTTTTTTACGTTCTTGCACCAAAAAAGAATTATGACTTTCTACCATAACAAATTGTGGACTTGAAGTGCATTGCGAAAAGAATGGTGCAAAGATTTTGGATGGAATAGGTAATATTGTGGGAAAAGGAGTGCGGAAAGATAACTTGTAATGAGTTAAGCACCGTCATTGTTGCATAAGAAAAAGACACGAGTAGAACTTAGCATGAATGTTTTTGGCAACTTGGATTCTCCATCCTCAAAGAGATGCAAAGAAAAGGGATGGTAGCACATTTGCGTGCATTTTATATTTGTAGGATTGATATGAAGCTTTCATGTTGGGAAAGCAACAAGGGAAAACATTTCTTAAAGGGAGCAACAATCAAGCTCAAGATCCTCTAGAGTTGCTACATACCGATCTTTGTGATAAAATATCTGCTGTTGCTTTGGGAGGATCTCTCTACTCTTTGTTGATAGTCGATGATTATAGTAGAAAGATATTGGTGCATTTTATTCAAGAGATGGCTGATGCATTTGAAAAATTTTAAATGTGTCACAAGATTGTTGAAAATGAAAAATGTAGAAAATATAAGAATTTTTGTACTGATCAAGGAATATAATTCTTATCGATCAACTTCAACTACTACAATGCTCATGGAATCAAGATAAAAATTACCACAACCCTCACACCTCAAGAAAACGGTGTTGTTGAGAGATGAAATAGGAAAGTAGTTGAAATGGCCATGTGCATGTTGAAGGCTCAAGATATGCATGATTCATTTTGGGTCGATGCAATTAATATTGGTGTGTTCATTTTGAATGGATGCTACACAAAGGCATTGCACAACATTAATCCTGAAGAAGCATACTCTAATAAAACACCTTTAGTTTTGCATTTTAGAATTTTTGGATGTTTTTGTCATGCATATATACCTAAATCAACAAGAACTAAGTTAGGATAAAAAAGTAGAAATGTCTCTTCTTAGGATATAGTGAAGAGTCTAAAGCATGTAGAATTTGGGCTCAAAAGGTCAACTAAAGAAATAGCTCACCTTATGCATCCCCATAGATAGGTCAAGATTGATGAGGATTGGACATTATATAATGATATTCCTCCACCAAAAATCTAATGGGTTTTTTCCACACACAGCATAGGCCACTACCAAAGTGGGCATAACAACTCTTTGATGATCATAACCCTCAATTCTATATTCCCGAGTAACCTTCAAATGGGTTGTGTAGATCAAAGATGATTGAGGAGAAACAGAGATCCTCACATCATATTGTCAATATGGATCTTAGGGCTGAAATTATGGGATCAATAAAAGAACCTACAAATATAGATGAAACACTCAAAGATCCCAAGTGGAGAGTAGAAATGTAGGTTGATTATGACAGCATACTAAAGAATGAAACTTGGTAATTACTTGATTTACCGTTAAAGAAAACTGTAATTGGAACTATGTGGATTTGGAAAGCTAAATACAAAGTAGAAGGTATTTCAGAGAAGCACAAAGCCCGGCTTGTTGCACAAGGGTTCTCACAAGAAGGATTTGATGTGCAAGAGAGGTTTCCAGCAACATCTCAAATTAGTACAATTTGCATGATACTTGTAGTTCTACACATAAAAAGGGGGTATATTCTAGATGGATGTAAAATCATCATTTTTGAATGTATACTTCAAGGAGGAGGTATACATATATGAACCAACACGTTCTAGGGTACCTCATTTACAACACAATGTTTGTAGACTTAAGAAGGCATTATATGTACTTATGAAAGCTCTAAGTGATTGGTACCAATGAATTGGCAATTTTTTTTCAAAGAATTAGGCTTTCAAAGAAGTAATTGTTATGCAAATTTTTATGTTATGAAAAAAATTAAACAGTAAGTGATTGTCATCTTGTTTGTAGATGATTTGATCATTACAGTTGATCATGCAGATTTCATAAAAAATCTCCTACAAGATTGGGAAATGAGTTTGAGATGGGAGATCTCCGGCTACTCCATTATCCCCTTAGCATTGAAGTATGACAAAAGGGTGATGGAATTTTCATGTCACAATAGAAATATGCCACAAAAATCCTTAAAGATTTTGAGATGATGGATTAAGAAGCCATGAACACACTATGGTGGTAAATCTTAAACCTTCAACAAAGGATGATACACCAGAAGTAGATTCTAAGAAGTATAGAAAGTTGTTGGGAGTCCTATCTTTTTGTGCAACACTATACCAGATATTTGTTACGTTGTTGGAGCATTGACAAGGTTCTCTTACACTCCAAAAGACAGCCATTGGAAGGAATGCAAGAAACTTCTAAGGGACATTGTAAGAATCTTGGATGTTGGTATTCTTTTTTCACAGGTGATATACTTCAAGGGGATGGTGATTCTGATTGTGTTGGACATCTTGACTCTAGAAAAGCAATTTCTTGACTTTGTTTCTCACTTGGTTCAAAAATATTTTCTTGGATGTAGAAACCAACCAACTCTCTCACTCTCCTCCACAGAAGAAGAGTACAAAGCACCTTGGTTTGCCTCGTGAGGCAGTTTCGTTAAGACGATTCTTGCATATCTAGGCTTTGCATCACAAATGGAAACTATACTTAAATGTGATAATCAAAGTTGTATGGTCATTGCAAAGAACACAATATTTCATGGTTTCACCAAACACATAGTACAGTACCACTAAAGCACTTGCGAAAGAGTAACTTAACAATTTTCCTTAGAAGATAGACATAGGATCCAAAGCTATTCGATTTATCATTCGGTAAACAATGAAGGGGTTGTTATTATATGAACAATGTGTACCTCTCATGATTCTATCTATTAATTCACATTTTGTAAGACCTCGATTATGAGGAGACAATGGTGGGTTTTGAGGCAAGAGTGACATTCCCCAATTATAGGGCCCTAGGAGACAAGTAGTCACCCTAGCTAGGGGGTCCCAGGTGCAAGGTGCCCGTTGAGACTCTAAAGGGAATATTCCATTGAATATTCCCTATAAGACTAGGAAATAGTTCGTATTTTTTGGGTGTGTTGAACCAACCTAAGGTACATATGGGTATTACATGGTTGGTATTCACCTGCATTCTACTACCCTGTCTAACCATCTCTAAAAGGCCACACCTCTCCATTAGCCTATGTATACATGACTTTTTCATTATCCCATACATCAAATTGAGCTATCATAACTCTATCTTTTCTCTCTATATCTAGACTTCTCTAGATCACCATCTAAGCTCAACCTTAAGAGCACACGGGTGAACAATGCCATCATCTACTTACTTGCTATTAGTAGTAAAATTTTTAAATTCTACTATATTTATTGTCTTCTTGGCTATTGTCAATTTGTTCTCTCGTGTAACTACTTTATTACATGGTATCAGAGTTCTTAGCTATCTATTTTTAGAGAGAAGTACCTTTTGAAATTGCAATTATATTTTTCTTATCACCATAGTACGGAGTGATGTAGTTGAATGAAAAAGCCAAAAAGAAGAAGTCCACTAAAAGTTATTTCTATGGCAAAAAGAAGGGTCACGCCATTAAAGACAACAAGAAGAAGCAAGATAATGAGAGGAACAATAATCTCAAATCCACATGGAAAAATAGAGAATCAAAAAATAATAAAGAACTTGAACTATGGGTTGCCATTGAGGAGGTATCTACATCTCTCAAGACTTGTTTGGATGAACCTTGAATATTAGATAGTGAAGCATCTCACCACATGACCAGCAAGAAGGACACCGTATTGCCTCTACATGAATACATCATCAATGTAGTGGTTGGAAATGAATCCAAATGTGTGGTTAAAGGCACACAAACCATCTTTTTTGTTGCTCCTAGTAGTGTTGAGAGAAAAACCTCTGATCTTTTACAGTTCTTGCACCAAAATAAATTATTATTAGTTTCTACCACAGCAAATTGTGGTTTCTAGGAAGATAGAGGGGGAATATTAGTAGAGAAACACTTACTAAATATCCTTTTAGTTTTATCAACAATACTATGAATCTTAAGTAGGGTAGCATCAAGATGGGGCCAAAGCATAGAAATTCGTGTACAAGTTGATAATTAAGGGGTTATGATCAGACAACTCTAAAGAGGGATCAATATCACAATTCACTTGCCAAAGCTCTTGAAGCCTATTCACATTCATGTAACCCCTATTCACTTTTTTGGTGCTAACAAGGTTAAACCAGGAAAAACTTTCATTACCATGAATAATTTTATTCTTGTTATGAAGTCTATATTTATGGTCAATCACCATAATAAAATCAAAGAGAAGGATAAGGTCAGCAGTTAAAGTGGAGAGCTCATTCCAAAACAAAGCTCTATCTACAAACAAATTGGCAGCATAAAGGCTCACAATAGTGTAAGTAAGGGGACTTCCATAGTTTAAGGAAATCCACTCATTACTGGGCTTATCAAAATATCTTCCACTACGTGATCACTATTGAAAGCAATACTTATGACATCTCCCCCTTTATGAGAATTATGCTTAGTACAATACCAAGCATGATGGTTGGATAGTGGCTTGAGTTAGTGTTAAGCTTGAAACTAGAAATCTAAATTTTGTGAAGATAAATAAGATCATGCATAATAGAAGTATCTTTTAACCAATTGTTTATAACCTCAGCATGAACATGATAAGTGATCCTTTTGATGTTAAAAGAAAATAATCTAATAACATCCATCAACAATTAAAAACGAATATACTAAAAAGCCAGGTTGAACTGAAGCCAATAATATTTTTTAAACAACCTATAAAAGGAAATGTCATCATGAAACAAAACAAATCAAAGACTAGCATGATTTCTTAGAGTCCTTGGTAGGTTTTACCATGGAAATTGAAGACCTTAAAGGATCCTTCATTTTAGTTTTGTTTGAGCCATTTCCTGTCACACCTCCCACATGAGTAGACATGCACTTAGGGCTTAGCACTTTGCCCGCTCTTTCATTAGGATTTCATGGTGTTGCAGTAGCAAGAGCGATCAAATATATGACAATTTTAGTCCTTTAAACGGATAGAAAACATTAAGAACATGGAGCCATATATCAGAGATAAATCTCCATATATTTAAAACAAAGAAGTTTGATCTTACAATCTACGCTTCTTGATAGCTTGAATTATTGAAAAGAACAACAATGAAAGGCATAACAACTATCAGAACCCCCCTTGAATCCCACACAAGGAGGGGTTGAATGACTAGCACCTACTAGGAATGATAGTGCCAAAAGGTCCACTATAGGTGTGAACTAAGAAGGATAGCCCTAAGGCCACACCGAGAGACTAATTTGAATTAAATTCCACCCGCTTGCACCAATCATGACCCTTGTCAATGTTGACATTGTCTACGGAGAGCACACCAAGACCAACAATTCCCCCTTGATGGAAGCTAATTTTAACATTAACATTGACCAACATATATCAACATCATCATGAGCTAATTTTAACATCAATATTTGCCTAAAAATATCAACATCATCATGAGCAATAAAAATGGTTTTAATCACTACCCATTGTAACATAGAACCCAATTTTGCAATGTAATACTCTGTTTTATGCAAGCCGAGGAGTCCTTGAACTTGATGAGCTTAGATAGAATATACGTATCAAATTTCGTGTTTTTTGGACATTTTTTGATACCCCCAAAGTGGTTTAAGACATAACTTTTAATTAGGCTAGCCATTAGATGTGAATTCGGTCACCATCCCAAAAACTATTAAACGAGCTAGAGAGCTCATTTTTTGGGTTAGCTAGTTTGAGGTGTGAGATTTGTAAGAGATCTTTTGTACTTTGAGTAATGAATAGAAGTGTTTCTCCTTCCATTCTCTTCTACTGCCTCTTCCATGTGTGTATGTATGTGTGTGTGTGCTAGTGTGCTTCTACCCTTCACCTTCATGCTCATCACTCATTCATGATTGTTATATCATCTTTACATCTCCACAGTTTTACAATTAAGGAGGTGGAGCTCCACAACATGATACTTATCCTTGTCTAGAGCAACACTGAATTTGGCATCGTTGCCTAGGACATGCTCAAGGATGAACCTATCATGGTAAGAGTGTTAGGAAATGGATGTTGGAAGGTAAGTAGTTAGATTTTACTGCAAATTTTCTCACTTGTTGTAGTGTTCTTTTACCTCATAATCTCTTCCCATACCACTACCCTCCATAGCCACGAATCATCATCTTCATCAAAATTTTTGACTTTTCTTCATAACCACCTTCATTCACCTCATTTCCCTCATTTGCTTGTGTGAGTAAGAGGGAGAGTGGAGATTGTGCATGTTTGAGTATTATTGTGTAGGATTCCACACCACAACTGAGCTCAATAGCTTCTGTAGGTGAGAAATATCTAGGTTATTCATCATCTTGCTTGTTTTTTAGCATATCACGACATGCCATCAAAGTTTAGCATTGTAGTTTTTGTCTACACTAAGCAAAAGGGCACCTCAACGCCTCTTTAGAGCACTAGATGGACCATAAGAATTGCAAGATTTCTAGACCATTGCAATAGATGAGACCATCATGATAGCTCAAACCATCACAATAGCTTAGACCATCATGACAACTCAGACCATTGTGATAGCAGAGATCATCACGATAGCCCACACGATCCTGAGAGGCCACCCATGGTGATGATCCAAACCATCATTATAGCCTAGACCATCATAAGATCCCAGACCATCACGATAGTCTTGACCACCATGAGATCCTAGATTAGCATGACAACCCACACCATTGTGATAGCCCAAACCATTACAAAAGCCTAGACCGTTGCGACAACCCAAACCATCACGACAACCTAGACCATCAAGAAAACCCATACCATCTTGATAGCCTAGACCATCACAATATTTGAGACCATCATGATAACCCAAACCATTGCTACAACACCCCTATCTAGAGATAATTAGGGTTTATATATTTTTTACTAAATTTGAATATTTTTTGAAACATTTTGGTGGTTTGCAAGACTTCCAAAGCAGGCAAACACAAGTACCACATGAAACCAAGGCAAGAGGTAGTGCTTGAGAGGTTTCCTAAGCAAGTACTAGAATATGAAGGGCATACAAGGATCTTGCTATAAGGTTGGACCTTCACTACACCTCCTTTGTCAATTTGAGCTTAGGCTCGGATGTAGTTCTAGTACTTAAGCATAGAGTGGCATTAAGAACTTAAGTCCAAGAGATTTAAAGAATTCAAGTACAAGACTATAATTTATCACAACCAAGAGAACATTAAGGGAAAGAACCTAAACTCAAGCCATGAGAACCAATCAAATAATGAAAGGTTATTCTTGACAAGCATACTTCAGACAAGACAAACATTAAAGGGTATTAAAAAGAACAAGTAATTGGTACATAAAGGAACATTGGTATGTGAGTGGAATTATTAAGGGTGGGATAGCATAGGGAATCAAAATTCATGAACCTTAGGTGAGGAATACATATAGGCAGAGTTCATGGATGGAGCATCAGTTCATCTATAGGCCAGTGTTAATCACATTGTTAGATATTGGGCTCAACAACTCATCGATACCCCTACACTGTGAGCTTAGATGCTAGTGATTCAGAGATGTTGTTTAGCATGGAGAAACCCATAGGTGGGATGAGACTTTCCTATTGCAAACACTAGAGGGTCCCTACAAAATTCAACTTGCATACACCCAAATCAATCAACTAGTTGCTCGCATCTATGAGGATGGTTTACAAAGATTCATAGTGAAACTTAGGAATCTAGAGCAACCCTTCAGTATTGAGCATCTAGTGGTCAAGTTTGAAGATGGGTCCTACATGGATAAGCATGGAACCATGTATGTGGTGACCAGCTTACCTAATAGGATAGATGAATTTGGGTCCATTTTACCTAAATCAGACATGGGTGATTTAGAGCATGAAAGTAAGGGTTGAGGACCTATAACTTACTTAGGTGATTCAATCCTATCTAGGGTTATCACACTAGATTGGATACCCTAAGACAATGAGAACATAGAGCTCTTTGTTAACAGAGTGATTAATGAAGCCTTCTAGTGGTTTAGACCTGACAAATGAAGAAATATGATCAACATCATTTTATATGAATTGAAGGATCTATAGACGCTTGGAAAGATCATTCATATCTATAACACTCAAGAGAGGATGTTTGTGGTCATGGATCATCGAGGAGAAGAATACACTTTGAAGGGTGAGCCGATCTTACCCTCACATAAGTTTACCAACCCTCATAGTCAGATAGGATCATAGGTCCTAGGTACTCAAAAAGAAAAATTCGAAGAGCTGCCAGAGGTGAGAAGATTTGTGCTACCATCCCTTTCTTTGCACCTCTTTGAGAACAGAAAATCCAAGATGCCCAACATTGATGTTGAATTCTACTCGTGTCGTTTTCGTATGTAGTAGTGAGGATCCTTAACTCACACAAGTTATCTTTTCCCACTCGTTTTCCTCCAATATCACCTTTTCCACCCAAAATATTTGCAGAATTCTTTTTGAAATGTACTCGATCTCCTTGACCTCTAGGCGAGATTAAGACAGGAAGACTACCTCTTATCTTGTAGTTGTGTTGCCTCATTAAGATAATTTTGGGGTAGTAAGGTTGATAAACCTAACAAACAAATGTTTGATATGATGAAAAAGAAAAAAGCCAAAGACTTTATTTCTATGCTCAAGAAGAGTTCTGGTGGATATGCTATCAATATTAAGGTTTGTAAGAGGTTGTATGCTTCTTTACGAATGTTTACTCTAGTCCTCCCAAGTGGGGGAAGGATACCTAGAGAGCTAGAGCCCTTATTGACACTAAAAGGAAGAAAATGGTTCATGAAGGCCTAGCTACTATCCTGGACCTATCCCTCTATACTAGTGAGGCTATAGAAACCATTGGTAAATTGAAACCTTTCAAATCCCCCAGTCTTGATGGTATTCCTAATGAGTTGCTTTTGGTTCTTAGGGGCTTTCTGATCCCTTATATTGTCTTGACTTGGAAAGATGCCATAAGAAGAGGTGCTCTTTCTACCTTTATCAATGCTCATGTGATTAAACTTATTCATAAAAAAGGGCCCAAGGATGACATCAATTACTAGAGACCCATTAAACAAAGTGGGGTTTGGTATTTTGTGTCTTGTCAAAATGGCTACAACTTGGCTACCAAGTGGATTTTTAGAGCCACTCAATCAGATGATTTTTTGGCTTGTCTTATAAAGAGAAATTATGATAAATTTCATATCAAGAATTGAAAAGATTGGAATAAAAACTCCCTTTGGGATATTATTTTTTCTCCTAATGGTTATATTCCCATAGACAACAAATCGATTTGTAACATGTGGAAAGCTTGGATGATTGCCTAGAATCAATATCAATTAAATGCTCAATTTGCCTCTGATTATGTTTTCTTTCTTCAAGAGTCTATTTGGAATGGATTGCTTAGTCAAGAAGTGGGTAATCCCTTATGCATAAGAATGGACAAGAGCATGAAATATGGTTTTGCCTCATGGAACAACCTCTTGATATCAAGTGATCTTATGGGAAATCATCTTTTATTGAACTTGACATGTCTATCTGTTGCATGCAAACAATTGCTAGTTGAATACAAGGAAGTGCTTAGGAGGAAGATGGATGAGTGTAGGCATGTCAAAGCCGTCTCCATTCATAGTGTTGCTTGGGAAACCTATAAGTAGTACAAGAATTAGTATATCCCTATTTCTACTATTACTATAAAACTAAATTCCAGATGGTAGGCTAATTGGTCCCCTTACCAACAGAAGTACGAATTTGGAATCCTGTGGGACGTCCCCAATGCCATTAAACATTTTCCTCTTCAATGGTTGATCGTTCATAATGGCCTATGGATTGGGAAGAGGGCTAAAACTTGCAATGTCAGTAATGGAAGTTGTTACTTCTCTAGTAAGGAGGAGAATCTTACCCATTTGCTTCTCAATTGTGATCATGCTCATAATTTTTGGAATATTTTTCAAAATTATTGTCAAACTACTGGTCAGACTAGACTTGGATACAAGGTGGTGCTCTTGGGTGTGTGTTATAATATGGATCTCATTCTCTCGCAACAGTGGAGATCCCACATTCTCTGGTTTGTTTGGATTAGCAAGAACTAGAGAGTTCACCAAAGTTGTATTAAAGATTATGTTTTCCCTTGCAAGAGTGAGCTCATCAAAACTTCAAAGATATGCATCAACTCCATAAGAGATGTTGAATCCAAAGGCTTTAGTATGGTTTCCTTTTGGAGAAATAATAAAGAGAACGAATGGAGGAGCAAACTTATGTCTATGTAACAACTTTACGAATTCAATTTTATCTGTGTTTTCATGAAATTATGAATTCTAAGCGGAGTGATTTCATGAAAACACAGATAAAATTGTGGAGTAGTATCCGCTAAGCAATTTTAAACTCATCCAAAGTCACATTAACCTGGTTGTTTCCTATCTCTTGACAGCAGCTCTTCCTGTTTAGCTATTGATCGATGGAGGGGCACGCTTCTCTTGGACACCACCACCCTTCGTCATTGTGGCATCCCATAGGCCCCTCCATATCCGTAGCAGATTAGCTCAAAGGCTGCTCGGAGGTACCTTGCTCGAAGATGTACGCACATCACCTGCACGTTTCAGCGGATGGTAATGGCTAAATATCATGCAATGGCTACCGTTTGCAGACGCCACAGGTTTATGTACGTAAGTTTAAGACCGTGTGTCGTAATTAATGGAGACTCTGTGCGCATTGCCTCTTGGATAGGATGGACGACCGACATGTACTGTGTTGCAGACTTGCAGTACATTTGTCTGCGCCATAGAATCATCAGTTACCTTCGTAATCTCACGGATCACACTGTACGAGGATGTGAGTAAATGATAGGAACATGCACATCCATTACATAGCAGCTTTTCCTCTTCGAGAGACTGCTTTACATTTATGATGGACGCACAAGCCCTAGCATGCAGACACACATCGTTACCATCTTTTGCACATTAGTCATCAGAGCTTCTTTTATGTTTCTTCAACCGAAAGCATTCAGCGTGCATGCGCTGTAAAGATCGGAAACCTCATGTTTGTGTGCGTTCTTCTCTGCATGGAGTTCTATGAGAAGCTGCGGAAGTGCAATGTCTGACAGACGCGACTGTAAAGCATCTGCAAGGAGGTCCGTATTTTATGGCAAGCAGGAGCACACCCTCTCGCGATATCATAATTGCAAGAAGAGAGATGGCGCTTCAACTTTGCAGAGGTGTGGGAAATATCAAGATTTCACCACGCAACTCAAAAAACGTTAGGTGGTGACGGTATTGAACAACTATTCCATTGTTATTGTTGTACAGAAAGAATTCAGAGTACATACACCATCACTTTCTTCTGGCAACGGACTTAGATTGCATTGGATTTCCGTTTCTGCTCATTGCGTTCTTTTCTTCATCGAATCATATGCACGTAGAAAGGTGAAAAGCGATGGTAAATGAGCACAGACAATGGTTAAACATCACAGAGAGGAAGCTTAGGAAGGTAGAGTCATTTAATTTAAGACGAAGCACAAGAAGCTTGCCTCTCCAGCCATGCGCATTCTGCCTTGTTCCCTGAGTCGAATCATAGGCGCGTGAAAAGCTCAGATGTCATGGTACATGTATAGACATCTTATTTTATCCAGCCGATGAAGATGCTTTTGAAAGTTGCGTCAGTACGTGTGATAAGAGAGATTAAACAGTTCCTTACCTGCATATCATAGAAGGTCGAAGAAATTCACCACCTGCGAGGAGGGAAATCTGGAAGAAGCTCTCGAGAAGTCCCTGAACATGGAAATGAAAGTGTATGAAAATTACTTGTTACCTGACTACAGGATCGGCTGAAAAACAAATCTAATTCAACTGGAACTTTCATCTTTGTGCACACACACACACAGATATGTCCTTCTGTACGCGCCTGCTTTCCGTGTTGTTGGTGAGACTAGAAGCACTTGAAGCCATTGAAGTCACAGTGGAAGAGATCAGCATTAAAATTCAAATATCGTAAAAGGAGAAGGAAGTATTTGCATGGGAATAAGAGGCCAAGTGATTTTGATACATGAATTGTGTAGATGAAAGTCCATGGAAAAAATCAGCACAGTAAGTGAGGTACGATTCTACTTTCAAATATGGCATACAACACCAAATTCTTGCATGGAAAAACCCTTTTAAACCGACTTTTTTCATAGTTGATTTTCATAGGTAATCTGTATAACCCTTTTTTTTTTGAGAGTACAATGAATTGGAAAGACACACACACCCAACCTCGTAAGGTAGAGGCACCCATCTTAGGGAACTTCATGGACACACATCTTTGGGAACTCATGGATATGTCGAGCCAGGATTTGAACTCAGGACTTCCTCCTTGAGACTCAAATCATCAACCACTACGCTATGCAAGCTTGGACGATGTCTAAAAAAAGAAGCTCATTAAGACTCGCACATGCATGCTTTTTAAGGTGAGTTGCGGCTATTGATACGGCTCTCCCAGCACATTTGTGCCAAGATTTGGACGCGAGAGCAAGAAGAGACAGAGAGAGAGAGAGAGAGAGAGAGAGAGAGAGAGAGAGAGAGAGAGAGAGAGAGAGAGAGAGAGAGAGAGAGAGACGCATCTCGTTGAAGCAAGGTATGCGCACACACACACTTACACACACATACATATGCATACACACATAGACACACACACACATACACATAGACACACACACACATACACACAAATACACACAGATATACACACATACACAAATAATGTTGCATACACACATGCACACATAATGCATACACATGCACACACATATACACATACATATACACACACATACACACACACATACACACATACAAACACATATATGCATACACACACACATAGAGAGACATGCACACACATACACATACATGCATATGCATACATACATACATACTTACATGCATACACACATATGCATACATAATGCATATGCATATGCGTACATACATACATACTTACATGCATACACACACATATGCATACATAAAGCACATGCATACATACACATACATAATGCATATGCATACATAATGCACATGCATACATACACATGCATAATGCATATGCATACATAATGCATATGCATACATAATGCATATGCATACATAATGCATATGCATACATAATGCACATGCATACATACACATACATAATGCATACACACACATATGCATACATAATGCATACACACACATACACACATATGCATACATACATGCATACACATACACACATAGACACATGCACACACATAGACACATACACACATATAAACACATACACACTCATAGACACACACACATACACATAGACGTGCACACACATACACACACAGACACATACACACATAATGATGCATTCACACACATACACATGCATACACACATACACACACATATACACACACATGCACACACATATATGCATACACACACACATAGAGAGACATATACACACATACACATACATGCATACATAGGCATACATAATGCATATGCATATGCATACATACATACCTACATGCATACATGCACATACATAATGCATACACACACATGCATACATAATGCATACACACACATACACACACCTATGCATACATACATGCATTCACATACACACATAGACACATACACACACATAGACACATACACACACATAAACACATACACACTCATAGACGTGTAGCGACACATACACATAGACACACACACATACAAACACACATACAAACACACATATACACAAACACATACACACACACATAATGATGCATACACACATACACATGCATAGACATACATATGCATACATATGCATACACATGCATAGACATACATATGCATACATACATGCATACACATACACACATATGTTGGAGCAAGTCATAGAAGAAGCCTTAAAATGAAGACTATGTAAAGTTCACTTGTGAACTACCCCTTGTAACTTTAAAAGACTTTACTTAATGTAAAAGTGAAAGAATCTTAAGTGGTTGAGTCCACTTGATCAAAAAGGAAAAGAGGAGTCACGAATTCGTGATTTGTGGTAGGTAGAGAATCAAATCAATCACTAATTGGTTGGAGAGTGATTGAGGGAAGTTAGCCTCCCAAGCTCAACTATAAATAGATGGCAGTTTTAGTCGTGGTTAGAGAGACTTATGTGAAGACCTCCAAGAGCTGAGCTTTATGCCATATCAAAGGTGTGATTACAAGGCACACATATGTATCAGTAAGTCCATTGTATTGTACAAGCAATATACTTTCATTTTCATGATCATTTGAGTTCATATTTCCATGTTCTTGTGAAGTGTACTACTCACTGTCATATCTCTCAGTTTTCTCAATCAGATTGCAGAGATGGTTTCTTTGAGCTTGGTGCATCATTTTCAGTGATTTAACTTGGTAAAATTAGATTTATAAGTCTACTATATTCTCACCAATTCTAATTTCATTTAAATGTTTCAATCTTCAGTTATGTTTAGTTGAAGTCAACACTATCTGTTCATTTTCACTTCTCTGTCAGATACCCGACTTTTTTACTCATCTTGTCAGAGCTATTTCTAAGTGTGTACTTACCCAACTTCAATGCTTTAAAGCTTATTGGATTCAAAATAATGTCTAGTATAAGAATAAAAATTTCCATAATCATTGAATTCTTAAATCTGGAGTTATGCTCATTTTTCTGCTCACTGGTCTCATTACTGTAGCAGACCGTGAAAATCAGATGATGTCATCACTTGTTAAACATCTTTCTCAGTGTGTGGTTCATTATTTTTGATGAGATTACTTTTGAAAGTTAGCTCTTTAAGTTAACTAGAATTCCCCAAGAGGAATTAAGCTAATTGCTGGTGTGCTCAAAGAATTATGCAAAACACTGGACAGGTGTATCAACCAAAATAGCAAGTTCTTCACCTCTGAGCTAACTCCAACTTATCTATTTTGATCTATCTTTTTGAGAGTGATCTTCCAAGGTACATAGGGTGTCTAATACATCCATTGGCAAACTAAAAGGGCCCACCATATACTCCTGGAGTTCATTTGGCTGGTGTAGATCAAGGATTTTGCAACACCTCTTCATCTTCAAGCACATACCTATCCATCTGTTCACAGTGGTATCAGAGCAAGCTTGGACAACATGGTAGATGGATTTTCTTCATCAATTGAAAAATTGGACAGAGGTAACTACTCAGCTTGGTCATTAAGAATGGAAGCTTATCTCCAAGGTAGAAGTTTATATGGTTATGTGGTTGGAGATGAAGTTATGTCAAGTTTCAGGAACAACCAACCCAAGAAGAGCAAGAAAGATTGAGCACATGGTGCTCCAAGGATGCACTTGCAAGGTCTTATCTCCTCAACTCTATCTCAGATTTTTTGTTGCCTCACATTAGAAGTTGTAAGACATCTCAGGAAGTGTGGGATGCACTTGAAGCCTTCTTCTCTTCAAGTACCAAAGCTAGGAAGCATCAACTATGGCTGGATTTCACAACTCTCAAGAAGGCTACCAAACAAAATGTGAATGATTTTGTCACAAAGCTCAAGGACATAACAGATCAGTTGGGAAGCATTGGAGAGGTAATAGATGAGGAGCAAATTGTAAGGCAGGTCATCAATGGCTTGAAGGCAGATGAAAAGTGGGGAGCATTTACCAGAGCTATGGATTTGTACATGGACATGCATGTACCTGATTTCAATACACTCATTGGACAACTACTTACTCAAGAGGCAAAGCTTATAAAAAATGGAGAAAGCTCTAAAGGTAATCAATCTTCAGCTTTATACACTGATAAAAGCAAGTAAAAGAAAACAAAGGAAAGTAAAAGAGAGTGGATGATGAAGCAGAAACATATCAAGCTAACTATGCACGTAGAGGAAGACATGGCAGAGGTAGAGGAAGAGGAGGTAGACAAGGCAGGGGGAGATCCCAAGACTCCAACCCATATTCTATTTGTGGATTAACTAATCATACAACTGAAAATTGCTTTAGGGATTCTAGGAATCAAAGAGGCAGAGGATACAATAGAGGATGTTATGGCTACTCAAGAGGAAGGTTCAACAATTATCATGGCAACTACAACAACTACAATCATTCAAACTATCAAGGAGGCTACAAAGGAAGGAGAGACTTCAATAACTACACAGAAGACTCAAACAAAGAGGATTCATTATTGATCATGAACATGGCTATGCCACAAGGTAAATCTGATGAGCATGTTTTCTACATAGATTCAGGTTGTTCAAATCATGTGGAAGGAAATGTGGCACTCCTATCAGATTTAGAAGGTCCAAGGAATAAGCATGAGGTACAAAGAGGAGATGACACAAAACATCCTGTGAAGAAAATAGGCAATGTCAAAGCACCTAATGGAAAAATCAACCTACTTAGTAAGGTACTCTATGTCCCTACCATTACAAAGAATTTGATAGTGTTGGGAAGATAGTAGAGAAAGGGTTGCAAGTCAATTTCACAAAAGCAGGAGCATTTGTTGAAGATCCAAGTCAAGGATTCAGAAGAATTGCAAAAGGTGAAAAGACAGGTAGATTGTTCACATTTGAATTACAAGACACTAGAAACATTGCTCTCTTTAATTATGGTAGTTAGACACTCACAGAATTGGAAGTATGGCACAAAAGGTTAGCACATATTGGTGAAAGGTCATTAAAAACAAATTTTTAGGGACCAAAGTGTACTTGGACGTCCTAACTTGTCAAAACAACATATGATTTATAAGTGTAGTGCATGTAAATTTGGAAAGTCTCACAGGTTACCATTCATGAAGAAAGGTTATATACATGGAGATCTCTTGGAGTTGGTTCATACAGATGTATGGGGACCTAGCAAGGAAGCTTCAATATCTGGATCAAGGTATTATGTCTTCTTTATTGATGATTGCAGCAGATGGACTATCCTATTCTTTATGAAACACAAAGATGAAGTTTTTTCATGTTTGAAAAGATATTTGGCTCTTGTGGAGAATCAAACAGGTAAATCACTAAAAAGGCTAAGGTCAGATGGAGGGTGAGAATACTTCTCCCATGAGTTTCTTTCTTTTCTTCAAGAAAGAGGAATCAAAAGAGAGGTAACTACAAGGTGTGAAGAGATGGATAGGTATGTGCTTGAAGATGAAGAGGTGTTGCAAAATCCTTTATCTACACCAGCCAAATGAACTCCAGGAGTATATGGTGGGCCCTTTTAGCTTGCCAATGGATGTATTATATGTTGGAGCAAGTCTATGACAAGCCTAAGTATTGGCTTGAGTCTCACAAAGTCTTAGAAGAAGCTTTAAAAAGAAGACTATGTAAAGTTCACTTGTGAACTACCTCTTGTAACTTTTGAAGAGTTTACTTAATGTAAAAGTAAGAGAATCTTAAGTGGTTGAGTCCACTTGATCAAGAATGGAAAGAGGAGCCACGAATTCGTGATTTGTGGTAGGTAGAGAATCAAATCAATCATTGATTGATTGGAGAGTGATCGAGGGAAGTTAGCCTCCCAAACTCAACTATAAATAGATGGCAGTTTTAGTCGTGGTTAGAGAGACCTATGTGAAGACCTCCAAGAGCTGAGCTTTATGCCATATCAAGGTGTGATTACAAGGCACACATATGTATCAGTAAGTCATTGTATTGTACAAGAAATATACTTTCATTTTCATGATTATTTGGTTTCATCTTTCCATGTTCTTGTGAAGTGTACTACTCACTACCATTACTCTCAGTTTTCTCAATCAGCTTGCAGAGATGTTTTCTCTCAGCTTGGTGCATCATTTTCAGTGATTTAACTTGGTAAAGTTAGCTCTATAAGTCTACTATATGCTCATAAATTTTCATGTCATTTGGATGTTGCAATCTTTAGTTATGTGCATTTGAAGTCAACAGGGTCTGTTCATCTTCACTTCTCTGTCAGGTACCCGACTTTTTCACTCATCTTGTCAGAGGTGTTTCTCAGTGGTTACTTATCGAAATTCCGTGATTTAAAACTTGTTAGATTTAGCTTACTGTCTAGTATAACCATACAAGTTTTCATAATCATTGGAGTTCTACATTTTGAGTTATGATGATTTTTCTGCTCACTCATCTATTTCTGTAGCAGCCCGTGAAAATTGGGATGATGTCATCACTTGTTAAAACTCATTCTCAGTGTGTGCTTTGTTATTTTTGATGAGATTACTCTTGAAAGTTAGCTCTTTACACTAACTAGACTTCCCCAAGAGGAAATAAGCTAATTGCTGCTGTGCTCAGAGAATTATGTAAAACACTGGACAGGTGTATGAACCAAGAATAGCAAGTTTTCACCTTTGAGCTAACTCCAACTTATCTGTTTTGATCTATCTTTTTGAGAGTGATCTTCCAAGGTACATAGGGTGTATAATACATCCATTGGCAAGCTAAAAGGGCCCACCATATACTCCTGGAGTTCATTTGGCTGGTGTAGATCAAGGATTTTGCAACACCTCTTCATCTTCAAGCACATACCTATCCATCTCTTCACAGTGGTATCAGAGCAAGGTTGGACAACATGGCAGATGGATTTCCTTCATCAATTGACAAATTGGACAGAGGTAACTACTCAGCTTGGTCATTAAGGATGGAAGCTTATCTCCAAGGTAGAAGTTTATATGGTTATGTGGCTGGAGATGAAGTTATGCCAAGTTTCAGGAACAGAAGTCAACCAACACAAGAAGAGCAAGAAAGATTGAGCACATGGTGCTCCAAGGATGCACTTGCAAGGTCTTATCTCCTCAACTCTATCTCAGATTTTTTGTTGCCTCACATTAGAAGCTGTAAGACATCTCAGGAAGTGTGGGATGCACTTGAAGCTTTCTTTTCTTGATCAGTTGGGAAGCATTGGAGAGGTAATAGATGAAGAGCAAATTGTAAGGCAGGTCATCAATGGCTTGAAGGCAGATGATAAGGGGGAAGCATTCACCACAGCTATGGATTTGTACATGGACATGCATGTACCTGATTTCAACACACTCATTGGACAACTACTTACTCAAGAGGCAAAGCTTATAAAAAATGGAGAAAGCTCTAAAGGTAATCAATCTTTAGCTTTATACACGGATAAAAGCAAGTCTAAAGATAACAAAGGAAAGGCAAAGAAAGTGGATAATGAAGCAGGTACATATCAAGCTAACTATGCAGGTAGAGGAAGACATGGCAGAGGTAGAGGAAGAGGAGGTAGACAAGGCAGGGGGAGATCCCAAGACTCCAATTCATGTTCTATTTGTGGATTAACTAATCATACAACTGAAAATTGCTTTAGGAATTCCAGGAATCAAAGAGGCAGAGGACACAATAGAGGAAGTTATGGCTACTCAAGAGGAAGGTTCAACAACTACCATGGCAACTACAACAACTACAATCATTCAAACTATCAAGGAGGCTACAAAGGAAGGAGAGACTTCAATAACTACACAGAAGACTCAAACAAAGAGGATTCATTATTGATCATGAACATGGCTATGCCACAAGGTAAATCTGATGAGCATGTTTTATACATAGATTCAGGTTGTTCAAATCATGTGGTAGGAAATGTGGCACTCCTATCAGATTTAGAAGATCCAAGGAATAAGCATGAGGTACAAACAGGAGATGCTACAAAACATCCTGTGGAGAAAATAGGCAATGTCAAAGCACCTGATGGAAACATCAACCTACTCAGTAAGGTACTCTATGTCCCTACCATTACAAAGAATTTGATAAGTGTTGGGTAGATAGTAGAGAAAGGGTTGCAACTCAGGTTCACAAAAGCAGGAGCATTTGTTGAAGATCCAAGTCAAGGATTCAGAAGAATTGCAAAAGGTGAAAAGACAGGTAGATTGTTCACATTTGAATTACAGGACACTAGAAACATTGCTCTCTTTAATTATGGTAGTCAGACACTCACAGAATAGGAAGTATGGCACAAAAGGTTAGCACATATTGGTGAAAGGTCATTAAAGCAAATCTACAGGGACCAAAGTGTACTTGGACTTCCTAATTTGTCAAAACAACATATGATTTATAAGTGCAGTGCATGTCAATTTGGAAAGTCTCACAGGTTACCATTCATGAAGAAAGGTTATATGCATGGAGATCTCTTGGAGTTGGTTCATACAGATGTATGGGGACCTAGCAAGGAAGCTTCAATATCTGGATCAAGGTATTATGTTTCCTTTATTGATGATTGCAGCAGATGGACTATCCTATCTTTTATGAAACACAAAGATGAAGGTTTTTCATGTTTCAAAAGATATTTGGCTCTTGTGGAGAATCAAACCGGTAAATCACTAAAAAGGCTAAGGTCAGATGGAGGGGGAGAATATTTCTCCCATGAGTTTGATTCTTTTCTTCAAGAAAGAGGAATCAAAAGAGAGGTAACTACAAGGTACACTCCTGAGCAAAATGGAGTGGCAGAAAGGAGGAATAGGACAATTGTTGAAGCTGCAAGGTCTATGTTAAATGAAAAGCATTTACCTAATTACTTATGGGCTGAGGCTGTATCTACAACCACTTACTTGATTAACAGGTTGCCTTCAAAATCCCTTGACCAAGCTTAGATCATTGTAAAATTTTTGGATGTATTGCTTTTGCTCATGTTCCTTCACAGGTTAGAGGCAAGATGGATCCAAAGGTAGAAAGGTGTGTATTTATTGGATATGACAACAATCAAAAGGGCTACAGGTTATACAACCCTACCAACAAAGGATTCTTGGTAAGCAGAGATGTAGTTTTTGATGAGAACAATTCATGGTATGAAGATTCATGCAGGAAGATCAATTTACCATATGATCTTGAAGAAGATTTTCCAAAGCTTGGTAGAGAACAATCAAAGATTGAAGAACAAGACACCTCGGAGGATGATGAAGAATCTCATATGGAAAAGATCAAAGCATGGAAGTCTAAAGGTAAAGCAAAATTGTAGGAACTTGGACATGAGGCAGAATCATCACATCATGGCCTAAGAAGATCTATGAGGGAAAAGAAAAAACCAGAAAGGTATGGGTTTGACACCTCATTAGTAACTAAACATTCTATCTACATAGCACAGGACATAAACCAAGAGGAGCCATCATCATTCAAAGAGGCCAAAGCAAAAACAGAATGGAAGCATGCAATGAAGGAAGAGATTGAAGCACTTGAGGAAAACAACACTTGGGATTCGGTGCCCAAGACTTCATCCATGAAGGTAATAGGCTCAAGATGGGTCTATAAACCTTAGAAGAATTCTGATGGTTCAATTAAGAGGTATAAGGCAAGGCTTGTGGCTAAAGGCTTTGCAAAAATTCAGGGAATTGATTATGAGGAGACTTTCTCTCCTGTGGCAAAGATGCCTACTATTAGGGTTTTGCTTAGTATTGCCTCTTCCAAGAATTGGAAGATACTTCAACTAGATGTAAAGAATGCATTCTTGAATGGTTGGATAACAGAAAAGGTATATATGGCACAACCACCTGGTTTTGAGAATCAAGTTTATCCTGATTATGTGTGTAAACTTAACAAAACATTGTATGGTCTCAAGCAAGCTCCAAGAGCTTGGAATTTCAGGCTTGTTTCATTCTTGCAGGACAAAGGCTTTCAATCAAGCAAGGCATATCCTTCACTCTTTAGTAAAAAGAGTAATTCCGAGGTCATCTATGTATGTGTATATGTAGATGATATTATATTGACAGGAAATGATGCAGATGGTATGAAGAAGATCAAAGATCAGATGAGAGAAGAGTTCAAGATAAGTGATTTGGGTTCACTTACCTACTTCCTAGGTTTGGAAGTTGTCTACAAAGATCATGGTTTGTTTCTCACTCAAAGAAAGTGCATTAAGGACATGTTGGCAAAATTCAAGATGCAAGATTGTAAGATTGCAGGTACTCCAATGGAGGTCAATCACAACTTGAGCTCACATGAAGGTGAACTCATAGAGGACATCACATCATATCAAAGTCTAGTGGGTAGTCTCAACTATGCCACATTGACAAGAGTAGATATATGTTACAGTGTGAGTGTGCTAAGCCAATTTATGCACACACCAAGGAAACCACATATGGATGCTGCCAAAAGGATTCTCAAGTATCTCAAAGGAACCATAAATGAAGGACTTTATTATCCTTATGTATCTGATTTAGGTTTGAAGCTATTTTCTGATGCAGATTGGGCTGGCTCCAAGGAAGATAGAAGGAGCACTTCAGGTTATCTTACCTTTGCAGGTTCAAAGCTTATTTCATGGTCATCCAAGAAGCAACCCACAGTTGCTCTCTCTTCTACTGAAGCTGAATATAGAGGTCTTGCCATAGCTACACAAGAAGCTATGTGGATGAAGACATTATTCAAAGATCTTGTATTGGAGTTTGGAACTCCAACTATTTTTGGTGACAATATGAGTTCTATTCATTTGGCTGCTAATCCTATTTTTCATGCAAAAACTAAACATATTGAAGTTCATTATCACTATGTACGAGAGAAGGTTCTAAGCAAAGAGATTCAAATATCATATGTGTCCACTCATCAACAATGTGCAGATATTCTAACCAAAGCATTGGATGGTACAAAGCTTTGCAAATTCAAGGCTATGATTGGTTTGCAGGTAATCTTGGAAGATTGAAGACCTCAAGCATACTTGGCTTGAGGGGGAGCTATTGGAGCAAGTCTATGACAAGCCTAAGTATTGGCTTGAGTCTCACAAAGTCTTAGAAGAAGCTTTAAAAAGAAGACTATGTAAAGTTCACTTGTGAACTACCTCTTGTAACTTTTGAAGAGTTTACTTAATGTAAAAGTAAGAGAATCTTAAGTGGTTGAGTCCACTTGATCAAGAATGGAAAGAGGAGCCACAAATTCGTGATTTGTGGTAGGTAGAGAATCAAATCAATCATTGATTGATTGGAGAGTGATTGAGGGAAGTTAGCCTCCCAAACTCAACTATAAATAGATGGCAGTTTTAGTCGTGGTTAGAGAGACCTATGTGAAGACCTCCAAGAGCTGAGCTTTATGCCATATCAAGGTGTGATTACAAGGCACACATATGTATCAGTAAGTCATTGTATTGTACAAGCAATATACTTTCATTTTCATGATTATTTGAGTTCATCTTTCCATGTTCTTGTGAAGTGTACTACTCACTGCCATTACTCTCAGTTTTCTCAGTCAGCTTGCAGAGATGTTTTCTCTGAGCTTGGTGCATCATTTTCAGTGATTTAACTTGGTAAAGTTAGCTCTATAAGTCTACTATATGCTCATAAAGTTTCATGTCATTTGGATGTTGCAATCTTCAGTTATGTTCATTTGAAGTCAACAGGGTCTGTTCATCTTCACCTCTCTGTCAGGTACCCGACTTTTTCACTCATTTTGTCAGAGGTGTTTCTCAGTGGTTACTTATCCAAATTCAGTGATTTAAAGCTTGTTGGATTCAGCTTACTGTCTAGTATAACCATACAAATTTTCATAATCATTGGATTTCTACATTTTGAGTTATGGTGATTTTTCTACTCACTGGTCTATTTTTGTAGCAGCCCGTGAAAATCGGGATGATGTCATCACTTGTTAAAACTCATTCTCAGTGTGTGCTTTGTTATTTTTGATGAGATTACTCTTGAAAGTTAGCTCTTTAAGTTGCCTAGACTTCCCCAAGAGGAATTGAGCTGATTGCTGCTGTGCTCAGAGAATTATGTAAAACACTGGACAGGTGTATGAACCAAGAATAGCAAGTTTTCACCTTTGAGCTAACTCCAACTTATCTGTTTTGATCTATCTTTTTGAGAGTGATCTTCCAAGGTACATAGGGTGTCTAATGTGAAGAGATGGATAGGTATGTGCTTGAAGATGAAGAGGTGTTGCAAAATCCTTCATCTACACCAGCCAAATGAACTCCAGGAGTATATGGTGGGCCCTTTTAGCTTGCCAATGGATGTATTAGACACCCTATGTACCTTGGAAGATCACTGTCAAAAAGATAGATCAAAACAGATAAGTTGGAGTTAGCTCAGAGGTGAAAACTTGCTATTCTTGGTTCATACACCTGTCCAGTGTTTTACATAATTCTCTGAGCACAGCAGCAATTAGCTCAATTCCTCTTAGGGAAGTCTAGGCAACTTAAAGAGCTAACTTTCAATAGTAATCTCATCAAAAATAACAAAGCACACACTGAGAATGAGTTTTAACAAGTGATGACATCATCCCGATTTTCACGCGCTGCTACAGAAATAGACGAGTGAGCAGACAAATCACCATAACTCAAAATGTAGAAATTCAATGATTATGAAAATTTGTATGGTTATAAAAGACAGTAAGCTGAATCCAACAAGCTTTAAATCACTGAATTGGGATAAGTAACCACTGAGAAACACCTCTGACAAGATGAGTGAAAAAGTCGGGTACCTGATAGAGAGGTGAAGATGAACAGACCCTGTTGACTTCAAATGAACATAACTGAAGATTGCAACATCCAAATGACATGAAAATTTATGAGCATATAGTAGACTTATAGAGCTAACTTTACCAAGTTAAATCACTGAAAATGATGCACCAAGCTCAGAGAAAACATCTCTGCAAGCTGACTGAGAAAACTGAGAGTAATGGCCGTGAGTAGTACACTTCACAAGAACATGGAAAGATGAACTCAAATAATCATGAAAATGAAAGTATATTGCTTGTACAATACAATGACTTACTGATACATATGTGTGCCTTGTAATCACACCTTGATATGGCATAAAGCTCAGCTCTTGGAGGTCTTCACATAGGTCTCTCTAACCACGACTAAAACTGCCATCTATTTATAGTTGAGTTTGGGAGGCTAACTTCCCTCAATCACTCTCCAATCAATCAATGATTGATTTGATTCTCTACCTACCACAAATCATGAATTCGTGGCTTCTCTTTCCATTCTTGATCAAGTGGACTCAACCACTTAAGATTCTCTTACTTTTACATTAAGTAAACTCTTCAAAAGTTACAAGAGGTAGTTCACAAGTGAACTTTACATAGTCCTCTTTTTAAGGCTTCTTCTAAGACTTTGTGAGACTCAAGCCCATACTTAGGCTTGTCATAGACTTGCTCAAAAGAGAGGTAACTACAAGGTACACTCCTGAGCAAAATGGAGTGGCAGAAAGGAGGAATAGGACAATTGTTGAAGCTGCAAGGTCCATGTTAAATGAAAATCATTTGCCTAATTATCTATGGGTTGAGGCTGTATCTACAGCCACTTACTTGATTAACACGTTGCCTTCAAAATCCCTTGATGGGATGACTCCATATGAGGCTTGGAATGGAAGAAAACCAAGCTTAGATCATTGTAAAATTTTTGGATGTATTGCTTTTGCTCATGTTCCTTCACAGGTTAGAGGCAAGATGGATCCAACGGTAGAAAGGTGTGTATTTATTGGATATGACAACAATCAAAAGGGCTACCGGCTATACAACCCTACCAACAAAGGATTCTTGGTAAGCAGAGATGTAGTTTTTGATGAAAACAGTTCATGGTATGAAGATTCATGCAGGAAGGTCAATTTACCATATGATCTTGAAGAAGTTTTTCCAAAGCTTGGTAGAGAACAACCAAAGATTGAAGAACAATACACCGTAGAGGATGATGAAGAATCTCAGATGGAAATAATCAAAGCATGGAAGTCTAAAGGTAAAGCAAAATTGCAGGAACTTGGACATGAGGCAGAATCATCACATCATGGCCTAAGAAGATCTATGAGGGAAAATGAAAAACCAAAAAGGTACGGGTTTCACACCTCATTAGTAACTAAACATTCTATCTACATAGCACAGGACATAAACCAAGAGGAGCCATCATCATTTGAAGAGGCCAAAGCAAAAACAGAATGGAAGCGTGCAATGAAGGAAGAGATTAAAGCACTTGAGGAAAACAACACTTGGGATTTGGTGCCCAAGTCTTCATCCATGAAGGTAGTAGGCTCAAGATGCGTCTATAAACTCAAGAAGAATTCTAATGGTTCCATTAACAGGTATAAGGCAAGGCTTGTAGCAAAAGGCTTTGCACAAACTCAGGGAATTGATTATGAGGAGACCCTCTCTCCTGTGGCAAAGATGCCTACTATTAGGGTTTTTCTTAATATTGCCTCTTCCAAGAATTGGAAGATACTTCAACTAGATGTAAAGAATGCATTCTTGGAGGGTTGGATAACAGAAAAGGTATATATGGCACAACCACCTGGTTTTAAGAATCAAGTTTATCCTGATTATGTATGTAAACTTAACAAAGCATTGTATGGTCTCAAGCAAGCTCCAAGAGCTTGGAATTTTAAACTTGCTTCATTCTTGCAGGACAAAGGCTTTCAACGAAGCAAGGCAGATCCTTCACTCTTTATCAAAAAGAGTAATTCTGAGATCATCTATGTGAAGAGATGGATAGGTATGTGTTGAAGATGAAGAGGTGTTGCAAAATCCTTGATCTACACCAGCCAAATGAACTCCAGGAGTATATGGTGGGCCCTTTTAGCTTGCCAATGGATGTATTAGACACCCTATGTACCTTGGAAGATCACTCTCAAAAAGATAGATCAAAACAGATAAGTTGGAGTTAGCTCAGAGGTGAAAACTTGCTATTCTTGGTTGATACACCTGTCCAGTGTTTTACATAATTCTCTGAGCACAGCAGCAATTAGATTAATTCCTCTTGGGGAAGGCTAGGTAGCTTAAAGAGCTAACTTTAGAGAGTAATCTCATCAAAAATAACAAACCACACACTGAGAATGACTTTTAACAAGTGATGACATCATCCCGGTTTTCACGGGCTGCTACAGAAATAGACCAGTGAGTAGAAAAATTAACATAACTCAAGATGTAAGAATCCAATGATCATGAAAATTTGTATGCTTATACTAGACAGTAAGCTGAATCCAACAAGCTTAAAATCACTGAATTTGGATGAGTAAACACTGAGAAATGACTCTGACAAGATGACTGAAAAAGTCGGGTACCTGACAGAGAAGTGAAGATGAACATACCCTGTTGACTTCAAATGAACATAACTGAAGATTCCAACATCCAAATGACATGAAAATTTGTGAGCATATAGTAGACTTATAGAGCTTACCAAGTTAAATCACTGAAAATGATGATCCAAGTGCAGAGAAACAATCTCTGCAAGCTGACTGAGAAAAACTGAAGTAATGGCAGTGAGTAGTACACATCACAAGAACATGGAAAGATGAACTCAAATAATCATGAAAATGAAAGTATATTGCTTGTACAATACAATGACTTACTGATACATATGTGTGCCTTGTAATCACACCTTGATATGGCATAAAGCTCAGCTCTTGGAGGTCTTCACATAGGTCTCTCTAACCACGACTAAAACTGCCATCTATTTATAGTTGAGTTTGGGAGGCTAACTTCCCTCAATCACTCTCCAATCAATCAATGATTGATTTGATTCTCTACCTACCACAAATCACGAATTCGTGGCTCCTCTTTCCATTCTTGATCATGTGGGCTCAACCACTTAAGATTCTCTTACTTTTACATTAAGTAAACTCTTCAAAAGTTACAAGAGGTAGTTCACAAGTGAACTTTACATAGTCTTCATTTTAAGGCTTTTTCTAAGACTTTGTGAGACTCAAGCCAATACTTAGGCTTGTCATAGACTTGCTCCAACAGCTCCCCCTCAAGCCAAGTATGCTTGAGGTCTTCAATCTTCCAAGATTACCTGCAAACCAATCATAGCCTTGAATTTGCAAAGCTTTGTACCATCCAATGCTTTAGTTAGAATATCTGCACATTGTTGATGAGTGGACACATATGATATTTGAATCTCCTTGCTTAGGATCTTCTCTCGTACATAATGATAATGAACTTCAATATGTTTAGTCCTTGCATGAAAAATAGGATTAGCAGCCAAGTGAATAGAACTCATATTGTCACCAAAAATAGTTGGAGTTCCAAACTCCAATCCAAGATCTTTGAATAATGTCTTCATCCACATAGCTTCCTGAGTAGCTATGGCAAGACCTCTATATTCAGCTTCAGTAGAAGAGAGAGCAACTGTGGGTTGCTTCTTGGATGACCATGAAATAAGCTTTGAACCTGCAAAGGTAAGATAACCTGAAGTGCTCCTTCTATCTTCCTTGGAGCCAGCCCAATCTGCATCAGAAAATAGCTTCAAACCTAAATCAGATACATAAGGATAATAAAGTCCTTCATTTATGGTTCCTTTGAGATATTTGAGTATCCTTTTGGCAGCATCCATATGTGGTTTCCTTGGTGTGTGCATAAATTGGCTTAGCACACTCACACTGTAACATATATCTACTCTTGTCAATGTGGCATAGTTGAGACTACCCACTAGACTTTGATATGATGTGATGTCCTCTATGAGTTCACCTTCATGTGAGCTCAATTTGTGATTGACCTCCATTGGAGTACCTGCAATCTTACAATCTTGCATCTTGAATTTTGCCAACATGTCCTTAATGTACTTTCTTTGAGTGAGAAACAAACCATGATCTTTGTAGACAACTTCCAAACCTAGGAAGTAGGTAAGTGAACCCAAATCACTTATCTTGAACTCTTCTCTCATCTGATCTTTGATCTTCTTCATACCATCTGCATCATTTCCTGTCAATATAATATCATCTACATATACACATAGGTAGATGACCTCGGAATTACTCTTTTTAATAAAGAGTGAAGGATCTGCCTTGCTTGGTTGAAAGCCTTTGTCCTGCAAGAATGAAACAAGCCTGAAATTCCAAGCTCTTGGAGCTTGCTTGAGACCATACAATGCTTTGTTAAGTTTACACACATAATTAGGATAAACTTGACTCTCAAAACCAGGTGGTTGTGCCATATATACCTCTTCTGTTATCCAACCATTCAAGAATGCATTCTTTACATCTAGTTGAAGTATCTTCCAATTCTTGGAAGAGGCAATACTAAGCAAAACTCTAATAGTAGGCATCTTTGCCACAGGAGAGAATGTCTCCTCATAATCAATTCCCTGAGTTTGTGCAAAGCCTTTTGCCACAAGCCTTGCCTTATACCTGTTAATGGAACCATCAGAATTCTTCTTGAGTTTATAGACCCATCTTGAGCCTATAACCTTCATGGATGAAGTCTTGGGCACCAAATCCCAAGTGTTGTTTTCCTCGAGTGCTTCAATCTCTTCCTTCATTGCATGCTTCCATTCTGTTTTTGCTTTGGCCTCTTCAAATGATGATGGCTCCTCTTGGTTTATGTCCTGTGCTATGTAGATAGAATGTTTAGTTACTAATGAGGTGTCAAACCCATACCTTTCTGGTTTTTTCTTTTCCCTCATAGATCTTCTTAGGCCATGATGTGATGATTCTGCCTCATGTCCAAGTTCCTGCAATTTTGCTTTACCTTTAGACTTCCATGCTTTGATCTTTTCCATCTGACATTCTTCATCATCCTCTGAGGTGTCTTGTTCTTCAATCTTTGATTGTTCTCTACCAAGCTTTGGAAAATCTTCTTCAAGATCATATGGTAAATTGATCTTCCTGCATGAATCTTCATACCATGAATTGTTCTCATCAAAAACTACATCTCTGCTTACCAAGAATCCTTTGTTGGTAGGGTTGTATAACCTGTAGCCCTTTTGATTGTTGTCGTATCCAATAAATACACACCTTTCTGCTTTTGGATCCATCTTGCCTCTAACCTGTGAAGGAACATGAGCAAAAGCAATACATCCAAAAATTTTACAATGATCTAAGCTTGGTCTTCTTCCATTCCAAGCCTCATATGGAGTCATCCCATCAAGGGATTTTGAAGGCAACCTGTTAATCAAGTAAGTGGCTGTAGATACAGCCTCAGCCCATAAGTAATTAGGTAAATGCTTTTCATTTAACATAGATCTTGCAGCTTCAACAATTGTCCTATTCCTCCTTTCTGCCACTCCATTTTGCTCAGGAGTGTACCTTGTAGTTACCTCTCTTTTGATTCCTCTTTCTTGAAGAAAAGAATCAAAATCATGGGAGAAGTATTCTCCCCCTCCATCTGACCTTAGCCTTTTTAGTGATTTACCTGTTTGATTCTCCACAAGAGCCAAATATCTTTTGAAACATGAAAAAACTTCATCTTTGTGTTTCATAAAGAATAGGATAGTCCATCTGCTGCAATCATCAATAAAGGAAACATAATACCTTGATCCTGATATTGAAGCTTCCTTGCTTGGTCCCCATACATCTGTATGAACCAACTCCAAGAGATCTCCATGCATATAACCTTTCTTCATGAATGGTAACCTGTGAGACTTTCCAAACTGACATGCACTACACTTATAAATCATATGTTGTTTTGACAAGTTAGGGAGTCCAAGTACACTTTGGTCCCTGCAAATTTGCTTTAATGACCTTTCACCAATATGTGCTAACCTTTTGTGCCATACTTCCAATTCTGTGAGTGTCTGACTGCCATAATTAAAGAGAGCAATGTTTCTAGTGTCCTGTAATTCAAATGTGAACAATCTACCTGTCTTTTCACCTTTTGCAATTCTTCTGAATCCTTGACTTGGATCTTCAACAAATGCTCCTGCCTTTGTGAACCTGACTTGCAACCCTTTCTCTACTATCTGCCCAACACTTATCAAATTCTTTGTAATGGTAGGGACATAGAGTACCTTACTGAGTAGGTTGATGTTTCCATCAGGTGCTTTGACATTGCCTATTTTCTCCACAGGATGTTTTGTATCATCTCCTGTTTGTACCTCATGCTTATTCCTTGGATCTTCTAAATCTGATAGGAGTGCCACATTTCCTGCCACATGATTTGAACAACCTGAATCTATGTAGAAAACATGCTCATCAGATTTACCTTGTGGCATAGCCATGTTCATGATCAATAATGAATCCTCTTTGTTTGAGTCTTCTGTATAGTTATTGTAGTCTCTCCTTCCTTTGTAGCCTCCTTGATAGTTTGAATGATTGTAGTTGTTGTAGTTGCCATGATAATTGTTGAACCTTCCTCTTGAGTAGCCATAACTTCCTCTATTGTATCCTCTACCTCTTTGATTCCTGGAATTCCTAAAGCAATTTTCAGTTGTATGATTAGTTAATCCACAAATAGAACATGAGTTGGAGTCTTGGGATCTCCCCCTGCCTTGTCTACCTCCTCTTCCTCTACCTCTGCCATGTCTTCCTCTACCTGCATAGTTAGCTTGATATGTACCTGCTTCATCATCCACTTTCTTTGCCTTTCCTTTGTTATCTTTAGACTTGCTTTTATCCGTGTATAAAGCTGAAGATTGATTACCTTTAGAGCTTTCTCCATTTTTGATAAGCTTTGCCTCTTGAGTAAGTAATTGTCCAATGAGTGTGTTGAAATCAGGTACATGCATGTCCATGTACAAATCCATAGCTGTGGTGAATGCTTCCCACTTATCATCTGCCTTCAAGCCATTGATGACCTGCCTTACAATTTGCTCTTCATCTATTACCTCTCCAATGCTTCCCAACTGATCTGCTATGTCCTTGAGCTTTGTGACAAAATCAGTCACATTTTGTTTGGGAGCCTTCTTGAGAGTTGTGAAATCCAGCCATAGTTGATGCTTCCTAGCTTTAGTACTTGAAGCAAAGAAAGCTTCAAGTGCATCCCACACTTCCTGAGATGTCTTACAACTTCTAATGTGAGGCAACAAAAAATCTGAGATAGAGTTGAGGAGATAAGACCTTGCAAGTGCATCCTTGGAGCACCATGTGCTCAATCTTTCTTGCTCTTCTTGTGTTGGTTGACTTTTGTTCCTGAAACTTGGCATAACTTCATCTCCAGCCACATAACCATATAAACTTCTACCTTGGAGATAAGCTTCCATTCTTAATGACCAAGCTGAGTAGTTACCTCTGTCCAATTTGTCAATTGATGAAGGAAATCCATCTGTCATGTTGTCCAACCTTGCTCTGATACCACTGTGAAGAGATGGATAGGTATGTGTTGAAGATGAAGAGGTGTTGCAAAATCCTTGATCTACACCAGCCAAATGAACTCCAGGAGTATATGGTGGGCCCTTTTAGCTTGCCAATGGATGTATTAGACACCCTATGTACCTTGGAAGATCACTCTCAAAAAGATAGATCAAAACAGATAAGTTGGAGTTAGCTCAGAGGTGAAAACTTGCTATTCTTGGTTGATACACCTGTCCAGTGTTTTACATAATTCTCTGAGCACAGCAGCAATTAGATTAATTCCTCTTGGGGAAGGCTAGGTAGCTTAAAGAGCTAACTTTAGAGAGTAATCGCATCAAAAATAACAAACCACACACTGAGAATGACTTTTAACAAGTGATGACATCATCCCGATTTTCACGGGCTGCTACAGAAATAGACCAGTGAGTAGAAAAATTAACATAACTCAAGATGTAAGAATCCAATGATCATGAAAATTTGTATGCTTATACTAGACAGTAAGCTGAATCCAACAAGCTTGAAAGCACTGAATTTGGATGAGTAAACACTGAGAAATGACTCTGACAAGATGACTGAAAAAGTCGGGTACCTGACAGAGAAGTGAAGATGAACATACCCTGTTGACTTCAAATGAACATAACTGAAGATTCCAACATCCAAATGACATGAAAATTTGTGAGCATATAGTAGACTTATAGAGCTAACTTTACCAAGTTAAATCACTGAAAATGATGATCCAAGTGCAGAGAAACAATCTCTGCAAGCTGACTGAGAAAAACTGAAGTAATGGCAGTGAGTAGTACACATCACAAGAACATGGAAAGATGAACTCAAATAATCATGAAAATGAAAGTATATTGCTTGTACAATACAATGACTTACTGATACATATGTGTGCCTTGTAATCACACCTTGATATGGCATAAAGCTCAGCTCTTGGAGGTCTTCACATAGGTCTCTCTAACCACGACTAAAACTGCCATCTATTTATAGTTGAGTTTGGGAGGCTAACTTCCCTCAATCACTCTCCAATCAATCAATGATTGATTTGATTCTCTACCTACCACAAATCACGAATTCGTGGCTCCTCTTTCCATTCTTGATCATGTGGGCTCAACCACTTAAGATTCTCTTACTTTTACATTAAGTAAACTCTTCAAAAGTTACAAGAGGTAGTTCACAAGTGAACTTTACATAGTCTTCATTTTAAGGCTTTTTCTAAGGCTTTGTGAGACTCAAGCCAATACTTAGGCTTGTCATAGACTTGCTCCCAACAATCTACCTATGTGATATGTAGATGATATTATATTGACAGGAAATGATGCAGATGGTATGAAGAAGATCAAAGATTAGATGAGAGAAGAGTTCAAGATAAGTGATTTGGGTTCACTTACCTACTTCCTAGGCTTGGAAGTTGTCTACAAAGATCATGGTTTGTTTCTCACTCAAAGAAAGTACATTAAGGACATATTGGCAAAATTCAAGATGCAAGATTGTAAGATTGCAGGTACTCCAATGGAGGTCAATCACAACTTGAGCTCACATGAAGGTGAAATCATAGAGGACATCACATCATATCAAAGTCTAGTGGGTAGTCTCAACTACGCCACATTGACAAGAGTAGATATATGTTACAGTGTGAGTGTGCTAAGTCAATTTATGCACACACCAAGGAAACCACATATGGATGCTGCCAAAAGGATTCTCAAGTATCTCAAAGGAACCATAAATGAAGAACTTTATTATCCTTATGTATCTGATTTAGCTTTGAAGCTATTTTTTGATGCAGATTGGGCTGGCTCCAAAGAAGATAGAAGGAGCACTTCAGGTTATCTTACCTTTGCAGTTTCAAAGCTTATTTCATGGTTATACAAGAAGCAACCCACAATTGCTCTCTCTTCTATTGAAGCTGAATATAGAGGTGTTGCAATAGCTACACAAGAAGCTATGTGGATGAAGACATTATTCAAAGATCTTGGATTGGAGTTTGGAACTCCAACTATTTATGGTGATAATATCAGTTCAATTCATTTGGCTGCTAATCCTATTTTTCATGCAAGGACTAAACATATTGAAGTTCATTATCACTATGTACGAGAGAAGGTTCTAAGCAAAGAGATTCAAATATCATATGTGTCCACTCATCAACAATGTGCAGATATTCTAACCAAAGCATTGGATGGTACAAAGCTCTACAGGTTCAAAGCCATGATTGGTTTGCAGGTAATCTTGGAAGATTGAAGACCTCAAGCATACTTGGCTTGAGGGGGAGCTGTTGAAGCAAGTCTATGACAAGCCTAAGTATTGGCTTGAGTCCCACAAAGTCATAGAAGAAGCATTAAAATGAAGACTATGTAAAGTTCACTTGTGAACTACCTCTTGTAACTTTTGAAGACTTTACTTAATGTAAAAGTGAAAGAATCTTAAGTGGTTGAGTCCACTTGATCAAAAAGGGAAAAAGGAGCCATGAATTCGTGATTTGTGGTAGGTAGAGAATCAAATCAATCACTAATTGATTGGAGAGTGATTGAGGGAAGTTAGCCTCCCAAGCTCAACTATAAATAGATGGCAGTTTTAGTCGTGGTTAGAGAGACCTATGTGAAGACCTCCAAGACCTGAGCTTTATGCCATATCAAAGGTGTGATTACAAGGCACACATATGCATCAGTAAGTCCATTGTATTTTACAAGCAATATAATTTCATTTTCATGCTCATTTGAGTTCATATTTCCATGTTCTTTTGAAGTGTACTACTTACTGCCATATCTCTCAGTTTTCTCAGTCAGATTGCAGAGATGGTTTCTCTGAGCTTGGTGCATCATTTTCAGTGATTTAACTTGAAAAGTTAGCTTTATAAGTCTACTATATGCTCACTAATTTTAATTTCATTTAAATGTTTCAATCTTCAGTTATGTTGAGTTGAAGTCAACACTGTCTGTTCATTCTCTCTGTCAGGTACCCGACTATTTTACTCATCTTGTCAAAGTTGTTTCTCAGTGTGTACTTACCCACATTCAATGATTTAAAGCTTTTTGGATTTCGCATACTGTCTAGTATAAGAATACAAATTTCCATAATCATTGAATTCTTAAATATGGAGTTATGTTCATTTTTCTGCTCACTGGTCGCATTACTGTAGCAGCGCGTGAAAATCGGGATGTTGTCATCACTTGTTAAACATCTTTCTCAGTGTGTGGTTCATTATTTTTTATGTGATTAATTTTGAAAGTTAGCTCTTTAAGTTAACTAGACTTCCCCAAGAGGAATTAAGCTAATTGCTGGTGTGCTCAGAGAATTATGCAAAACACTGGATAGGTGTATCAACCAAAATAGCAAGTTCTTCACCTTTGAGCTAACTCCAACTTATCTGTTTTGATCTATCTTTTGAGAGTGATCTTCCAAGGTACATAGGGTGTCTAATACATCCATTGGAAATCTAAAAGGGCCCACCATATACTCTTGGACTTCATTTGGCTGGTGTAGATCAAGGATTTTGCAACACCTCTTCATCTTCAAGGACATACCTATCCATCTCTTCACAGTGGTATCAGAGCAAGGTTGGACAACATGGCAGATGGATTTCCTTCATCAATTGAAAAATTGGAAAGAGGTAACTACTCAGATTGGTCATTAAGAATGGAAGCTTATCTCCAAGGTAGAAGTTTATATGGTTATGTGGTTGGAGATGAATTTATGCCAAGTTTCAGAAACAAAAGTCAACGAACACAAGAAGAGCAAGAAAGATTGAGCACATGGTGCTCCAAGGATGCACTTGCAAGGTCTTATCTCCTCAACTCTATCTCAGGTTTTTTGTTGCTTCACATTAGAAGTTGTAAGAGATCTCACGAAGTGTGGGATGCACTTGAAGCCTTCTTCTCTTCAAGTACCAAAGCTAGGAAGCATCAACTATGGCTGGATTTCACAACTCTGAAGAAGGCTCCCAAACAAAATGTGAGTGATTTTGTCACAAAGCTCAAGGACATAGTAGATCAGTTGGGAAGCAGTGGAGAGGTAATAGATGAAGAGAAAATTGTAAGGTAGGTCATCAATGGCTTGAAGGCAGATGACAAGTGGGAAGCATTCACCACAGCTATGGATTTGTACATGGACATGCATGTACCTGATTTCAATACACTCATTGGACAACTACTTACTCAAGAGGCAAAGCTTATCAAAAATGGAGAAAGCTCTAAAGGTAATCAATATTCAGCTTTATACACTAATAAAAGCAAGTCCAAAGAAAACAAAGGAAAGTCAAAGAAAGTGGATGATGAAGCAGGAACATATCAAGCTAACTATGCAGGTAGAGGAAGACATGGCAGAGGTAGAGGAAGAGGAGGTAGACAAGGCAGGGGGAGATCCCAAGACTCCAACCCATGTTCTATTTGTGGATTAACTAATCATACAACTCAAAATTGCTTTAGGAATTCCAGGAATCAAAGAGGCAGAGGATACAATAGAGGAAGTTATGGCTACTCAAGAGGAAGGTTCAACAATTATCATGGCAACTACAACAACTACAATCATTCAAACTATCAAGGAGGCTACAAAGGAAGGAGAGACTTCAATAACTACACAGAAGACTCAAACAAAGAGGATTCATTATTGATCATGAACATGGCTATGCCACAAGGTAAATCTGATGAGCATGTTTTCTTCATAGATTCATGTTGTTCAAATCATGTGGCAGGAAATGTGGCATTCCTATCAGATTTAGAAGATCCGGGGAATAAGCAGGAGGTACAAACAGGAGATGACACAACACATCCTGTGGAGAAAATAGGCAATGTCAAAGCACCTGATGGAAACATCAACCTACTCAGTAAGGTACTCTATGTCCCTACCATTACAAAGAATTTGATAGGTGTTGGGCAGATAGTAGAGTAAGGGTTGCAAGTCAGGTTCACAAAAGCAAGAGCATTTGTAGAAGATCCAAGTCAAGGATTCAAAAGAATTGCAAAAGGTGAAAAGACAGGTAGATTGTTCACATTTGAATTACAAGACACTAGAAACATTGCTCTCTTTCATTATGGTAGTCAGAGACTCACAGAATTGGAAGTATGGCACAAAAGGTTAGCACATATTGGTGAAAGGTCATTAAAGAAAATTTGCAGGGACCAAAGTACTTGGACTTTCTAACTTGTCAAAACAACATATGATTTATAAGTGTAGTGCATGTCAATTTGGAAAGTCTCATAGGTTATCGTTCATGAAGAAAGGTTATATACATGGAGATCTCTTGGAGTTGGTTCATACAGATGTATGGGGACCTAGCAAGGAAGCTTCAATATCTAGATCAAGGTATTATGTCTCCTTTATTGATGATTGCAGCAGATGGACTATCCTATTATTTATGAAACACAAAGATGAAGTTTTTTCATCTTTCCAAAGATATTTGGCTCTTGTGGAGAATCAAACATGTAAATCACTAAAAAGGCTAAGGTCTGATGGAGGGGGAGAATACTTCTCCCATGAGTTTGATTCTTTTCTTCAAGAAAGAGGAATCAAAAGAGAGGTAACTACAAGGTACACTCCTGAGCAAAATGGAGTGGCAAAAAGGAGGAATAGGACAATTGTTGAAGCTGCAAGGTCCATGTTAAATGAAAAGCATTTGCCTAATTATCTATGGGCTGAGGCTGTATCTAGAGGAACTTACTTGACTAATAGGTTGCCTTAAAAATCCCTTGATGGGATGACTCCATATGAGGCTTGGAATGGAAGAAGACCAAGTTTAGATCATTGTAAAATTTTTGGATGTATTGCTTTTGCTCATGTTCCTTCACAGGTTAGAGGCAAGATGGATCCAAAGGCAGAAAGGTGTATATTTATTGGATATGACAACAATTAAAAGGGCTACAGGCTATACAGCCCTACCAACAAAGGATTCATGGTAAGTAGAGATGTAGTTTTTTATGAAAACAATTCATGGTATGAAGATTCATGCAGGAAGGTCAATTTACCATATGATCTTGAAGAAGATTTTCGAACTCTTGGTAGAGAACAACCAAAGATTGAAGAACAAGACACCTCAGAGGATGATGAAGAATCTCAGATGGAAAAGATCAAAGCATGGAAGTCTAAAGGTAAAGCAAAATTGCAGGAACTTGGACATGAGGCAGAATCATCACATCATGGCCTAAGAAGATCTATGAGGGAAAAGAAAAAACCAGAAAGGTATGGGTTTGACACCTCATTAGTAACTAAACATTGTATCTACATAGCACAAGACATAAACCAAGAGGAGCCATCATCATTTGAAGAGGCCAAAGCATAAACAGAATGGAAGCATGCAATGAAGGAAGAGATTGAAGCACTTGAGGAAAACAACACTTGGGATTTGGTGCCCAAGACTTCATCCATGAAGGTAATAGGCTCAAGATGGGTCTATAAACTCAAGAAGAATTCTGATGGTTCCATTAACAGTTATAAGGCAAGGCTTGTAGCAAAAGGTTTTACACAAACGCAGGGAATTGATTATGAGGAGACCTTCTCTCCTGTGGCAAAGATGCCTACTATTAGGGTTTTGCTTAATATTGCCTCTTCCAAGAATTGGAAGTTACTTCGACTAGATGTAAAGAATGCATTCTTGAATGGTTGAATAACAAAAGAGGTATATATGGCACAACCACCTGATTTTAAGAATCAAGTTTATCCTGATTATGTGTGTAAACTTAACAAAGCATTGTATGGTCTCAAGCAAGCTCCAAGAGCTTGGAATTTCATACTTGTTTCATTCTAACAGGACAAAGGCTTTCAACCAAGCAAGGCAGATCCTTCACTCTTTATCAAAAAGAGTAATTCTGAGATCATCTACCTATGTGTATATGTAGATGATATTATATTGATAGGAAATGATGCAGATGGTATGAAGAAGATTAAAGATCAGATGTGAGAAGAGTTCAAGATAAGTGATTTGGGTTCACTTACCTACTTCCTAGGCTTGGAAGTTGTCTACAAAGATCATGGTTTGTTTCTCACTCAAAGAAAGTACATTAAGGACATGTTGGCAAAATTCAAGATGCAAGATTGTAAGATTGCAGGTACTCCAATGGAGGTCAATCACAACTTGAGCTCACATGAAGGTGAACTCATAGAGGACATCACATTATATCAAAGTATAGTGGGTAGTCTCAACTATGCCACATTGACAAGAGTAGATATATGTTACAGTGTGAGTGTGCTAAGTCAATTTATGCACACACCAAGGAAACCACATATGGATGCTGCCAAAAGGATTCTCAAGTATCTCAAAGGAACCATAAATGAAGGACTTTATTATCCTTATGTATCTGATTTAAGTTTGAAGCTATTTTTTGATGTAGATTGGGCTGGCTCCAAAGAAGATAGAAGGAGCACTTCAGGTTATCTTACCTTTGCAGGTTCAAAGCTTATTTCATGGTCATCCAAGAAGCAACCCACAGTTGCTCTCTCTTCTACTAAAGCTGAATATAGAGGTCTTGCCATAGCTACACAAGAAGCTATGTGGATGAAGACATTATTCAAAGATCTTGGATTGGAGTTTGGAACTCCAACAATTTATGGTGACAATATGAGTTCTATTCATTTGGCTGCTAATCCTATTTGTCATGCAAGGAATAAACATATTGAAGTTCATTATCACTATGTACAAGAGAAGGTTCTAAGCAAAGAGATTCAAATATCATATGTGTCCACTCATCAACAATGTGCAGATATTTTAACGAAAGCATTGGATGGTACAAAGCTCTGCAAGTTCAAAGCCATGATTGGTTTGCAGGCAATCTTGGAAGATTGAAGACCTCAAGCATACTTGGCTTGAGGGGGAGCTATTGGAGCAAGTGTTTCATTTATACATATTTACACATACACACATATTCACATATACACGTTTACACATACACACATATTCACATATACACAACTACACATTGTTGTGGGATAAATGCATGTATTTTGTACGAATGAGTGTATATGCATGCATGTGTGTGTACGTATATATGTGGATATGTATATGTGCGTTTATGTTATATGTATGTATATGTGTATATGTATACATATATGTATGTGTATATGTTTGCATGTATATGTGTATGTGGGTATGTGTATGTGTATGTGTGTGTATATATGTGTATGTATTCTAATTTTTTTTCTTGTTTGAGATTAAATTAACAGGAGATATTGTATGGTGGAGAAAAATAAGAGGCGAGCTAACATACCACCTGAGATGTGGCAGTTTTTTCGTAGATAGCTACATCTTCAGGAGTCATTTCCTCAGCAGAAGGTACACAAATTAATAGTTTATATTTATAATTTTTATATATTTTAGTAATTTTTTATATTTAATTTATGTATTTTTTTTTCTTGAATAAACAGGGTACTGCAAAGAAGAGAGTGGAGTCGGGCCACACATCGTACCTAGGCCAAATGGGCCATAATGGTTTTGTAGCTACATTTGTAAGTATATGTGTTATTGTGAGTATATTTTTTATTTTAGTTAAAATGCAAGCAACTAATCTTTTTTATTTGTTTCAATGCAGCGGAAGGATTATGGCCGATATCCTACGAAACATGAGATCGAGTATGCTGCACATTTTGGATATCGGCGTTTGGGCGAGTATATGCAAGATCAACCTGATGCCTTTGTGAGTATTTTTAGATTTTATATAATTATTTTATTTTTATGAATGGTTTAATTGTTTTATTTATTTATGTTTGTTATATGTAATACATGAGTATTATGGAGAGACAAATATGGATGAGGTGGAGAGACAGACACAAGAGGGACGATCTCAATCGTCACAGGGTGATCATGACGATGAGGATGAGGAAGATCAGGATGATCATGATATTGCTGATGATGATGAGGATCATGATGATGATGATTAGGATTTTAGTTGATTATGACATTGGATTATATGTATTTACATTGATATATATATATATATATATATATATATATATATATATATATATATATATATATATATTATCTATATATTTTTCATTTTAGTTATGTTTTGAATTGTGTGTATGGTATTAAGTAATGAAGAGTTTTGTTCTGTTGATTGTTATTATTGTTTATATTAAGCATGTGTTTTAATACTTTAATTATATAATTCATTCATATGTGTGTACCTAAGTGTATATGTATGTAGTGTATATGTATGTATGTGCATGTGTATATGTATGTATGTGCATGTGCATGTGTAAGTGTATATGTGTGTATGAGTGTAGCTCAGCGATGAGTAGCACCTCCTTTAATGTCAATCCGGGGAGACGTGAGGATGGTATGAAGACCACGAGCAAGTGGAAGCACAAGTGCGTGAGTGAGAAGCACACAAGCATGCACACACATACACGCACACGCGCACACACGGCAAGAACAAAGAGAGTAAGACAATGGAATCACTTCTATTGCAACAAAGTTCTCATACAAGCTCAAACTACAAGAAGCTAACCCCAAAAATGAGCTCTCTAGCTCTATTTATAGTTTTTGACTAGCTTTGGCCCTGTCCAGACCTAGTGTCCGGCCTAGTTAAAAATTAGGTTCCAGGGCTTATTTGAGGGCCCAAACGAGATCTAAAAATTATGAAAATTGACAGGCAACTAATTCTAAGGCTCCCCAAGCTCGAGGACTCCTCGGCTTGTACAAAATGGAGCTACAAAAAGGTGAAATGATATTTACAAGGGTTTGTAGTGATGAGAATCACTTACAAGGGTTGCCTCAGTGCTAGATCTGCATGTGTGTCCGTACTTGCTTCTTCCCGTATACTGTCAACACTCTCCCCCCCCTAGGGTATGTCGCCTCTGACAGACCTTTGCTCTGCGGGTTGATCAATATAGTTCTGGAGAATGTCAGCTCCCACCTCATGTTCTTTGATTCGAAGCCCTCGGATCAGGTCTCTCTGCAGGGTATCCCAATTGACTCGGCCCGGTATGTCCGTCTGTGGCGTTGTGTAGAGTTCTGAGTGCATCATTTGTTCGCATGCAAAGAGGTGTAACAAATGGGTGGGCCGTGGCGCGAACATCTCTGAGTGTGCTTCCCAGAATCCCGTGGTGAACATTTCATCGAACGTTTGCTTGTAGCAGGCAGGGAGATATCTGATGCGTGCGTGCCATGCGTAAGCCACTCGTATGCTCGGGGTTGTGCTCATATCATATAGCAGGTCGTAGTTACCATTAATAAACCCGGGAATAGGAGGTTGAATACGGCATACATTGCGAAAAGTTTTGAGTACGACGTGCATCATATCAAAGATCTTGAGCATCATCTGGGCAGCGACATCTCGCATGGGGTGGAGACGTGGTATCCAATGTCTGATGGTTGCCATCATGTATGACACCGTGGGAGTACCGGTTGGGGGAGCGATGGCGGGGTAATTGAGCCATTCTTTGCAATTGGCATTGTTCTTGACTTTGATTGCAGATGACTTCCATGTCCTTCTCCGTTGTACTCGTCCATAGCAATTGTTATACTTTAAATGCATGGGTGCGTGGTCCCATGTTCGTAGCATCTCGGGATAGGTCTCCAATAGCTTTTGCCTCCAGATGGGTTGATGTATTCTCCCTTTGCGCGCCTCCTCTGGAATGTCCTCCGGTTCAAATTGCGTTGCGAACGTTGGGTACTTGTTGGTCTTACGTTTGATCTCAGCGTTGTAGTCTGCCAACAGTACAAAGTATGGCTTATATTGTAATTCTGAGCTGGTGATTAGTCTTCTAGGAGCCAGTTGTCTGAAGTATTCTGATTGAAGTATGGTTTCTTCAATGGTCTTCATGGCCAACATCTGGTAGGTGATACGTTCTTCATGAGTCTGCCCCATTTCTTCTACCTGTTTCATCCATGCCGATGGGGGTTCCTCATAAGTGTCCTGTCCCTCCTCAGTGGTTGTGCCTCCTGGAAAAGGTTGAGGCTCATAGTTCTCTTCATATGCTTCTGCCACTGGAATAATAACTTCTTCCTCTTCCATGGGTTGCTCAGGTGGGGAAGGAGGTCGCTCGTACTGCATCAACTTCAATTTTAATTCTGCAACCTGTTGCCGTAACTCCAGTACGTCATTGGTCGTTGAATGTTCAGGTTCAGGTGAAGTAGCAGCGTCGGTCATCTCTTTAGGTTCCCGTTGGTGTGGTGTAGACTCTTGGGGTCTCTGTAGGTCCTTCAGTTGATCGGCAAGCTGATCATGTGCTTCTAAAAGATTGGCATAAGTTTCCAAGATCTGTTGTATGCTTTCTGAGGGAACAGCTTGAAATTTAGCCGGGTCTATGGGTGCTCCCGGGGTGTTCTCCATGGCAGCCTCGAGGTTCTCTTGGTTTTGTTGAAGCCGTCTGTTCTCTTCTTGAGCTGCCGCCAGATGTCGTCGTAGCAAGGCCATGTTTCGTTGAAGCCTTGCATTGCGGCCCATTTGATCTCGCAGCTGTTCCTCCATGGCTTTGCTCTCTTCCATATGCCTCGCTTCGAGTTGCGCATTTGCATGTTCGAGGGCGGATATTTTGCTTTGTGACTCCGTATGACTGGACTCCAAAGCATTGATACGCTCTTGGAGTGTTGCTGAGAGGGTGCAAAGCTCCTTGTTATTTTCTTCCAATAACTTATATTCCTGTTTAAGCTGAGTGGCAGCTTCGAGCATGGTGTCGAGTGCAAGACTAAATGAGGTGGATGCAGGGGTAAGGATGGGAGATGCAGGGGGTTGGGAAGTGGGAATGGGGAAGGTGGATGTTGTGCCTACTGTGTGTGGAAGTGGTGATGTGAGTGTAATAACCTGTGATGGTGTTGTGAGAACAGTGGTGGTGGGTGATCCAGCGGATGGTGAGATGTCCATGGGGTCGGACATGAGAGAGTGTGATTCGTGAAATGTGAACACCGGGATGGTGGGTGGTGTGATAGTGGTGGCCGTGAATGTGGGGGAGTGAATTTGGGGAAGGGACTTTTTATTATGTTCATCAACTTGTTAAAAAATGTTTACAAGTTGGGTCCAGAAGGAGGGTTGGGTGATTAGTGTGGTGCCCGAGGCAGTTACAAGGGACGGGGTAGGTAGAGTTTGGGAGGGAGGAAATGGAGGGGTGGAGGGTAAAGGAAGGGAAAGAGTCTGTCTAGTGACAGATGGTTGTCCAAAGGCATGGAGGAAGGAAGGGTGACCTAGTTGGGGTTCAAAAATCTGAGTGACAGAGATGGATGAGGGTGAAGGAAGGAAAGTGGAAACGGGGGTGTGTACAATGGTCTCACTATAGGAGGATAATGGTTGTGTAGAAAGACACGTGGAGAGAGGTTCTGAGGGTGGGATAGGAGATGATGGGGGGATGGTGCATGCGTAATTTCCTCCGGTTCATCATTGGGCCTAGGGCTAATCATGTGAACATCTTCTGATGTGGACGTAGCTAACGCGGTAGATACTTCCATCTGAATCATCTTTCCTTGTCGAGGCCGTGTATCAATTCTTCTTTGATCATAAGCAGGGTTCTCTCGATAGACCAAGGTTCTCATTGCTTCACTGATGCCACAGGTGTCCGCCAAAAGATTTAGCGATTCTACAAAATGGGGGTCGATATTCTCCGACTGCAGCATCTGGTTTACTAGGGCCCTATTTGCTTCTTCTGACATTTTATGGCGTCGTTGCACCTGCTTGATTGTTCGGTATAGTCGTTTGAGTTGTGCCGTATATGCAGGGGCTTCGTCTTCACTCTCTTCTGGGTTATCTCTTGGTGCCTTCTCCTGAGCTTGTGTGCTTAGTCTCTGAGGAAGTTGTGCCACTCCTATCTCCTGTACACTGCTTGTCTCGCCTCGTGCATGTTCTCTTTGGGCTGATGTCCCCGGATCGACATTGTCAGGGCAACCTTCACTGTCTGATAGATGGGCCGTCTGCAGGAATGTTTCAAGATCAAAGTTTGGGTCCTCGGTGAAGGTGGCCATAGCTGCAAATTCTGCATCGGTAGGTAGTGGAGGGGCAGAAGGAGTGGGCTGTACCACCTCTCTTGGTTGAGACTCTTGGAGATGGATTGTGAAAGGTGCCACTTGGGCTTCCTCTCTAGTGGAGACTTCGGCGGTGGCTTCTGGAGGGATCAGGACCTGTGAAAGGGATCCACGCATTCTTTTTGCAGGCTGACTCCCTGACTTTCGCCCTTTGAACAGCTCCAGGTGTGCATACTTTAGGGCTCAGGCAACTGGCACATCATATGCAAGACATCTGTAGATGATTATTGTCAGCGCACAACAACCATGTAGAGTGGGCTTCCTCACTCCCCGCTCGCCTGCCTCATACACTTGATCTAAGATCCATACCGGCATCTTAATGGGCAAGCTTCCGGTCTCTGCTAAATATAGCCCGTACCATATCTTCTTGTGAGGCTGCGTGAAACGGTCCTGAGCGGGAAATGCGAAGTGCTGGAGGCACATCCGCAGAGGTATGGCAATGTTGGGGGTGAGGGCGCACATTTCTTTTAGTTTCTTGATTCTATTGCTTTTCATAGACTCTGGTATCAAAGGGTCGCGGTCAGAAGGTACATGCATGCCATACATCTGAAGGGCTTCCCTGATTAACATTACATTTAATTCAAACTTCCTCATCTCCTCCAGATTGGATAAGGAGGGCGCCCAGAATGTGCCTGAGTGATCTTTATCCCCGGTAGATTTCATCGTAGCAATCAAGTAGTAGCACCTGAGGAAGTCGGGTTTAGGTAGAGCTGCATTGAAGTAAGCTTGTAGTCCTGCCTTTTGCCAGATATCTTGAAGTGGAGCTGCATTTTGTAAGGTCTCAAATTCTCTTGAAAAGAACTGGAAGGTCCACCAAACCCCTCCACACTCCATCTTGGACTCCCAGATGTGATCTGCGTCTCCCAAATCCCCTGGCATTTCATTGAACCAATGGGAGTGCCCTTTTACTCTTTCAGTTAGTCCATTGGGTGGATCTGGAATAGGAATCCTTCGCACATTCAAGAATTCTTCAGGCCGAGCTGTTGGTGGAGCTTCCACTTGCATGGCATCCCAATTGATAGGAGCACCAGATCCTGCCTGAGAGCTTGTGCCTGCCGCGGTTGCCATGAGAGTAGGTTGCTTATCTGTTGGAAGACGAAAGGCACATTAGTGTTGCATAGGAAACAAGATGTAATGGTGTTCCCTTCACAATACTAACATGACAATCCCGGAGGTCAGTGGTTAGTGGTGAGGTGTTTATGATATGTGTGAGTGGTGATTAAAGGTCAGTGTCATCCTAGATGCATACTTTGGTTATGCAATGGGCTCGGAATGCTCCTGTGTTAGTGTGGACGGATTTACAGAATAGGGTCAGGGGGTTTAGTACACAGTTTAATTCTCCACACTTTGATAGAGGAGTCGTAGCTCTTAGAGCTAAGGACAGGTGAAGATTTCGGTATGAGAGTGTGATGTATTTGGGACCTTTTGGGTACCCATTTCCAGACATTCCTGGGGTTGATGGGAGTGGGGACAGTGAGAGGTGTAGGTATCTTGTCACTTTCTGAGTTGTTGGCCAAGAGTGCTTGTGAAAGCTGCTTCATCCTAGTGCCTGAAGGTGAAGTACTTTGGGCTTGTAAGCAAGCCTTGGGCACCCATATCTGTCTAGCATTAGGGGTGGCCTTCATTGACCGCTTAGGAACCCAAATAGAAATGGTATGCCTAGGGGTTATCCTAGGGGGCTTCTTCACTTTGTTCCTTGATGGTGAGGCTCGTTTCTTGTCTCCTTGAGAATCTGCTATTGGAGCTGTGGGTTTTCCATCCTTGCGTATCCAGATCTGCTTCACGCCACGAGATGCTCCATGTTGCGCGGGTTGGCGCTCCTGGCTCTTGATTAGCGGCCTCCTTCGTGTAGAGTGATGTTCGGTCTGCTCGTTTAGAATCTTCTTTGGATCAGTTATGAACTCCTTCTTGGCCTCTGAACCTTCAGTAAGATTGACATTCCTCTGCACCATAGAAGTTTGGACAAGCACAACAGTGTTATCTTCATGTGGATTCCTGGAGGGACCAGGAGTTGGTGCCTGTTCTATTGGTTTGAGTGCTTGATTTTCTAATTCAATCGTGAGACGGCTTTGGCCTACCCACACCTGAAGAAGTCCACTTCTTAGGTTGAGGTTGACTGCATGATCATAGATCCAGTCTTGGCCCAAGACAAGAGGTTCGGTCAGATCCTCGTCTTCACACACTAGCACTTTTGCTGGCATGAGGACCTCTTGTATGTAGAGGGGAAGATCCACCTCTCCCATACAAGGGGTTTCAACACCTCCTAATCCTATCAGATATGCTTCTAGGGGTTTTACCTCCAATTGCAGCTGTTGGCAATAAGAGAGCCGAACTGCACTTGTGGCTGCTCCTGAATCAATTAAAGCCCTCACGCTGGTTGTGCTGTCTCTTTGTCCTATTTCTAGGGTCACAAAAGGTCGTCGGTCCACTATCTTATGGGTACGTTCACCTGAAGCCTCACACATGGCCATGTGATAGCCTGGAGACTCTTGAGTGTGAGTCATAGGCTGGTCCCTTCCTTGTCTCCTCAACTTCATTCGTCTGATACGCTCTAAGGCCTCTGCCTGTGCTTCTTCTCGAATTCGTTTTTCCTCCTCTTTACGTTGCTTAGCAGTATTGAGTCGGCTTAGCATCTCCTCCGTGAGGGGTTCCTGATAGAGCTTGACTCTGCATCCGCTAATATAGTTTGGGAGGACATCCCCCTCTAAAGTGGCTAGTTGTACTGCTCCACTCGTGGAGATCCTATTCATGATCATAGGTCCGTAGCCCCTCTTTTCTAGCTTTCTTGCGTGTTGTTTCAATGTGTAGACTAAAACTAGATCTCCTGCTTTCAAGCCCTTATCCTTCACATGGGCATCAAAGTATGCCTTTTGCCGTTTCTTTGCAGCATAGATGCCTGCTGCTGCTCGTAGCCTCGTCTCACCTAAACGTTCTAGATCAAAGATCCTAGAGGACAACTCGTGTCCATTCCACTCATGCTCTTGTGCTACTCTTAAAGCTGGGATTAGGAAATCTAGTGGTAGCACTGCATTCTGTCCGAAGACCATCTGAAATGGGGTGGCATTGAGTACCGTTTTGTAGGCAACTCGGTATGCCCAAACAGCATGATGAAGTTGTTTGTCCCAATCAGAGCGTTTATTATTTACCAGTTTCGTCAATACGTTACATAGGATCTTATTCGTGCTCTCGGCTTGTCCGTTAGCTTGTGGGTGATAGGGTGCAGACTTCTTATGTATCACCATGAATTCTTGAAGGAGATTTTCAATGACCTCATTCAAGAAGTGCGTACCTCTATCACTAACCAACTCTATTGGTAACCCATATCTAGTGAACACATTTTCGAATAAGAACTTAGCCGTCGTTTGAGCATCATTCTTTGTCGTGGCCTTTACTTCCACCCACTTTGTAAGGTAATCTGTGGCTACAATAATGTATTCTGCATGGGAGTTTCTAGCTGGGGGGTTGATGGGACCTACAAAGTCTATACCCCACTTTGAAAATGCACGTCCTCCCATCATTGGCCTTAAGGGCATTTCATCTTTTCTTATCGGATATTGGGCACGTTGGCATGTGTCGCAACTCTTCACATAAGAGTGTGCATCCATATGAAGAGTGGGCCACCAAAGTCCCGAGAATAGAATGGTCTTAATTACTCTGTCCGGCCCAAAGTGTCCACCTGCAGCACCGCTGTGTGCAGTTTCTAAGATTTTCAAATAGTCTGATTCATGAACGCACAGTCTTAGGTAACCATCCTTGCCTCTTCGATATAGGTTGTCTCCTACTAAGGCATAGTCTTGAGCCTCTTGCTCCATGCTCCGTTTTCTTGCAAGACTAGCCTGATTGGGCAATGTTCCCGATCTCATGAACTCAACCAATGGAGCACTCCAATCTGGGATTAATGACACGTGATAAAGAGTGGCATGCTCCACTGGGGGTCTCTTCTGGCACACTGGACAATTGTGGATCCACTCTTGTATTTCTTTGTCCATGCTAGGCCAATACACCCCTAAACGTTTTAGATTCTGCAATGTTCGTTGTTTAGGGTAGTGATTTCCTAGCAGTCCCTCATGGGCTTGTTGCAACCAACTAGCATGTTCATCATCCTCGACACAACAAGCTAATACGCCCTCGGTATCTTGCTTGTACATACTTCCGGCTAATATTTGATACTTTAGCGATTTTACAATTTCCTCTTTGCTTGTTTTAACATTTTTATTTGCAGGCCCGAAGGTTAGGACTGGTACCAATTTATTTGCCCATTTAGGAACAACTTCTAAATTGAACAGATAAGCATCGGGCAATTCATCAGACACTCCTTGCGGTGGCTCTCCTAAAGTGATGCTAGAAAGATGGTCTGCCCTAAGATGGGTTCTACCTTTCCTGACAACAACTTCAAAGTCGTATTCCATTAGTAAGAGGAACCATCTTACTAAGCGGCCTGTATTGCAAGGTTTATTGACCAAATATAGTAAAGCTTGATGATCAGTGAAAAACTTGAACTTATTGGCCAATAGATAGTGTCTAAACTTCTTCACAGCATATACCATACCTAGGCCTTCTCTTTCCGTTGTGGTATAATTTCGTTCAGCTGCATTTAGTTGCCTACTAGCATATGCTATCGGCAAATCTAAGTTTCCTTCACCCGTGGGTTGCGCTAGCACACATCCTATTGCATGATTTGAGGCATCTACATGGACATGAAAGGGTTTGCTCCAATCCGGAGTAGTCAATATTGGTGCTGTGCACAAACGTCTCTTCAGCTCGTTGAAGGAAGTCTCGCATTCCTCACTCCACTCGAAATTTGTTAACAACCCATAGAGAGGTTTAGCTATGATGGCATACATGTGAATAAACCTACGGTAATATCCACAATGGCCCATAAAGGCTTGTACCTCTTTAACATTCCTTGGTCTGGGCAACTCTGCTATTGCTCTTACTTTGTCTTCATCTGTTGAAATTCCATTCTTAGAAACAATGTGACCTAAGATCTTACCTTGTCGTACCATGAACACACACTTCTCTGGATTCAGGCACACTCGATAATCTCTACACTTGTTGAAGATTTGCCTGAGCTCAGCGATGTGGTATCTTCTTTCTTGGGAATGAGCGCATAAATCATCCACATATACTTCTAAGCTCTTTCGCAAGAACTCTTTGAAGACATGACACATGAGTCTTTGGAATGTTGCAGGTGCATTGGTGAGCCCAAATGGCATCACACGAAATGCAAAGATTCCCCATTCTGTGGCAAAGGCCGTTTTGTGCTGATCTTCGGGGGCAATGGCTACTTGGTTGTAACCTGAAAATCCATCAAGGAAGCTGTAAACTTCCTTGCCTGCAACACGCTCCAATAGATGTTCGGTGATTGGAAGAGGATAACTATCTCGGATCGTAGCGGCATTGACTTTTTTAAGGTTAATGCACACTCGCAATTTCCCATTCTTCTTGGGCACCACTACAATGGGGGACACCCATTCAGTGTGCTCAATCTCATAGATGAATCCGGCTTCAATCAGCCTGTCAATTTCCTCTTTTATTTTGGCTGCATAATTGTCATTATATGTGTAGGGTTTTTGTTTGGTGGGCTTGGCATCAGCGGTCATCGGAATCGTATGAGAGCAAATCTCTGGATCTACTCCTTTCAAGTCTCTATAGTGCCATGCGAACACATCCCTATATTCCCTTAATAGCGCTACAAGCTCTGCTTCTTCTTCTGCACTTAGGTCGTCTCCTATGTACGTACATCACTCTTCGTTCCGTTCAATGGTCACTACAATTTTTTTGGTCTTTTCTTTATTGTCATATGCTTCTCCTATAATGGCCTCTCTCTTAGGCATTCGTACCAAAATTTTCCGGTCTTCCACTTCATATTTCTTGAAATTTTCTGGTACTTCAAACAATGATTCTTCCTCTTCTTGTCTCACTGCTTTCCTTTTCTTTTTCTTTTGACCTCCTTCACTTCCTTTCTTTGAACTTATCGTTTTAATACTCGCAAGGGGTTCTTCTTCCTTTTGGGTTAACACCCCTAGGTCTTCTAAGTAGTGTTCCTCTGAGTCAAAGTATGTATCCATCACAATGGATTCTAGATCATCGTCATTCTCTTCTTCTTCTATGAACTCACTAGGATCACACTCTTCCAACAAGGGCTGACACATGAACACTGAAATATCATAACCCTCCTCATCACAATGGGGTGTCCATTGTTCCTCATTGACTGCAATGTCCATGGTAGCTAAGATTTCTGCCCAACCATGAGGCTCAAATTCCTCATCTGGAAATATCATTGGTGTATAGGCTGGGTCTTTTATTGGTCTATCTCCTGGGGGAGTTCCTTCTTCTCTCGCTTTTAGGCGCTTTTCCTCTTCCTCTGCGACCTTGCACATCCACAAGTGAGTATCTTCATGCAACCAGGATGGTTCAGGTGAACTTCCAGAATGCACGGAGATAGAGTCCTCTTTCACTTTGTGGATAGGATTCCACTGTAGGGGTGGTACATCTCTGAAGGTGTGATCCTTCAGATTGACCTTGGTGGTGACCCCTAAGTGCTGTAAGTACAAGGAGTTGGTTCCCCAATTCTGTACTATTAAATGCAATTGTCGTAGGAAGGGTCTTCCTAGGATCATCTCGTAAACATTATTCTTCTCAAAGTCACATATAGCAAACATATGTTCAAACTCTACACCACAAGTGGTTAGAGTTATCCCTTCAAGCAATCCGAGAGGTCTTTCAAAATGACCATCTGCCATTTGAAGTTTCATTCTCGTTGGTCTTAAGGTGGGTTTGCCCCATCGCTTCCACAGGGAGGTGGTCGCAATAGCAACACCGGCACCCGAATCCACAATTGCTTTGGTTGTGTAACCTTGATAGGTGATCGGAAGATAAGTGTTACCTTCTTCACCTTCGCTCATGTCTCCTATCTTGTCGAGAGGTATCGCTGGTACTTTTTGTTTAGAGCCTACTTTTCGTGTATTGGATTCAAGTTCTGGGACCTGATTTTTCACATGATTCCAGAGCTCCGGTTTTGCCTTGAGGAGTTCCTCTACAGTGAGGTGACACTGAACCTTAGTGTTCTTCACAACATCAGTGTTCCTGGGAATCACTGAGTCTTCATTTCTTACCAATATCGTGGGAGCTCTGATCTGGAGAGATTCAGATTCCCATGGGCCTGTGAAATGAGGCAACTCTTGTAAAGAATTAGATTCAAAATCTAATCCCTCATCCTCTTGTTGCTCTGCTTGATCCCCATAGATAGAGGGAATGTCTTGGGGAAATTGATCACGAAGATCATCAATCTCAGGAATAGGAGGGGAATCACCCTTCTCCTTGGCCCATTTCTCTTCTTGTATTTCCCGCAAGAACTCTTGAGAGTACTGTTGAATTGAAGGAGGTATTCCAGCATCCGTGGAATTAGGAACATAAGCTCCCTTAGGTGGTGAGCTTCCTCTTTCAACAACTGGATGAGCCTGTGGAGGTAAAGAAACCTGTGATTTGTTTACCAACTACTCTAATCTTTCCAGTAAGCCTTGGAAATGCAAATCCGGCTTGACAGAGTTTGTCTGATTGAACTTTTGACTAGTCTCAAGTATAGCTTGAGCTTGTTCTACCATTTTCATGCACATTTTCATCCGTTCAATCTCTAAATCTGCTCTAGGGTAACTCTTGTCTAGGTTTGCAGCTGTTGGCCCTTCTTGAAGTCGAGCCTGGTAGGCCTTGAACATCATGTCCAAGCCTTCAGGAGTGGGGTCAGCTAATACTGATCCTACTCGGGGTGGTGGGTGGGTTACGAGGGGTGTATTAGAGGGTGGAGAAATGGAGGGTGATGGGGATGGTAGTGGTGGAAGTGTGTGGGAGTGCGGTTGAGATGTGATCTCTGTGATTTTTGCCTTGGTTTCTCTCACGCTTTCTTCAAGTTCGTTTATCTTTTTTGCCCATTGCCTCTTCATTCTTTCACGACTATCCTTCCAGGCGCTAGTTCTCTTTTTGGGTATGCTCTCTGTTTCACTCACCTCCGGGCTCTTTTCGGGACCAACACCTTGGTGTTGTTGAAGTGCCTGGGCTCTTGTGATCACCTGCACAGGTGCAGTGGAAGTCACACTCCCTGTGGAGTCTACAACTAACCCAACAACATTGATAGGAGTGATTTTAGGCATGTTATTAGGGTTCTTCGGGCAATCTCGTAGGAGATGCTCTCTCCCGCAATCTTGACAGAAGCCCTGAATGGTTACTGGCTGAGGCTGTGTAGGGGTAGGCAGTGGACAATCACGTATAAGGTGATCTCCCTGACATCTGAAGCATGGTCCTCTAGGAAATGGAGGTCGTACCTGTCTAGGTTGAGGTCTAGGGTTGGGGTTTGTGTACATAACATTAGAATACTCAGGTTCCCTACTATTTTCACTTGGGTCCTCATAATAGTATGACTCGTTATGCTCGGGTGACTGCATGTAGTAAGCATGTGGGCTATCAATATGTGTGGAGTCAAAACTATGGTCACTTGGATCACTGTCTGATAGCAATGGGGTGACTGGAACTATGGCTCTATTCGGATTTTCTTCAGTAGATGCATATTTCACTGGGATCACATTGGTTGGAGCAGGGGGTTGCTGCACTAGGACTGGTTGAGGTCTCTGCTGCCCTTGATAAGGTGGCTGATAAGTTTGTTGTGGTTTGTTGTATTGTGGTGATGGGTACTGATTCTGGTACCTACCATGTTGTGGATATGGCTGAGGATAATTTTGCCTAACAGTTTGTTTGTTATATGGGCAGTCTTGTGCCGTGTGATTGGTGTACCTGCGCTCTATGGTGCAGTACTGGCTAATAGGATTCACCTGAGGTTGGGCCATAATGGGGCATACACTTGCCATATGTTCACCGCCACAATTGTAACACCGCTTAACTGGGGCAAATCTTGGAATTTGCTTGCTAGAGACACCTAGTTTTTGGGCTACCTTCTCTGCAAGTTCCTCGATGGATGTGGATTGACCAGATGCCATGTTACTAGAGCTATCAGAATCCTTATAGATTTTTGATAGTTCTAATTCCTCACCTAGATTGTCCTCAATGTCTATGCACATGCGCACGCACTCCTCTATCGTTCTAGGGTCCTTCAGGTACACATATGACCTGAGCTTAGTGCTCAACAATCCGTCTAGGAACAAGGCCACTTGTTTGGCTGGTGTGGGTAACTCCGGCATAGGGCATCTCTCCAGGTACTCTCTAAATCTTCTTCCAGCTAGTCTGACCGTCTCTTGAGGTGTTTGTTTGAAGCTATGAATTAGTGAGGAGGTGTTATGCCTGATTCCACTCTTAGAAAACTCAACAATAAATGCCTCTAAGAGTTGGTCTATGTTTCTGAAATGCCTCTCATTCAGTGGTTGGAACCACGTAAGGGCAGTGTTCCTAAGGGTTAGACCGAAAGCATTATATTGTGTGAATAGGTCCTCCACCTGTTCAGCTTTCAACACTTGTCGAAATTCTGCCACATGGTCATAAGGGTCTCCCGTGCCATCGAAATAATTCTTCATGGACTTCACCAGTTGAGTTGGTCGCAGGGTCCTAGTGTGTTCTCTCGGCCTTGGCAAAGGAAAATCATCAATGTCCTTGTGATTCCATGGGGTTCTATGTCTCTCAGGTTCCACTCTATTCCTTTCTGTTCCCGTTCTTTCTCTTCCCAGGGAGTTGGCGAAACTTACCTCAGGTTTGTCTCTACTTCTATCTCTCTGAGCCCCATGAGCTTGGGAGGTCCCAGCTCCTTGGTGACCAAGGGACACATTAGACCTCGGTTGGGGAAAAACAAATTCCCCCTTCCATGTGTAAGCATGTCTGCCATGCTCATTGACCACGAAGATCCTCTCTGATGCATTGTCTAGGTAGGTTACTTGACCTGGGCTATCAGGGTCTTTAAACTCGTAGATTGTGAGGGCACTCACCTCCTGAGGTTGAGAAGATTTATATCTCCAAAAAGCCTCATCGGTTTCTCGGTTTAAAAGCAGATCTATGCTTTTATTATCCTGTGGAATCCACTCTGGAGTCATGATTCTAGTCAAGACAGATTTACCACGGGGAGTTCTTGGCTCTCTCTCTAAGTTTCCTTGCTCTATATCATCCATGTCGGTCTCCGCAATCACATTTCCAAACTCATCAGTTCTATCAGGAAGAGTGGTGACTACATATATAGTCCCTTCTTTATCGAGGTAGGCTCCATTCTCAAACTTGACTACCGGGTGGTCTAATCCATAGGGTTGATCGGGGTTCTTAATCTGGACCACCGATCTTCTCAGTCCGTCTTCGTAGATGCGAGCACCTAGACGATTCGTCCTGACATATTCCAATTGAGTCTTATAAGGTCCCTCTGGCTTTTCTAGGTAAGCCAACCCTGAACTACCTACTGGTCTCTCCATGTGATAGGACATCTCAGAATCACTGGTTTCTGATCTGGGAGTGTATGGGTAATCACTCAACTGCTGGGCCCAAGACCTGGCAGTGTGATTGACACTAGCTTCAGAAGATCTGAGGCTTTGTCTGTCTCGGCCTAAGTGTCTGCCTGATCTAAGGTTCATATGCCTGATTTATTCACCCCCCTGGAACCCAAGCACACTCTCGTTGCAGGTTAATTTTGCACCAATCACTTTGTTCTTTTTTAATTGAATATTATGTTTATGGTCTTGTCTGAAATTGCATCGTCAGGAGTACTTAAGTGAATTCCCGCACTTGATAAGTGATCGACTCCAGTTTACCTTTTGTCCCTTAGGGTTTTCGCACTTAAGACCTATTTACTTCTTGCACTTTGTTGATTAATATTCTTGGACTTGATTCGTGCCTAACGTTGCCCTAATTAATTACCACACCTAAGTCGTACTTAGCCTAGGCTAGGAATTGACAAAGGAGGGTTGAGAGATCTTCCAACCTCAATTAGCTGGTTGACCAGACTGCTACACAAGCCCAGGAAGCCTTCTCCCAAGCTTGGTACTCACCCTTGCTAGCTTGCTTTGGATTGCCTTGAGCGCGCACAAAGTTCCTGCAAAAGCTGACCTGTTAGTATAGCTCTATTGCCACAAGTAATTGAAAGACACACTTCAATAATTTCAGCCCCCTTGGAGTAGTTCACTGTACCCCCTGAATCTGAGAACCACTTAGTTCCACCTAAAGGTCAACTTAAAAATGCATGTTCTAAAACTCCACGTATGATTCTTACAAAAACCAGTCGAGGTCCACGTGGGATTCTCAACGAGCTTTCCAACGAGACCAAAATCTCATCAATCGGAGTTCGTATGGTCAAGTTATGACCATTCAGGCACTAAAGGGTCAAAACAGGCACTCAGGGTTCAGGAGATCCCTCTCTGGTTTCTAGGCCTTTTGCCCACTTCCAAGGTTCTAAAGTTATACCAAGGTGCCTAAAATTAAGCTCAACTACCCTTCCAATCACTAAAAAAATTAACCCTAAATTTTCATGCGTTAAAAGCCGTGTATCGCGATAGGTCGGGTCGAGGTGTCGCGATAGCTCGTGAAGTGTCGCGATAGGTCGAAGTGTCGCGATAGGTCGGGGTGTCGCGATAGCTCGTGAAGTGTCGCGATAGGTCGGGGTGTCGCGATAGCTCGTGAAGTGTCGCGATAGGTCGGGGTGTTGCGATAGCTCGTGAGGTGTCGCGATAGGTCGAAGTGTCGCGATAGCTCGTGAGGTGTCGCGATAGGTCGAAGTGTCGCGATAGCTCGTGAGGTGTCGCGATAGGTCGAAGTGTCGCGATAGGTCGGGGTGTCGCGATAGCTCGTGAAGTGTCGCGATAGCTCGTGAAGTGTCGCGATAGGTCGGGGTGTCGCGATAGCTCGTGAGGTGTTGCGATAGGTCGAAGTGTCGCGATAGGTCGGGGTGTCGCGATAGCTCGTGAAGTGTCGCGATAGGTCGGGGTGTCGCGATAGCTCGTGAAGTGTCGCGATAGGTCGGGGTGTCGCGATAGCTCGTGAGGTGTCGCGATACCTCGAGGTGTCGCGATAGCTCGGGATATGGTGAATTTTTCTGTTCTATCTAGTGATCCTGGGAGCTCTAGGCCTGCGCAGTGTCGTGGTGCACTCAGAATCGTGATTGGGTGAAATTTTCGGAGTGTCGCGATAGCTCGAGCTCAACGCCTCGGGGACTGTGCAGACAATTTCTGTACCTGCTGAGCTTGCTGGAGATGATGATGGAGCTGCCACCTGCAAGAAACATGCAAAAAACACACAAAGACAAGCACGCACAATCGCTCTCTCTCAAACTCGCACACAACAAATGAGGGAATGATAGGGAAGAGGGGATATGTAGTGGAGAAGGAGGTGGAGGTGGAAATGGAGAATGAGGTGAAGATGAAGATGGAGATGGAAAAAAATCAGAAATTTACCTACTACTTACCATTCCAACGCGTCCTCTCTACGTCTTACCATCACACGCTCGTCCTCAAAGCTCGATCCCCGGCAACGGCGCCAAAATTTGGTGTAGCTCAGCGATGAGTAGCACCTCCTTTAATGTCAATCCGGGGAGACGTGAGGATGGTATGAAGACCACGAGCAAGTGGAAGCACAAGTGCGTGAGTGAGAAGCACACAAGCATGCACACACATACACGCACACGCACACACACGGCAAGAACAAAGAGAGTAAGACAATGGAATCACTTCTATTGCAACAAAGTTCTCATACAAGCTCAAACTACAAGAAGCTAACCCCAAAAATGAGCTCTCTAGCTCTATTTATAGTTTTTGACTAGCTTTGGCCCTGTCCAGACCTAGTGTCCGGCCTAGTTAAAAATTAGGTTCCAGGGCTTATTTGAGGGCCCAAACGAGATCTAAAAATTATGAAAATTGACAGGCAACTAATTCTAAGGCTCCCCAAGCTCGAGGACTCCTCCGCTTGTACAAAATGGAGCTACAAAAAGGTGAAATGATATTTACAAGGGTTTGTAGTGATGAGAATCACTTACGAGGGTTGCCTCAGTGCTAGATCTGCATGTGTGTCCGTACTTGCTTCTTCCCGTATACTGTCAACAATGAGTATGTGCATGTGCATGTGTATGTGTGTGTATATGTATGTGCATGTATATGTGTAACTCTATGTGTATATGTGTGTATGTGCATGTATATGTGTATATGTAGGTATGTGCATGTGTGTGTGCATGTGTATATGTGTTTTAATACTTTAATTATATAATTCATTCATATGTGTGTACCTAAGTGTATATGTATGTGTGTGTATATGTATGTATGTGCATGTGTATGTGTGTATATGTATGTATGTGCATGTGCATGTATAAGTGTATATGTTTGTATGAGTATGTGCATGTGCATGTGTATGTGTGTGTATATGTATATGCATGTATATTTATAACTCTATATGTATATGTGTGTATGTGCATGTATATGTGTATATGTAGGTATGTGCATGTGTATATGTGTTTTAATACTTTAATTATATAATTCCTTCATATGTGTGTACCTAACTGTATATGTATGTATGTGCATGTGTATGTGTGTGTATATGTATGTATGTGCATGTGCATGTGTAAGTGTATATGTGTGTATGAGTATGTGCATGTGCATGTGCATGTGTAAGTGTATATGTGTGTATGAGTATGTGCATGTGTATATGTGTGTATATGTATGTGCATGTATATGTGTAACTCTATGTGTATATGTGTGTATGGGCATGTATATGTGTATATGTAGGTATGTGCATGTGTGTGTGCATGTGTATATGTGTGTTTACATATGTGCATATATATGTGTATATATGTGTATAATGTATGTATATGCATGTGTATATGTATTCCACATGCATGTGTATGTGGATGCATTTCCATTTGCATCCATGTGCATGCATGTGAATGTGGATGCATGTGGATGTGCATATACATGTATTTGCGTATATGTTAATGTGTGTATGTGTATGTATATATATATATATATATGTATATATATATATATATATATATATATATATGCAATAATGCATGTATGTAAGTCTTTTTATGTGGTTGTAGAAATGTTTGTGCATATGCATGTGTATATGTGTGTATGTCTAAGTGTATGTGCACATGTATCTGTGTGTATATATGTGTGTATGTGCATGTGTATATGTGTATATGTGTGAAAGTGCATCTTCATCATGTATAAGTGTATAAGTGCATATCAATAAGTTTGAGTATGCGATCTACTGAAAATAACACAATCCAAACGATATACAAAGAATAGAAATTGTACTTACAATAGTTAGCCAATATACGTTTTGCTTGGTTAGCTTCTTGAATAACCTACAATAAAGAGAGAAAGAAGAGAGAGAGAGAGAGAGAGAGAGAGAGAGAGAGAATTCAAAGAGAGAAAGATGTAGAAAGAGAGAAACAGAGACAGAGGGAGACAATAAGAGAGAGCTTACGCAAAACAACAATTCTGCATATACTTGCTTCAGCTCGTAAGCGCAGAACAATTGCGAACGTTGGAGAGCTCTTCCATCGGATGCGTGAAAATGCCAATCGAAGAGTCTCCAATGTTTTAATTCTTGTCTATCAACAGACAGTCATGTAAGCGATGCTACCCGTCATCGCATAAGCAACAAGTTTTTAGCGTCGCTTATGCAACGTAAAAAAGCATCGCTTATGCGACGCTATTTAAAAGCGTCATGTTAGCGACGCTATATGGGAGGATCGCAGTCCTGTCGCGCCACAAGTAACAAAAAACAATGTTTGCTTCATCGTTTAATCGATTGTCCGCACGCGATGCTAATTACGATGCATGTTGCAATTTTATAGCGATGAAATTCTGTCGCCTTAACCGTCGCTATACGCCCATATTCCTTGTAGTGTTAGCGTAGTGCTTACCACTAGTGAATGGAAGGAGAAGATCTTGGGTTCAAGCCCTATGAGAGATGTTGGAAAGAATTATGCCCAAAGGTTTCTAGAGCCCTCTAGAATCCTCTAGAAGGACACATGGTGTACTAGTATGCATTTACTACTTGGGGGACGCAAGGAGTTCATGTGTGTGCTTGCATTGGAACAATCCTCATGAAAAGAGCTATATCATGGCTGGCTTGATGGTGATTTTCATGTCATTTCTCAAGAGATGAGTAGGCTTACATTGGCGACATCAAAACCATCAAGAACTTGGAGGAGCTAGAGGCACCCTAGAGCCACTTTTTCCTTTTTTTCTTGCAAAAAAAAAGATATACTAGAGGCCCCTAGAGGATGGGATCCTCCAAGAGGCCCCCAAAGAGGAAATTGATAGCTAAGCTATTGTCCATATTACCAGAGTGCTCAAGTGCATTCTGGCAACCCAATATGACACCCATTTGAGAGCCTCACATGCCCATGCATCTCCCTAGTCCTTCCTAGGAGTTGAGCGGAATGATTGAAGACAAGCTTTACCTTATATGCTCTCTTTCCCACCCTTTCAACATCCCATATGGGATAAATTCCACCCATGTCCTTCCTCTATAGGAATTCTCCCATGCTTTCACTCTCTCATTCCTACAATTCTAGCTAATAGGCCTTCATTTTCTACATACTTCCACTCCTAAGAGTTTTATTTTGGCTCCTTATCTCTAGAAATCAAGTATACCCAAAAGTCTTCAAGCTTATGTTTGTTGCATATTATAGCCCTCAACCTATTCTAAACTTCTTTCAACTTAGTTTTAAAGGCCTTTCTGTTGATGCAAATATACAAGCCTTCACATTTGGTATAGCATGGAAAGCAATATGTGGAAGAAACTAATGCATCACATGAACCATAGCTTGTAACATTTACCACTATAAAAGGTTTCTATCTCAAGAGAATCTTGTAAAAGCCAAAATCTCGTGGAGTTAGGAAGAACAATAGATATGAATCTCATTTGATGGAATAACTCCTAAGTTGTAGGAATCACTTTTAGGTAGAGACAAGTTTGAATTCAAATCAAAACTTGGAGGAAAACTTCTTATAAAGAGACATTGTAAATCTCGTTGTTGATGTGCCTCTTTCTGAGATTATTTTTTATCATTTTGTAGAAACTACGTGATTTACATCATAGCTCACTTAGACCACCATCATTGGCCATCATTAAAATGCCAATGATCTTGTATAATCATGTGTTACAATACATATACTTCATTGATCATCTCTATCTACTTCTCTATTATGACTACTCAGAATAGTGAACTTTCTCTGGTCATATCTTAGTGGTTTCTCAACCATTTTGCATGATCTATAGCTTGTTAGAACACGCTTAAAGTCTAATTTATGCTACCAAAGTTTCAAAAATTTGGCTCAGCCATTTGGTAGAAGTCGCCATCGAACTGCTCACTGGTCATCTACTGCTCAGTCCCTAAAAAGTCGAGGGTAAACTTTGGATTTCTAAATTGATTTCTTAGAGCATAGTCTATCATTTTAGATAATTTCACTTGTAATCATTATCTATCTAAGCTAATTGAATTCCCTCAAAAGGAATTTAATCAATTGTTACTGTATTGTGAGCACTGAGCAAAAGAACCAGTAGGTGTATGTAGCTCAGTGATGAGTAGCACCTCCTTTAATGTCAATCCGGGAAGACGTGAGGATGGTATGAAGACCTCGAGCAAGTGGAGGCACAAGTGCGTGAGTGAGAAGCACACAAACATGCACACACATACACACACACGCGCACACACGGCAAGACAAAGAGGGAGAAGCAATGGAGTTCTTAGATTACTTTCAAAAAGCTCTTACTAGTTCATTTCAATTACAATCCAACCTCAAAAATGAGCTCTCTAGCTCCTTTTATAGTTTTTGACTAGCTTTGGCCCTGTTCAGACCTAGTGTCCGGCCTAGTTAAAAATTAGGTTCCAGGGCTTATTAGAGGGTTCAAACGAGATCTAAAAAATATGAAAATTGGCAGGTAGATACTTCTAAAGCTCCTCAAGCTCAAGGACTCCTTGGCTTGCACAAAATGGAGCTACAAAAAGGTGAACATGGTATTTACAGGGGTTATTAGTGATGATAATCACTTTTAATTGGTGTAAAGGTTTTGAAAAATTAAAGGTTGCCTTAGTGCTAGATCTGCGTGAATGCTCGTACTTGCTTCTTCATGAGGAAAATTATAGGCCTACTTGCCAGATCTTCTTTGACTGCCATGTCTGCTTGTGCTGTCCCTTCGCTCTGACTCTCTTCGTCTTGTGGCTCCTTCGGTTCCTTGACTGCTGCCAACACCCCCCCCCCCCCACTCTCGCGTCTGTCGCCCCTGACAGACCCTTGTCTAGAGGATTTTTGAACATAGTATTGGACGACATCGGAGGCTAGGTGATGTTCTTCGAGTCGCAAGCCGCGTGCTAGATCTGTGAGCAAATCATCCCAATTCACAGGTCCGGGAACATCTGGATGAGGCACCCTCAATTGTTCTGAGTAAATAGTTCTCTCCACAGCAAATAATTGGAGGAGATGTGATGGCCTGGGTATAAAGATTTCGGAGTGGTATTCCCAGAATCCTGTGATGAACATTTCCTCAAATGTCTGTTTAAAGCAAGATGGGAGGTACTTGATTCTGGCGTGCCAAGCATATATTACTTCAATTGATGGGATGGTACTCATATCGTACACTAGATCCTGGTTTCCTGTCACAAAGCCTGCTCCTGAGAAGTGGGGGTCCTTAATGTTCTTAAACGTCCTGAAAGTGATCAGCATTAATTCGAATATTTTCATACACATCTGGGCCATCACATCGGGATTATTGCGTAGCCGAATACTCCAATGACGGATTGTAGAAATCATGTAGTTCACCGTGGGGGGTCCTCGTGGAGGTGCTAGATAAACGTAATTTAACCATTTTGCGCAGGCTTTGATGTCTCTGACGGCAATAGTGAATTCAGGCCAGGTGCGTCGTCGAAGAACTGGAATGTAACAAGGATTATATTTAATAAACAATGGCATATTATTCCAGGTTCGGACCATTTCAGGATATGTTTCCAAAAGCCTGATTCTCCAGGTGGGTTGATAGATGGACCCACGCGTAGCACTTTCCGGTATATCGTCTGGACCAAATTGTGTAGAAAATGTGGGAGGCTTGCCACATTGTCGTTGAATCTCAGCGTTGTAATCGGCCAAAAGTATGCAGTATGGCACATATTGGTCATTATTGGTGCCGATCCATCTATGATGAGACATGCTTCTGAAATATTCTGACTTTATGACAGTTTCTTCTAGGTTTGCTAGTGATTGGATCTGAATGGCCACCCGTTCTTCGTGGGTGTTCGCTGTCCTTTCCAGTGTCTGAAGCCACTCGGGTGCTTCCACTTCCAAGGTGTCTAGTCCCTCTGAGGTTCGTCGCCCGCCTGGCATTGGCATAGGAACATACGGTTCTTCGTACGAATCATCTACCTCAATAGGGACCAACTCTTCTGGCTCTGGTTCTACCACCGGAGAGGGCTGCCTCTAGTATGTCAGTAACCTCTTTTGTAATTCTGCTACCTGCTCAGTTAAGGCTTTTACTTCGTCGGAGGTAGAGGTTGATGGGACACGCTTCGGTTGTTCTTCCTGTTCCTTAAGTCTGCTCTGTAGTGTGTCACGTTCTCTTTCCAAGTCATCATGGGCTTCCAGGAGATCTGCATAGCTTTCCAAAATGGTTTTCATCGTCTCCGTGGGAACTGCTTTGAACTGCTCTGGATCTATCTCGTGGGGGGAGCCTTCCATTGCCGCTTCCAGATTCTCTTCATTTTGTTTTTGCAGTCTTTTGTTCTCTTCCAGTGCTGTGGCCATATGTTTCCTGAGTAGCGCCAAGTTACGTCTGACTCGTAGGTTATCGGCCTGGTATACTTCGAGCAAGGCTTCTAGTTGTTTGACGCCTGATTCTGTCGATGGTTGGGGTGCCTCCAATAGTGTTTGGTGAGCCTGCTCAAGCGTTGTATAATGTTGATTCACATCTGCATTTTCCTCTTCTAGAATTTTAAATTGCCTTTGTAAGTTCTGGTGATGTGTTGTCAGTTGTTGATACCGACCGTCCAGAGCTCTGTACTCATTCTGAAGCTGATATACACATTGATTTAATGCTAGAAATATGCTATTTACATTAAATGATGCTGGGAGGGGTGAAGATGCAGGGGGAATGGGGGCGGGAAAGGGAGTTGTAAATGATGTGGATGCAAGAGGAGATGTGGGTGGAGGGGGTATGGGAGATGGAGGTGGCATGGGGGGAGGGAGCGGTGCAGTGGCAGGAGATGTTTCCATAGTGTCAACTGTTTGAGTGACAGTGTAGATGGGGATCGTGGGTGGGGTGGATGTGACGTTAGTGAAGAGAGTGGTGAAAGTGGGCATGGCGACTCCCCCGAATTGGATTCCCGGAGAGAGTGGAATTCCCATGACGATGGTGGTGGTAGTGGACGTGGTGGTGCTAGTGTCATGTGGTGGAGTGAGTTGTGTAGTGAGAGGTGGGGAGGGTGGTGACCGTGGTGCTTCCTGATGTTCGTCTGCTTGCGTTGTCTCTCCTGGTGCTGATACATTGATATGAATTTGTTTCCCGGACCTCATGGGACGAGCAGGAACCCTTTTCTCAAATCTGTGAATGTAGGCCATTGCCTCATGAATGGCCTCATCCAATCCTACTGCATCGGCATGTAGGTTTATGGACTCAATGAACATATCGTCCACGCCTTCCTCCACTAGCAACTGGTTCATGAGTTTCTTGCCCGCTTCCAGGGACATTTTATGCTGTTCTTGAACTAGTTGCATGGTTCGATATAGTCTTCTTATTTGAGCCGAATACGCAGGGGCACTTGCCAACTCTGAAAGTTCGTCATACTCTTGTTCCTCGTAGGCTTCTTCCTCCTGTTCGGTCTCTTGTTCCTCGACGTCGACTTCTACCACTTCTGGTCGGGTGGGGGCTGCTGTTGTTGTATGGGGTTGTGGTTCTTGAGCTCGCTCTGTTTCCGTTTCGAGATTGGAGTCATAGATCAGTCTAGCCACTTCCTCATCAGTGAGATCGTTAAGAGTAAAGCCTTGTGGAAATTCCAAATCTGATGGGACGGGTGGAAATACCAGATTGGGTCCATCTGTACTTGGTCTTGGTAGCCGGATGGTGAATGGCCTAATGCATCGTGTCTGGGGAGGGGTAATTTCTGGTGTAGTGGTGGCTCCCCTTGGTTGAGCGCAGGGTAATTGTACTCCCCCTCTCATCTTCTTTGATGGGGGACCTGCCGCTGATAGCCTTCTCTGGAATTCCTGGGCCCGGGGCCATATGAGTGCCTGCTGAATAGGCACGTCATAGGCAAGACATCGGTAGATTATCTTGGTTAGAGCACAACATCCATGAAGCACATTCTTTTGCTTCTTGTTCCACCTTTGATGGGCTAGGTGAATCTGATCTATGATCCAGTGTGGTACATTGATGGGGAGGCTTTCTGTCTCTGCCAGATACAAGCTAAACCATATTTTCTTTGGGGGCATGGTGAATCTTTCCTGGGCGGGGAAAGCAAAGTGCTGCATGACAGTCCGTAGGTGCAGGGCAATGGTCGGTGTCATCGCTACCATATCCTTCAGCTTATTAAGATCTTTATGTTTCATTATGCCTGGAACCATTGTTTCCTTTTCAGTGGGGATGTGCATGCCATACATGCCGAATGCATCTCGTACCAGATTGAGGGTTAGCTTGAATCTTTTAAGCTCATGACCCGGCAGCAGTGAGGGTAACACAAAGGTGTTGTGGCCTCCCTTGGCCCTGCTCGGAGTGATGGTACTGATAAGATAAGAACAATGCAAGAAATCCGGCTTTGGTAAGTGGGCCCTGAAATAACTGTCCAAGCTAGCTTTGGTCCATACCGAACGCATGACTTCGGCATTCTGATAACTCTCAAATTCACGCGTGAAAAAATGGTAGCGTCCCCATTTACCATTAAACTCCAATTCAGCTTCCCAAAAATAGGTTCCATCAACCAATGGTCCAGCAACATCACTGAACCAATGAGCGTGTTTGCCCACTTGAGAAGTGTGCCCCTGAGGAGGATCCTGAATTGGGAGCACATGCACAGCTTGAAGTTCTTGCGGTCTTTCGGTGAGATGTGGCTCGAGGATGAGTGTTTCTATATCCACAATGTGTGCGCTAGATCCGGCTTGAGAACTGGCACCTCCGGCTTCTGCCATGGCCCTGCTTGCTTGTTGGTTCTATGAGAATATAGAACCAGGTGTTAACATTGTAATGGACAGAATATACCCGTTGTTGTCCCTCTTACAACATTAACATGAGATAGATGATGAATCAGTGGTTAGTAAGTGCACGATGACAGTGTGTGTCGTTAATGCCTGGTTGGTCCTAGGAGCTAGATGGAAAGGTGCGCTGTCTGACTAATGCAGTTAGTAAGTGGAGATGAATTTACAGATTGGGGTCGGGGGGTTTATTACAAGTCTTAGGTTGCCAAACACCATGAATGGCCTTTGATCTTGGTTTTGTGGAGATTTGGGAGGGTTGCATGAGTAATTCTACTGGGAGTTGTTGTGTCATTGGGACCCATTTACGAGTGAGTCTGTGCGTGCTTCTAGGCGGCAGTGTGTCCAAGCACATCAGACAAGAGTGGGTGGCGGCTGCTTGAGCAAGTGAACTATGTCGTGTAAGATGTGAATTGTGTGGGACTAGTTGAGCTCGCAAGCAAGCCTTAGGCACCCAAATTTGTCTTGATTGTGGGTCAGCCTTCATCGACTTCTTGGGTACCCAAATGGATCTCACTTTCTCAACTGAGGTTGTAGGAGTCTTCTTATTAACATCAAGTGGTTGATTACTAATAGGAAGTTGAGACCGTTGTTGCGACTTCGTTACAGTCGGCAGCTCGTCTTTCCGCACCCACATTTGTCTCATCGGCTGAGTTGTTCGGCTTCACGCGTTCTTTTGATCTCTCGTCCGGCGAGTCTTCAGTGATTGATCTGCCTTTAGTTGCTGCCTCCTTCTGGCCTTTGGAAAAGAAGGGAGTTCCATTGTGGGTCTGACTCCTTTTTTGAGATCTTCATTCTTCTGCATCACATAGCCTTGGACAAGAACAGCATGGTCAACTTCATGTGTACCCCTGGAGGGACCAGGAGTCCGTGTCTTTTCTAGTTCCTTGAGTGCTCCATTATTTAACTCAATTGTAATTCTAGTCTGATTCACCCATACCTGAAGAAGTCCACTTCTTAGGTTTAAGTTGACTGCTTGGTCGTAGATCCAGTCTTGACCCAAGACAAGGGGTTCCGTGAGGTCCTCGTCTTGACATACTAGTACTTTAACTGTCATTGCCTCATCATGAATATAGAGGGGAAGTTTCACCTCGCCCATGCAAGGGGTTTCCACACCTCCCAATCCTATGAGATATGCTTCCACAGGATTGACAGTTAATTGCAACTCTTGACAGTAAGATAATTTAACAGCACTAGTGGCCGCACCTGAGTCAATCAAGGCTCTTACAGTCCTTGCACTCTTTCCTTGTCCTATATCTAAGGTTATGAAAGGACGTCGATCGGTTATCTTATGTGAGCTTACACCTGAAACTTCACACATAGCCATGTCATATCTTTGATCTGCACATGCATCTTGCCTAGGATGCTCTCTACCTTGTCTTCTTAATTTCATTTTTCATATGCGCTCTAAGGCTTCTGCTTGAGCTTCCTCTCGGATTCGCTTTTCTTCCTCTTTGCGTTTCTTAGCAGTATTGAGTCGACTTAGCATTTCCTCCGTGAGGGGTTCCTGATACAACTTGACTCTGCATCCGCTAATATAGTTTGGGAGAACATCACCCTCTAAAGTGGCTAGTTGTACTACTCCACTCGTGGAAATCCTGTTGATGATCATAGGTCCGTAGCCTCTCTTTTCTAGCTTCCTTGCATGTTGCTTCAATGTGTAGACTAAAACTAAGTCGCCTGCCTTTAAACCCTTATCCTTCACATGGGCATCAAAGTATGCCTTCTGTCTCTTCTTAGCTGCATATATCCCTGCAGCTGCTCTCAGTCTTGTTTCTCCTAATCGTTCAAGGTCAAAAAGTCTGGAGGAGAGTTCATGACCCGTCCATTCATGCTCTTGTGCCACTTTCAACGTAGGTATCAAAAAGTCTAAAGGTAGCACAGCATTTTGACCAAACACCATTTGAAAGGGAGTGGCTTGGAGTACCGTTTTGTAGGCAACTCGGTATGCCCAAACAGCATGGTGTAGCTGTTTGTCCCAATCAGAGCGTTTATTGTTCACTAATTTCGTCAATACATTGCATAAGATCTTGTTGGTGCTCTCAGCCTGGCCATTTGCTTGAGGGTGATAGGGAGCAGACTTCTTATGTACTACCAAGAATTCTTGGAGCAGATTTTCAATAACTTCATTCAAGAAGTGAGTGCCTCTATCACTAACTAGCTCTAGAGGTAGCCCGTATCTAGTGAACACATTCTCAAATAAAAACTTAGCTGTTGTTTGAGCATCGTTCTTCGTTGTGGCTTTTACCTCTACCCACTTAGTAAGATAGTTTGTTGCAACAATGATATATTCTGCATGGGAACCCTTAGCTGGGGGGTTAATAGGACCTACGAAGTCTATTCCCCACTTAGAGAATGCACGTCCACCCATCATAGGTTTCAGTGGCATCTCATCTTTACGTATAGGATACTGAGTTCTCTGACAGACATCACATCGTTTCACATAGGTATGTGCATCCATGTGAAGGGTAGGCCACCAGAAGCCCGCAAATAGTATTGCCTTGATCACCCGATCTGGTCCAAAGTGTCCTCCTGCTACACCTTGGTGAGCAGTTTCCAAGATCTTAAGATATTCACTTTCATGGACACATAGCCTCAGGTAACCATCTTTACCACGCTTATATAGATTATCACCAATGAGTGAGTAATCCAGGGCTTCTTGTTCTAAACTCCTTTTCCTAGCCAGAGTCATGTCTGGAGGGAATGTTTTTGTCCTTAGGAAGGATACTAGAGGTTCACTCCAATCTGGCACTATGGATACTTGATAAAGAGTGGCGTGTTCCACAGGTGGTTTAGTGCAGCAGATTGGGCATTCCTTGCACAACTTTTGGACATCAGCTTCCATAGTTGGCCAATGCACTCCGAATCTCCTTAGTGTTTGTAGGGTTCGTTGCTTTGAATAGTGTTGCTCTAATGCACCTACATGTGCTAAATGCAACCATTTATTGTACTCGTCCTCTTCCACACAACAAGCCAAGATTCCTTGATCTGTGTGCTTGTACATGCTTCCTGCCATGATGTGGTACTTTTGAGCTCTCACAACCTCTCTATTCTGTGTGTTTACTACAGGATGGTTAGGCCCGTATGTCAATACTGGTACCAATGGCTTAGCCCACTGCGGTACAACTTCCAAATTAAACAAGTAAGCATCAGGAAGGTCATCTGATACTCCTTGTGGGGCTTCTCCCGATGTGAGCCTAGAGAGATGATCTGATCTCAGGTGAGTTCTCCCTTTCCTTACCACAACCTCGAAATCATATTCCATTGGTAAGAGAAACCATCTTACTAATCTTCCTGTATTGCATGGCTTGTTTACGAGGTACAGCAATGCCTGATGGTCAGTAAAAAATTTAAACTTATTTGCAAGCAAATAATGTCTAAACTTTTTAACTGCATATATCATGCCTAAGCCTTCTCTCTCAGTAGTGGTATAATTTTGTTCAGCTGCATTCAATTGTCTACTGGCATAGGCAATTGGAAGATCCATATTACCTTCACCCGTAGGTTGTGCGAGTACACATCCAATAGCATAATTGGATGCATCCACGTGAACATGGAATGGCTTGTTCCAATATGGTGTGGTCAAGATTGGTGCTGAACATAATCTTCGTTTAAGCTCCTGGAAGGAGTTCTCACATTCATCAGTCCACTCAAAGTTAGTTAGAAGTCCGTACATGGGCTTAGCAATGACAGCATACATGTGAATGAACCGGCGGTAGTAACCACAATGTCCCATGAAAGCTTGTACTTCCTTGACATTCCTTGGCCTAGGTAGCTCCGCTATGGCTCTCACTTTTTCTTCGTCAGTAGATATGCCATTCTTTGACACTATGTGCCCTAAAATCTTGCCTTGCCTGACCATGAAAACACATTTTTCGGGGTTTAGGCAGACTTGATATTCTCTACATTGTTCAAAGATTTGTCTGAGTTCAGGGATATGGGTTTGTCTAATGTTGGAATGGGCACAAAGATCATCAACATAGACCTCTAAATTCTTCCTCAGGAACTCCTTAAATACATGGCACATTAATCTCTAGAAGGTTGCTGGTGCATTGGTAAGCCCAAATGGCATTACTCTAAAGGCAAAAATGCCCCACTCTGTGGCAAAAGCTGTCTTATGCTGATCTTCTAGAGCTATGGCTACTTGATTGTAGCCCGAAAATCCATCGAGGAAGCTGTACATTTCCTTGCCTGCTACTCTTTCTAAGAGATGCTCTGTGATAGGGAGCGGATAGTTATCCCGAATTGTGGCTGCATTAACCTTTTTCAAGTTAATGCATACACGCAGCTTGCCATTCTTCTTGGGCACCACTACGATGGGGGATACCCATTCAGTGTGCTCAATTTCATAGATAAATCCAGCTTCGACCAGTCTATCTATCTCCTCTTTGATTTTGGCAGCGTAATTATCGTTATATGTATAGGGCTTTTGCTTAGAGGGTTTAGCATCTGAGGTCATGGGGATAGTGTGTGAGCATATATCAGGGTCAACACCTTTCAAATCCTTGTAACTCCAAGCGAATACATCTCTGTATTCTCTTAGCAATGCAATTAACGCATGCTCTTCTTCCTCTGTTAGGTCATGGCCTATGTACGTGCATCTCTCCTCTCCTTCTTCTAGGGCCACTACTATTTTCTTGGTGGTTTCTTTGTTATCATAGGCCTCTCCCGATTGCGCCTCTCGTTTAGGCATTCTTATCATGACTCTCCTGTCGTCTATCTCATACTTCTTAAAATTTTCCGGGACCTCAAACAAAGATTCTTCCTCTTCTGGTGAGACTCCTCTCTTCTTTCGTTTCTTTCCTTCTTCCTTCGGGGTCACATGTATGGCTAATCTTACATCATTTGTAAGCTCTCCATGCCTCTGGGGTTGAAATACTACTTCATGGAAATATTCTTCATCTGATGCAAAAGGTGGGTCCATAATGATTGACTCTAGATCGGAGTCACTTGCATCCTCAAATGCATCAGGGCTAGGTTCGCACTCTTCTAACACTGCCTCTCCCATGATAGGCTCTATGGAGAAGACTGAAATGTCATAGCCATCCTCATCACAGTGAGGTGTCCATTGTTCCTCATTGATGGCTACATCCATTGTTGCTAAAATCTCTGCCCAGCCATGGGGTTCAAATTCCTCATCTGGAAAAACTACAGGTGCATAGGCTGGGTCTTGGATTGATCTGTGGGTTTCTTTTGCACCTACCTCTCTGGCCTTTTCTCTCTTCTCTTCGTCCACTGCTACTTTGCACATCCATAAGTGGGTGTCTTCATGCATCCATGAGGATCCTGATCCTATGGAATGCACCGATTCCGTATCATCTTTGGCTCTATGGATGGGATTCCATTGGATAGGAGGTACATCTCTATGAGAGTAATCTTTAAGATTGACTTTGGTCGTAACACCTAAGTGCTGCAAATACAAGGAGTTGGTTCCCCAGTCCTGTACCACTTGCAATTGTCGCATAAATGGTCTTCCCAAAATCATCTCATAGGCATGATTTTTGCTAAAGTCACATATAGCAAATGTATGCTCGAACTCAACACCACATGTAGTGAGAGTTATTCCTTCTAACAACCCTAGGGGTCTCTCTATGTGACCATCGGCCATCTGCAATTTCATTCTCGTTGGCCTGAGTGCTGGCTTGCCCCAACGCTTCCATAGGGAAGTGGTGGCAATTGCAACTCCTGCACCTGAGTCCAAAATTGCCTTGGTGGTGTACTCTTGGTAGGTAATGGGAAGATAGGTGTTCCCTTCTTCACCTTCACACATATCTCCTATCTTATCCAAGGGTATTTCTGGCACTGTTCTCTAGGATCCTAGGAACGAGGTTTTGCTATCTCAGGTACTTGTTTGGCTACATGTTTCCATACTTCAGGTCTAACCTTGTTCTTCACTACCTCTGTGTTCCTAGGTATGACTGAATCTTCGTTTCCTACCATCACTGTAGGTGCTCTCATACAGGTGGACCTTGCTTCCCATGGGCCTGTGAAATGGGGTAGTTCTTGTAAAGAATTAGACTCGAAGTCTAATCGTTCTTGAGATTGGGTACTCTCCTGCTCTCCATAAATGGATGGGATGTCTTGTGGGAATTGGTCATGTGCCTCATCCACAAGTTCAATGGGAGGAGGGACTTCACTTTCTTTAGCCCATTTGTCTTCTTGAATCTTGTGTAGGAATTCTGGTGTGAACCGATTCATAGAAGATGATGTGTCTGGCTCCGTAGAGTTAGGCACATAGGCTTCAGGCACATAGGCTTCTTGAGCAGGAATGCTTACTCTTTCACTTGCCTTATCCTTATGTTGAGAGGCTGGTTCCTTTTCTGATTGTGCAGTCAGCTTCTCTATTCTTTCTAGGGAGGGGGGGTTGTCTGGTTCGGTGGAATTTGGTACATAAGCTTTCGGTGGGGGATGGGTCATATTTTTGCTTGCGTTCTCCCTTTCTTGATTTTTTTCTTCCTTGGTAGATCTTGCAACTATGCCCTCTAACTTCTCTAGAAGTCCATCCAAGTGTAATTGCGTCTTGGCTGAGCCCGAGTAATTGAAAAGGCGACTGGCTTCAAACATAGTCTGAGCCAATGCGACCATTTTCGCGCAAAGCTTGGTTCTTTCTATCTCTAGGTCAGCTCTAGGGTAACACTTGTCATGATCTGTGACATTTGGCCCTTCTTGGATTCTGGCCTGATATGCTTTAAGCATCATGTCTATGTCTTCAGGAGTGGGATCAGCTAATACTGATCCTACTCTAGGGGGTGGTGGAATCATATGAGGTGGGTTGGAAGGTGGCGGGTCGGATGGCGATGTGAATGGTGGCGATGGGATAGTGTGAGAGGGGGTTTGAGAGGTGAGTTCAGTTATCCTGGCTTTGGTTTCTCTTATGCTTTCCTCGAGTTCACTCATCTTTTTAGCCCATTGTCTTTTCATTCTTTCCCGACTATCTTTCCATGCTCTAGTCCTTTTCTTTGTTATGCTCTCGGTTTCACTAGCCTCTGGGTTCTTATCCTGGTTTACTCCTTGGTTCTGCTGCAATGCCTGAGCTCTAGTCACTACCTGTACTGGTGCGGTGGACGTCACACTTCCTGTGGAGTCTACCACTAACCCAATAACATTGATAGGCATGATTTTTGGCATATTATTGGGGTTCTTTGGGCAATCTCGTAAGAGATGCTCTTTTCCACAATCTTGGCAAAAGCCTTGGATCGTCACTGTCTGGGTTTGTGTAGGTGGAGGTAAGGGGCAATCGCGAATGAGGTGATCTCCTTGGCATCTGTAGCACGGTCCTCTTGGGAATGGAGGTCTTACCTGCCTAAGTTGAGGTCTAGGATTGGGGTTTGCGTACATGACGTTTGTGTAATCTGACTCCCAACTAGGTTCATTTGGCTCTTCACTATAGTAGGACTCACCATGCTCAGGAGATTGCATGTAGTAAGCATGGGGACTATTGACATGTGTAGAATCAAAGCTATGGTCACTGGGGTCACTTTCAGAAAGCAGTGGTGTTACAGGGACTATAGCTCTATTCAGGTTTTCTTCTGCTACTGCATATTTTACTAGGATCGCATTAGCTGGGGCAGGGGGTTGTTGAGCTAACACAGGCTGAGGCCTTTGTTGGTTTTGGTATGGTTGCTGATAAGGTTGTTGTGGCCTGCCATATGGTTGTGGAGGGTACGAGTTCTGGTATCTTTCCTGCTGAGGGTATGGCTGAGGGTAGGGTTGCCTAACCGCCTGTTTGTTGTATGGGCAATCTTGTGCTGTGTGATTTGTGTATCTCCGTTCTATGGTGCAGTACTGGCTACTAGGATTAACTTGGGGTTGAGCCATAATGGGGCAGACATTCGCCATGTGGTCGCCACCACAAGTATAACATCTTTTCACTGGGGCAAATCTAGGAATTTGTTTACTAGAGACGCCTAATTTTTGAGCTACTTTCTCTGCAAGTTCCTCGATTGATGTGGATTGCGTGGAAGAGAGGCTAGAGGCACTATCCGAATCTTTGTATATCTTAGCAAGCTCTAACTCCTCCCCTAGGTTATCCTCAATGTCAATACACATGCGTACACACTCTTCTATGGTCCTAGGGTCTTTCAAGTACACATATGATCTTAATTTGGTACTTACCAATCCATCCAGGAATAAAGCCACTTGCTTGGCTGGTGTGGGTAACTCCAAAACAGGGCATCTTTCAAGATATTGCCTAAATCTCCTTCCTGCAAGTCTCACGGTCTCTTGCGGGGTTTGCTTGAAGCTGTGAATCAGCGAGGAGGTATTATGCCTTATGCCACTCTTAGAGAATTCAATAATGAAAGCTTCTAGGAGTTGGTCTATGCTCCTAAACTTCCTCTCATTTAGTGGCTGAAACCATGTCAGGGCAGTGTTCCTAAGGGTCAGACCAAAGGCATTGTACTGTGTGAATAGATCCTCCACTTGTTCAGCTCTCAGGACTTGCTTGAACTCGGCCACATGATCGTATGGATCTCCGGTGCCATCGAAGTAATTCTTCATGGACTTAACTAGCTGAGTTGGTCTCAAAGTCCTTGTGTGCTCTCTAGGTCGTGGTAGAGGAAACTCATCCGTATTTCTTTGATTCCTGTGAGCTCTAAGTATCTCAGGTTCTACTCTATTCGTTTCCGTCCTCGTTCTTTCTCTGCCCATTGGGTTGGCAAAGCTTACTTCTGGTCTATCTCTACTTCTGTCTCTTTGCATTCCATGAGCTTGGGATGTTCCAGCTCCAGGGTGACCATAGGATACGTTCCATCTTGGTTGGGGAAAAACAAATTCGCCCTTCCAAGTGTAAGCATGCCTATCATTTTCTGTCACCACAAAGATCCTCTCCGAAGCGTGATCTAAGTAGGTCACTCTACCTGAGCTATCAGGATCCTTAAACTCATAGATCATGATAGTTCCTATATCCATTGGCCGATCAGATTTATACCTCCAAAAGGCTTCGTCAGTTTCCCGATTGAGGAGCAAATCTATGCTCTTATTATCCTGGGGAATCCACTCTGGTGTGATAATCCTAGTGAGAACAGATTTGCCTCGGGGGGTTCTAGGTTCTACACCCATGTTTCCTTGTTCCAAGTCACCTAAGTCCGCTTCTGAGATTACATTCCCAAATTCATCTGTCCTATCTGGGTGACTGGTGACTACGTATATGGTTCCTTCTTTGTCCAGGTAAGCTCCATTTTCAAACTTGACAGCCGGGTGCTCTAGTCCTATGGATTGGTCAGGGTTTTTAATCTGTACCACAGACCTTCCTAGGCCGTCCTCATAGATGCTAGCACCTAACCGGTTGGTCCTAAGGTATTCCAACTGTGTTTTGTAAGGGCCTTCTACCCTGTGTAAGTATGGCACACCCGAACTTCCCGTAGGTCTGTCCATGCCTTGAGACATCTCTGATTCACTGGTATCAGAGCTAGGGTAATGCGAGTGGTGACTCAACTGCTGGGCCCAAGACCTTGCAGTATGATTGACACTAGCCTCTGAAGACCTAAGGCTTTGTCTCTCTCTTACTAGGTGTCGTCCTAATCTAAGGTTCATATGCCTAACTGATTAACCCAATTTTTCCCAGGTACAACCACGTTTCTGAGTCCTTTTGTATCGGTTACTTGGTTCTTTTTTTGTTGATTATCGTGTTTATACTCTTGTCTGATGTTGTTAGGAACACTTGAGTTTAATTTCGCACTTTAGTTTGGTCGTTTCCCGTTAGGTTCTTTTCCTTTAAGGTTGTCGTTCACACACACACACAGGTTGTCTCTTGACTTGAACTTGATTTCTTAGACAGTCTTTGATTTATCTCGTGCCTATCATTGCCTGGAATTACTTCTAACACTACCCGCACTTAGCCTAAACTAAGAATTGACAGAGGGTGTTGCGGGTTTTCCAACCTTGAGTTCCTTTCCTTGTATTGTTGCCCTGGGGTGCCCAGGACGCGTGTTCCCAAGCCTGCACTTACACTTGCCTTGCGCACCCTTCGCTGCTCTCAAAGGACCTGTAAAAGGCCCACTGTTAGCTCAAGACTTAAATTCGAAAGACAGAACCAATCACTTTCATTCATGTAACACTTCACCAATTTGCACTATGACTTTTTGGACACAACTCTAGAGACCCCTGAATTTTTGTTCCCCCTAGGTGTGGTCACCTTCAAAAGACCCTATCTAATATTCCTCGCGAGCTTTCCAACAAAACAAGAATCACGGCAAACGGATTTCGTATGAGAAAGTTATGCCAGTTCAGGGTTTTGGGGCTAAAACAGGATTAAACTAGGTTAACAAGCAAACAGGAATTCGCGAGTTACTTGGGTCATGCCCTCGTAATGCAATACTACACCCTTGTGTTTGTCCCACACTTGGCCAAAATTTAGACCACTATTTTTGCCTTAAAAATTTGACCTAATTTGCCCTTCTAACGTGTTCGCAAAGTCTGTCGATCGCGATTGACAGGTCAGTCGCGATCGACGTGTCGATCGCGATTGACAGGTCCGTCGTGGCTGTCAGTCGCGATTGACTGGTCAGTCGCGATTGACAGGGGTTACGAAAAGTCAATCAGTCGTGGTCAAAGGGTCGTTGACTCTGTCGGTCGCGATTGATGGGTCGATCACGATTGATGGGTCGATCGCGATTGACAGGCCGGTCGCGAGGGTCTGTCCGTCGTGGTCAAACAGTCGTTGACTGTATCGATCGCGATTGATGGCTCGATCGCGATTGACACGTGTCACGCGTATGGTCCGTCGGTCGTGGTCAATCGGCCGTTGACTCTGTCGATCGCGATTGACAGAGCCGTCGTGGGCTGTCGATCGCGATTGACTGGTCGATCGCGATTGACAGGTCTGTCCGTCGTGGTTTGTCGGTCGCGATTGACAGAGCGATCGCGATTGACAGAAATCTGAGGAATTTCAAGAAACTAAACACATTTTTGGGAAGCTCTAGGCCTGTAGATCATGGTTTTGCACTTTGTTTGGTAATTTGAGCGTTTTTTCTGTCGGTCGCGATTGACAGAGGTCGGCGACACACAGATAGTTACTTCGAATTCCGTACCTGCACAGAGTGCTGGGGACGATGATGTGACCTGTACCTGCAAGACAGCTCAAGAAACATGCAAAAACAGCACACACAATTTCGCTCTCTCGCTCTCTCTCACAAGTGAAATGAGGGAAATGAGGTGGAGAAGGTGATATGATCAAAAAACTGAAATTTTCGCGATGATGGAAATGGAGGTGGAAGATGGTGATGATGATGATGGTGATGATGGTGGTAAGGTAAGAAAGAGAAAAATAGGAAAAGTAAAGAAATTACCTATAACGCCAACGTCTCCAATCTACGTCTTACCATCACACGCTCGTCCTCAAAGCTCGATCCCCGGCAACGGCGCCAAAATTTGATGTAGCTCAGTGATGAGTAGCACCTCCTTTAATGTCAATCTGGGAAGACGTGAGGATGGTATGAAGACCTCGAGCAAGTGGGGGCACAAGTGCGTGAGTGAGAAGCACACAAACATGCACACACATACACACACACGCGCACACACGGCAAGACAAAGAGGGAGAAGCAATGGAGTTCTTAGATTACTTTCAAAAAGCTCTTACTAGTTCATTTCAATTACAATCCAACCTCAAAAATGAGCTCTCTAGCTCCTTTTATAGTTTTTGACTAGCTTTGGCCCTGTTCAGACCTAGTGTCCGGCCTAGTTAAAAATTAGGTTCCAGGGCTTATTAGAGGGCTCAAACGAGATCTAAAAAATATGAAAATTGGCAGGTAGATACTTCTAAAGCTCCTCAAGCTCAAGGACTCCTTGGCTTGCACAAAATGGAGCTACAAAAAGGTGAACATGGTATTTACAGGGGTTATTAGTGATGAGAATCACTTTTAATTGGTGTAAAGGTTTTGAAAAATTAAAGGTTGCCTTAGTGCTAGATCTGCGTGAATGCTCGTACTTGCTTCTTCATGAGGAAAATTATAGGCCTACTTGCCAGATCTTCTTTGACTGCCATGTCTGCTTGTGCTGTCCCTTCGCTCTGACTCTCTTCGTCTTGTGGCTCCTTCGGTTCCCTGACTGCTGCCAACAATGTATAAACCAAAATAGCAAGTTTTGTGAGACTAGCCATGCATGATGTAGTCTATTTTGATTCAATGGTTTCAAGCATCCACTCGAAATACATAGGTACTTTCTTGGTGTCATTTGCAAGCTAAAAGGGCCTAAAACATAACTCTGAAGTTTGTTAGGGTAGGTACAAAGCTGATTTTAGTAGTGCCACCTCACTTCATTGAGGTATCCATCCATCTCTTCTAATAGTGGTATCAGAGCAAATTGAGGTAAAATGGGAGATGGTTTCCCTTCTTTCATTGATAAATTGGACAGGAATAACTATCCATCATGGTCCTTGAGGATGAAGACCTATCTACAAGGAAGGAGTCTGTTGATACATATCAAGAGATGAGGAGATGCACACATTCAGAAGCAAAGGTCAACCTACAAGAGACGAGCTAGAAAGACTCAAATCAGGGTGTGTCAAAGATGCTTTAGCCAGGTGATATCTACTTAACTCGATTTCTGACTTCCTTCTTCCACACATTAGGAATTGCTAAACTTCCCAAGAGACTTGAGATACTGTATCTTCATACTTTTCTTCCAATACAAGAGCTAGAAAAAATCAATTGTGAATTGAGTTTACTACTCAAAGGAAGCAACCTAAGCAGAATATTTTAGAGTATGTGACAAGGTAAAAGATGTGGCTGATCAATTGGAAAGCATAGGAGAGGGCAAATAGTGAGACAGATAATCAATGGCATCAAGGCAGATGATAAATGGGAAGCTTCCACAACTGCTATGGACCTTTACATGGACATGCAAATCCCTGATCTTACCACTCTCATGGGACAACTCTTTACCCATGAAGCCAAACTCAACAGAACTGGAGAACCACCAAGAGGTAACAATTCTTTTGCCCTATATACAGATAAAGGAAAATCTAAAGATTAAGGAAAGAGAAAAAAAGTTGAAGATGAAGGAACTACTTCTCAAGCTAACTATGCAGGGAGAGGTAGGAATTCAAGAGGAAGGGGCAGAGGAGGTAAGCAAGGTAGGGGGAGACCTTTCAACTCTTCCCCATGCAATATATGTGCACTATCTAATCACAGAACAGATGAGTGCTATAGGGACTTCAAGAACGAGAGAGGAAGAGGATTTCAAAGAGGTGGGTACTCACACTCAAAAGGAAGATTCAACCATAATCAAGGTTACAACCATGGCTACAACAACAATTATCAAGAAGGATACAAATCAAGAAAAGACTTCAACAATTATATAGAGGATCAAGAGGATTCTCTTCTCATTATGAACATGACCTCAAAACAAGGTATGAATGATGAGCACCTCTTCTATATTGACTCAAGACGTTCAAACCATGTAGTAGGCAATGTAGCTCTCCTTTTCGAACTTGAGGAGCCCAAGGGAAAGCACCAAGTGCAGACACATGATGATGCCAACCACTCAGTTGTCAAGGTAGGAAATGTCAAAAATTTTGATAGGAATAGAAATCTATTGAGGAGAGTTCTTTATATTATACCTACTATTACAAACAATTTGATGCATGTTGGACATATAGTGGAAAATGGTTTATAGGTTAGGTTCAATAAATTTGGAGCTTTTGTGGAGGACCCCCAACATGGATTTAGAAGAATTGCCAAGGGAGGAAAAATAGGTAGATTGTTTACATTTGAGCTTGAGGACACTAGAAACATTGCACTTATAATTATAAGGACCAAACCTTGTCTGAGTTAGAGATATAGCACAAAAGATTAGGGCACATTGGTGAGAGAACATTGATGCAGATATGTAGAGATCAATGTGTACTTGGGATACCTAATGTATCCAAGAAACATATGATCTATAAATGTGGTGCATGTCAGTTTGGTAAATCACACAGGTTACCCTTTACAAAGAAAGGCTATATGCATGAGGATTATTTGGAAGTTGTCCACACAGATGTGTGGGGGCCAAGCAAGGAACCTTCAATTTCAAGCTCAAGGTACTATGTGTCATTTATTGATGATTTCAGTAGGTGGACTATCTTGTATTTCATGAAACATAAAGATGAAGTGTTCAGTTGTTTCAAGAAGTATCATGCACTTGTGGAAAATCAAACAGGGAAAAGCCTAAAGAGGATAAGGTTAGATGGAGGAAATGAGTACTTCTCAAATGAATTTGATGCATTCTTGTACAACAGAGGTAATATCAAAAGGGAGATCACTCCTAGATATACTCTTGAACAAAATGGAGTACGGAAGCGAAGCAACAGATTGATTGTTGAAGCAACTAGATCAATGCTAAATGAAAAGAAATTACCTAATTATTTTTAGGGAGAGAGTGTTTCTACTGCCACTTATCTTATTAACAGGTTACCCTTTAAATCCCTTGATGGAATAACCCCCTATGAGGCATGGCATGGTAGGAGACCATCACTTGAACATTGCAAAATATTTGGTTGTATTGCTTACGTGCATGTTCGATCTCAAATAAGAGGTAAGTTAGATCCTAAGGCATAGAAATACATCTTCATAGGGTATGATATAAATCAGAAAGGATATAGGTTTTATAATCCATCCAACAAAGGATTTATGGTCAGTAGAGACGTGTTTGATGAGAATGATTCTTGGTTTGAAAGTGAATGCAAGAAGATCAAATTGCCATATGACTTGGAAGAAGAATTTCCAAGCCTCACCAAGGAGGAGCCAAGCACAATTGAAGACATCAAATCAAATGATGAGGACACCATCAACTTGGAAGAATTCAAAACATGGAAATCAAAAGGCAAGGCCAAGATGAAAAGGTTAGAGGCATACCTGAATCATCCAACCAAGCCTTAAGGAGTTCACAAAGAGAGAGTAATAAGCCAATTAGATATGGGTATGATACTTCATTAGTTACTAAGCATTCCATTTATCTTGCTAAGGATTTATCACTTGAAGGACCTTCTTCATATGAAGAAGCAAGTATCAAAGCAGAATGGAAGGAGGCTATGGATGAAGAAATAGAAGCACTCTAAGAGAATGACACTTGGGAGCTAGTACCCAAGAAAGCATCAATGACGGTAATTGGTTCTAGGTGGATTTACAAAATCAAAAGGAACTCAGATGGATCCATAAACAGGTGTAAAGCTAGACTTGTGGCTAAGGGTTTTGCACAAACCCAAGGAGTAGATTATGAAGAAACTTTTTCACTTGTGGCTAAGATGCCAACCATCATGGTATTGGTAAGTGTAGCTACATCTAGAAATCGGAATACGTATCAACTAGATGTGAAAAATGCTTTTCTCAATGGTTGGATTTACATGGCTCAACCTCCTGGCTATGAAGACCCAAGCAAGGTAAATCATGTATGCAAATTGAAGAAAGCCCTTTATGGTTTGAAAGAGGCACCTAGGGCATGGAACCATAGGTTAACAACCTACCTTTAGGATCAAGGATTCATGATGACCAAGGTAGATTCTTCTCTGTTTGTCAAGAGGAGTAATTCAGAAATGATATATTATGTGTGTATGTTGATGACATCATTCTTATAGGTAGTGATGCCAATGGCATCAAACAAATAAAAAACTAGATGATGCATGAGTTTAAGATCAGTGACCTAGGGTTTTTGAAATATTTTCTTGGACTTGAGTTAGTACACACTAATTCTGGAATCTACATAACTCAAAGGAAATATGTGCAGGACATGTTGAAGAAGTTCCACTTGGAGAATGCAAAGGTAGCTAGCACCCCTATGGAAGTAAATCATAAATTGAGTGCTCATGAAGGTGATTTGCTTGAAGACATTATAGGTTATCAAAGCATAGTTGGGAGTCTAAACTATGCAACATTAACAAGGATTGACATATGTTATGGAGTAAGTGTTCTGAGTCAATTCATGCATAATCCTAGAGCACCTCACTTGGAAGCTACCAAAAGAATTTTGAGGTATCTGAAAGGTACTCAAAATCAAGGTCTTTACTTCCCATACACATCAGATTTGGACATTAAGTTATACTCAGATGCAGATTGGGTAGGATGTAAGGATGATAGAAGAAGTACTTCTGGATATCTATCTTTTGTAGGTGATAAGCCCATCTCATGGTCTTATAAGAAGCAACCAACTATTGATCTATCTTCAACAAAGGCTGAATACAGGGGACTAGCAAATGCTACACAAGAAGCTATTTGGATTAGATTTCTCTACTCAGATTTGGGACTTCACACTCACTCACCTATGATCTTTGGTGATAACACTAGTTCTTTGCATCTTGCATCCAATCCCATCTACCGTGCAAGAACCAAGCATATAGAACTTCCCTATGTTAGAGAGAAAGTCTTGAGCATATACATATACATATACATATACATATAAATATACATATACATATACATATACATAAACATATACATATACATATACATATACATATACATATACATATACATATACATATACATATACATATACATATACATATACATATACATATACATATACATATACATATACATATACATATACATATACATATACATATACATATACACATACATATACATATACATATACATATACATATACATATACATATACATATACATATACATATACATATACACATACATATACACATACATATACACATATATATACACATACATATACACATACATATACATATACACATACACATACATATACATATACACATACAGATACATATACACATACACATACACATACACATACACATACACATACAATACACATACACATACACATACACATACACATACACATACACATACAAACATACACATACACATACACATACACATACACATACAACAATACACATACACATACACATACACATACACATACACATACACATACACATACACATACACATACACATACACATACACATACACATACACATACACATACACATACACATACACATACACATACACATACACATACACATACACATACACATACACATACACATACACATACACATACACATACACATACACATACACATACACATACACATACACATACACATACACATACACATACACATACACATACACATACACATACACATACACATACACATACACATACACATACACATACACATACACATACACATACACATACACATACACATACACATACACATACACATACACATACACATACACATACACATACACATACACATACACATACACATACACATACACATACACATACACATACACATACACATACACATACACATACACATACACATACACATACACATACACATACACATACACATACACATACACATACACATACACATACACATACACATACACATACACATACACATACACATACACATACACATACACATACACATACACATACACATACACATACACATACACATACACATACACATACACATACACATACACATACACATACACATACACATACACATACACATACACATACACATACACATACACATACACATACACATACATATACATATACACATACACATACATATACATATACACATACACATACATATACATATACATATACATATACATATACACATACATATACATATACACATACACATACATATGCATATACATATACATATACACATACATATACATATACACATACATATACATATACATATACATATACACATGCATATACATATACATATACATATACATATACATGTGTATATGTATACATATACATATACACATACATATACATATACATATACATATACACATACATATACATATACACATACACATACATATACATAGACATATACATATACATATACATAGACATATACATATACATATACATATACATATACATATACATATACATATACATATACATATACATATACATATACATATACATATACATATACATATACATATACATATACATATACATATACATATACATATGATGGCAGATGATTCTAACACCCCAATGCAAAAATGGAAGATGGTTGCCCTCCACTAGGTCCACAAGTAGTGATATATGCTCACTGTTCTAAACGTTTCTCTGCACCAGTATAGAGACTTATAGTGAAACTTTGTAGACGTGTAGTAGACTTTATGAGCTACCCAAGAAGCTTTAAAGCATCCCAAATGGATATTCCAGCTGGGAGAACCACCCTTTGCAAAATAGGCTACCTGTTTGCAACACTCTCTGCCTATGTGTAGAGATATACCTTCACAAAGTTGGCAATTTCTCACAATTCACTCAGCCAAATAACTTGAAACTTTGGCAAAGTTCAGGGCACAATATGAGAGCACAAATGAAGCTTTAAATCAATGAAAATCAATACATTAACAGAGCAAATAATGCTCTACAACTAGTACAATCAGATTTGGAAAAGCCTAACTACACCTCTAGATAGAGCGGAACGCTGAAGTTTATTACTTCACTAAACTAAGTAAGAAAATCGTGGAATGCATACAACTCAAGAAAAAAAGGTGGGATGATGCTTATATAGACTTTTACTTTTCCTACAATCTAGCTAACCACCCACCAATCAGTTTAGGTGCACTTTTTGGTGGCTGATTTGATGAGATTTGAATTTGATTGAGTTTGGTGGAGCTTCTAACTTTATTCCACGACTTTGGGTCCTCCTTTTTGATTGGCCCACTTGCAAAACTCGTGATTGAGCCTTTTTGCATGATTGAGACTTGATTTTCAACACTCCCCCTCAAGTTTCAATGCCTAGGTCCTTCATTCCAACGCATGCCTTGAAGTGTTGTAGCTTTACTCCATCCAATGCTTTGGTAAACATATCTGCATATTGGTCCTTTGTATTGACATCCTCCACCTTGACATCCTTTGACATGATCTTCTCTCAAATAAAGTGGTAATGCACTTCTATATGCTTCGACCTTGCATGGAACACCGGATTTTGAGCCAAGCATATGCTACTTATGTTGTCACAAAAAATAGGTACTTGCTTAACCTGCAAATCAAGATCAACAAACAACTTCTTGAGCCACATAAGCTCACATGAGACTTGTGCTAAGCCTCTATACTCAGCTTCGGTCGATGAAAGAGCCACGGTTGGTTGTTTCTTTGACATCCATGAGATGGTCTTCTTCCCTAGCATGATAACATATGCACTAGTGCTCCTCCTGTCATCTTTGGAACCTGCCCAATCAGCATCACAATAAGCTTGTACATTCAATCCATCATCAAATGGATAATATAGACCTTCATTCACTCATCCTTTGAGGTACCTAAGTACCCTTTTGGCTGCAACAAGATGAGGTACTCTTGGTGCTTGCAAAAATTGAGATAACACTCCAACTACATGTGCAATATGAGGTCTTGTCATAGTAGCATACAAGAGAGAACCAAGTATTGACCTATACATGGTGTTGTAGAGCTAAGAAGAGCGAAAGGCAGAGAAGAAGATCTGCCCCAAAAATTTTCCGATTCGGACACTTTATTTTTGTATCATAGCCATTTTGTAACATTATTTTTGATGTAAATGCACTAGAGGAGTCCTCTAGATGCATACCCATGGAGATTAGTAGCTTACCCTTGTAAATTAGTAGGAAATTAGCCCTTTAGTGAATAAAGTGCCGGTCTCTTGGGTGAAAGGACCATTTTTAGGGCACATGTATATAAGTCAATTTGTGCCTCTTTGTAGAGACTTTTTGCCATTGTGAGAATCAAGAGCACAAAATTTCGAATTTTTGTCTTCTCCTCTCTGTATCTTTTTCTTTGTGAGCTTGTATGCATGTGTGATGCTTGGAAAGAGTGCTTGGAAGTGTTGTCTATCCATGAAAGTGTTTATTTGTTGTTGGTAAGGTGTGTGTGAGTGCAGGAAGTGATGAAGTGTAGGAAGGTCATTCGCGCGACTCAGTATTTTGCTCATAACTTGAAGCAGGAGTCTCAGAATTAAGTGAAAAGACCATCGTTGGATGTGTCTTCTGGAGAGATTGAAAAGAAATCTGCTATTCACTATATTCGGAATTTGGAGCTGAGAGAAAAGCTCGATTTACTGTTGATTGCTGCTCCAAGTATCATGACACCATGATTGATAGTTGAAACTTGTTTGGCTTTGACTTCTACTTGTTTGCACTTTTTGAAAGCTCACTTGCATTGTTCATCATTTGAATGCACGTCTTCATACACTCGGCTAGGTTTTGCTACTCTTCGGATTGATAAATAAAGCGTGAATCCCCACTATATGTACTTGAGGGGGATCGAGGTATAGTCTCCTTCTCCACAAGTCCCTAAGTTGGTTCTTAGGTACAGACATTTTTTGGCACTGTTGCCGGGGAAGGTTGAATCAATTCGAGGCATTCGTGTGATGGTAAATAGCACTTAGCATTGAAGCGAGTAGAGGATTTGTGAATTTCTCTTCTTTGGAAAGTCACACTCATGTGCACTTACTACTCCTCACTCTTAGAGTGTGTGTAGTGAGTAGATAGTCTAGGGAAATTAGTAGAGCGAGTAGAATACGAAAGGGGAAGTAGGCTAGTAGTTCAAGAAGGTAGGGTAACTGTTAGGTTAGTTTTTCCACTCTTGGGTTTCAAAACATTTTCCAAGAGTATAAAAACCAAAAAAATTCAAACTCTTCTGCTCATTTCTATACGCACAAGTATCGAGAGGGTTAGCAATCGAGTATCGCGATCGGAGAGCAGGGAGATTTGGCCGTGTGGAGCAAGTGAGAGTGTGAAAGAGTGAAGAAAATTATCACCGAAGGTGAGCACATCAATTTGTTACTCTCAAACATTCAATTGAATCAAGTCTAATCGGCAAAGACGATCTGCAGCAGATATCGTGAGGGGTAATTCATGGTGTGAGGGGGTATTTTTGTAGTTTTTTGTGATTCAGACAATTGGGAGAGGGTAGATAAGCTATAGGATCACTTCTCTGCAGTTGAAATCAAAATGTACTTGCTAAAACTTGAAAAAATGCCAAGTATCGAGTTCTCCCGCGGTTGAGTATCGTGATATCTGGATATCGTGAACTCCTGTGGTCGAGTATTGCGATACTTAGGCTTGTGAGATATCGAGTATGGTTGAGTTTTCTCTCACGATACTTGTGTGATATCAAGTATCGTTGATTTTTCTCTCGCGATACTTGTGCGATATCGTGTATCGTTGAGACTCTTCTCGCGATACTTGTCAAATATCGTATATCGTGAAAATTCTCTCGCGACACTTGTTTGATATCGTGTATCATGAGTTGTCCCAGCGATATCTATGAAGTATCAAGTATCATGGAATTCCTTTTATGCAAGTATCGAGTATCGTGGAATTCCTTTTGTGTCAAGTATCGAGTATCATGGAATTCCTTTTGTGTCAAGTATCGAGTATCGTGGAATTCCTTTTGTGCAAGTATCGAGTATCGTGGAGTTCCTTTTTTGTGTCAAGTATCGAGTATCGTTGGTTTGTTTGCGATAGTGCACCATGTATCGTTGTGGAGGTGATCGCAATCCGGGTGGATCGGGTCCGGTCGTGGCACACACAGGGTGTATGAAGCTAATGAATGTTGGAAGGTTTAAAGATGTGAAGGTGAAATTAATGTTGAGTATGGAGAAGAGAGAGATGTTGAAATAATTATGGGAATGGGAATGTAGGTGTGCAAGTTAGATTGATGACATGAATGATAAGAATGAAAGAGAACCATACACACGAATCAAATTTGGAAGGAAGAATGGTCCATTGGAGGAGCTTCTTAAACACTTCCTAATTCTAATCCATATGTATAGCCTTCTTTGGATGATATGTATGCATGACGAGAATAGATGGAATCCTTACACATAAATCAGTTTCGAAAGGAAGAATGGTCCAATATTGGAGCTTCTTATACACTTTCAGAAACTAATAAATATGTATGGATTTGTATGGATTATATACATGCAAGTGAATTATGATGATGGATTTCACTCACAAGCTCAAAGAAACATCCTCACTGGTTCAACGCAATACTGCGGAGCCTTCTCACACATAGAAGAAATAGAAGACATGTAAAAATACTTAAGAGACTGAGAGAGGAGACAAGAGACAAGTGACAAGTGACATGAATTAAAAGAATTTGAATTAAGTTACATGTAAAATATCGTCGTGGTACGTCTTGCTAAGCAGTCTACTGATCAAAGGTGGTTCCGACCCTCAAACCATGACAGTTCAACCGAATGTCACACGTAAGAAGGTGAGTTCCACTCCAGTGACCCTATGTCTGTCTAGGCTCGTAACGTCTAACTAAAGAAGTCTAAGACTCATTAAAATCAGCTCTAACTCACTCACACGCTCCACCGAGGGTGAGTCAAGATAGAGATGCTGGTTTCAAGAGCCTATCCTAGATTGGAGTTCTAACTTAAATTTGAAACTAGGTTCTATACTCATACTAGCTCACCTTGGATCCTCACTCGCTCAACCGAGGGTGATCGTCTTGTTGATGTATAAAACACCACAAGAAATGAATTAATGTGACACTAGAACACCTCTATGGTCACCATTAACTCATTGCCACTCCAAACTTTGAGAAATGATAGCTTAAAGTGAGAACTTTGCTTCTACAGAAATTCCTAGTCACCGAAATGACATACCTTCAGTATTTTGCTAATTTCTCCTAGCTCACATATTATTTCTCTATGAAACTTTATAGGCTGAAACTAGAAGAGTAGAGCTTTCCAACAAGCTATCATATGCATCAAATGGATCTCTAGAACTCAAGTTATGGCCCTCACAAGATAACCCTGTATGACCTTCCAAAACTGGAAATTTTTGCCTGTTTTAGTATTCCTGATGTCCAAAAATAAAAAATTCGATGCCTGGCATCGAATTTCAATCCAAGTCGATGCCGGGCATCGACTTTGAGCTTTTTCAGGCCCTTTTTCTGCACCAGAAATACTCTCTTTTACACACACATGAAGAAGACCACTTGTATGCTAGAAGTCGATGCCAGGCATCGACTTTATGCTCAAACTCGATGCCAGGCATCGAGTTGCTCCACAAACTTCATATTTTTAAAAGATTCAACAATAGTTAACACACAGAGAATGAAAAAATGACTTATCAGCCAAGATTCGATGCCAGGCATCGAATTGCTCAGAAAACTTGAACTTTTGAATTCATCACACAGTAGGCAATCATGGAGATGATGGAGAGAGGCTCATACACAGAACTTTACTCAGTTCTTCTCATAACTATAAAAAACTCAGAAGTTTTACAGATGCTTTCTCACTCAGAGAAGCCCGACTATTCTCAGTCGTACAAAAATGAGTTCTTCTCACTTTCTCATTGTCTTCCTCCTTCTTCTTCTCTCTCTCTCTCATCGCGTCAGTTAATACTAACTAACTTATATAGATTTTCTCATTCCCGTGATTTTTAAAAAACTTCTAGAACTAAAGTGAACTAACTTTACAAGTATGATACACTTGTGAATTTGTCCCTTCACATAGGCATGGGGTTTTCTTTCTAAGATTTGACCTTCAAATATATGTCTAATTAGTGAGTGTTTCTCCAACAGCTCCCCCTCAATCACTAATTGACATTCCCTGTTTCTTCATATCATCTTCTTTTCTTTTACTCCTGCCATGCTTTTGAATCTGCTGGTCTTCACACCATCCAAGCTCTTTGTCATTATGTCTGCTAACTGATCTTTAGTAGAAATGTATTCCACTTCAATCTCCTTCTCCATTACCTTTTCTCTAAGAAAATGATATTGGATCTCTATGTGCTTTGTCCTTGCATGAAATACTGGATTTGCTGCAAGATAAAGTGAACTCATATTATCTCCATGTATTGTAGGTGTACCTTGATCAATGCCTAAGCTCTTGAACAATGTCTGCATCCATATGACTTCCTTAGCTGCTTCCACAAGTCCTTTGTACTCTGCTTCAGTTGATGATAATGCTACTGTATGTTGTTTCTTGGAACACCAACTTACAAGCTTATCACCAATGTATATCATGTAACCATGAGTTGATCTCCTGTCATCTTGATTACCTGCCCAGTCTGAGTCACTGTAGGCTCTCAACTTCAAATCTGATGTAAAAGGATAATATAATCCTTCCTTTATAGTTCCTTTGATATATCTGAGAACTCTTTGACCTGCAATCCAATGTGGGTCCTTTGGACAATGCATGAATTGTGACAAAACTCCCACTGCATAACTAAAATCAGGTCTTGTTAGTGTAGCATAAATCAAACTACCCACAAGAGATTGATACTTCCTCATATCTTTGTAGTCTGCACCATCATATTTACTGAGCTTGTGATTAACTTCAAGTGGAGTTGAAGCTTCTCTGCAATTTTCCATATCAAACTTCTTCAACAAGTTCAGAAGATACCTTTCTTGTGACACATATATGCCATGATCTGTATAAGTAACTTCCATTCCAAGAAAGTATGATAACTTTCCTAGATCACTGATCTTAAACTCTTTCTCAAGTAATCTCTTTACCTCCTTGATTCCTTCATCTGAAGTACCTGTGATTATAATGTCATCTACATAAATACAAATGTAGATTGTACCTTCCTCTGTTCTTTTGATAAGTAGACTTGAATCTGCTTTTGAACTTTGATATCCAAGATCATTGAGATACTTCACCAGTCTATAGTTCCAAGCTCTTGGAGCTTGCTTCAATCCATACAATGCTCTTCTCAACCTGCAAACAAAATTTGGATACCTGGAATCTATAAACCCTTGAGGTTGTTCCATGTATACCTCATCTCATATGTATCCATTCAAGAATGCATTTTTTATATCCAATTGACTTAGGGTCCATCCTTTTGAAGCTGCAATAGCAATGATTGTCCTTATAGTTGACATCTTAGCTACAGGACTGAATGTCTCATCATAATCTATGCCATAGGTCTGGGCATAGCCTTTCACCACCAATCTAGCTTTGTATCTGGCTATACTTCCATCTGCAAGCTTCTTCACCTTATAAACCCATTTATTTCCAATAACTTTCTTACCATTTGGTTTAGGAACAAGTTCCCATGTCTTGTTCTCCTCCAGTGCATTGAACTCTTCCTTCATTGCTTCTTCCCATTGCTTTTTACCTTTAGCTTCATCATAGTTCTGAGGTTCTTCATCATCTTTGACCATATATGCATAGTTCTTCTGAGTTATGTAAGAAGTATCATAAGAATACCTTTCTGGTTGTCTTCTAGTCCTGCTTGACCTTCTTGGTTCACATTCTTCATATGTGTCTGGATACACTTCTTCATCAAATATAGGAGCTTCTTCATTCCTTCTTGTTAATCCACTTGTGGATGTACTTGCTTGCATATAGTCTTCATCTCTATTTACCTGCACAATTGATTTTCCTTTCTCACATCTTCTTACCTCTTTTTCAAATTCTTCAGCTGTATGACTTTGATCTGCATACCAACTTTTCTGTTCATCAAATGTAACATCTCTAGAAACAATAAATTGTTTGGTTAGAGGATTCCACAATCTGTAACCCATCTGCTTTTCATCATAACCAATGAACACATATTTTTCTGCCTTTGGTTCAAGTTTATGCCTAAGTTGTGATGGCACATAAGCATATGCAATTGATCCAAACACTCTACAATGATCTAGTGTTGGTTTCTTACCCCACCAAGCTTCATATGGAGTCATTCCATTCAGAGCTGCACATGGTAATCTATTCACAAGATATGTAGCTGTATTTACAGCCTCAGCCCAAAGATAATTTGGACAGTTCTTCTCCTTTAGCATAGCTCTAGCAAACTCAACCAAAGTCCTGTTCCTTCTTTCTGCTACACCATTTTGTTGTGGTGTATACCTGCAAGTTATTTCTCTCTTAATACCTGCATTCCAAAGATAATCATTGAACTCTTGGGAGAAATATTCTCCCCCTCCATCAGACCTCAGTCTCTTAAGCTTTTGACCTGTGACTCTCTCTGCATATGCATGAAAATGCTTGAAAGCTCCAAACACTTCTGATCTTTCCTTCAAAACATATAATGTTATCCATCTTGTAGCATCATCAATAAAAAGAACATAATACCTTGAGCCACTGATAGATCCTTCTTTTGTTGGTCCCCATACATCTGTATGAATGAGCTCAAGTACTCCATCATGTTTGAATCCTTTCTTTTGAAATGGTAACCTGTGTGCTTTACCCATTTGACATGCTTCACATTTATAAACCATATGTTGACTTTGCACATTTGGTAATCCTAGTACAGACTGATTAGCAACCATAGCTTTAATTCCTCTTTCATTGAAATGACCTAATCTCTTATGCCAGAGATCAAGTTCTGTAATCACTGCTTCACCATGTGTGAGAAAAGCTTGACCAATGTTCCCTTGCACTCTTAAAGTAAAGAGTCTACCTTCTTTCTTACCAGAGACAATCTGATTATATCCATTCTCTGGATCTTCCACAAATACTCCTTCATTTGTAAACCTGACTTGAAAACCTTTTTCAACTATCTGTCCCACACTAATCAAGTTTTTAGGTATTGTAGGAACATACAAAACATTGGTTAGCAAATCTGCTCCACTCTTGCATTTCACTTTTCCAATTGAATGTACACTATGTCTTGTATTATCACCAGTTTGAACTGTGTGACTAGAAATGCCTTTTTCCAAATCTGACATCAATTCTATGTTTCCTGACAAATGATTAGAACATCCAGAGTCAATGTAAAATACCTTTAGATCTTCTTTGTCTGATGTGCTGATTGAATTCATCATCAATGATGTATGACTTTCATTCTGTGTGTCATTTGCATAGTTGTAGTAGGTGGTGTTGTAGGATTGATTCTGTCCCCAACTTCTTCCTCCACCTCTACCATAGCCTCCTCTTTGACTTTGTCTACCTCTTTGAAAATTACTTTGATATCTTCCACCTCGACCTCTGCTATTGTTGTTTTGATTCTGGTTTGATCCTTGTTGGTTGTGCCAACAGTCATGAGCCAAATGATTACTCAATCCACAGATCCAGCAAGCCTTTTTGTTGTTATTTTGATTACCTCTTCCTCTTCCAAAACCTCTTGCTCTTCCTCTGCCAGTGCCTTTACCTCTTGCATAATAAGCTTGAGAACTAGACTCCTCTTCATCCTTTGCTTTACCTTTATCTCCTTTCTTCTTGTTCTTCATGTACATTGCAGAACTTTGTCCTTTATCTCCATCTCCCTTCAAGTCTTGCTCATATGTGAGCATCAAACCAAGCAACTGGTTCAAATCTGGAACATAATGATTTAATGAAAGTTCTGTTGATAAGACAAAAGGTTTCCACCTTTCATCCCCTCTCAAGCCTGCAAGTAATTGAGCAATCAATCTGTGATCTTCAACATCTTCATCTATGGATCCAAGACTATCTGCTAGATCCTTCATCTTAGTGACATAATCACTAATGGTTTGACTTGGCTTCTTCTTGAATGTTGTAAACTCTGACCATAGACTTGCTTTCCGTGCTTTAGTAGTGCTTTGGAAATGATATTCCAATGCATTCCATATATCTTCTGATGATTCCAATCCTCTGATGTGTGGTAGCAAATGATCTGAGATTGTATTGTAGATGTAGGCTTTTGCACTTGCATCCTTCTTTTGCCAATGCTTTAAAGCATCAAGTTCTTCTTTCTTTGGTCGGCTTTCATCTTCAAATACTGGCTTCTCTTCTTCACCTGTTACATATACCATGAGATCCTTACTCATAAGTAAGGCTTCCATTCTCATTACCCATGCGGGGTAATTATCTCTGTCCAGTTTGTCAATGGAGATATGATCTGCCATAGTTATTTCCTTCTGCTGCAACCTGTGAGCTTAAAGGATAAAGGATAATACCTTTTGAAGTTCTTTGTGTATGAGGATACTTTTGAAGTAACCTTTTGATGCCTTGTGTCTTCAAATGCTTCACCTTTGAAACTTTAATGGAAAACTTTACAAAACTTCTCGTACCTTTGTCGTCTTCTGCTCTCGAGAATCTTTCTGCTCTGATACCACTTGTTGATGTATAAAACACCACAAGAAATGAATTAATGTGACACTAGAACACCTCTATGGTCACCATTAACTCATTGCCACTCCAAACTTTGAGAAATGATAGCTTAAAGTGAGAACTTTGCTTCTACAGAAATTCCTAGTCACCGAAATGACATACCTTCAGTATTTTGCTAATTTCTCCTAGCTCACATATTATTTCTCTATGAAACTTTATAGGCTGAAACTAGAAGAGTAGAGCTTTCCAACAAGCTATCATATGCATCAAATGGATCTCTAGAACTCAAGTTATGGCCCTCACAAGATAACCCTGTATGACCTTCCAAAACTGGAAATTTTTGCCTGTTTTAGTATTCCTGATGTCCAAAAATAAAAAATTCGATGCCTGGCATCGAATTTCAGTCCAAGTCGATGCCGGGCATCGACTTTGAGCTTTTTCAGGCCCTTTTTCTGCACCAGAAATACTCTCTTTTACACACACATGAAGAAGACCACTTGTATGCTAGAAGTCGATGCCAGGCATCGACTTTATGCTCAAACTCGATGCCAGGCATCGAGTTGCTCCACAAACTTCATATTTTTAAAAGATTCAACAATAGTTAACACACAGAGAATGAAAAAATGACTTATCAGCCAAGATTCGATGCCAGGCATCGAATTGCTCAGAAAACTTGAACTTTTGAATTCATCACACAGTAGGCAATCATGGAGATGATGGAGAGAGGCTCATACACAGAACTTTACTCAGTTCTTCTCATAACTATAAAAAACTCAGAAGTTTTACAGATGCTTTCTCACTCAGAGAAGCCCGACTATTCTCAGTCGTACAAAAATGAGTTCTTCTCACTTTCTCATTGTCTTCCTCCTTCTTCTTCTCTCTCTCTCTCATCGCGTCAGTTAATACTAACTAACTTATATAGATTTTCTCATTCCCGTGATTTTTAAAAAACTTCTAGAACTAAAGTGAACTAACTTTACAAGTATGATACACTTGTGAATTTGTCCCTTCACATAGGCATGGGGTTTTCTTTCTAAGATTTGACCTTCAAATATATGTCTAATTAGTGAGTGTTTCTCCAACACGTCTCAAGGAAACCGTAAGCTAGCATGAGCCCTATGGATGCCTAACAATGATGCTCTAGGAGTTTGGAGGGGGGTTTATATAGTTTTTTGAATGAATTTGGGCCCTTGGATCTAGAGAAATCAACTCTCAACTCTAGGATCACTACTTTTGATTACAACCATTTGATTAATCAAATCAATGGCTTGGAATTGTTCTTTCTATCAAATCTAGTGTAAAGGAGTGAAATTTAGGCGCCCTCATTCTCCACCATTGGATCTGGGGATGATCTGGACCGTCGGATCAGTGTTGACATCAATTCGGATAAGATAAGCCACTATTTTTGGAGAAATGCTACATTATTGATCTTTAACTGTCAACAAAGTCTTCTTTTATGGAAAAAATTCGTGGATCCTGCTTCCTTTATGCTTTAGTGCATCTCCACCCTTGAATAGGAGCTCATCTTGACCGTACACCATGGTTCAATCATATTTTGACATGTGGCAGCCCTTCAAGCCTTCAATTTTCTTATTCTAGAAAACTGCGGTGACCTTGAAAACTGGACTTTGTGCTCTTTGACCCTCCAAAAAGACTTTGATGAAGATGAAACTTTGTAGGACTATGTTTCCAAAGATCTCCTTCAGGAATATGCAAGAAAAACTCCCATCTGAGTCTCCCTTGTACAAGTTTGACTACATTTGGAAGCTTGCAAGGTGGCATTAAGGTGTCTAGGAAGCTCTGATAGCCTTGAAAATTTGTACAAATATGTAGCCACATATGATCTTTATACATGCCAAACCATATGGCTAACATAATTTTCTATACAAGAATTTGTAGGGTCAAACTAGAAAAATTACATTTTTACAAAATGAACATAGCATATCAATGTGCTACAAAATCCATTTTCTGCTGAAATTTGGGCTATAGACTGCCTTTGACAATCTTTACAAGTATATGGATTTTCATCTAATTTGGTGACAATGAAATTTTTGCCCTAATTTCCCAACTTTGACCAGCTTTAACCAGCTTTGACCGCTACCATGGACTTTCTTGATTTCTTTGAAACTTTGTATGTGACCTTCCTTTGACATCCTTGATGCATCCTGGACTTCTCGGGGAATTCTGGCTACCTTCGCCAAATATGTTTTTTGTAGGCCTTCACAAGTGAGAGAGGAGAGCAAATCTCGACGACATTCGCCCCCACTAAACCTGCGATTCCTCCGGAAGCGCCACTCTAGCATCTGTGAAAAACAAAATGTTCCAGGCATCAAATTCTTTTGTAGGCAACATAAGAAAGATGGAAGGAAAATTGATTATATGCATGAATAAGTAGGTAACGTGACATGAAGCAAAATTTGCATGAAAGAAATAATTGAAATAGGCATCATGAATATGCATGAACAAATAGGCAACATATATGCAAATGAACAAGCAACATTGGCAACAAGAAAGAAAAAAAAACAAGCATCAATATGAAGTGGAAGTGGATGTATTGAGTCGTTTTAAGCATCAGTTCCTCTCGGGACATGAACATGTGTCTACACCTAGAGGGGGAAATCCATTGTGATTAGGGTTTGGAGAGGAGACCTAGTTCCCCAAGATGATTCCCTAATGGATGTTTATTTGATCAACGGGATGGAGCATCTTCTCAGAGCTCACTCTTCGTTGTGGGAAGAAGCCAATAACCTAGTCACCATTTATGAGTTGCAAGATCCTGAATTCCCCACTATTATCACATATCTGGACAAGAATCAGAGGAGGTATTGGCCCTTAATGGAATTGGAAAGAGCAGGGTTGAAATACCAGAACATTCTAGTATTCCCTCCTAGGGATCAAGCCACAACTCCACCAAACCCCCAAGGAACCTATCAAGATAATTCATATCAGCATTCGGGACAGACACAACAAATGCATATTCTAGTCAAACCACATGTGCAGTTCGCAACACCAGGCAATAATCCTAACTATCGACCTCGGAGGATTTGAAAATCCCTCAAGGCAGTGTTAAAAGTGAAGATACCGCCAGTAGCATGTCAAACCCTAGGAATAACGTAGAGGAAATAACCGACTTAATGGCAAAAAAATTGAATGTTCAAGGGCCGAGGAACTACCCCAACAATCCTATGAGAGTACCCATGCTTAGAAGATGTGTGCATTGTGGAGGTGATTATCCTTCTCATTTGTGCACTAAGAGTAATCCCACCACATGCTTATGCTTACAATAGACCACCCGTCCCGGGCCCTACGCAATATTGTAGCATAGAACAAAGGTATACAAATCACAACACAGAAAACTATCCTTACAATCGGCAGTCAAGACTGGTACAACTGCCTATGAGACCTTACGGATACCCTCAGGCAGATCAAGGAGGAGAAGCCCTTAGATATCCCACATATCAGCAACAGGCACCAACACCACGACCTTATGCTTACCAAGGGTACACTCAACCACAACCGGTGTTAGGACAACAACCACCCCACCCTCAGAATGTTGTCCCAGTAAAAATAGCCCAACCTGAAGAGAACCTAGAGAGATCAATAGTCCCAGCCACGCCTTGGGCTAGTAACGAACTCTATTACCCATCTTATTCCGCATATGAGAGCTCTATAATTGAATATGGACAATCTTACGAGTCATATGCATATGGTATGGAAGGACTGGATAGTTCTTATAGATATGATTAGGATTATGTGTCATTAATGTACGCAGCTCCTAGAGCACCCCTACACTCCCAAACAATGAATAGACCATCTGCACCTAGAGGACACTGTTATAGATGTGGAGGTGATCATTTTATCAGAGAATGTACATTGCCAAACCCCCCACCACTGCAGCAAATTTGGGAAGGATACTGTAGTGATTGTGGTAAAGAACATATTTTTAGAGATTGCCTCAAGAACCCCAACAAAGTTAACTTGAACGTTGTCGGGATGAAATCCCGCAGGGAGTGTGCATTGTTTTTTTTTCAAAAAGTTCATTGTTTTTAAGTGTTTGTGTGATGTTTTGATCGAGAGAGTGGTATATGTTGTACATATTTTGGCCGAATTAATTGATTGTGCGATGCGAAAACAAGTTCGAGATGTGTGTTAGACCCGTGTATATAAACAATAGACATTTGACCCATGAAAACCTAGGTTTGACCCTTCGAATCTGATTGAAAGCGAGGGTTTATCCCATGAAAAATGAACTTGAACCTTTGGAAACCCTTGGAGTTTAGGCCGAAATTGTAAATAAACCCATGAATTGGCAAGTTTGAGATAATTATGAGCAAACCCTTAATTTTCCCGACTAAAAACCCTAGGTTGGACCCTTGGAAATGGTGGTTTCTGTAGGCCAAACCCTAAAAACCCATTAAAATGTGAATGCCCAATGTGAAACCAAAACCATAGTCCATGGAAAAATTAAAATACTTCCAAAAATGGAAAGTTCATTAAGGAGGTTAGAACGTTCTAGAAGGAAGTCTTAGGGAGGGGCCTATAAATAAGTCCAAACTCATTTGTTTCTTCCCCATCCTCTGGATTGCCTTGTGGAACGTCTTGCCAGGTTCATCCAGGTTTATGAAGTATATCAAGTGATTGAAGATTGAAGATAAAGACCCCCCCGTCCTGTGGATTGCCCTTGTGGATCGTTTCCTCCAGGTTTATGTGGATGCTGATTATATGAAGTGAAGAGAAAGTGATTGAAGACTGAAGATAAAGACCCCCCCCCCCCGTGATCTTTCTTGTGGATCCTTCCTACAGGTTACTGCGTGATCACAGATTATTGTGAATTTTGAAGTAAAGAGCTACAAAGGGAGGACTTGAAGAAAAGCTTGGATCGAAGAAAAGTGAAGAAAAGATTAAATCACAAAGACCAGAAGACAAAGATCGAGGGTGACTTCCTGCACTGTAGCGGGAAGCCTACATCATATCCAGCCGATCCGCACTGTAGCGGCAGCATTTATTTGTATTTATCTGTTCTGCATTGTAGCAAGATTTTTGTATCGTGGACCCGCACTGTAGCGGGCATCACTGTATCATTCAGATTTTATTGTATCATCGAGTTTGTATACACACAGACCCAGTGATTTCGAGAATCAGTGCTGTATCTGATTTGTCTCTTTCCCGACGCCTACGGTCGTGTACGCACGCACGCTCGACACTTTCGAGGGGCAAGGGGCCCACACGTACGAGGATCGCACACGCTCCGAAGAGCACAGGCGAGGCGCCCAGCACGCAGACGCCGCTCGCAGGACAGCGGGAACGGCGCACCAGAGAGGGGCCTGATCCAACCCCACACACCGGCTTCCTGCCACGACCTCCTTCTTCCCGACACCTGAACCCGACGTGAAGCGAGGCGGTTGCCCGGTGATCCTCATCGCGTCACCTACTCCTTGAGGAAAGAGACAAGAACCTCGGCATCAGACAGAGACTTCAGGTACTAGCACTTCAAGTTATTTGAATTTTGCATTGTTTCACACAAACATTGAACAGAAAGACTGTTTTGCTGCTTGCGTTTGAGCATCCACGCTTTGCATTAGTTTAGTCCACACGTGTGAGCACTTTTTTTTTCCTTGCTAAGACTAGGGAACCTGAACCGGTTCAAAAGAAAGATGAAATTCAAGAAAGTATTCAAGAGGCTGACAAAGAAAAGAAGAAGAAAAAGAAGAGAACTCCAAAGGCTGTATTAATTTCTGAGTTGGAAAGGAAAAATGATGCAAGAGAGATATTAAATGACATTTTACTGAAGAGCCAAGTGACCATGTCCTTGGAGCAGGTCTTCTCCATAGCGAAGCCTGAGTTCAAGGACAGTTTTATAAAGCTGGTTAAGAGAAAGAGGTTTCCATTACCTGAAGATGTAGAGATGGAAGAAGCACCTGAAGATATTCAAGTGACAAATGAAGCAGTTACATTGAGTGATACATCTGATGATGATGATGATGAGGTTGCCAGGTGTCATAAGAATTCTCTAGGTCCTATCATACCTGATGATGAAATGAGGAAGACAGAAAGTGAGTTTAGCAGGACCTTTTGGGCGAGAGGAACTCCAGAGATGAAGATAAAGTTAGGGAGCAACGAGGAGTCATGTTTTGCTCTGGCCTTGATTGACTCAAGGTCAGAGATAAATGTGATTTCTAAGAAACTCTATGATAAGTTTAGGTGGCCGATTGATAAAGATCATGGATGGAGGATGAGGACAGCGGATAATGGTTCAGGAGCACTGCTTGGGGCATGTGCCTTTGTGCCTATGACCATAGGTGGGATTTCTGAGGAATTCCACTTCTTCGTCCAGGACCATTGTTCATATGAGGCTATCCTTGGGCAGCCCTTTATAGCTGAGGTAAGAATGGAGACTAAGGCCATGGATGATGGATCTGCCTATGCACGAATCCGTTCTAGATCTGGCCTTCATTCTCTGCAAGTGATGATTGTGTGTCCAAATCACTCCAGGAATAGAAAAAATATAAGAAAGAAACCTATTAATTCACATGACCATGATGAGTGTATGCCTGTTGGAGAGTATGGAGCTTCTGCTGATCAAAATTTCTGTTAGGATCCACTGTTGAGCGAGACAACAGTGGGAGTTGGTTTGATGTCTCGCATGACTTTGTACATAGTTTTGAAAGTTTTTCTATTTACTCATCTGCATTCAAGTTGCTATGCTTACAGAAAGAAAACGTTTCAAATAAATTCAGAAAAGTTCATGAGAGATACTATAAGGATTTAGGAATGATGTTAGCTGATGAGAAGATTGAAGATGTGATCGAGTTGGAGAGAAGTTCGACTACTCTGGAAGAGCTTGAGTAGGCATTTGAGAGAAATGAGAAATCAGAAATCATTATGCTCAGCTCTATCCAAGAGTATGAGATGATTGAGGAGTTTATGAGAGAGCATGAAGTAAGTGTAAATACAAAATAAGACTATGGATAAGAAAGTGAAGCCTATAGCTCAGCCATTGCCAGAAGATAGTCATGAGAAATATCTGCGAGTGTCAGATGACCCTATGCTGAGACGAAGAGAGCTCATAGGGCATCATTTTACTGATGAGACTATTAAAGAGATCAAGTTTGGAGAGAAGTTATTCCTGAGAGAAGAAGAGAAACAAAAGTTCATTGAAGTTATCAAGAAACACGAAAAAGCGTTTGCACTTTTCCCACATGAGATAGGTTGTGCAGACCCGAAACAAGTACCTCCTATGATTATATTTACAGTGCCACATATACCATGGAATATCCGGCCTATACCAGTCCCAAAAGCTCACTTACCTGAGCTGATGAGGCTGCTAAAGGAAAAAAATTCCATGCGGATATTGGAACCCTCCTCGGCTCCATATTCGAATAGGTGGTTTACTGTGCCTAAGAAAAATGGGAAGCTTCGTTTCATTCAGGATCTGCCACCTGTAAATAAAGTCACAATTAGAAACGTAGGGACAAGACCCATAGTGGATGAATTTGCTGAAGCATTTGCTGGGCATTCCATATACTCTATGGGGGACTTGTATTCAGGTTATGACCAGTTTCAGGTGGCTATGGAGAGTAGAGACATTACGACCATGAGGACTCCACTGGGCCTTGTACGCATGTGTACTTTGCCACAGGGAGCGACGAATTCTGTGGCTCACATGATGAATGCCATGAATCTGGTTTTACGAGACTTTATACCATCTGTGACTATGCCATTCATTGATGATGTTCCGATAAAGGGATGTGAGGAAAGAGTGAAAGATGTGAGTTTAGATGTTTCAGGATGTAGAAAGTTTGTGAGAGATCATATTGCTGATTGTGAGAAGATCTTTGAGAGATTTGAAGATGTGGGGCTAACACTTTCTTTAGAGAAATCGGTTTTCGGCATTGATGAGGTCCTCATTGTAGGACATCTGTGTGGACATTATGGCCGCAAGCCGTACCCGCAGAAAGTTGAGGACATTAGCAGGATCTCTGAGGTGTGTCGTAATGTCAGTGAGGTGAGAAGGTTTCTAGGAGCCTGTGTATTCTATGTGATATGGATTCCTCACTTTGCTCACATTGCGAACCCCTTATATGATCTCCTGAGAAAGAGAAAGAAGTTTGTATGGACAGAGAAACAGTCGAGAGCTATGCGTAAACTGAAGCAGCTGCTAATTGAAGCTCCAATTCTGAAGCGTGTTGACTATTCAGGTCAGAGACCTATCATTTTGACTGTTGATACCAGTCCTATTGGCATAGGCTGGGTCATAGGTCAAGATGATGATGAAGGGCAGAGATATGCAGTGCGCTTTGGTGCTAAGATCCTACATGATACCCAAAGAAAATATCCACAGATTAAGAGAGAGTTATGGGGATTAGTGACTGCTTTAAAGAGCGATAAAGAGTATTTTATTGGGGAAAATGTGATAGTTGAGACCGATTGTCTTCCACTGATTGGCATGATTGCAAATTGTTCATCTCCGGATATTGCTACGCTTAGATGGATCTCTTATATAAAGTTTATAAATCCTGCATTTGTACACATAGCTGGGAAGTCGAATACATGTTGGTGCATACCAATCACCAATTGAAGGCTTGGAAGATCAAATGATGAAGGAAGAATCAATTCCTAAAGTATGGAAGAAGATCATATTCAGAGGACAAGAGAAGTGTACACATATGTACATTAGCATAGTCATAGATGACTTAGATCATTTTGTTCAGTAAGAATTATGTACAAATTATCTATAAATACCTTGAGAAAAGTCGGGGCATGTATGAGAGCATATGTGACAATAGTTAGAAGTCAAGAATGAGGAAGATAGAAGTCATGAGATAGAGGAAAGTGAATTTGAGTTAGCTCTCATCACTCAGTTGTATTTTCTCTGAGTAAATGAAAAGTTTTGCGCCCGATGTTTCTGCGTGTTCTTCTTCTACAGTAGATCAATTGTGAAATGCTTTTGTACAAGTCTAAGTTGAGAGTTGCTTGACCTCTGTGCAAAGTTTTAGCTTCCAATTGTAATCAGGCTAAGTGAATTAAGTGTAGGAACATTCATATGTGAAGCATGTTCACTAGTTCCTAAAAACAGGTGCAGATTTCGAAGTCAATGTTTTGGTCATTTCTCCTAGCACAGTTTAAAGTTTTGCATGAGTGAGGGCTTAATCTTTAAGTTGGAAGATAAGCTACTTATGTCTAGAAGCATTTTGTAAAACGGGTTCTATTCAAGGAGAACCAAGTCTTAAAAGTTACAGGTGTAAAGTCGACTGTTTTTGATAACAGTTTCTGACATAGGTAACTTGTGAAATCAATTTCTCAAGTTATACTTAACCTTTTGAAGTGATTCAACTTGGAGTAGATGCGCAATCTCTAGGAGATGATTCATACAAAGTTTCATAAAAAACTTTACAGATTTGATAGGTCAATGTGAATGAACAATGCAGCAGACTTTTCTATGCATCATCTTCTTCACAGATTTGTTAATTTCTGATAAGTTAGCAATTGATCCTCTAAATTAGTGAAGTGTTTGACTTACTCTTGGTATAGAGGTGCTCTAATCACAAGAGTAAGTTGTTCTTTTGGATATTAACACTCTCCATCAGTGGTATCAGAGCAGGAGACATCAATTTGAAGAAAGGAGGATCCCAACTGCTGCAGATTCAAGAAATTCAACACTTGAAGGACTAAGAAGTGAAAGCTTGGAGTCAAAGCTTGAGGAGAAGATTATTTGACATCAAGAAAGGCAAAAGGAGTTCAATTCGAAGTAAAGGTACATATATTGTTTGTAAAGCTTGAAGTTTTCAATATACAGGTGGAGACAAGATGGGAGAAAGCTTGCAGATTGATAAGCTAGATAGGGAGAACTATCCAGCTTGGTCCATGAGGATGGAAGCACACCTCATGAGCAAAGACCTTATATCATTTATTACAGGAGATGAAGAAAAACCAGAGTTTGCAGATCCAAGTATTCCTACTAGGGAAGAACTTGCAATGTTGAAGACTTGGATGAGAAAGGATGCTCAAGCAAGGAGCATCATCTACATGGCTGTAAATGATTATCTTCTACCTCACATCAGAGGTTTGGAAAGTGCCACAGATGTTTGGAATGCCTTGGAAGAGCATTTCCAAAATACAACTAAGTCAAGGAAGTCCTCACTATGGGCTGAGTTCACAACCTTCAAGAAGAAGAGCTCACAATCAATTTCAGATTATGTGGCAAAGATGAAAGATATTGCAGATAGCTTGGGAGCAGTGGATGAAGACATTGAAGAGGAAAAGTTGGTAAGACAAATACTTACAGGTTTGAGAGGAGATGAGAAGTGGAAGCCTTTTATATTGTCCATAGAGTTGTCACTTGATCACTTTACTCCTGACCTTAATCAATTGCTAGGACATATGTTAACCTTTGAGCAGGATCTTAAAGGAGACAATGATAGAAGTACAAGTCAAGCTATGTACTCCAAAGACAAGAAAAAGAATGGCAAGGGAAAGCAATCAAATGATGATGAAGGGAATTCAAATCAAGCTAACTTCACAAAAGGGAAGACAAATTTCAGAGGTAAAGGAAGAGGAGGTAAGAACAAAGATAATGTTAAAGCTTGTTGGATTTGTGGCAGAACAAATCATTTGGCAAATGATTGTTGGTATAATAATCAAAATGGAGGATACAACAATCAGAATTATAGTCAAAGAGGTAGAGGAGGCACAAACCAAAGAGGCAATTTCAGAGGAAGAGGTGGTAGGACATCATATGGTAGAGGAGGTGGAAGAAACTTCCAATCTCAGTCCTACAACAATAACTATTACAATTATGCATCAGATCAGAAGGATGACATGACTCTTATCTTAAATGCAACTCATGAATCAATGGGAGAAGATCAAAGAGTGTTTTATATTGACTCAGGGTGTAGCAATCATCTGAGTGGGAATCTATCTTTGATGACTGATATGGAAGCAAGGGTGAATGGACATACAGTTCAAACAGGTGACAATACCAAACATAAAGTGGAGAGCATTGGATCAGTGAAGACAAAGAGTGGAAGTACACTTCTGAGCAAGGTACTTTATGTCCCTACTATTCCTAAAAATTTGATAAGTGTAGGGCAAATTGTGGAGAAAGGATATGAGGTAAGATTTACAAATGATGGTGTCTATGTACAAGATCCAAATCAGGGATATAGAACCATAATTGCAGGTAAAAAGGAGGGAAGATTGTTCACTCTCAAAGTCCAAGGTAATGTGGGACATGCATTGTTTACCTATGGAGGTCAAAAGGTATCTGAATTAGACCTATGGCATAAAAGGCTAGGTCATTTTAATGAGAGAGCTATAAAGGAAATGTCAAAGAATCAGGTGGTGCTTGGATTGCCAAACATTGAAGGGCAACATATGGTGTACAAGTGTGAAGCTTGTCAATTAGGTAAAGCACATAAGAGTTCTTATAACAAAACAGGATACAAGTATTCAAATATGCTTGAATTGGTTCATACAGATGTATGGGGTCCCTCAAGGGACTATAGCATAAATGGATCCAGATATTATGTGTTATTTGTTGATGATGCAACCAGGTGGATTACTTTGTATGTAATCAAGGACAAATCAGAAGTCTTTAAGACATTCAAACACTTTCATGCTTATGCAGAAAGGATCACAGGACAAAAGCTAAAGAGGTTAAGATCAGATGGAGGGGGAGAGTATTTCTCAAAAGAGTTTGATGATTATTTGTGGAATGCAGGTATCAAAAGAGAAGTGACTTGCAGGTACTCCCCTCAACAAAATGGAGTAGCAGAAAGGAGGAATAGGACTCTTGTAGAATTTGCAAGAGCCATGATGAAGGAAAAGAATTGTCCAAATTACTTATGGGCAGAAGCTATTAACACTGCAACATACCTTGTGAATAGGTTGCCTTGCAAAGCTTTGGATGGAGGAACCCCTTATGAAGCATGGTGGGGTAAGAAGCCTAGTCTTGATCATTGTAAAGTATTTGGATGTATTGCATATGCTTATGTTCCTTCACAATTAAGACATAAGCTAGAACCAAAAGCAGAGAAGTATGTGTTTATTGGATATGATGATAGACAGATGGGTTACAGGTTGTGGAGTCCATCCACAAAGCAATTTCTTGTTACTAAAGATGTGACATTTGATGAGCAAAATATGTGGTATACAGGATCACCAAATGAGTATACAGGTGTTGAAGAAATTCAAAGGAAAGGAAAGGCAAAGGTAAAAGTTTGTGAAGAAATTGTTGATGAAGTTGACTCTAGATGTAGAGTGCAGGATCATGTAGAAGAAGGGCCAAGATTTGATCCAGAATCAAATGAGGCTGAAACTTCAAGAAGTGCAGAAATCAGAAGATCTACAAGGGAAAGGAAAGAACCTATAAGGTATAGTTATGATACATCTTTCCTAACAACAAAAGATTATGCCTACATTGTGAAAACAGAAGAAGATCCAACCACTTATGAAGAAGCCAAAGGTAAACAGAATTGGGAGAAGGCAATGCAGGAAGAGTATGATGCTCTACTTGAAAATGAAACTTGGGAATTAGTACCAAGACCAAAGAATCAGAAAGTCATTGGATGCAAGTGGGTATATAAAACAAAGAGGTTTGCAGATGGTAAGGTGTCTAGATATAAGGCTAGACTTGTGGTCAAAGGTTATGCCCAAACTTATGGGGTAGATTATGATGAGACCTTTAGTCCTGTTGCTAAGATGTCTACAATTAGGACATTGATTGCTATTGCTACTTGCAAGGGATGGAAATTATCACAATTGGATGTGAAGAATGCATTTCTTAATGGTTACATTGCAGATGAAGTATATATGGAGCAACCAGAAGGCTTTATGGAATCAATTGGATCAGATTATGTGTGTAAGCTCAAGAGAGCTTTATATGGGTTGAAGCAAGCTCCAAGAGCTTGGAATTATAGATTGGTCAAGTTCTTGAATGAATGTGGATTTCAAGCATCAAAGGCAGATAGTAGCTTGCTAGTGAAGGCAAGTGAAAATGGATACATTTACATGTGCATTTATGTTGATGATATTATTGTTACAGGAACAGATGCTCAAGGAATCAATGAACTCAAGAAGCAAATAGAGAAGGAGTTTAAGATAAGTGATTTGGGAAACTTATCTTATTTTTTAGGAATGCAGATTGTGTATACTCAACATGGAGTATATGTTTCACAAGAAAGATACTTGCAGAATCTCCTAGTCAAGTTTAACATGGAAGATTGCAAGACCTCAACTACACCATTGGAGGTAAATCATAAGTTAAGCAGGTATGGAGGTGAAGAGTTCAATGACATGAAGAAATATCAGAGTTTGGTAGGTAGTCTAATCTATGCTACCTTGACAAGGCCAGATCTATCATATGCAGTAGGTGTGTTGTCAAAATTCATGCATTGTCCAAAGAAGACTCATTGGATTGCAGCCCAAAGGGTACTCAGATATATCAAAGGAACCCTAAGTGAAGGGTTGTATTATGGTTTCACTTCTGACACAAGAATCAAAGTGTTTAGTGATGCAGATTGGGCAGGTGACTCAGATGATAGAAGGTCTACTCATGGATATCTATGTTATGTTGGAGACAAGTTAGTGTCTTGGTGTTCAAAGAAGCAACATACAGTTGCTTTATCATCCACAGAAGCTGAGTATAAGGGAATGGTAGAAGCTGCAAAGGAAGTGATATGGTTGAAGACCTTGATGAAAAGTTTTGAGTTTGATCATAGTACTCCAATAATTTTTGGAGATAATATGAGTTCTTTGTATTTGGCAGCTAACCCTGTTTTTCATGCCAGGACTAAGCATATAGAGATTCAGTATCATTTCTTGAGGGAAAAGGTACTAGATAAAGAGATTGAAGTGATGTATACTCCAACAAAAGAACAAGTGGCAGATATGATGACAAAGAGTCTGGATGGACCTAAGTTACAAAGGTTCAAGGACATGGCAAGTATAAAGAAGACAGAGAAAACCTCAATTGATGATTGAGGGGGAGCTATTGGTGCATACCAATCACCAATTGAAGGCTTGGAAGATCAAATGATGAAGGAAGAATCAATTCCTAAAGTATGGAAGAAGATCATATTCAGAGGACAAGAGAAGTGTACACATATGTACATTAGCATAGTCATAGATGACTTAGATCATTTTGTTCAGTAAGAATTATGTACAAATTATCTATAAATACCTTGAGAAAAGTCGGGGCATGTATGAGAGCATATGTGACAATAGTTAGAAGTCAAGAATGAGGAAGATAGAAGTCATGAGATAGAGGAAAGTGAATTTGAGTTAGCTCTCATCACTCAGTTGTATTTTCTCTGAGTAAATGAAAAGTTTTGCGCCCGATGTTTCTGCGTGTTCTTCTTCTACAGTAGATCAATTGTGAAATGCTTTTGTACAAGTCTAAGTTGAGAGTTGCTTGACCTCTGTGCAAAGTTTTAGCTTCCAATTGTAATCAGGCTAAGTGAATTAAGTGTAGGAACATTCATATGTGAAGCATGTTCACTAGTTCCTAAAAACAGGCGCAGATTTCGAAGTCAATGTTTTGGTCATTTCTCCTAGCACAGTTTAAAGTTTTGCATGAGTGAGGGCTTAATCTTTAAGTTGGAAGATAAGCTACTTATGTCTAGAAGCATTTTGTAAAACGGGTTCTATTCAAGGAGAACCAAGTCTTAAAAGTTACAGGTGTAAAGTCGACTGTTTTTGATAATAGTTTCTGACATAGGTAACTTGTGAAATCAATTTCTCAAGTTATACTTAACCTTTTGAAGTGATTCAACTTGGAGTAGATGCGCAATCTCTAGGAGATGATTCATACAAAGTTTCATCAAAAACTTTACAGATTTGATAGGTCAATGTGAATGAACAATGCAGCAGACTTTTCTGTGCATCATCTTCTTCACAGATTTGTTAATTTCTGATAAGTTAGCAATTGATCCTCTAAATTAGTGAAGTGTTTGACTTACTCTTGGTATAGAGGTGCTCTAATCACAAGAGTAAGTTGTTCTTTTGGAGATTAACACTCTCCATCAATACAGTGGCTGATATGCTTTCAAGGGCAAAATTCGATGATGAGTCTGATGATGATGATGAGGTAGAAAAGGATATACATATGATAAGATACGATCCATTGGTATATGCACATGAGCAGTTCCGAGAGAATGAGTATGATGGTGAGTGGAGAGATATAGGGAGATATCTGAGTACTCTGAAACCTTCCCCAGGCTGGTCCACAAATAAGTATAGATCCATCAGGAAAAAGTCTTACAACTTTTTCTTGAAGGACGGGCTTATTTGGTGACACGCTCAAGGCAAGGTGAAGAGTCCACAGAGAGTACTAAATTCGAGGAGTCTTCAAAGCAAAGTTATGAGAGAGATGCATGAGACCTTATGGGCAGGTCACAAAGGATTATATGCCTCATATGAGAAGATTAGGGAAGCCTACTGGTGGCCAGGGATTTATGTGAGTGTGAGAGATTTTGTAGACACTTGTGCTACATGCCAGGTGCATTCATCAATTAGGCACAGAGACCCGTTACATCCGACTTACCCTCCTTGTATCCATTACAAGTGGGTGGTCGACCTTGTAACCATGCCCAAAGGGATAGATAAGATGAGATACATTGTACTTGCCAGAGAGGACTTGACCAACCATGTGGAAGGTCGAGCTCTTCGTACGAAGACTACTTATAATGTATGCAAATTCCTTTTAGAAGAAGTGATCTCAAGATTCGGATATGTTGAGAAAGTGGTTGCGGACAGGGGAGAGTTGGATGCGAGACAGGTGAAAGAGTTCTTTGATCGTCATGGAATTCGATTGTCTCTCACCACTGCCTATAATCCAGAGGCAAATGGGAAAATCGAGAGAGGTCACCCTTCCATTGTGAAGGCGATCTCTAAGGCTTGCAGCGATGACATCAAGCAGTGGCCTAGGTTTCTTCCATTCGCGCTATGGGCTCATAGGATGACTTACACTCGGTCCACAGGATTCATGCCTGCTGAATTGATGTATTGTCAGAAGCCAATCTTCCCCATCCAGACTCAGATAGTGATATGGTTGACGCTCCCATGGAATGATGGTATGACGAGAGAAGAGTTATTATCATTGAGAATAAAGCAGTTAGAACAAGGAAACAAAAAGTTGAAAGAAGCAGTCCAAAAGTTAAAGGAGTCAAGACTAAAGAATAAGATCTATTTTGACAAAACCCATCGACTCATACCACGTAGGATTGAGGTAGATGATTGGGTGTTGGTGTACGACAGTACATTCGATACTCAGTACGATGCTAAGAAGAAATTAACCAAACGATGGTTTGGGTCGTATGTGGTTACGTCTGTGTTTGAGAATGGTACGTATGCACTTCGTGAGTTAGACAGTACTCCTTTGAGATCTTTGATTGCAGGAAAGAGGATAAAATTATTCAAGAAAAGAAATGAAGCAGATTATGAGATTGAGCAAGAACTTCTGGAGGGAACTGATGACACTGAGGCTGATGCTGATGAAGAATGATAGACCATGAAGATAAAGAAAAGCTGGATCAAAATGAAGGAAAATGACCAGGTGAAACGTTTCTGATTTGAGATGTGTTTTCTTTCTGTTAGAGCATATGCTTTGCATTTGTGTGTATGATAAAGATATGCATGAATTTATGAAAATCATGTAGAATGAAGATAACAAATATCTATTATGGGTTGGCATGAAGCATGAGTGACTAGGAAATTATATGAATGAGATCAGTTAGCAGACTAGAGATTTTGGGAGTGAAAGCTTGGGGATGTGATGGCATGCTTAGACCGAGTGCATGTATATACTGATTGATTTGAACACTTAGTGAGTGGGAAACTTTGGATCCTAGTATTTATTTCTTGCAAGATCTTACCTCCATATGGATCATGATATAAAGAAACATTCATACTCATGCCAGCTGTATATGTGCGTGTATGTTGTTGGTGCACTACGATGGGCTAGTAGGCGGGTGGAACCACCTTGGTCGGGTGATCAAGGCCACGAGCCGTAGCTAGTTTCGTTGTAGGCCTGACCTATCTGTTGTCATGCGCCTGTATGGGTCGGTAGGCGGGTGGAGTCACTCTGGCCGGGTGGTCAAAGCCACGAGCTGATGCCGATTTCATGTAGGGCTGATGTTGTGTATGTCGTGCGCTATGCCGGGTCGGCAGACAGGTGGAATAAACTTGGCCGGGCGGACAAGTCCATGAGTCACACCCGATTTCGACATAGGCCGATTTGTGAAAAATAAAAGAGAAAAAGAAAAATGCTGAGCTGAGATGAAGAGGAAAAGAAAAAGAAAAAGAAAAATGAAAAAGCAAAAGAAAAAGAAAGAAAGATCAAATGGAGAGTTGGACAAGTAGGAGATAAATAGTGGGAATCGAGGTATATTCTATAAACTGAGTTAGTAAGAACATATGTATATGCTAGTGCTTAGAATGAGCAGTTTGATCTGAACCAGTTGAACAAACAAAAGATCTAGAAAGCCGACGATTTATTCATGTGATTACTTGTCAGATTGCAGACGCAGAAACATAATATGATGTTTGTGAAGCTTGAATCTACCTAATTTTCTAAATTGTATACCGATCTTTATAAAAGATTGCATGACTGCATGAGATCATGATTTAAGAAAGGCATAAAAAGTGTAAAGAGATTTCAAAAAGAACCCTGATACTCTTCTGTTGGATCTTGCAGGTTGGCCCATCGGGACGATGTGCAGGTTTAGCGGGGGCGAATGTCAGGATGAAATCCCGCAGGGAGTGTGCATTGTTTTTTTTTCAAAAAGTTCATTGTTTTTAAGTGTTTGTGTGATGTTTTGATCGAGAGAGTGGTATATGTTGTACATATTTTGGCCGAATTAATTGATTGTACGATGCGAAAACAAGTTCGAGATGTGTGTTAGACCCGTGTATATAAACAACAGACATTTGACCCATGAAAACCTAGGTTTGACCCTTCGAATCTGATTGAAAGCGAGGGTTTATCCCATGAAAAATGAACTTGAACCTTTGGAAACCCTTGGAGTTTAGGCCGAAACTGTAAATAAACCCATGAATTGGCGAGTTTCAGATAATTATGAGCAAACCCTTAATTTTCCCGACTAAAAACCCTAGGTTGGACCCTTGGAAATGGCGGTTTCTGTAGGCCAAACCCTAAAAACCCATTAAAATGTGAATGCCCAATGTGAAACCAAAACCATAGTCCATGGAAAAATTAAAATACTTCCAAAAATGGAAAGTTCATTAAGGAGGTTAGAACGTTCTAGAAGGAAGTCTTAGGGAGGGGCCTATAAATAAGTCCAAACTCATTTGTTTCTTCCCCATCCTCTAGATTGCCTTGTGGAACGTCTTGCCATGTTCATCCAGGTTTATGAAGTATATCAAGTGATTGAAGATTGAAGATAAAGACCCCCCCGTCCTGTGGATTGCCCTTGTGGATCGTTTCCTCCAGGTTTATGTGGATGCTGATTATATGAAGTGAAGAGAAAGTGATTGAAGACTGAAGATAAAGACCCCCCCCCCCCCCCCCCCGTGATCTTTCTTGTGGATCCTTCCTACACGTTACTGCGTGATCTTGACAGATTATTGTGAATTTTGAAGTAAAGAGCTACAAAGGGAGGACTTGAAGAAAAGCTTGGATCGAAGAAAAGTGAGGAAAAGATTAAATCGCAAAGACCAGAAGACAAAGATCGAGGGTGACTTCCTGCACTGTAGCGGGAAGCCTACATCATATCCAACCGATCGGCACTGTAGCGGCAGCATTTATTTGTATTGATTTGTTCTGCACTGTAGCAAGATTTTTGTATCGCGGACCCGCACTGTAGCGGGCATCACTGTATCATTCAGATTTTATTGTATCATCGAGTTTGTATACACACCGACCCAGTGATTTCGAGAACCAGTGCTGTATCTGATTTGTCTCTTTCCCGACGCCTACGGTCGTGTACGCACGCATGCTCGACACTTCCGAGGGGCAAGGGGCCCACACGTACGAGGATCGCGCACGCTCCGGAGAGCACAGGTGAGGCGCCCAGCACGCAGATGCCGCTCGCAGGACAGCGGGAACGGCGCACCAGAGAGGGGCCTGATCCAACCCCACGCACCGGCTTCCCGCCATGACCTCCTTCTTCCTGACAATGTGTAGATCAATGTGATAGAAGTGTTAGAGTCATCACGGAGTGACAAGGAGTACACAGTACCATTAAAAGCAATAACAAGAGCTAAGGCTAGAGAAACCCCAGAAAAAACCAGAGAGAATGATCAGGTAGACAAAGAATTGAATATACCCACACCTCAAGTAGTGGTAGACTCTGAAGAGTCTGGGAAAAGTATTAAGAGTAAACACACCCAAAGATGGAAGAATCGTAGAGAAAGAATGAAAGAAAAGAAACTACAACAAACGATGGAGAGCGAAAATAATGAGCAAGGTCAGGAAGAAAAACAAGAACTTGAGGGAAACGACAAGATGGGAAAGTGTAAAAAACATGAGGCAGGATCAGTTCTAGCAGAACCCATGCCAGAAGAGTTAGCCATGTGGATTCCGGCATACGAGGCACGAATAAGAGTAGGACCAACCATTAAACAACATGAAAAGGAATATCCTAGAGGTGACCTAGAGAAGGAAAGATTAGAGATATGTAAGAAATTAATTGAAGTGGCTCAACAGACTCTAGAAAAACCTGCTCAGCTATTACCCACTTCACGAATTCTCGAAAAAGACTTTCGAGAGTGTGTTAATCTTATTGACCCCAAGAAAGGGAAAGAAGACGAGGTAGGTGAGGTAAGTTACTATGAGAATGAAAAGGAAGGATCCATTATTCCAGAAGTAGAGGGGGAATGGCCTAAAGACTTGTGGGCAAGATTCCAAGAAGACAGATGGAAGAAAGTAGAAGGAATTGAACCACCCTTTGAGGAGTTAGAAGCAGAAGATGAATTGGAAGCCTCAGTACCTGAATTAAACTCAGAAGGATTATTCCAACTTGACGAGAGCAAAAAAGATGGAGACGGTGTGAAGGCTTTACCAAACTACACAGGGGAATACGGACACACTTCTGAATTATATTGCATTCCCTCAGTGAGAAGAAAAGAGCAGAACCCATCAGCCCACACATCTGACATTATACATCTTAAAAAGGTAAAAATCCCTTGTACTCTGACATTAGAAGAACTCTTGAAGGTAAAACCACATTTGAAGGAGAAGCTAACTAGTCAATTAGAGACAAAGTCCGATGAGAAGGAGATGCCTGATGAAGTGACCACAATCAAAATTCTAGTCGATAAGGTTGGAGATTTGAGTGAGGGTGATGAAGGAAACACATGCCTCCCAATCACTTTCCGAGGTTATACTACTAAAGCCATCTTAGACTCAGGAGCAGGAGTAGGAATTGCTACCGAGGAAATTTGGGAGAAATGGGGAAAACCAGCTTTAAGACCAACACGGATGAAGATTCAAATGGCAGATGGACACACCGAACAACCCCTGGGATTATTGGAAAAAGTAACTTTCACTACCTGCCCGGTTGAATTTGAGCACACCTTAGCAATCAGTCAATTTGAAAAGGCTAGCAATTATGAGATGATACTGGGAAGACCTTTCATGAGATAGCTTAAGGTAGTGCAAGATTGGGGAAAAGACGCGGTATACTTACAGCATGAGGGAACCACGACAAGGATAAATATCCATACCTATACGTATCAAGATGTTCCTCCCTTACAATGGAATCTGATTCATAAGGAGGAGGATGATCAATCAATGCACAACATAGGTTCAAGTGACCAATCATGGATGAATGAAGACACTTATCTATGGATATGCCAGGCAGCAAAAAAGGAAGAGGAAAGAAAGAAAGGATGGAAGCAAAAACAGGGAGTTGCTAGGTCTGTACAAGATCCAGCTTACATGCCCCAAATATTCTTGGATGAAGAATTCGAACCTCATGGTTGGATGGAGATTCTAGCTACTCTTGATGTGTGTGTAAATGAAAAAGTAATAACAATGAATGAATGCATCGACGAGAAAGGATATGATGTAAGTTTATACGTGGTCATTCTCCAAGAAGCCAAAGAAGGAGAGGTAATTGAAAAAGAATGGAAGGAGGATTATGAAAGCATTGAAATGGAACATGAATGAATCAAGGCAGACAGTGAAAATCAAAGAGTAAGTATCATAACTAATGAGGTGAATCAAGGAATGACATAGGGAGAAGAACTGGAACTAAAGAAAGAAAAAGAGGAAGGAGAAAACAGGCCTCAAGATCAATTTGAAGTGCCTGCTCACTTCAAGAAATATGAGGTGAGAGGAAAATTGCTATCCAAATGCCAAAATGGGAAGCACAACCAGGAATAGCATATGACAACAAAGAACATACTAAGAAAATAATAGTAGCTTTGGAGGAAGGAGAAGAATGAGAAGAATGATGTACCTTTATAGGACAGGATGTCTTATTGGAGGAAGAACAAGAGTTAATACGACTCATAAGAGAATATAGAGACGTCTTTGCTTGGACATATAAGGATTTAAAAGGAGTAGATCCCTCTATTTGTGCCCATAGAATCCCTATGACATCAGAAGCCAAACCTTCCAAACAAAGACCATACACATATAATGACGTTTACTCATCAAAAATTAAGGAGGAAATAGATAAGTTGTTGGATGCAGGCTTCATTTATGAGATCGAACACACGGAATGGGTATCCCCTTTAGTAGTGGTGCCAAAGAAGAATGGCAAGTTAAGGGTATGTATTAACTTGAAGAAAGTAAACGCTGCCACCATACGGGATAGCTACCCATTACCTATCACCGACCATCTTTTGGAAAGGGTTGCAGGAAAGGAAGTCTACAGTTTTCTAGACAGCTTTTTAGGATATAATCAGGTAGCGATTGCTCCTAAGGACCAACATAAGATAGCCTTTGCAATTGAATGGGGAGTGTACGCATTTAGGGTTATGCCTTTTGGTCTAACTAATGCCCCAGCCACTTTTCAAACATTGATGTGACACGTGTTTAAGGAGTTTTTAAGGAAGAGCATGGACGTATATGTGGACGATTTATGTATCTATTCAGCTATACGATCAGAACATATCCCAGAACTAGGAAAGATTTTTGCCAAATGTCGACAATATAGAGTATGTCTTAATCCCGAGAAGTGTGTATTCATGGTTCGACAAGGAAAGATATTAGCACACATTGTCTCTAAAAATGGGATTTCCATAGATGAAGACAAAATCAAAGTGATTCTGGATTTCCCGAGACCAAAGACTGCTAAAGAAGTGCAAGCATTTATGGGACATTGTGGATACTACCGTAGATTTATACACATGTATGCCATAATTGCTAGACCTATGTATGCATTATTGTCTCAGTTTAATTGGACGGAAGAATGTGAAAAGGCCTTCAACGAATTAAAGAGTCCGTTGAGTTCAGCACCAATCCTTAGAGTTCCTAATTGGAATAAACCATTTCACATTCATGTTGATGCTTCCAAATTTGCCATTGGATGCATCTTAGCGCAGCCAGTAGATACAGGGAAGTTAGACCACCCTATAGCCTATGCCAATAGACAATTGAATCAAGCGGAGCGCAATTATACCACTACGGAGTGAGAAGGTTTAGGAATGATGTATGTAGTTAAGAAGTTTCAACACTAGTTATTGGAAAACAAATTCAAATTCTTCATCGATCGTCAAGCTCTACTGTACTTAGTCAATAAGCCTTGTAATACAGGACGACTAGTACGATGGTTTCTATTGTTGATGGAATTTGATTTTGAAGTAGTAGTCAAGAAAGGGAATACACACATTCGAGCAGATCAGCTATCAAGAATGACCCACGGAGAACCCCCAGATGATCTACCAGATACTTATCTTTTCAATCTTGAAGTATGTCCACAATGGGTATAAAAGTTGATCCCTATCCTCACATATGGACCTAAACATGGGATCACAACAAACAGAGACCAAGAATTATGGAAGACTAAAAACCTCCACATCATTGCTGGAAGTTTATATCATCAAGACTCAAGTGGGTTACTCATGAGATGCGTGGAAGAGAGGAATAAGAGATGTGGCTTCAAAAAGCACATGTAAACCAATGGAAAACTCATTTAAACATGAATGGAACTTGGCAAACACTGAAGAGATTAGGCATATATTGGCAAACCATGCAGAGGGATACACATAACTATGTATCTACCTACCCAATTTGTCAAGAACGAAGGCCAGAAGAGAACTCTACTCTATGTTACTCCACATTAGTACCTAGATGGAGTGTGCCTCTAGTAAAATTCTTGAAGACCCAAGAGCACCCAGAAGGAGCTACTCTAGCAAGAAAACGTGCTCTCACAGAGCAGAGCAAAGACTATGCTCTTGTAGGAAAATAGCTCTTCAAGCAAGGAAGAGACAATCATCTACGAATGTGCATTCATGAAAACGAGTATCTTTCTGTCTTAGAGATGGCGCATATAGGAGCTACAGGAGGACATTTTTCTGCAGATAAAACTGCAAAAATGATTCTCTTCGCAGGAATTTGGTGACCAACTCTACATCAAGATGCAGCCACCTAAGTCTAAAGATGTGATACCTATCAACGAACAAAATATCCTATTAGAAGAGATGAAATGCCATTGAAACCCATAATGAGCACCAGAGCCTTTACTAAATGGGGTATATACTTTGTAGGACCTATCAGTCCACCAGCCAAAGGTTCTCATGCGGAGTACATAATTGTAGCGATGGATTATTTGACCAAATGTGTAGAGACCAAAGCAACCAAGAAAAACGATGCGAGGACTACGGCTAAGTTTCTCTTTGAGCACATATTCACTAGGTTTGGATTGCCTATAGAAATTGTGAGTGATAGAGGCATACACTTTGTGAATGAAGTAATAGAAGCCCTAATGAATGAATTCTTAGTGATTCATAAGAAATCAGCCCCATATAGCCCACAAGCCAATGGATAGGCTGAAAGTTCAAACAAAATCTTAGGTACAGTCCTCACTAACATTGTTAACAATGGTAGATCTGATTGGGATAAGCAATTACATCATGCTTTATTGTTGGTGTGTGAAACACCACAAGAACTAAACTAATGTGGTATTAGAAGACCTCCATAACCATCATTAGCTTAGCAAACCTCTAAATATGAACCTTCAACTCTGAACTTAGTGAAAATCAAAAATTTCACTTCACAGAAATCTGCGCCTCTTCTTCAAGCTTTCAATATGACCTGTATCAACTTGATCTTTGCAAATTCTTCTGATCATTTGCTAAGAAAGGTTCTTGCTAATGTTCAGTAACACATAACAAGCAAAACTTTCAAGCAATAACTTCAAAATCTTCTGATTTTGTACCAAACTTTCCACTATGTCTGAAAACTGGAAATTGACTTCATCGATTTGACATACCTCCACTCTTAAGTTGATTTCTCTGAGTATGCGTCCCGTTTCTTAAAGATCTTTTGACCAAATGTAGTTGAGGATAGTAGCTTTCAAACGAGCTATCACTTACCAAAAACTTTACACTGTGCTTCGAGATCTGACCTTTAGAAGATCAGTCAAATGTGCGCCAGAAAAGTCGTAACTGTCAACTACCTTACACAGTCATATGAAATGACTTAGAACTCAAGTACAAGAGGAATTAGACTCAATCCTTCTACACAAACATGCGTTGATTATCAGAGAAGATGTGTACAAAATGGCTTGGCCTAATTTTGCTCACAGCCATGGAAAACTCTCTCAGACTCAGAAGTTTTCTCTCACCATCTCTCTCAGAAAAATACGACTTTTCTCTACTCACTCAGATTACAAAATTGAATTCTCTCATACATGTTTCTGACTCAAATTAACTTATATACCTATGGTTTACATTCTTCTAGACTTGAACTCGTAAGTTCCAAAGATCAAATACAAATCTAGACTCTAATTTTGCACTAATTTACAATAATGAAATTGTCCCTTCACTTAGGCTTGATTTTCTGTAAGTCTTTTCTTCACTTCTTCTTTCCTCCATCATATGTCTTCATATGTCTTTATATATCCATGCCTAATTAGTGAGTGAAGCCCCAACAGCTCCCCCTCAATCACTAATTAGCATAATTTGACTTCTTCACATAATCTTCTTCTCTTTTATTCCTGCCATCTCCTTGAACCTATTTGTCTTCACTCCATCCAAGCTCTTTGTCATAATATCTGCAATCTGATCTTTTGTAGAAGTGTACACCACTTCAATCTCTTTCTCCATTACTTTTTCTCTAAGAAAATGATACTGTATCTCTATGTGCTTTGTCCTTGCATGAAATACAGGATTTGCTGCAAGATATAAAGAACTCATGTTATCTCCATGAATTATGGGTATACCTTGATCAATTCCCAAGCTTTTGAATAATGTCTGCATCCATATGACTTCCTTTGCTGCTTCCACAAGTCCTTTGTATTCAGCTTCTGTTGATGATAAGGCCATTGTGTGTTGTTTCTTTGAACACCAACTCACAAGCTTATCTCCAATGTATATCATGTAGCCATGAGTAGACCTTCTGTCATCTTGACTTCCTGCCCAATCTGAATCACTATAGGCTCTCAATCTTATATCTGATGTAAAAGGATAATACAATCCTTCTTTCAAAGTCCCTTTGATATATCTAAGAACTCTTTGACCTGCAATCCAATGTGGATCCTTTGGACAATGCATGAATTGAGAAAGAACACCAACTGCATAACTAAGATCAGGCCTTGTTAGAGTTGCATAAATCAAACTTCCCACTAAAGATTGATACTTCCTCATGTCTTTGAATTCTGCACCATCATATCTACTGAGTTTGTGATTGACCTCTAGTGGTGTAGATGCCTCTCTGCAATTCTCCATGTTAAACTTCTTTAGAAGATTCAAGAGATACCTTTCTTGTGATACATAAATACCATGCTCTCCATAAGTGATTTCCATTCCAAGAAAATATGACAATTTTCCTAGATCACTTATCTTGAATTCCTTCTCAAGTAGCTTCTTCACCTCCTTGATTCCTTCATTTGAGGTACCTGTAATTATAATATCATCTACATAGATACAAATGTAGATCATACCTTCATCTGTTCTTTTGATAAGTAAACTTGCATCTGCCTTTGAACTTTGATATCCAAGATCATTAAGATACTTTACAAGTCTAAAATTCCAAGCTCTTGGAGCTTGTTTCAAACCATAAAGAGCTCTTCTCAACCTGCAAACATAATTTGGAAACTTATGATCTGCAAACCCTTGAGGTTGCTCCATGTAAACCTCATCTGATATATATCCATTCAAAAATGCATTCTTAATGTCCAATTGACTCAATGTCCATCCTTTGGATGCTGCAATGGCAATGATTGTCCTTATGGTTGACATCTTTGCCACAGGACTGAATGTCTCATCATAATCTATGCCAAATGTTTGAGCATAGCCTTTAACCACCAATCTGGCTTTGTATCTGGCTATAGTTCCATCTGCATGCTTTTTAACTTTGTAAACCCATTTATTTCCAATCACTTTCTTACCATTAGGCTTTGGAACAAGTTCCCAAGTTTTGTTCTCTTCAAGTGCATCAAACTCTTCCTTCATTGCTATTTCCCATTGTCTCTTACCTTTTGCTTCATCATAGCTTTGAGGTTCTTCATCTTCCTTAACCATGTAAGCATAATTTTTCTGAGTCAAGTAAGAAGTGTCATATGAATACCTTGTAGGTTGCTTCCTCATTCTGGTTGACCTTCTTGGTTCACACTCTTCATGTATATCTGGATGTACTTCTTCATCAAATATTGGTCCATCTTCATTCCTTCTATATGATCCAACTCTTGATGTGCTTGCTTGCATATGTTCTTCATCTCCATCTATCTGCATATGTGACTTACCTCTTGCACTCCTTCTTATCTCTTCTTCAAATGTTTCAAGATCACATTCTTTATCTGCATACCAACTCTTTTGTTCATCAAAGGTTACATCTCTGGAAACAATAAAATGTTTAGTTAAAGGACTCCATAGTCTATAACCCATTTGCTTTTCATCATACCCAATAAACACATATTTTTCTGCCTTTGGTTCAAGCTTATGTCTGAGTTGTGATGGCACATAAGCATAGGCAATTGACCCAAACACTTTACAATGATCAAGTGTTGGTTTCTTACCCCACCAAGCTTCATAAGGGGTCATACCATTCAAACCTCCACATGGTAGCCTATTCACAAGGTATGTGGCTGTATTTACAGCCTCAGCCCAAAGATAATTAGGGCAATTCTTTTCCTTTAGCATTGCTCTTGCAAATTCAACCAATGTTCTATTTCTCCTTTCTGCCACCCCATTATGTTGAGGTGTGTACCTGCAAGTTATCTCTCTCTTGATACCTGCATTCCAAAGATAGTCATTAAACTCTTGGGAGAAGTATTCTCCCCCTCCATCAGACCTTAGCCTCTTGAGTTTTTGACCTGTAACTCTTTCTGCATAAGCATGAAAATGTTTGAAGGCTCCAAAGACTTCTGATCTTTCCTTTAGAACATAAAGGGTTATCCACCTTGTAGCATCATCAATAAACAAAACATAATACCTAGATCCATTTATTGAACCTTCTTTTGTTGGCCCCCATACATCTGTATGTATGAGTTCAAGCAAATCATCATGCTTGAAACCTTTCTTCTGAAATGGTTGTCTATGAGCTTTTCCCATCTGACAAGCTTCACACTTATATATCATATGTTGATTCTTCACATTTGGTAGTCCCAATACAGATTGATTCTCCACCAAAGTTTTGATTCCTCTTTCATTGAAGTGTCCCAATCTTTTATGCCAAAGATCTAACTCTGTAATTACTTCATCACCATGTGTGATTACGGCTTGACCAACATTTCCTTGCACTTTGAGAGTAAAAAGTCTACCTTCCTTCTTACCACAAACAATGGGTTTGTATGCATCCTCTGGATCTTCAACAAATACCCCTTCATTTGTAAATCTGACTTGAAAACCTTTCTCCACTATTTGTCCAACACTAATCAGATTCTTTGGTATTGTTGGAACATACAAAACATTTGTTAATAAATCAGCTCCACTCCTGCACTTCACTTTTCCAATTGAATGCACACTATGCTTTGTATTGTCACCTGTTTGTACTGTATGACTTGAATTTCCTTCTTCCAATTCTGACAACAATTCTATATTACCTGACAAATGATTTGAACAACCAGAATCAATATAAAATACCTTGAGATCCTCCTTCTCTGATGAACTTATTGAATTCATCATCAATGTTGTATGGTTATCATTCTGTGTATCATTTGCATAATTATAATATGTGGTGTTGTATGATTGGTTCTGATTCCAATTTCTACCACCACCTCTTCCATAACTTCCTCTTGAATTCTGTCTTCCTCTTTGAAATTGATTCTGAAACCTTCCACCTCTTCCTCTGCCATTGTTGTTCTGATTTTGGCTTGCTCCTTGTTGATTGTGCCAACAATCATATGCTAGATGATTGTTCAATCCACAAATCCAACATGTCTTCTTGTTATTGTTCTGATTACCTCTACCTCTTCCATTTCCTCGACCTTTACCTCTGCCAAAACCTCTTCCTCTTGCATAATTTGCTTGAGTTGTTGATTCTTCTTCATCCTTTGCCTTTCCTTTATCTCCTTTCTTTTTATTCTTCACATACATTGCAGAGCTTTGACCTTTGTCTCCATCTGACTTCAAGTCTTGCTCAAATGTGAGCATCAATCCAAGTAATTGATTCAGTTCTGGCACATAATGGTTTAATGAGAGTTCTGTTGAAAGTACAAAGGGCTTCCATCTCTCATCACCTCTTAACCCTGCAAGTAATTGTGCTATCAGCCTATGATCTTCAATATCCTCATCAATGGATCCAAGGCTATCTGCCAAGTCCTTCATCTTAGTGACATAATCACTAATGCTCTGATTTTGCTTTTTCTTGAATGTGGTGAACTCTGACCATAAGCTAGTTTTCCTAGCTTTAGTAGTGTTTTGGAAGTGGTCTTCCAAAGCATTCCAAATATCTTCAGCTGTTTCTAAACCTCTGATGTGTGGCAACAAATAATCTGTAATAGTGTTGTATATATAAGCTCTTGCACTTGCATCTCTCTTCTGCCATAGCTTCAAAGCTTCTAGCTCTTCCTTTCTTGGATGACTTTCATCTTCAAATTTAGGCTTCTCCTCTTCACCCGTCACATATACCATTAGATCCTTACTCATAAGTAAGGCCTCCATCCTCATTACCCAAGCAGGATAGTTATCTCTGTCCAATTTGTCAATGGACACATGATCTGCCATGGTATCCTTGCTTCTGCTTCAACCTGTAAGTATAAAGTTAAAGAATAATACCTTTTGTAGATCTTTACCCTTGGAAGTAACTTCGAAACAATCTTTTGATGACTTTTGTTGTTGAACACCTCAGCTTTCTCCTTCTTTGACAAAGAACTCTTCAAATCTTCTTGTATATGCTCTCCCTTTACTCTCGAGGACCTTATCTGCTCTGATACCACTTGTTGGTGTGTGAAACACCACAAGAACTAAACTAATGTGGTATTAGAAGACCTCCATAACCATCATTAGCTTAGCAAACCTCTAAATATGAACCTTCAACTCTGAACTTAGTGAAAATCAAAAATTTCACTTCACAGAAATCTGCGCCTCTTCTTCAAGCTTTCAATATGACCTGTATCAACTTGATCTTTGCAAATTCTTCTGATCATTTGCTAAGAAAGGTTCTTGCTAATGTTCAGTAACACATAACAAGCAAAACTTTCAAGCAATAACTTCAAAATCTTCTGATTTTGTACCAAACTTTCCACTATGTCTGAAAACTGGAAATTGACTTCATCAATTTGACATACCTCCACTCTTAAGTTGATTTCTCTGAGTATGCGTCCCGTTTCTTAAAGATCTTTTGACCAAATGTAGTTGAGGATAGTAGCTTTCAAACGAGCTATCACTTACCAAAAACTTTACACTGTGCTTCGAGATCTGACCTTTAGAAGATCAGTCAAATGTGCGCCAGAAAAGTCGTAACTGTCAACTACCTTACACAGTCATATGAAATGACTTAGAACTCAAGTACAAGAGGAATTAGACTCAATCCTTCTACACAAACATGTGTTGATTATCAGAGAAGATGTGTACAAAATGGCTTGGCCTAATTTTGCTCACAGCCATGGAAAACTCTCTCAGACTCAGAAGTTTTCTCTCACCATCTCTCTCAGAAAAATACGACTTTTCTCTACTCACTCAGATTACAAAATTGAATTCTCTCATACATGTTTCTGACTCAAATTAACTTATATACCTATGGTTTACATTCTTCTAGACTTGAACTCGTAAGTTCCAAAGATCAAATACAAATCTAGACTCTAATTTTGCACTAATTTACAATAATGAAATTGTCCCTTCACTTAGGCTTGATTTTCTGTAAGTCTTTTCTTCACTTCTTCTTTCCTCCATCATATGTCTTCATATGTCTTTATATATCCATGCCTAATTAGTGAGTGAAGCCCCAACATTTATGGGCATTCCGAGTAGCCTACAAAACAGCCATAGGAAGTACTCACTTTAACCTAGTGTACGGATAGAGTGCCATCTTGCCCATTGACTTCTTAGTACCTACTCTCAGAGTAGCAACAAATTACGAGTGGACTAGACATGAGTTATCCACTCAATTGGATCAAATAGAAAAGTTACACGAAACAAGATTACAAGCTGTGGCAGGAATTTACGCTGCAAAAAGGCAACAGAAGGCATATTTTGATGCTCATATTAAAGATAAAAACCTGAAAGAAGGAGATTTAGTTTTGGTGTATACTTTGAAGCAACATGCAAAAAAACTACAAAAAGGAGGATATGGGCCCTTGATAATCAATCGTATATCTATCAGCGGAGCTATCAGCCTAGCAACCCTAGATGGAGAAGTATTGCTAAACTATATAAGCGGTTGTTGAGTCAAAAAATATTTAGAGCCATTGACAGAAGAGATAATGTCACGACTATTAATGAGTAAAAATAGACGCAAGGAGGAAGAAAGAGTACAAGAAGCGAGACAAGAAGCTCTAGAATGAATCAAGAAATGAAAAGAATGGATGAGAGGGAGCGATGAGGGATATGAACAAGGAGATGAACTCATTCCAATGGCTAATTTTAGAGCCTCTGAAAACCTAGGGCAGCAAACAAAGGAGCCATATTTGAATTTGGGTGTTGGATCGGAAGAGTACCACTTGGTGGATGCTCTCATTGACAGAGGAGCAACCGTAAGCTGTATCAAGTCTTCATTGACCCATAAACTCAAGGGAGAAAGGCACAATTGATTGGAATAGGAGGAAAAGTTACTACCGAATGTAAATGTGGATTCCCAAATCATGTGCACAAATGACAATCATTAAAAGGGACATGTCAAGATACAAGGAGAATCAGCACGATCTGAAGACAAACCTACAGGAAACAAACACCTACAGGATATTGCAGGAGCCAAAATACAAAACAAAACACATTCAAAGATTCAAACATCAGACAAAGCAGAGGTACAACGTGAGAAGCACAACATTCACCAGAAATGTTGGAGAAACGGTCTATCCCAGTTGAGTAAAGCAGATTTGGATGCCGATAGGCAAAACAATCTATCCTCATCGACCAAATGATTCAGTTTGCACACATTTTGAGTTACAAGAGTCCAAAGTATGCATAATAGGGCCACATTACAAGGCCGTGCATTTCGGCACCTACTTCTTCTACTATTGGATAGCGAAGCACATTTCCCTCTTAGGGAATAGGAGATCACTTGTACAATAATTTCAACAAAAAATAACTCATACGACAATAAAAGCTTCGGCTAGGTACTAATGCTTTTGTTTTCTGTTAAAAAAATTGAAAAAATATGAAGAAAATTCCAAGTATTACCTTTCTCACACCCACGAGAAAGAAACGACTCACATCACTCGGAGAATTGCAAAATTTAGGGAGGATAAGTAAAGGATAACTCTTAGTACCAACTTTCCACTGATTACTGGTATGTAGTGAGTGTAGATGGCATCTTCTAATTCCGAGGCTACACAAGAGGATGAGGTCCTGCTTCTCCCCTTGGAATCAGTTACTAAGGCAAGAGGTCATTGGTTTCTTGATGATCAACCAGTGGTACAACTTTTTTCATGGCCACCATTAAGATTATGGATAGGATCACTACTTTCCAATCATGTCACAAGATTTCAGACTATAATACAAGGATTACCAACAATTACAGATGTCTAGACAAGGGCTCGCATTGATGCATTCCTACGAGTGCCTATATATTTGCAAGATTTACAGAGATGCACACAAGTTATGAATACACTCCAGTCTGCATTAGATAAGCCGTCAATCCCAGAAGCAAAAGTGCTCGATAAAGTTGGTGCATGGAAAACAATTCGATTCAATCATGAAATCATCAACAAAGCTTTTGGTTGGGTCAGGACGGACTCACTAATGTCAAAGACAAATGTCATGATCCAAAAAAGCGAACCTTTCTGGAGATAAACAGAATAGATATAGAAGAATCGGTTCGATTGGTGCATCAACATTTTTGTTTTCCCTGTATGCACAAATATACAATGCCTCAGAAAATCGTATTGCAATGGCTTTCCCATGCAATAAGGCAAGTTGGAAATAAAGTAAATCTTACTCCATATATTCAAGACTGCCTATTCGAAGCTAAGAAGAAGTGGAGTCAAAAGAAGTTTTTGAATGGGAGTTCAGCATTAACCTTGCTAATCTATGAGGCACTTGAGACGAAAGACTGTCTACGTGTGATGCCAACCTCCATCGAAATGGAAAAATATGTAAAGTCAGCTACTGTTCCAAAGAAAAAGAAAATGATAATTTCCATCGAAGAAGTGGGAACTAGTTCCAAGAAACCCATGCGAGGGACTAAGCGCACTAGGGAAGAAGCTATGCTACACGTGGCACAAGGGAAAGATGTTACCACAGGTGAACAAACAGCCATGGATACGCAACAACAGATGATGAAAACAGATGCAGATTATGACAAGGCCATGCGGGAAAAGAACCAATTCCAAGTAATGAGTGAGCAATTGTCTGCACAGCTGATTCAGACCCAACAAGATGTTTCAGCTAAGGAAACGGAAATAACCCCAGTCAAAGGCCAATGCAATACATTAATGGAGCAGAATCACAAACTCTAGGAATAATTGATGGACTTACAAAGACAACATGAAGCAAGTGAAGCAGACAAAGAGAAAATGAAAGCTAGAAGCAATCTGCTAGAAACACAACTAAAAGCATACATGGAGGAAAATGATAACTTACGCAGCAGGAAAAAAGAATTGATGAAGGCATTGCTCTATGACCAACCTATAGAACAACAAAAGACAACAACAACTGAGCAAAAGGAAGTGAACGACCAAATAGAAAAATATGAAGATTTGTTAAACAAGAGCAGGCCCTAAAAGAAGAATGGGAACGCAGGTATATCGATGAAACCAATGAGCTCAAAAAACAACTGCAAAATGTAAATGCCAAACTCGTAGTGAGCTATAGTGAAAATGTAGATCAAATAGTAGAAATTGGAAATGAGCTTGTCACTCTAGCACAATGGTGAGTACCAACGTGAGGAGATACACCTCATAAATGTCAATCCGTGGAGACGTGAGGACCGGTATGAAGACCACGAACAAGTGATGGCACAAGTGTGTGAGTGAAATCACACAAGCATGCACACACATACACACACACGCGTACAAGGTAAGAGCAAAGAGTGGAACAATGGAAAGCTTCGATTACCAAAGAGTTCTCTTACAAAACTGAAATCTACAACAAGCTCCCCTAAAAATGAGCTCTCTAGCCCTTTTTATAGTTTTTGAGTGGTTTTGGCCCTGTCCAGACCTAGTGTCCGGCCTAGTTAAAAATTATGTTCTAGGGCTTATTTGGGGGCTCAAACGGAATCTAAAAATTATGAAAATTGGTAGTATGATACATCTAATACTCCTCAAGCTCAAGGACTCCTTGGCTTGAACAAAATGGAGCTGTAAAAATAGAAAATGGTATTTACAATGATATTTAGTGATAAAAATCACTATTTTTATAGGGATTTCTTCTGAAAATTTGACATGTGAATCTTGGAGCTCCCTACTTGCTCCTTCTTCTGGTGTGTTCACTTCCTTGATGCGCTTCCATGCTTTGTCCTTGATCTTGAGCTGCAACACTCTCCCCCCTCTTGAGTCTGTCGTCCCTGACAGACCCTTGTTGTAGTGGTTGTGCCATGTATTACATTGAGAGGTTGTTCCATGTGTCAACAGCACCGGTCCATCGTTCCAATGCAGCTTGGTCATTTGTCTGGTTCTTCACTTTGTCATTGCTGTCTTTGCATGGACTTCTTCCTTGTATTCCAGTTTGCTACTGTCTTTGTGAGCTTTCAAAAATTGTGAGCTACTCAAAAGGGGTTATCACTGTGGATTATGAGTAACTCTCATGGTGCATTGCTTCTATGCTTGTTGTTGTCACCGTGATGTCCGCTGGTTCGTCCAAAGATGGGGTTCCATGTTTTCATGCCCAGTACTTGTAACCCAGAAATGATGATGGGTAAGTGCTTTAGTGCGTGGGTTGAACAAAATATGTGCCTTGTGCAAGGCCTTGTAATGTGGCCCTACGTATGCGTACTTGGAAAATGCATGGCAAGAAGTATGGTGCAAGAGATTGGGTCTTGAGCTAAGTGCTCAAGGGTATGCTGACGAAGAGGTTTCCTAATCGATAATGGTTATAGTGTTGTTGAAGTATACACGTCTTACCATGGTGAAGGGTCCGTTGATCTTCATCTCTTCGTGTTGTATCCCATCATGGTGTTTGACCATCGGCTTGTCCATTTGTTGATGGATGTCCTTCCTGAAAGTTCGCTGATGAGCATTTTCAAGCACAGTCCTCTTCTTTGCCCCTTTTTTTTTTTTTATATTTTATTTTATTTTATTTATGCACACGATGGCATCAAACAAGAAGAAAGAGGTTAGTATCAATAACATATTTTGCATGTGAAAACTGTGTCTCATGTGCCTGGGATTTCTCATTTGTGTCTATGCACGGCCATGTAAGGTGGCCCTATATTGATGCATACTTTGGAAATGCATGACCTGAATGCTGCAAACGACTGGGTTATGCCAAAGGCACATGGTTGCTGCTGGTTGAGGCTTTTGATGTTACTTGCATACTTGATGAATTCTTGGATTGGAGGTGTCTATTGGATCTCGAAATGATGTAATCCTCCGGATTGGAACCCATTTTGGAATAGGGTTGGGTATTGTAGAGATCACCTCAGGCCACTTCATCTTTGTATGCTTTCCAAACTTGGGTATCCCGTGTGGTTGGCCTTTTGGTTCTGGGGATGTTGTTGGTGCTTTTGGCTTCCAAACCCATAGCCTTGATGATTGCCTGCTTACTTTTGCAGAAGGGTTGGGTTTATCTTTGTTTGTTCTTTGTGTTTTGTTCTTTCCCTTTGCTTTCCTTGGCTTCTTTGTTGAGACCTTTTGCATGGTGGGGAGCATAGGCCGTTGTGTATGTAAGAGCTTCTTGGGTACCCACATCTGTAATCGCCCGTGTTGAGTTGTAGTTAATTTTTTAGGCACCCAAATTTGTACATGATTGTGGTCGGCCTTCTTTGATAGCTTCGGTATCCAAATTTGTTGGATTCTTCGTGCTTGAGCCTGTCGTAGGTGCTTGGTCCTTCTTTTTTCATGGTCGATCTGGTTGGGTGGGAATCTCTGAGGCAACATCATTGGTTGCACTCCTTTCTTTACCCAGATCTGCTTCATGCCCATAATTTCTTTCTTCTTGAATTCTGTCTGTCGAGTTGATATAGCAGATGTCATTTTTGCTTGCCTCCTTGGTTGGGTTACACTTGCATTAGTATGTGAAGGAGAAGGGAGGTGTACTGGCCTTTGAGCTTTGGCTTTCATGATTGAGTCCCTGTGCGTCAGAGGGTCGGTGACACACACAAAATTTTCTTTATGAAGATTAGTTTCAGGAGAACTCAGAGAATGTGTGACCTTTGGATTTGTGAGCATGCACTTGCCTAATTCTAATGTAATGCATTGTTCATGTACCCAAACTTGAAGAAGTTGACTTCTTAGGTTCAAGTTGACTGCATGGTCATAGATCCAATCTTGACCTAGGACAAGTGGCTCTGTAAGGTCTGCATCATGACACACTAGCATTTTGACTTTCATTGGAACATCTTGAAGGTAGATGGGAAGTTCCACCTCACCTAAACAAGGGGTTTCCACACCTCCCAATCCTATGAGATAGGCTTCTATAGGCTTGATGTCCAATTGTAGGTCTTGGCAGTATGAAAGTCTAACTGCACTAGTTGCTGCACCTGAGTCAATTAATGCTCTCACAGTCTTTGCATTCTTCCCTTGACCTACCGCTATGGTCACAAATGGACGTCGATCAATTATTTGAGAAGCAGTTAGGTCCGATTTTTGGCACATGTCCATGTGATATTTTGGAGCTTTTGTGTTGATCTCTAGGCCTAATCGTCGTAACTTATTTCTTCTGATGTGCTCTCTCGCCTCTGCTTGTGCTTCTTCTCTAACCCTTAACTCCTCTTCTTTTCGCTTCTTAGCAGTGTTGAGTCTCATTAGCATTTCCTCTGTAAGAGGTTCTTGATATAGCTTGACTCGACAACCACTGATATAGTTTGGTAAGACATCGCCTTCTAGTGTGGCCAATTGAACTGCACCGCTAGTAGAAATTCTATTAATGATCATGGGTCCATATCCTCTTTTTTCCAATTTACGGGCATGTTGCTTTAGTGTATAAACCAACACTAGGTCCCCCTCTTTCAAGCCTTTATCCTTGATATGTGCATCAAAGTATGCCTTTTGCCTTTTCTTTGCAGCATAGATGCCTGCCGCTGCTCGTAGCCTTGTCTCACCTAAGCGTTCTAAATCAAAGATCCTCGAGGATAACTCGTGTCCGTTCCAATCATTCTCTTGTGCTACTTTTAAAGTTGGGATTAGGAAATCCAATGGTAGTACAGCATTTTGTCCGAAGACCATCTGAAATGGGGTGGCATTGAGTACCGTTTTATAAGCAACTCGGTAGGCCCAAATAGCATGATGAAGTTGTTTGTCCCAATCAGAGCGTTTGTTATTTACGAGTTTTGTCAATACGTTACATAGGATCTTATTCGTGCTCTCAGCTTGTCCGTTAGCTTGTGGATGATAGGGGGCAGACTTCTTATGTATCACCAAGAACTCTTGGAGGAGATTTTCAATGACATCATTCAAGAAGTGTGTGCCTCTATCACTTACTAACTCTATTGGTAATCCGTATCTAGTGAACACATTCTCAAATAAGAACTTAGCTGTAGTTTGAGCATCGTTCTTTGTGGTGGCTTTGACTTCTACCCACTTTGTGAGATAATCCGTGGCTACAATAATGTACTCGGCATGGGAGTTTCTGGCTGGGGGGTTAATAGGACCTACAAAGTCTATGCCCCACTTCGAAAATGCACGTCCTCCCATCATTGGTCTCAAAGGCATCTCATCCTTTCTAATCGGATATTGTGTATGTAGCTCAATGATGAGTAGCACCTCCTTTAATGTCAATCCGGGAAGACGTGAGGATGGTATGAAGACCTCGAGCAAGTGGCGGCACAAGTGCGTGAGTGAGAAGCACACTAGCATGCACACACATACACACACACGCACACACACGGCAAGACAAAGAGTGAGGGTCAATGGAGTTTTTTAGATTACTTTCAAAATGCTCTTACAAGTTCGTTCCAATTACAATCTAACCTCAAAAATGAGCTCTCTAGCTCTTTTTATAGTTTTTGACTAGCTTTTGGCCCTGTCCAGACCTAGTGTCCGGCCTAGTTAAAAATTAGGTTCCAGGGCTTATTTGGGGGCTCAAACGAGATCTAAAAAATACGAAAATTGGTACGCAACTACTTCTAAGGCTCCTCAAGCTCAAGGACTCCTTGGCTTGCACAAAATGGAGCTACAAAAAGGTGAAATGATATTTACAATGATTGTTAGTGATAAAAATCACTGTTGTTGTAGGGATTTCTTCTAGTGATCTGCCATACATATCTTCGAGCTCCCTACTTGCTCTTCCTCCCTGCATGTCCATCTCTTGATTTGCATTAATGTCTTGAAAAAATATTGGCCTACTTGCCAGATCTTCTTTGACTGCCCTGTTTGCTTGTGCTGTCCCTTCGCTCTGACTCCCTTCTTTGACTTTCATGTCTTGTACGTCCTGGTGTACCAAGGCTACTGCCAACACCCCCCCCACTCTCGCGTCTGTCGCCCCTGACAGACCCTTGTCTAGCTGCTTTTTGGACGTAGTATTGTACAACATCGGCGGCGAGGTGGTGTTCTTCTAACCGGAGTCCCCTTGCTAGATCTGTCAGCAATGCATCCCAATTGACTGGCCCTGGGACATCTGGATGTGGCACCCGTAACTGTTCTGAGTGAATGGTTCGCTCCACAGCAAATAAATGGAGGAGATGTGAGGGTCTGGGTACAAATATTTCTGAGTGGTATTCCCAGAACCCTGTTATGAACATCTCTTCGAATGTTTGTTTAAAGCAGGCTGGGAGGTATTTTATTCTGGCGTGCCAAGCATATATCACCTCTATGGAAGGAGTGGTGCTCATGTCATAAACTAAATCTTGGTTTCCTGTAAGGAATCCGACGCCTGAGAAGTGTGGGTCCTGGATATTCTTGAATGTCCTGAATGTAATAAGCATTAACTCAAAAATTTTCATGCACATCTGGGCCATTACATCAGGGGTATTCCTTAATCGGATGCTCCAGTGCCGTATAGTGGAAATCATGTAATTGACGGTGGGAGGCCCTTGAGGGGGTGCTAGATAGACGTAGTTTAACCATTTGGCGCATCCCTTGATATTCTTGACTGCAATGGTAAACTCTGGCCATGTGCGTCTGCGGAGTACAGGAACATAACAAGGGTTATATTTAATAAAAAGAGGCATATTCGTCCAGGTGCAAACCATCTCCGGGTAGGTTTCGAGGAGTCGGATCCTCCAAGTGGGTTGATGAATGGATCCTTTTTGAGCGCTCGCTGGGATGTCATCTGGCCCAAATTGAGTAGCAAACGTTGGAGGTTTGCCACATCTTTGTTGGATTTCTGCATTATAGTCCGCCAGGAGTATACAATATGGCACGTATTGATCATCATTGGTTCCTATCCATCTATGGTGGGACATGCTGCGGAAGTATTCTGATTTAATAATAGTGTCCTCTATCTTTGCCATAGATTGGATTTGAACTGCCACTCGATCTTCATGAGTTGATGCCGTTTTCTCTAGTGTTTGGAGCCACTCAGGTACTTCAATTTCTAACGTATCCATTCCTTCTGCGGTTTGCTCACCACCTGGCATTGGCATAGGAACGTAAGGTTCCTCATACGTCTCATCTACCTCGATGGGTACCAAATCCTCGGGTTCTGGTTCGACAACTGGAGAGGGCTGCCTTTCGTGTGTGAGTAATCTTGCCTGTAATTCGGCCACCTGCTCTTTCAATGTCTTGACTTCCTCTGAAGTCGTGGTCGTTTCTGTGACTTTGGGTGCTGTCTGTTGCTCTTGGAGTTGATTGCGCAGCGCATCACGTTCCCTTTCCAAGTCATCATGAGCTTCTAATAGATCTGCATAGCTGTCCAAGATGGTCTTCATTGTCTCTGAGGGAACAGCTTTAAACTGTTCTGGATCAATTTCGTGTGGAGAGCCTTCCATTGCTGCTTCTAGATTTGCTTCATTTTGCTGCTGCAGTCTCTTGTTTTCTTCAAGGGCGGCCGCCATGTGTTTTCTGAGAAGCGCCAGGTTACACCGGACTTTGAGATTATCGGCTTGGTATACCTCGAGCAAAGCTTCTAGTTGTTTGACACCTGATTCTGTCGATGGTTGGGGTGCCGCCAATAATGTTTGGTGAGCCTGCTCAAGCGTCGTGTAGCGTTGATTCAGTTCTGCATTTTCTGTTTGTAGAATGTGAAACTGTCTTTGTAAGTTCTGATGGTGCGTGTCCAGTTGCTGATACCGGTTGTCCAGAGCTTTGTACTCATTCTGGAGCTGGTATACACATTGGTTTAATGCTAAAAATATGTTATTTACATTAAATAATGCTGGGAGGGGTGAAGATGCAGGGGGAATGGGGGCGGGAATGGGAGAGGTGAATGATGTGGATGTAAGCGGAGATGTGGGTGGAGGGGGTATGGGTGAGGAAGGTGACATGGGGGGAGGAAGCGGTGCTGTGGCTGGTGATGTTTCCATCGTGTCAACTGTTTGAGTGACGGTGTAGATGGGAATCGTGGGTGGAGTGGAGGTGACATCAGTGAACAGGGTGGTGAAGGTGGGCATGGTGACTCCCCCGAATTGGATTCCCGGGGAGAGTGGGATGCCCATGACAATGGTAGTGGTAGTGGATGTGGTAGTGCTAGTGTCCTGTGGTGGAGTGAATTGTGCAGTGTGAGGTGGGGATGGTGGTGACAACGGTGCTTCGTGATATTCTTCTGCTTGCGCTGACTCGCCTGGTGCTGATGTATTGATGTGAATTTGCTTCCCGGACCTCCTGGGACGAGCAGGAACCCTTTTCTCAAACTTGTGAATGTAGGCCACTGCCTCATGAATGGCCTCGTCCAGTCCTACGGCGTCGGCATGAAGGTTCATGGACTCAATGAACAACTCGTCCACACCTTCCTCAGCTAGCAAGTCGTTCATGAGTCTTTTGCCCTGTTCTAGAGACATCTGATGCTGTTCCTGAACCAGTCGCATGGTTCGATATAGTCTCTTGATTTGTGCCGAATATGCTGGGGCACTTGCTAACTCGGAGAGTTCGTCATATTCTTGATGTTGTTCTTCGTCGGCTTCTTCTTCGTCTCCTCCTGCCTCTTGTTCATCTACATCGACTTCTACAACTTGTGGTTGGGTGGGGGCCGATGTTGTTTGGGGTTGTGGTTCCTGAGCTCGCGCTGCTTCAGCTTCGAGGTTAGAGTCATAGATTAATCTGGCAATTTCTTCATCCGTGAGGTCCTCAAGAGTAAATCCCTGTGGAAATTCCAAATCGGATGGAATGGGTGGAAACACCAGATTAGGCCCCTCTGTGCTTGGTCTCGGTAGCCGGATTGTGAATGGCCTAACTCGTCGTGTCTGGGGAGGGGTGATTTCTGGTGTAGTGGTAGCTCCCCTTGGTTGAGCACAGGGTAGTTGGACTCCCCCCCTCATCTTCTTTGATGGGGGACCTGCTGCTGATAATCTTCTCTGGAATTCTTGGACTCGGGACCATACGAGTGCCCGCTGAACAGGCACGTCATAAGCCAAGCATCTATAAATTATTCTGGTTAGAGCACAACACCCGTGGAGCACATTCTTCTGTTTCTTGTTCCACCTTTGATGCGCTAGGTGGATCTGATCGATGATCCAGTGGGGCACATTGATGGGAAGGCTTTCTGTTTCTGCTAGATATAAACTGAACCATATTTTTTTCGGGGGCATTGTGAATCGTTCCTGGGCGGGGAAAGCAAAATGTTGCATGATGGTTCGCAGGTGCAGCGCAATGGTAGGTGTCATCGCTACCATATCCTTCAACTTGTTAAGATCCTTGTGCTTCATTCGACCTGGGACCATGGTTTCCTTTTCTGTTGGGATGTGCATGCCATACATGCCCAATGCTTCTCTTACCAGATTGAGGGTCAACTTGAATCTTTTAAGCTCATTACCCGGCAGCAGTGATGGCAACACAAAGGTGCTGTCGCCTCCTTTGGCCCTGCTTGGCGTGATGGTACTGATCAGATATGAACATCATAAAAAATCCGGCTTTGGTAAGTGAGTCCTGAAATAACTGTCCACCCCCGCTTTGATCCAAACCGATCTCATTACTTCGGCATTTTGATAGCTTTCAAACTCGCGTGTGAAAAAGTGGTATCGACCCCATTTGCCATTGAATTCCAATTCCGCTTCCCAGAAATAGGTTCCATCGCCCAGTGGTCCAGCAACATCACTGAACCAATGCGCATGCTTACCTACTTGAGAAGTGTGTCCTTGAGGAGGATCCTGGATGGGGAGCACATGCACTGCTTGAAGCTCTTGCGGTCTTGCGGTGAGACGTGGCTCAAGGAGAAGTGTTTCTATGTCCACAATCTGGGCACCAGATCCGGCTTGAGAACTGGTACCTGCTTCTGCCATGGCCCTGTTTGCTGGTTGGTTCTGTGAGAATATAGAACCAAGTGTTAACATCGTAATGGACAGAATAAATTTGTGTTGTCCCCGTTACAACATTAACATGAGGTGGATGGTGAGTTAGTGGTTAGTAAGTGCATGAAGACAGTGTGTGTAGTTAGTGCTTGTGTTGTCCTAGGAGACTACTGCAGTTAATAAGTGGGCATGAATTTACAAATTGGGGTCGGGGGGTTTATTACAGGCCCTAGGCTGCCAAATGCAGTGAATGGGCTTTGTTTTCGGTTTCGGAGAGTCTCTAGAGAGCTTCCTCGGTGTCGTGGTTTGAAAACGAGGCCTTTTTGGGATCCATTTACAATTGATCACATGCACGCTCTTGGGTCTTGGTGTGTTCTTGAGCGTTGAGAACGAGTGAATACTGGTAGTATGCGTAGTTGCGTTATGCCGTTTAGGTTGTGGTCTCAGCGTAGCTACTTGTGCCATCAAGCAAGCCTTAGGCACCCAAATTTGTCTTGATTGTGGGCTAGCCTTCATCAACTTCTTGGGCACCCAAATATATTTCACATTAGCAGAAGAACTTCCGAAAGACTTCTTATTAGCGTCGTGTTGTTGGTTACTAATAAGAGGCTTTGCCCGTGTAGTTGACGGTGGTGCACCCGGTTGTTCGCCTTTCCGCACCCACACTTTTTTCACTTGCTGGGACATTTTGCTGCGTAGGTACTTTGGATCCCCGACATAGGTAGTACTCTGCTTCTTCGGCCTGTGATCCACCTGGGGTTGTTGCCTTCTTCTGGCCTTTGGAAAAGAAGGGAGTTCCTTTGCATCCCGGACTCCTTTTTTGCGAATATCCTTCCTCTGCAATACATAGTTTTGGACAAGAACAGCATGGTCATCTTCATGTGTACCCCTGGAAGGACCAGGATTCTGTGCCTTTCCTAGTTCCTTGAGTGCTCCATTGTCTAATTCTACTGTAACTCGACTATGATTGATCCAAACCTGGAGAAGTCCACTTCTTAGGTTTAAATTGACTGCTTGGTCATAAATCCAATCTTGACCCAAGACAAGAGGTTCAGTGAGATCCTCATCCTGACACACTAGTACTTTAACTGTCATTGCTTCATCATGAATGTAGAGGGGAAGTTCCACCTCGCCCATACAAGGGGTTTCCACGCCTCCCAATCCTATAAGATATGCCTCCACAGGATTGACAGTTAACTGTAACTCTTGACAGTAAGACATTCTAACAGCACTAGTGGCTGCACCTGAGTCAATCAAGGCTCTTACAGTCCTTGCACTTTTTCCTTGTCCTATATCTAGGGTTACGAAAGGACGTCGATCAGTTATCCTAGGTGAGCTGGTTCCTGCGACTTCACACATTGCCATATGATATCCTTGATCTGCATAGTCATTTGTCCTAGGCTGCTCTCTACCTTGCCTTCGTAATTTCATCCTTCTGATGCGTTCTAAAGCTTCTGCTTGAGCTTCTTCTCTAACTCGCTTTTCTTCCTCTTTGCGTTTCTTAGCAGTGTTGAGTCGGCTGAGCATTTCCTCCGTGAGGGGTTCCTGGTACAACTTGACTCTGCAACCGCTAATATAATTTGGGAGAACATCACCCTCTAATGTGGCCAATTGTACTGCTCCGCTTGTGGAGATCCTATTGATGATCATAGGTCCATAGCCTCTCTTTTCTAACTTCCTCGCGTGTTGTTTGAGTGTATAGACTAGGACTAGATCTCCTGCTTTCAAGCCTTTATCCTTCACATGGGCATCGAAATATGCCTTCTGTCTCTTCTTGGCTGCATATATTCCTGCAGCGGCTCTTAGTCTTGTTTCCCCTAATCGTTCAAGGTCAAAGATCCTAGAGGAGAGTTCGTGACCTGTCCATTCGTGCTCTTGTGCTACTTTCAACGTAGGAATCAGGAAATCCAAGGGTAGCACAGCATTTTGAAACGAATACCATCTGAAAGGGGGTGGCTTGGAGTACCGTTTTGTAGGCAACTCGGTATGCCCAAACAGCATGGTGCAGCTGTTTGTCCCAATCAGAGCGTTTAGTGTTCACTAATTTCGTCAATACATTGCATAAAATCTTATTAGTGCTCTCAGCTTGTCCATTAGCTTGAGGGTGATAAGGGGCAGACTTCTTGTGTATTACCAAGAATTCTTGGAGTAGATTTTCAATTACTTCATTCAAAAAATGAGTGCCTCTATCACTTACAAGCTCTATAGGTAGTCCATATCTCGTGAATATATTCTCAAACAAGAATTTGGCAGTTGTTTGAGCATCGTTCTTGGTTGTAGCCTTTACCTCTACCCACTTGGTGAGATAATCTGTTGCCACAATGATGTATTCCGCATGAGAACCCTTAGCTGGGGGATTAATAGGACCTACGAAGTCTATTCCCCACTTAGAGAATGCACGTCCACCCATCATAGGTTTCAGTGGCATCTCATCTTTGCGTATAGGATACTGAGTCCTCTGACAGACATCACACCGTTTCACATAGGTATGTGCATCCATGTGAAGGGTTGGCCACCAGAAACCCGCAAATAGAATTGCTTTGATCACCCGATCTGGTCCAAAGTGTCCTCCTGCTACACCTTGGTGGGTAGTTTCCAAGATCTTAAGATATTCACTCTCATGGACACACAGTCTCAGGTAACCATCCTTACCGCGTTTGTATAGATTATCACCAATGAGTGAGTAATCCTGGGCTTCTTGTTCTAAACTCCTTTTCCTAGCTAGAGTCATGTCTGGAGGGAATGTGTTTGTCCTCAAGAATGATACTAGAGGTTCACTCCAATCTGGCACAATGGATACTTGATAGAGAGTGGCATGTTCCACCGGTGGTTTAGTGCAACAGATTGGGCATTCCTTGCACAACTTTTGGACATCTGCTTCCATAGTTGGCCAATGCACTCCGAATCTCTTTAGAGTCTGTAAAGTTCGTTGCTTTGAGTGGTGTTGCTCTAACGCACCTACATGTGCTAATTGCAACCATTTAGCGTACTCATCCTCTTCTACGCAACAAGCCAAGATCCCTTGATCTGTGTGCTTGTACATGCTTCCTGCCATGATGTGGTATTTTTGGGCTTTTACAACCTCTCTGTTCCGTGTGTTTACCACTGGATGGTTAGGCCCGTATGTCAATACTGGTACCAATGGCTTAGCCCACTGCGGTATAACTTCCAAATTAAACAAGTAAGCATCAGGAAGGTCATCTGACACTCCTTGTGGGGCTTCTCCCGATGTGAGCCTAGAGAGATGATCTGCTCTCAAGTGAGTCCTACCTTTTCTTACCACAACCTCAAAGTCATATTCCATTAGCAAGAGAAACCATCTCACTAATCTTCCTGTATTGCATGGCTTGTTTACGAGATATAACAATGCCTGATGATCAGTAAAAAATTTAAACTTATTTGCAAGCAAATAGTGCCTAAATTTCTTGACTGCATATACCATGCCTAATCCTTCGCGCTCTGTAGTGGTGTAATTCCGTTCAGTCGCATTCAATTGTCTACTGGCATAGGCAATTGGAAGATCCATATTACCTTCACCAGTAGGTTGTGCAAGCACACATCCAATAGCATAATTGGATGCATCAACATGAACATGGAATGGCTTATTCCAATCTGGTGTGGTCAAGATTGGTGCTGAACATAATCTTCGTTTAAGTTCTTGGAAGGAATTCTCACATTCATCCGTCCACTCAAAGTTAGTCAGAAGTCCGTACATGGGCTTTGCAATGACAACATACATGTGTATAAATCGTCGATAATAACCACAATGCCCCATGAAAGCTTGTACTTCCTTGACATTCTTTGGCCTAGGTAGCTCTGCTATGGCTCTCACCTTTTCTTCGTCGGTAGATATGCCATTCTTTGACACTATGTGTCCTAGGATCTTGCCTTGCCTGACCATAAAAACGCACTTTTCTGGGTTCAAGCAGACTTGGTATTCTCTACATTTGTCAAAGATTTGTCTGAGTTCAGGAATATGGGTTTGTCTAACATTGGAATGAGCACAGAGATCATCAACGTAGACTTCTAAACTCTTCCTCAGAAACTCCTTAAACACGTGGCACATCAGCCTTTGGAAGGTAGCTGGTGCATTGGTAAGCCCAAATGGCATTACTCTAAAAGCAAAGATGCCCCATTCTGTGGCAAAGGCTGTCTTATGCTGATCCTCTGGAGCTATGGCTACTTGATTGTAACCCGAAAATCCATCGAGGAAGCTGTACACTTCCTTGCCTGCCACTCTTTCTAAGAGATGTTCTGTGATGGGAAGCGGATAGTTATCTCGAATCGTGGCGGCATTAACCTTTTTCAAGTTAATGCACACACGCAGCTTGCCATTCTTCTTGGGCACCACTACGATGGGGGATACCCATTCAGTGTGCTCAATTTCATAGATAAATCCAGCTTCGACCAGTCTATCTATCTCTTCCTTGATCTTAGCAGCGTAATTATCGTTATATGTATAAGGCTTTTGCTTAGAGGGTTTGGCATCTGAGGTCATGGGGATGGTGTGCGAGCATATGTCCGGGTCAACCCCTTTCAAATCCTTGTAACTCCAAGCGAATACATCTCTGTATTCTCTTAGCAAGGCAATCAATTCATGCTCTTCTTCTTCTGTCAGGTCATGGCCTATATACGTGCATCTCTCCTCTCCTTCTTCTATGGCCACTACTATTTTCTTGGTGGTTTCTTTGTTATCATAGGCCTCTCCTGATTGTGCCTCTCGTTTAGGCATTCTTATCATGACTCTCCTGTCATCTATCTCATACTTCTTTAAATTTTCTGGGACCTCAAACAAAGATTCTTCCTCTTCTGGTAAGGCTTCTCTCTTCTTTCGGTTCTTTCCCTCTTCCTTAGGGGTCATATGCGTTGCTAATCTTACATCATTTGTAACCTCTCCATGCCTCTTAGGGTCATGGAAGTATTCTTCATCTGATGCAAATGGTGGGTCCATAATGATTGACTCTAGATCGGAGTCACTTGCATCCTCAAATGCATCAGGGCTAGGTTCGCATTCCTCTAGAACTGCCTCTCCCATGATTGGCTCTATGGAGAAGACTGAAATATCATAGCCATCCTCATCATAGTGAGGTGTCCATTGTTCTTCATTGATGGCTACGTCCATTGTTGCTAAAATTTCTGCCCAGCCATGGGGTTCAAATTCCTCGTCTGGAAAAACTACAGGAGCATAGGCTGGGTCTTGAATGGGTCTATGAGTTTCGTTCGCACCTACCTCTCTGGCTTTCTCTCTCTTCTCTTCCTCTACTGCTACTTTGCACATCCATAAGTGAGTATCTTCATGCATCCATGAGGATCCAGACCCTATGGAATGCACAGATTCTGTATCATCTTTGGCTCTATGGATGGGATTCCATTGGATAGGAGGGACATCTCTATGAGAATAATCCTTGAGATTGACTTTGGTCGTAACACCTAAGTGTTGCAGGTACAAAGAATTGGTTCCCCAATCCTGTACCACTTGCAACTGTCGCATGAATGGTCTTCCCAAAATCATCTCATAGGCATGATTTTTGCTGAAGTCACATATGGCAAAGGTATGTTCAAACTCGACACCACAAGTGGTGAGAGTTATTCCTTCTAGCAATCCTAGGGGTCTCTCTATGTGACCATCGGCCATTTGCAATTTCATTCTCGTCGGCCTAAGTGCCGGCTTGCCCCAACGCTTCCATAAGGAGGTAGTGGCAATTGCAACTCCTGCACCTGAGTCCAAAATTGCCTTCGTGGTGTAGTCCTGGTAGGTGATGGGAAGGTAGGTGTTCCCTTCTTCACCTTCACACATATCTCCTATCTTATCCAAGGGGATTTCCGGTACTGTCCTATGGGATCCTACCCGGGAACGAGGTTTTGCAGTTTCAGTTACTTGACTAGCTACATATTTCCGCGCGTTTGGTCTATCCTCAGGCAGCTCTTCCAAAGTGAGGTCGCGTTGCACCTTGGTGTTCGTTACTACCTCCGTGTTCCTCGGTATGACTGAGTCGTCGTTCCTTATCATGACTGTGGGTGCTCTCATACATGTGGACTTTGCTTCCCATGGGCCTGTGAAGTGGGGTAGCTCCTGTATGGAATTAGACTCAAAGTCCAATCTCTCATGAGATTGAGCACTCTCATGTTCCCCGTAAATTGATGGGATGTCTTGTGGGAATTGGTCGTGTGCATCGTCCACAAGTTCAAAAGGAGGGGCGACCTCACTTTCGTTATCCCATTTGTCTTCTTGAATTTCTCGTAGGAAGTCTGGTGCAAACCGATTCATAGAAGAAGAAGTGTCTGGCTCCGTAGAATTAGGTACATATGCTACCTGGGAAGGAGGGCTTATTCTATCGTTGGCTCTTTCCTCGTTGTCATAGATAGCTGAAGCACAAGCTTCTTGGGGAGGATTACTTATGCTATTACTTTTCCGAACAGGCTCATATGCTCTCTGGGAAGGAATGTGGGTTACCTGTGGAGGTACATATGCCTTCGAGGGAGGCTCCTGTGACCTTTGGGGAGGAAGATAGGCTCCTTGAGGAGGCACATGGGTTTCCTGAAGGGGCTGGCTTATCCCTTCTCTTGCCCTTTCCTTTCCTTGAGGGGTAGGCTCCTTTCCTGGCTGTGCAATTAGCCTCTCTAATCTTTCTAAGGAGGGAAAGGAGTCTGGTTTAGTGGAATTGGCCACATACACTTCTGACGGGGAATGCTTCATGTTTCTGCTTGCTTTATCTTTTTCTTGATTTTTTTCTTCCTTGGCAGATCTTGCAATTATTTCCTCTAACTTCTCTAGGAATCCATCCAAGTGTAATTGCGTTTTGGCTGAGCCCGAGTAATTGAAAAGGCGACTGGCTTCAAACATAGTCTGAGCCAATGCGACCATTTTCGCGCACAGTTTGGTTCTTTCTATCTCTAGGTCAGCTCTAGGATAGCACTTGGCATGATCCGTGACGTTTGGCCCTTCTTGGATTCTGGCCTGATATGCTTTGAGCATCATGTCTATGTCTTCAGGAGTGGGATCAGCTAACACTGATCCTACCCTAGGAGGTGGTGGAATCGTATGACGTGGTGGGAAAGGTGGTGGGTCAGATGGAGATGGTGGGGGTGGCGGCGGGGTATTGTGAGAGGGGATTTGAGAGGTGATTTCAGTTATCCTAGCTTTGGTTTCTCTTATGCTTTCCTCAAGTTCACTCATCTTTTTAGCCCATTGTCTTTTCATTCTTTCCCGACTATCCTTCCATGCTCTAGTCCTTTTCTTTGTTATGCTCTCGGTTTCACTAGCCCCTGAGTTCTTATCCTGGTTTGTCTCTTGGTTTTGCTGCAATGCCTGAGCTCTAGTGACTACCTGCAATGGTGCAGTGGAAGTGACGCTTCCTGAGGAATCTACAACCAAACCGATCACATTGATCGGAGTGATTTTTGGCATATTATTGGGGTTCTTTGGGCAATCTCGTAAAAGATGCTCTTTTCCACAATCTTGGCAAAAACCTTGGATAGTTACTGACTGGGGTTGTGTAGATGGGGGTAAGGGACAATCACGGATGAGATGATCTCCTTGGCATCTGTAGCACGGTCCCCTTGGGAATGGAGGTCTTACTTGCCTAGGTTGAGGCCTGGGGTTGGGGTTTGCATACATGACGTTCGTGTAATCTGACTCCCAACTAGGTTCACTTGGTTCCTCACTATAGTAAGACTCACCATGTTCTGGAGACTGCATGTAGTAAGCCTGGGGACTATCGACATGTGTAGAATCAAAGCTATGGTCACTTGGGTCACTTTCCGAGATCAATGGGGTTACTGGTACTATGGCCCTATTCAGGTTTTCTTCTGCAACAGCATACTTTACTGGAATCACGTTAGCGGGGTTTGGGGGCTGTTGAGCTAGTACCGGTTGGGGTCTCTGTTGGGCCTGATATTGTGGTTGGTAGGTTTGTTGGGGTCTAGCATATTGTGGTGGTGGATTTTGGTTTTGGTATCTGCCTTGTTGGTAGGGCTGCGGGTAGGGTTGCCTAACTGCCTTCTTGTTGTATGGGCAATCTTGTGCGGTGTGATTGGTGTATCTCCGTTCTATGGTGCAGTACTGGCTACTAGGGTTTACTTGGGGCTGAGCCATAATAGGGCAGACATTCGCCATATGGTCACCACCGCATGAATAGCATCTTTTCACAGGGGCAAACCTTGGGATTTGTTTGCTAGTTACACCTAATTTCTGAGCTACTTTTTCGGCAAGTTCCTCAATTGATGTGGACTGCGTGGAAGAGTGACTACATGCACTATCTGAATCCTTGTAGATTTTGGAAAGCTCTAGTTCTTCCCCTAGGTTATCTTCAATGTCAATGCACATGCGTACACACTCTTCTATAGTCCTAGGGTCTTTCAGATACACATAAGATCTCAATTTCGTACTCAACAATCCATCCAGGAATAAGGCTACTTGTTTAGCAGATGTGGGTAGCTCCGAAATAGGGCACCTTTCCAGATATTGTCTAAATCTTCTTCCGGCCAATCTGACAGTCTCTTGGGGGGTCTGTTTGAAGCTGTGGATCAATGAGGAGGTATTGTGTCTTATGCCGCTCTTAGAGAACTCTACAATGAATGCCTCTAGGAGTTGGTCTATGCTCCTGAACTGACGCTCATCTAATGGCTGAAACCATGTAAGTGCCGTGTTCCTAAGGGTTAGACCGAAGGCATTGTACTGCGTGAACAGATCTTCCACTTGTTCAGCTCTCAAGACTTGCTTGAACTCTGCCACATGATCATAGGGATCTCCTGTGCCGTCAAAGTAATTCTTCATGGACTTAACTAGCTGGGTGGGTCTCAAAGTTGTGTGCTCTCTAGGTCTCGGCAGAGGGAATCCATCTACATTTCTTTGGTTCCTGTGGGCTCTATGCATCTCAGGTTCTGCCCTATTCGTCTCTGTTCTCGTTCTTTCTCTGCCCACTGGGTTTGCAAAGCTCACTTCCGGTCTATCTCTACTTCTGTCTCTTTGTGTACCATGAGCTTGGGAAGTTCCAGCTCCAGGGTGACCATAGGATACATTTGATCTTGGTTGGGGGAAAATGAATTCACCCTTCCAAGTGTAGGCATGCCTATCATTTTCTGTCACCACGAAGATCCGTTCTGAAGCATGATCTAAGTAGGTCACTCTGCCTGGGCTATCCGGATCCTTAAACTCATAGATCATGATATTTCCTATGTCTGTTGGCTGATTAGACTTATACCTCCAAAAGGCTTCATCAGTTTCTCGATTGAGGAGCAACTCTATGCTCTTGTTGTCTTGGGGGACCCATTCGGGCGTGATAATCCTAGTGAGAACTGATTTACCTCGAGGGGTTCTAGGTTCCGCATCCATGTTCCCTTGTTCTAGGTCACCTAAGTCCGCTTCTAAGATTACATTCCCGAAGTCATCTGTCCTATCAGGGTGACTAGTGACAACATATATAGTTCCTTCTTTGTCCAGGTATGCACCATTTTCAAACTTGACAGCTGGGTGTTCTAGTCCAATGGATTGATCAGGGTTTTTAATCTGGATCACAGATCTTCCAAGGCCGTCTTCATAGATGCTAGCACCTAGTCGGTTGGTCCTAAGATATTCCAGCTGTGTTTTGTAGGGGCCTTCTACCCTGTACAAATAAGGCACTCCTGAACTTCCCGTAGGTCTGTCCATGCCTTGAGACATTTCTGACTCACTGGTCTCAGAGCTAGGGTAATATGAGTGGTGGCTCAACTGCTGGGCCCAAGACCTTGCAGTGTGATTAACACTAGCCTCTGAAGACCTAAGGCTTTGTCTCTCTCTTGCTAGGTGTCGTCCTGATCTAAGGTTCATATGCCTAACTGATTAGCCCAATTTTTTTTTCCAGAGTACAACCTCGTTGCCGATCAATTGGTACCAGTCACTTGGTTCTTTTTAGTTAATTATTGTATTTATGGTCTTGTCTGATATCACGTCGTCAGGAACACTTGAATGTTCTTCGTACTTTAGGTTGATCGTTCCACGTTAGATTCTTTTCCTTTAGGTTATCGACAGTACAGAGATTATGTTTTTAACTTGAACTTGAGTTTTTTAGGTAGTCTTCAGCTTGATAACTGCCTATCGTCAACCTGACTTACTCCTACCTCTACTCGTTCTTAGCTTGAGCTAGGAAATGACAGAGGGAGTTGAGAATATTCCAATCTTACTTGTTGATCCCTTGCTTTATGGTGCTCAAGAACCCGGTTCTCAAGCTTGCAAAGAAACCTTGCTTTGTACGCTCTCCGTTGCTCTCAATGGACCTATAAAAGTCCCACGGTTAGCTCAATGCTTAGATTCAAAGGACACAACCAACCACTTTCATTCATGTAACATAAACACATATTTGCATTGTGACTTTTAGGAAAATAATTCTAAGACCCCTGACTTTGATCCCCCTGGGTATGGTCAACTTCAAAATACCCTTTCTGAAAATCAACGCATTATCTTTATAAAAAACAGTTGAGGGCGTGTAGTATATGCCACGAGCTTTCCAACAAGCCCAAGAGCTCAAAAATTGGATTTCGTATGAAAAAGTTAGGACTGTTCAGGGTTTAGGGAGTTAAATCAGAATTCAACACAAGCTAACAGTCAAACAGGAATACTCGAGTAGCTTGTGGCACGGCCTCGTGATGCAATACTACACCCTAGTGTTTGTCCCACACTCAATCAAAATTTAGACCAATAATTTTGCCTTGAAAATTTGACCTAATTTGCCCTTCTAACGCGTTCACAAAGTCTGTCGGTCGCGATTGATAGGTCAGTCGCGATCGACGTGTCGATCGCGATTGACAGGTCCGTCGTGGCTGTCAGTTGCGATTGACTGGTCAGTCGCGATTGACAGGGGTTACGAAAAGTCAATCAGTCGTGGTCAAAGCGTCGTTGACTCTGTCGGTCGCGATTGATGAGTCGATCGCGATTGACAGGTCGGTCGCGAGGGTCTGTCGATCGTGGTCAAACAGTCGTTGACTGTGTCGGTCGCGATTGACAGAGCCGTCCTGGTCTGTCCGTCGTGGTCAAACAGTCGTTGACTGTGTCGGTCGCGATTGATGACTCGATCGCGATTGACACGTGTCACGCGTATAGTCAGTCGGTCGTGGTCAATCGGTCGTTGACTCTGTCGGTCGCGATTGACAGAGCCGTCGTGGGCTGTCGGTCGCGATTGACATGTCGATCGCGATTGACAGGTCTGTCCGTCGTCGTTTGTCGATCGCGATTGACAGAGCGATCGCGATTGACAGAAATCTGTGGAATTTCAAAAAACTAAACACATTTTTGGGAAGCTCTAGGCCTGTAGGTCATGGATATGCACTTTGTTTAGCAATTAGGGCAAGTTTTCAGTCGGTCGCGATTGACAGAGCTCGGCGACACACAGACAGTTACTCAGATTTCCGTACCTGCGCAGGGTGCTGGGGACGATGATGCGGCCTGTACCTGCAGAATGCTCACAAAACATGCAAAAAACAGCACATGCAAATTCGCTCTCTCGCTCTCTCTCACAAGTGAAATGAGGGAAATGAGGTGGAGATGGGGATATAGTCAAAAACTGAAATTTTTGCGATGATGGAGATGGAGGTGGGAGATGGTGATGATGATGATGGTGATGAAAAATGGTGAAGAAAGTAAAAGAAAATCGATGAGAGTGAAGAAAATACCTACAACTCCAACGCGTCAACTCTACGTCTTACCATCACACGCTCGTCCTCAAAGCTCGATCCCCGGCAACGGCGCCAAAATTTGGTGTAGCTCAATGATGAGTAGCACCTCCTTTAATGTCAATCCGGGAAGACGTGAGGATGGTATGAAGACCTCGAGCAAGTGGCGGCACAAGTGCGTGAGTGAGAAGCACACTAGCATGCACACACATACACACACACGCACACACACGGCAAGACAAAGAGTGAGGGTCAATGGAGTTTTTTAGATTACTTTCAAAATGCTCTTACAAGTTCGTTCCAATTACAATCTAACCTCAAAAATGAGCTCTCTAGCTCTTTTTATAGTTTTTGACTAGCTTTTGGCCCTGTCCAGACCTAGTGTCCGGCCTAGTTAAAAATTAGGTTCCAAGGCTTATTTGGAGGCTCAAACGAGATCTAAAAAATACGAAAATTGGTACGCAACTACTTCTAAGGCTCCTCAAGCTCAAGGACTCCTTGGCTTGCACAAAATGGAGCTACAAAAAGGTGAAATGATATTTACAATGATTGTTAGTGATAAAAATCACTGTTGTTGTAGGGATTTCTTCTAGTGATCTGCCATACATATCTTCGAGCTCCCTACTTGCTCTTCCTCCCTGCATGTCCATCTCTTGATTTGCATTAATGTCTTGAAAAAATATTGGCCTACTTGCCAGATCTTCTTTGACTGCCCTGTTTGCTTGTGCTGTCCCTTCGCTCTGACTCCCTTCTTTGACTTTCATGTCTTGTACGTCCTGGTGTACCAAGGCTACTGCCAACAGTGTACGTTGGCATGTGTCACATTTCTTCACATAGGTATGTGCATCCATATGAAGAGTGGGCCACCAAAGTCCTGAGAATAGGATAGTCTTAATTACCCGATCAGGACCAAAATGTCCACCTGCCACACTGCTATGTGCAGTTTCTAAGACTCTCAAATAATCTGATTCATGAACGCACAATCTTAAGTAACCATCTTTGCCTCTTCGGTATAGGTTATCTCCTACTAAGGCATAGTCTTTAGCCTCTTGCTCCATGCTCCGTTTTCTTGCTAGACTAGCCTCCTTTGGTAAGGTTCCTGATCTCATGAATTCTACCAATGGAGCACTCCAGTCTGGAATTAATGACACGTGATAAAGGGTAGCATGCTCCACAGGGGGTCGTTCTTTGCACATTGTACAATTCTTCATCCACTCATGAATTTCTTTATCCATACTAGGCCAATACACCCCTAAACGTTTTAGATTTTGCAGTGTTCGTTGTTTAGAATAGTGATTCCCTAGAAATCCTTCATGGGCTTGTTGCAACCAACTACTATGCTCATCATCCTCGACACAACAAGCTAGAACACCTTCCGTGTCTTGTTTATACATGCTTCTTGCCAATATTTGATAGCTTTGTGACCGCACAATTTCATCCCTGTCTGTCTTCACCTTTTTATTTGCGGGTCCAAAGGTTAGGACTGGTACCAACTTATTTGCCCATTTAGGAACAACTTCTAGATTGAACAGATAAGCATCGGGCAATTCATCCGACACTCCTTGCGGTGGCTCTCCTGAAGTGATGCGAGAAAGGTGATCCGCTCTGAGGTGGGTCTTACCTTGCCTAACAACCACTTCAAAGTCATATTCCATTAGTAAGAGGAACCATCTTACTAAGCGTCCAGTATTGCAAGGTTTATTGACCAAGTATAATAAGGCTTGATGATCGGTGAAGAACTTAAACTTGTTGGCCAATAAATAGTGTCTAAATTTCTTTACAGCATATACCATGCCTAAGCCTTCTCTTTCGGTTGTGGTGTAGTTTCGTTCAGCAACATTCAATTGCCTGCTAGCATATGCTATAGGCAAATCTAAATTCCCTTCACCAGTTGGTTGTGACAGCACACATCCTATTGCATAATTGGATGCATCCACATGTACGTGGAATGGCTTATTCCAATCAGGAGTCGTCAGTATTGGTGCTGTGCACAAGCGTCTTTTCAGCTCGTTGAAGGAATTCTCGCATTCCTCGTTCCACTCAAAATTTGTCAACAAGGCATAAAGAGGTTTAGCTATGATTGCATACATGTGAATGAACCTACGATAATATCCACAATGGCCCATGAAGGCCTGTACCTCTTTAACATTCCTTGGCCGTGGTAGCTCCGCTATGGCTTTTACTTTGTCCTCATCTGTTGATATTCCGTTCTTAGAAACAATATGACCTAAGATTTTACCTTGACGTACCATGAACACACACTTTTCTGGGTTCAGACACACTCGGTATTGTCTACACTTATTGAAGATTTGTCTGAGCTCAAGAATATGACATCTCCTTTCTTGGGAATGAGCACATAAATCGTCCACATATACTTCTAAGCTTTTTCGCAAGAACTCTTTGAAGACATGACACATGAGCCTTTGGAAGGTTGCAGGTGCATTAGTCAGCCCAAATGGCATCACACGAAATGCAAAGACTCCCCACTCTGTGGCAAAGGCCGTTTTGTGTTGATCTTCTGTGGCAATGGCTACTTGGTTGTAACCTAAAAATCCATCAAGGAAGTTATAAACTTCCTTGCCTGCAACACACTCCAATAAATGATCAGTCATTGGAAGTGGGTAGCTATCTCTAATCGTAGCGGCATTAACTTTTTTAAGGTTAATACACACACGTAACTTTCCATTCTTCTTGGGCACCACTACAACGGGGGACACCCATTCAGTATGCTCAATTTCATAGATGAATCCGGCTTCAATCAATCTATCAATTTCTTCTTTTATTTTGGCTGCATAAGTATCATTATATGTGTAGGGCTTATGTTTAGTGGGCTTGGCATCTGCTATCATGGGGATCGTATGAGAACAAATTTCCGGATCTACTCCTTTCAAGTCTTTATAGTGCCATGCAAACACGTCCCTATATTCCCTTAATAACGTTACCAACTCTGCTTCCTCTTCTTTACTTAGGTCGTCTCCTATGTATGTACATCTCTCTTCATTTTCTTCAATGGTGACTACAACTTTTTTGGTCTTTTCTTTGTTATCATATGCTTCTCCTGTCCTGGCCTCTCTCTTAGGCATTCGGACCAAAATTTTTCGGTCTTCCACTTCATATTTCTTGAAATTTTCTGGTACTTCAAATAATTGCTCCTCCTCGACTTGTTTAACTACTTTTCTTTTCTTTTTCTTTTGACTACCTTCACTCCCATCCTTTGAATTTACCATTTTGATGCTTGTGAGAGGTTCTTCTTCTTTTTGCGTAAATACTCCTATGTCTTCAAGATAGTGCTCCTCTGAATTAAAGCAGCTATCCATCACAATGGATTCTAGATCATTATTGTTCTCTTCTTTTTCTATGAAGTCACTAGGGTCACATTCTTCTAGCAAGGGCTGACACATGAACACTGAAATATCATATCCCTCCTCATCACAATGAGGTGTCCATTGTTCTTCATTGACAGCAATGTCCATGGTGGCTAGGATTTCTGCCCAACCATGAGGCTCAAATTCCTCATCTGGAAATATCATTGGCGTATAGGCTGGGTCTCTAACTGGTCTATCTCCTTGAGAAGTTCCTTTTTCTCTAGCCTTTAAGCGTTTTTCCTCTTCCTTTGCAACCTTGCACATCCACAAATGAGTATCCTCATGCATCCAAGATGTATCAGATGAAATTTTAGAATGCAGAGAGACTGAATCTTCTTGCTCCTTGTGGATAGGATTCCACTGTAGGGGTGGAACATCTTTGAAGGTGTAATCCTTCAAATTTACCTTGGTCGTGACCCCTAAGCGTTGCAAGTATAAGGAATTGGTTCCCCAATCCTGTACCACTTGCAGTTGTCGTAGGAAGGGCCTTCCTAGGATCATCTCGTAGACATTATTTTTTCCAAAGTTACATATAGCAAATGTGTGCTCAAACTCTACTCCACAGGTGGTTAGAGTTATCCCTTCGAGCAATCCTAGAGGTCTTTCCACATGGCCATCAGCCATCTGAAGCTTCATTCTAGTTGGTTTTAATGTGGGCTTGCCCCATCGCTTCCACAGGGAGGTGGTTGCAATAGCAGCACCAGCACCTGAATCTATGATTGCTTTGGTTGTGTAACCTTGGTAGGTGATTGGAAGATAAGTATTACCTTCTTCACCTTCATACATGTCCCCTATTTTATCAAGAGGTATCTCTGGAACTTTCTCTTTAGAGCCTACTTTTGGTATTTTGGAATCAAGTTCGGGAACTTGATCCTTCACATGATTCCAAAGCTCGGGTTTTGCTTTGAGCAGCTCCTCTACCGTGAGATGACACTGAACTTTAGTGTTCTTCACGACGTCAGTGTTTCTTGGAATCACCGAGTCTTCATTTCTTACCACTATTGTGGGAGCTCTAATCTGGACAAATTCAGTTTCCCATGGGTCTGTGAACTGTGGCAACTCTTGTAAACAATTAGATTCAAAATCTAACTGTTCATCTTCTTGTTGCACTGTTTCCTCTCCATAAGTAGATGGAATGTCTTGTGGAAACTGATCATGAAGGTCATCAATCTCAAGGATAGGAGGAGGATTATCCTTCTCCTTGGCCCATTTCTCTTCTTGTATTTCCCGCAAGAACGTTTGAGAGTGTTGTTGAATTGAAAGAGGCTCTCTCTCATCTATGGAGTCAGGAACATAGACTTTCTTTGGTGATGAGCTTTCTCTTTCAATAGTTAGTTGAGCCTGTGGAGGTAACGAAACTTGTGGCTTGTTTACCAACTGCTCTAATCTATCTAGTAAGCCCTGGAAGTGCAAACCCGGTGTAATAGCATTCGTCTGATTGAATGATTGATTGGCCTCGAACATAGCTTGAGCTAGTTCCACCATTTTAATGCACATTTTTGTCCGTTCAATCTCTAAATCTGCTCTAGGGTAGCTCTTATCTAGGTTTGCAGGTGTTGGCCCTTCTTGAAGTCGAGCCTGGTATGCTTTGAACATCATGTCCAAGTGTTCTGGGGTTGGATCTGCAAGAACAGACCCCGGTTGTGGTGGTTCATTTATCGTAGTTGGTGAGTGGGGATGAGGTGATGTGGATGGAGTTTGGACTTGTGAGGGGCTTTGAGAGGCAATATCTTCTATTTTTGTTTTTGCATCTTTCAGGCTTTCTTCTAGATCGGATAACTTTTTGGTCCACTTACGATTGGCCTTCTCTCTAGTATCCTTCCATGTTCTTGTTCTTCTCTTACTAGGCTCTCCTGATTCACTTGGCTCTGATTGCTCAGCTGGTTTATTTTGCTGTAAGGCTTGTGCCCTAGTAACTGCGTGTATAGGAGCCACATTATCGCTACTGGAACTTGAATCCCTTGCTAGGCCGACAACATTAATGGGTGTAACCTTTGGTACACTAGCGGGATGTCCGGGACAATCTCTCAAAAGCTGTTCCTTGCCACACTCTAGACAGACAACTTGTATCGTGATGTTCTGCCCTTGTGTCGGAGCTAGTGTGTGGGGTGGTTTTTGTCTTGGCATAGATTGAGGTTGGCTATTTCCTTCATGTTCATATGGTTTAGTTGCTTCTCGTGGTTCTGGACATGGGCTGTACCTAGGAACTTCTCTTCCTTGTTCTGTAGGAGGGTACCCGTATGGTCTATAGTGGGGTGGTACAAATGGTCGCGGTTGTCTATTCATTAGATAGTTTTCATTGTTGTAGTTGGGGTACTTTGGCTCACTATAAGAGTACATGTTAGGCACTTGAGTTGATCGTCTATCGTACGGGTAAGGTTGTGATAATCCTAATGCTTCTTGGTTGCAGACATGAGATGGATGATCCCCACCGCAAAGTGTGCAACTTCCTAACATTGGCATTCTCAAGGGGGAGTTCTGGTAGTTCCTTTGTCCTTGTACTCCTAATTTCTTGGCCACCAACTCTGTCACTTCCTCCACATAACTCAAACTAGAAGTTTCCTTGCTCCTTGTCTCCTCTGATTTGATAGGATCCTGTGTGATTTTGAGATCCTCAGCTAAGTTGTCTTCCAAATCTATGCACTCCTGAAGACACTGACTTAGGGTTTGCAGTCATTTTACGTATACTAAGACTCTCAATGTTCCATTGGTTAGACCTTCTAAAAATAGGGATATCATTTTTTGTTGAGAAGGTCTCTCTGTCACAGGGCATCGGGTTACGTATTGCTTAAACCTTCGTGCTGCATTTTTTACTGTCTCATTGGGAGCTTGTTTGAAACTATGTAGTAAGGACGACGAATTGTGCTTGATCCCGCGCTTCATGAATTCCCAAATAAGTTCTTGGAAGAATTGTTCAATATGTTCAAAGCAATTTGGATCCAGAGATTGAAACCAAGTTAAGGCTATTCCCATAAGTGTTAGCCCAAAGGATTCATATTGCATGAAAAAGTCATCCACTTGCTCTGCTCGCAACACCTGCTTGAATTCTGCAATGTGGTCATAGGGTTCTCCTGTGCCATCGTAACGATTCCTCATACATTTGGCCAATTGGATTGGTCTCAGTCTTCTGTCGGGCTCTAGGGATCGAGTTATGATGGGGACACCTTGGGGCGGTTTTGTCCTAAAGGTAGGTCTATTCATATTTCCCATCCTCTGACTAGAGTGGCCGTGGTGGTTGATTCTTGGCATGTTGAATTGTTCATGTAGTCTATCGGGTATGCTACCTTGGCTCATTTGTCCTAACGTCACATTTTCTGTTCTTTGTTGGGTTTCGAATGGGTTTTGCGAGGTAGTTTCCTGATCTCGAGCTAACTCTCCTCTTTCATTAATCTGATTAGGACTTTCAGTTACTACATATATCTGGCCCATCTTGTCCATGTAGACTCCGTCTTCATACTTGACAGCTGGTCTTGGAACTATTTCTAATTTTGCGGTGTTTATCATTCTTGCCACTGTCCTCTGTAGACCATCAAGGTAGATGGGTATTCCTTGCAAGTTAGTGGACATATATTGAAGAGACATTCGATATTCGCCTTCCACTCTAGACATAAAACCTTCCCTAGGTACGGAACTATGCATGTCTTCAGAAACCAAGAGCCTCTCCCAGTTAAGTGACATTTTTGACTCACTTGTCTATGAACTCAGCACGTAGAGTTAACCCCTGAGTTGGGAGTCCCTGACTTGATTGTGTGGTTGATCTTAGTTTCAAGTGATATGGTACTTTATCTATCTCTTCCTAGGTATCATCTTGAGCTTAGGTTCATAAGCCTTGTTTACAAGTCCACAATTGTCCTTTGAATTGCTCAAAATCTTGTGGAACCCCTTGCTTCCTAGTCAAACCTGAGGGTCAACTTAAAAATACCCTATCTAATAATCCTGGTTGATGTTTTTGTTGTACTCCTCATGAGCTTTCCAACAAAACCAAAATCACAACAAACGGATTCCGTATGAGAAAGTTATGCCAGTTCAGGGTTTTGGGGGTTAAAACAGGGAAACAGGGTCTCTCAGAAAATACTTCAAATCAGGCGATATATGATATTTCAAGGAAAACGATACTTGATACTTCCCCTAAACGATACACGATCTCTAGCCCCAAACGATACACGACCAAACGATATCTGGATTGAGCGATCTCTGAGCCAGCGATACACGACCTTTAAGCCAAACGATACACTATCTCTGGCGCCACGATCTCTCACAAAACGATCGCTGGACAAAACGATCTTTGACAAAACGATCGCTGGCAAACGATCGCTAACTCGAAACGATACTTGATAAACGATCTTTGCGAAACGATCGCTGATGAAACGATCTTTGAGAAACGATCTTTCACAAACGATCGCAGACCAAACGATCGCTGGTCAAAAACGATCTTCGACCGAAACGATCTCGATACTTGAAACGAAACGATACGCGATCTGAAACGATCGGTGATCTTTGTTCTAAACGATCTCTGATGGGAACGATACCGATCTCTGAGCTAAAACGATCTCTGGATCAACGATACGCGATCGCTGGGAAATATCGCGATACTCAACCACAGGAGGTCACGATACTTGCTAAGTATCGCGATACTCGACCGCGGGAGCAAAACGATACTTGACCCTTGGACAAATTTTGAAAATTTTTTTTTTTTTCAGATTTGAATCAATACAGTTGTTGTTCTAGCTCTCCTCCCCTTTCTTCACTCTCAGTATCACCCAAAACTCAACATTTAACCTCTGTAAATCCCAAACGATACTTGACGCAGGTCGACTTTTTTTCTGTAAAAACTTGGATTTCCTGAGAGTTCATGAGTATGAAGTGGGTTTGCTTACCTTTGATACTCTCTTCCAACTCTCCTAGCACCCTATTTTGCTCTGCGTAGCTCCCAAAAGCTTTGTTTCTCAAAAACGATACTTGACGCAGGTTTTAGCACTTCCGAAAATGGCCGCTCAGATTCTTGGTGTTTGGAGAGTGTTTCACGAGTTTTTCTTCAGCGATTCAGTTCTGCACCCCCCTCTAAGCCTCTTGTTCACAACCACAAGCAAAAAGCAAGGTGAATGTACTCTAAAAAATGGAAAAAACTGAGAAGATGAAGGTGGGTGGAGATGGTGATGATGGTGAAGATGGAAAATTCAAAAACTGAACTGAAAATGATGATTTTTTTACCTTCCAACGTCGCTACTCTACGTCTTACCGTCACACGCTCGTCCTCCAAGCTCTCTCCCCGGCAACGGCGCCAAATTTGGTGTCACTCTAGCACAATGGTGAGTACCAACGTGAGGAGATACACCTCATAAATGTCAATCCGTGGAGACGTGAGGACTAGTATGAAGACCACGAGCAAGTGATGGCACAAGTGTGTGAGTGAAAGCACACAAGCATGCACACACATACACACACACGCGTACAAGGTAAGAGCAAAGAGTGGAACAATGGAAAGCTTCGATTACCAAAGAGTTCTCTTACAAAACTGAAATCTACAACAAGCTCCCCTAAAAATGAGCTCTCCAGCCCTTTTTATAGTTTTTGAGTGGTTTTGGCCCTGTCCAGACCTAGTGTCCGGCCTAGTTAAAAATTATGTTCTAGGGCTTATTTGGGGGCTCAAACGGAATCTAAAAATTATGAAAATTGGTAGTATGATACATCTAATACTCCTCAAGCTCAAGGACTCCTTGGCTTGAACAAAATGGAGCTGTAAAAATAGAAAATGGTATTTACAATGATATTTAGTGATAAAAATCACTATTTTTATAGGGATTTCTTCTGAAAATTTGACATGTGAATCTTGGAGCTCCCTACTTGCTCCTTCTTCTCGTGTGTTCACTTCCTTGATGCGCTTCCATGCTTTGTCCTTGATCTTGAGCTGCAACAGAGCTTCTCGCAGCCAAAAACGCGCTTCAGACAGCTCTTCAAGAAGTTAAAGAAAAGATTGAACGTCTTACACAACTAGACGCTCAATTAGAACAAAAAGTAACCATCAAGACACCAGTAGAGCCACGAATAGAGAACCCTACACACGAGGTAGAGGTACGTCCTCTATCTCCCCCGATCTATCATTCTCCCATAAAAGAGCAGATGGCGGAACCATGTGATGATCATCCCATGTCATATATTGCAGAAATAGGTCAGAAGGAACGAGCACTATTGGTGTCTCGATTGATAGAAAATTTTGAAAATGAAGTGGTCAAAGTCATGAAAGAAGCCAAAATAAAGGGCAAAGACTTGGATACGATAATGCAGCCTTTCAACATTTCCTATGGACTCTTGAAAGAGAAAACAAGAAAATATATAAAGAGGATCACACAGAAGGATCCAGATGAGCAGCTGTACTTCAGAGACAATACATTCAATTACACTCAAGAGGAATTTGAAGCAGCACAACCTATATGGCGGAGAAAATTTTTGGAGAAAAATCCTACTTTGCAGGTGCACTGGCAAGCAGCACCGTATTTATTACATGTAAATTCTTCATTTTGCCCAACACCACGTCGCAGAGAAGCAAGAGAATTTTTAGATATGCAAAAGAGTGGTGTGATCAATAAACAGTGGCTGAATTACCCGCTACTTCCAAGTCCACCTCATAACCATTTACTGACTAAGGAATACACGGTAAAAACCATTGAATTTTGGCTACATCGTTATGCAACAGTCCTCGATTTAACTATCAAGATGATGAATAGAATCCTCAGCATGATACTTACAGTTTTGAAAGTGTTCAAACACATGGCTTACACGTTTCTAAATTTCATCGTTATTAATCAAGGCACATATATCCTCATTTTTTATGTGCCTGTTATGCCTAGCCGACCTACAATAATGGCGTATTATTCTAGACTCATGTTCTTACCAAGTACATATATGCAAACCTTCGAGGAAGCCTTTTTTTACAAGATTTTTTGAAATTGATTCAGAAATTTTCTTAAAAATATCATCAAACTCGAATGCCAGATTAGTGGCATATGAATTGAGCTTCTTCGCAGATCACAGACAACCACCACATGATGGTGTGAAAGCAAACCAATGGAAGCAACTTATGATACGTGAAGCTAGTCTGCTTAATGAGACAGAGCAAATATTTTACCGGACGTACTCGCGCCGAATTCCAAAGCTTGTCAGGGATGACAGAGTTCAGGAGGAGGGACGTGTGGAAGGGGAATCAAGAAAAAAGAGAAGAAAAAGAAAATCAAAGAATAAAGCTAGTCAATAAAGAATAAAGATTATCCAAAAAATGAACAACCCTCTGCTTAAAGCCCCGCAGGGGCACGCATCAGGCAACAATGCGAAAGGGCCAGGTCCTGAGGAGTGGAATTAAAGAAAGATACCAACCAGGACATTTCATGGGAGGTTGCACACAGCTTCCTCATCCACTAGGAGTTGACGGTTGTTGGGGCTTCACTCACTAATTAGGCATGGATATATAAAGACATATGAAGACATATGATGGAGGAAAGAAGAAGTGAAGAAAAGACTTACAGAAAATCAAGCCTAAGTGAAGGGACAATTTCATTATTGTAAATTAGTGCAAAATTAGAGTCTAGATTTGTATTTGATCTTTGGAACTTACGAGTTCAAGTCTAGAAGAATGTAAACCATAGGTATATAAGTTAATTTGAGTCAGAAACATGTATGAGAGAATTCAATTTTGTAATCTGAGTGAGTAGAGAAAAGTCGTATTTTTCTGAGAGAGATGGTGAGAGAAAACTTCTGAGTCTGAGAGAGTTTTCCATGGCTGTGAGCAAAATTAGGCCAAGCCATTTTGTACACATCTTCTCTGATAATCAACACATGTTTGTGTAGAAGGATTGAGTCTAATTCCTCTTGTACTTGAGTTCTAAGTCATTTCATATGACTGTGTAAGGTAGTTGACAGTTACGACTTTTCTGGCGCACATTTGACTGATCTTCTAAAGGTCAGATCTCGAAGCACAGTGTAAAGTTTTTGGTAAGTGATAGCTCGTTTGAAAGCTACTATCCTCAAATACAATTGGTCAAAATATCTTTAAGAAACGGGACGCATACTCAGAGAAATCAACTTAAGAGTGGAGGTATGTCAAATCGATGAAGTCAATTTCCAGTTTTCAGACATAGTGGAAAGTTTGGTACAAAATCAGAAGATTTTGAAGTTATTGCTTGAAAGTTTTGCTTGTTATGTGTTACTGAACATTAGCAAGAACCTTTCTTAGCAAATGATCAGAAGAATTTGCAAAGATCAAGTTGATACAGGTCATATTGAAAGCTTGAAGAAGAGGCGCAGATTTCTGTGAAGTGAAATTTTTGATTTTCACTAAGTTCAGAGTTGAAGGTTCATATTTAGAGGTTTGCTAAGCTAATGATGGTTATGGAGGTCTTCTAATACCACATTAGTTTAGTTCTTGTGGTGTTTCACACACCAACAAGTGGTATCAGAGCAGATAAGGTCCTCGAGAGTAAAGGGAGAGCATATACAAGAAGATTTGAAGAGTTCTTTGTCAAAGAAGGAGAAAGCTGAGGTGTTCAACAACAAAAGTCATCAGAAGATTGTTTCGAAGTTACTTCCAAGGGTAAAGATCTACAAAAGGTATTATTCTTTAACTTTATACTTACAGGTTGAAGCAGAAGCAAGGATACCATGGCAGATCATGTGTCCATTGACAAATTGGACAGAGATAACTATCCTGCTTGGGTAATGAGGATGGAGGCCTTACTTATGAGTAAGGATCTAATGGTATATGTGACGGGTGAAGAGGAGAAGCCTAAATTTGAAGATGAAAGTCATCCAAGAAAGGAAGAGCTAGAAGCTTTGAAGCTATGGCAGAAGAGAGATGCAAGTGCAAGAGCTTATATATACAACACTATTACAGATTATTTGTTGCCACACATCAGAGGTTTAGAAACAGCTGAAGATATTTGGAATGCTTTGGAAGACCACTTCCAAAACACTACTAAAGCTAGGAAAACTAGCTTATGGTCAGAGTTCACCACATTCAAGAAAAAGCAAAATCAGAGCATTAGTGATTATGTCACTAAGATGAAGGACTTGGCAGATAGCCTTGGATCCATTGATGAGGATATTGAAGATCATAGGCTGATAGCACAATTACTTGCAGGGTTAAGAGGTGATGAGAGATGGAAGCCCTTTGTACTTTCAACAGAACTCTCATTAAACCATTATGTGCCAGAACTGAATCAATTACTTGGATTGATGCTCACATTTGAGCAAGACTTGAAGTCAGATGGAGACAAAGGTCAAAGCTCTGCAATGTATGTGAAGAATAAAAAGAAAGGAGATAAAGGAAAGGCAAAGGATGAAGAAGAATCAACAACTCAAGAAAATTATGCAAGAGGAAGAGGTTTTGGCAGAGGTAAAGGTCGAGGAAATGGAAGAGGTAGAGGTAATCAGAACAATAACAAGAAGACATGTTGGATTTGTGGATTGAACAATCATCTAGCATATGATTGTTGGCACAATCAACAAGGAGCAAGCCAAAATCAGAACAACAATGGCAGAGGAAGAGGTGGAAGGTTTCAGAATCAATTTCAAAGAGGAAGACAGAATTCAAGAGGAAGTTATGGAAGAGGTGGTGGTAGAAATTGGAATCAGAACCAATCATACAACACCACATATTATAATTATGCAAATGATACACAGAATGATAACCATACAACATTGATGATGAATTCAATAAGTTCATCAGAGAAGGAGGATCTCAAGGTATTTTATATTGATTCTGGTTGTTCAAATCATTTGTCAGGTAATATAGAATTGTTGTCAGAATTGGAAGAAGGAAATTCAAGTCATACAGTACAAACAGGTGACAATACAAAGCATAGTGTGCATTCAATTGGAAAAGTGAAGTGCAGGAGTGGAGCTGATTTATTAACAAATGTTTTGTATGTTCCAACAATACCAAAGAATCTGATTAGTGTTGGACAAATAGTGGAGAAAGGTTTTCAAGTCAGATTTACAAATGAAGGGGTATTTGTTGAAGATCCAGAGGATGCATACAAACCCATTGTTTGTGGTAAGAAGGAAGGTAGACTTTTTACTCTCAAAGTGCAAGGAAATGTTGGTCAAGCCCTAATCACACATGGTGATGAAGTAATTACAGAGTTAGATCTTTGGCATAAAAGATTGGGACACTTCAATGAAAGAGGAATCAAAACTATGGTGGAGAATCAATCTGTATTGGGACTACCAAATGTGAAGAATCAACATATGATATATAAGTGTGAAGCTTGTCAGATGGGAAAAGCTCATAGACAACCATTTCAGAAGAAAGGTTTCAAGCATGATGATTTGCTTGAACTCATACATACAGATGTATGGGGGCCAACAAAAGAAGGTTCAATAAATGGATCTAGGTATTATGTTTTGTTTATTGATGATGCTACAAGGTGGATAACCCTTTATGTTCTAAAGGAAAGATCAGAAGTCTTTGGAGCCTTCAAACATTTTCATGCTTATGCAGAAAGAGTTACAGGTCAAAAACTCAAGAGGCTAAGGTCTGATGGAGGGGGAGAATACTTCTCCCAAGAGTTTAATGACTATCTTTGGAATGCAGGTATCAAGAGAGAGATAACTTGCAGGTACACACCTCAACATAATGGGGTGGCAGAAAGGAGAAATAGAACATTGGTTGAATTTGCAAGAGCAATGCTAAAGGAAAAGAATTACCCTAATTATCTTTGGGCTGAGGCTGTAAATACAGCCACATACCTTGTGAATAGGCTACCATGTGGAGGTTTGAATGGTATGACCCCTTATGAAGCTTGGTGGGGTAAGAAACCAACACTTGATCATTGTAAAGTGTTTGGGTCAATTGCCTATGCTTATGTGCCATCACAACTCAGACATAAGCTTGAACCAAAGGCAGAAAAATATGTGTTTATTGGGTATGATGAAAAGCAAATGGGTTATAGACTATGGAGTCCTTTAACTAAACATTTTATTGTTTCCAGAGATGTAACCTTTGATGAACAAAAGAGTTGGTATGCAGATAAAGAATGTGATCTTGAAACATTTGAAGAAGAGATAAGAAGGAGTGCAAGAGGTAAGTCACATATGCAGATAGATGGAGATGAAGAACATATGCAAGCAAGCACATCAAGAGTTGGATCATATAGAAGGAATGAAGATGGACCAATATTTGATGAAGAAGTACATCCAGATATACATGAAGAGTGTGAACCAAGAAGGTCAACCAGAATGAGGAAGCAACCTACAAGGTATTCATATGACACTTCTTACTTGACTCAGAAAAATTATGCTTACATGGTTAAGGAAGATGAAGAACCTCAAAGCTATGATGAAGCAAAAGGTAAGAGACAATGGGAAATAGCAATGAAGGAAGAGTTTGATGCACTTGAAGAGAACAAAACTTGGGAACTTGTTTCAAAGCCTAATGGTAAGAAAGTGATTGGAAATAAATGGGTTTACAAAGTTAAAAAGCATGCAGATGGAACTATAGCCAGATACAAAGCCAGATTGGTGGTTAAAGGCTATGCTCAAACATTTGGCATAGATTATGATGAGACATTCAGTCCTGTGGCAAAGATGTCAACCATAAGGACAATCATTGCCATTGCAGCATCCAAAGGATGGACATTGAGTCAATTGGACATTAAGAATGCATTTTTGAATGGATATATATCAGATGAGGTTTACATGGAGCAACCTCAAGGGTTTGCAGATCATAAGTTTCCAAATTATGTTTGCAGGTTGAGAAGAGCTCTTTATGGTTTGAAACAAGCTCCAAGAGCTTGGAATTTTAGACTTGTAAAGTATCTTAATGATCTTGGATATCAAAGTTCAAAGGCAGATGCAAGTTTACTTATCAAAAGAACAGATGAAGGTATGATCTACATTTGTATCTATGTAGATGATATTATAATTACAGGTACCTCAAATGAAGGAATCAAGGAGGTGAAGAAGCTACTTGAGAAGGAATTCAAGATAAGTGATCTAGGAAAATTGTCATATTTTCTTGGAATGGAAATCACTTATGCAGAGCATGGTATTTATGTATCACAAGAAAGGTATCTCTTGAATCTTCTAAAGAAGTTTAACATGGAGAATTGCAGAGAGGCATCTACACCACTAGAGGTCAATCACAAACTCAGTAGATATGATGGTGCAGAATTCAAAGACATGAGGAAGTATCAATCTTTAGTGGGAAGTTTGATTTATGCAACTCTAACAAGGCCTGATCTTAGTTATGCAGTTGGTGTTCTTTCTCAATTCATGCATTGTCCAAAGGATCCACATTGGATTGCAGGTCAAAGAGTTCTTAGATATATCAAAGGGACTTTGAAAGAAGGATTGTATTATCCTTTTACATCAGATATAAGATTGAGAGCCTATAGTGATTCAGATTGGGCAGGAAGTCAAGATGACAGAAGGTCTACTCATGGCTACATGATATACATTGGAGATAAGCTTGTGAGTTGGTGTTCAAAGAAACAACACACAGTGGCCTTATCATCAACAGAAGCTGAATACAAAGGACTTGTGGAAGCAGCAAAGGAAGTCATATGGATGCAGACATTATTCAAAAGCTTGGGAATTGATCAAGGTATACCCATAATTCATGGAGATAACATGAGTTCTTTATATCTTGCAGCAAATCCTGTATTTCATGCAAGGACAAAGCACATAGAGATACAGTATCATTTTCTTAGAGAAAAAGTAATGGAGAAAGAGATTGAAGTGGTGTACACTTCTACAAAAGATCAGATTGCAGATATTATGACAAAGAGCTTGGATGGAGTGAAGACAAATAGGTTCAAGGAGATGGCAGGAATAAAAGAGAAGAAGATTATGTGAAGAAGTCAAATTATGCTAATTAGTGATTGAGGGGGAGCTGTTGGGGCTTCACTCACTAATTAGGCATGGATATATAAAGACATATGAAGACATATGATGGAGGAAAGAAGAAGTGAAGAAAAGACTTACAGAAAATCAAGCCTAAGTGAAGGGACAATTTCATTATTGTAAATTAGTGCAAAATTAGAGTCTAGATTTGTATTTGATCTTTGGAACTTACGAGTTCAAGTCTAGAAGAATGTAAACCATAGGTATATAAGTTAATTTGAGTCAGAAACATGTATGAGAGAATTCAATTTTGTAATCTGAGTGAGTAGAGAAAAGTCGTATTTTTCTGAGAGAGATGGTGAGAGAAAACTTCTGAGTCTGAGAGAGTTTTCCATGGCTGTGAGCAAAATTAGGCCAAGCCATTTTGTACACATCTTCTCTGATAATCAACACATGTTTGTGTAGAAGGATTGAGTCTAATTCCTCTTGTACTTGAGTTCTAAGTCATTTCATATGACTGTGTAAGGTAGTTGACAGTTACGACTTTTCTGGCGCACATTTGACTGATCTTCTAAAGGTCAGATCTCGAAGCACAGTGTAAAGTTTTTGGTAAGTGATAGCTCGTTTGAAAGCTACTATCCTCAACTACATTTGGTCAAAAGATCTTTAAGAAACGGGACGCATACTCAGAGAAATCAACTTAAGAGTGGAGGTATGTCAAATCGATGAAGTCAATTTCCAGTTTTCAGACATAGTGGAAAGTTTGGTACAAAATCAGAAGATTTTGAAGTTATTGCTTGAAAGTTTTGCTTGTTATGTGTTACTGAACATTAGCAAGAACCTTTCTTAGCAAATGATCAGAAGAATTTGCAAAGATCAAGTTGATACAGGTCATATTGAAAGCTTGAAGAAGAGGCGCAGATTTCTGTGAAGTGAAATTTTTGATTTTCACTAAGTTCAGAGTTGAAGGTTCATATTTAGAGGTTTGCTAAGCTAATGATGGTTATGGAGGTCTTCTAATACCACATTAGTTTAGTTCTTGTGGTGTTTCACACACCAACAACGGTGAAACGAAACAAGCTGAGGAGAGAGACAACACACAAAGGACTCTTCATCGAATAAGATAACCAATTGTCTGAAGGACTCTTCAATGTACGTATCAAAAAGTCCAATGGTAGCACTACATTTTGGTTGAACACCACCTGAAAGGGTGTGCCTTGGAGTACCGTTTTATAGGCAACTCTGTATGCCCAAACAACATGGTGTAGCTGTTTGTCCCAATCAGAGCGTTTATTATAAACCAATTTTGTCAATACATTGCATAGAATCTTATTTGTGCTCTCAACCTGTCCATTGGCTTGCGGATGATAGGGGGGAGACTTCTTATGTATCACCAAGAATTCTTAGAGAAGGCTTTCTATGACTTCATTCAAGAAGTGTGTGCCTCTATCACTTACTAGCTCATTTGGTAGCCCATACCTGGTGAACACATTCTCGAACAAGAACTTAGCTATTGTCTAGGCATCGTTCTTCGTGGTAGCTTTTACTTCTACCCATTTGGTTAGATAGTCAGTGGCCACAATAATGTATTCAGCATGGGAACCCTTAGCTGGGGGATTAATAGGACCGAAAAAGTCTATTCCCCACTTAGAGAATGCACGTCCACCCATCATAGGTTTCAATGGCATCTCATCTTTACATATAAAGTAGTGAGTTCGCTGAAAAACATCACATCTCTTCACATAGGTATGTGCATCCATGTGAAGTGTGGGCCACCAAAGACCTGCAAAAAGTATTGCCTTGATCACTCTATCTGGTCCAAAGTGTCCTCCTGCTACACCTTGGTAAGAAGTTTCGAAGATCTTTAGATACTCCCTCTCATGAACACATAATCTAAGATATCCATATTTTCCTCGTCTGTATAGATTATCTCCAATGACAGTATAGTCTAAAGCTTCTTATTCTAAGCTCCTTTGTCTAGCCAATGTCATATCTTGGGAAAAGGTTCTCGACTTCAAAAAGGCTACTAATGGTTCGCTCCAATCTGGCACTAAAGTCACCCGATAAAGAGTGGCATGTTCCACTGGTGGTTTAGTATGATAGGTTGGGCATTCCTTGCATATCCTATGGACGTCTACTTCCAGAGTTGGCCAGTGCACTCCAAGTCTCCTCAGTGTCTGTAAAGTTCTTTGCCTCGAGTAGTGTTGCTCTAATGCACCCACATGTGCCAAATGCAACCACTTTGCATACTCATCCTCTTCCACATAACAAGCTAATATTCCTTGATCTGTATGTTTGTACATACTCCCAGCCATGATATGATACTTTTGGGCTTTTACTACCTCCTTGTCTTGAGTGTTTACTATTGGATGTTTAGGCCCATATGTCAGTACTGGAAATAAGGTCTTGGCCCACTCTGGTACAACTTCCAAATTAAACAAATAAGCATCAGGAAGGTCATCTGATACTCCTTGTGGGGCCTCTCATGATGTGAGACTCGAGAGATGATCAGATCTCAAGTGAGTCTTGCCCTTCCTCACCACTACCTCAAAGTCATATTCCATTAGTAAGAGGAACCATCTTACTAATCTACCTGTATTGCATGGCTTGTTTACCAAGTAAAGTAGAGCTTGATGATCAGTAAAAAATTTAAACTTAGTTGCAAGCAAATAGTATCTAAAATTTTAAACTACATATACCATACCTAACCCTTCTCGTTTGGTGGTGGTATAGTTTCGTTCAACTACATTTAATTGTCTACTAGCATAGGAAATTGGAAGATCCATATTATGTTCACCCATAGGTTGTGCAAGTACACACCCAATATCATAATTGGATGCATCCACATGGACATGGAATGGCTTTGTTCCAATCTAGTGTAGTCAAGATTGGTGCTGAACATAATCGATGCTTAAGCTCATTGAAAGATTTCTCACATTCATCAGTCCACTAAAAAATGGTCAAAAGTCTATACAGAGGCTTTGCATTGATGGCATACATGTGTATAAAACGTCGGTAATAGCCACAATGCCCCATGAAAGATTACACTTCCTTGGCATTCTTTGTTCTAGGTAGTTCTGTGATATCTCTCACTTTCTCTTTGTCAGTGGATATGTTGTTCCTCGACACTATGCGTCCTAGAATCTTGCCTTGCTTGACCATGAAAACGTACTTTTCTGGGTTTAGGAAGACTTGATATTCTCTACATTTGTCAAAGATTTGCCTGAGTTCAGGTATATGTGTCTGTCTAATGTTGGAATGAGCATAGAGATCATCAACATAGACTTCCAAATTCTTCTGCCTGAGTTCAGGTATATGTGTCTGTCTAATGTTGGAATGAGCACAGAGATCATCAACATAGACTTCCAGATTCTTCCTTAGGAACTCTTTAAACACATGGTACATCAGTCTCTGGAAGGTTGCATGCACATTGGTTAGACCAAATGGCATTACTTGAAAAGCAAATATGCCCCACTCAATGGCAAAAGCTGTCTTATGTTGATCTTCTGGTGCAATGGCTACTTGATTGTAACCAGAGAACCCATTCACGAAGTTGTACACTTCCTTGCCTGCTACCCTTTCTAATAGATGCTCAATGATGGGCAGCGGTTAACTATCTTTGATAGTGGCTGCATTAACTTTCTTCAAGTTAATGCATACATGTAATTTGCCATTCTTTTTGGGCACCACTACAATGGGGGATACCCATTCAGTGTGCTCGATTTCATAGATAAATCCAGCTTCCACCAAGCAATCTATCTCTTCTTTGATCTTGGCAGCATAGTTGTCATTGTATGTATATGGCTTCTGTTTAGAGGGTCTCGCATCTGAGGTCATGGGGATCGTATCATTGAGCATATGTCAAGGTCTACACCTTTCAGGTCCTTGTAACTCCATGCAAACACATCTCTATATTCCTGTAGTAAGGCTATCAACTCCTACTTCTCATCTTCACTTAGGTCATGTCCTATTTATGTGCATTGCTCTTCACCTTCCTCTAAGGTCACTATGATTTTCTTTGTAGTTTATTTGTTATCATAGGCCTCTCCTATGAGGGCTTCACGTTTAGGCATCCTTACCATGACTCTCCTATCTTCAACTTCATACTTCTTGAAATTTTCACGGACCTCAAACTAAGATTCTTCTTCCTCTGGTGTGACTTCTCTCTTCTTTTTCTTCTTGCCCTCATTCTTAGTGGTCACTTGTGTGGTTAATCTCACCTCATTCATAATTTCTTCATGTCTCTGAGGGTGAGCTTCTACTTCCTAGAAATATTCCTCATCTGATGCAAAAGGAGGGTCCATTATAATTGACTCAAGATCGGAGTCACTTGCATCCTTGATTGCATCAGTGTCAGGTTCACATTCTTCAACAATCAGATCACACATGATTGGCTCTATTGTGAAGACTGAAATGTCATAGCCATCCTCATCATCGTGGGGTGTCCATTGTTCTTCATTGATGGCTACATCCATGGTCGCTAAAATTTCCACCCAACCATGAGGTTCAAATTCTTCGTCAGGAGAGTTATTCCTTCTAGTAGCCCTAAGGGTCTTTCAATGTGACCATCAGCCATTTGTAACTTCATTCTCGTGGGCCTGGGTGCTGGATTGGCACAACGTTTCCATAGGGAAGTGGTAGCAATTGCAACTCCTGCACCTGAGTCCAAAATTGCCTTGGTGGTGTAACCCTGATGGGTAATAGGAAGGTAAGTGTTTCCTTCTTCTCCGTTGCTCATGTCTCCTATCTTTTCGAAAGGTATTTCAGCATTGTTCTATGAGATCCTACCTGGGAAATGAGGTTTTGCTATGTCAGGTACTTGTTTGGCTACATGTTCCCTCAATTCAGGCTTAACCTTGAGTAGCTCTTCTAAAGTGAGGTTGCACTGCACTTTAGTATTTTTCACTACCTCTGTGTTCCTAGGTATGATTGAGTCTTCGTTTCTTATCATGATTGTGTGTGCTCTCATGCAAGTAGACTTAGCTTCCCATGGACCCATGAAATGGGGTAGTTCTTGTAAGGAATTAGACTCGAAGTCTAATCTCTCATGAGATTGGGCACTCTCCTTCTCTCCATAAATGGAAGGAATGTCTTGTGGGAATTGATCGTGCGCATCATCCACAAGTTAAATTGGAGGAGGATCTTCACTTTCTTTAGCCCATTTCTCTTCTTGAATCTCTCGCAAGAATTCTGGTGAATACCGATTCATAGAAGAAGAGGTGTCTGGTTTAGTGGAGTTAAGCACATAAGCTTCCTGGGGAGGACTGCTTCTTCTATCACTTGTCCTATCCTTAGCCTGGGAGGTGGCTCCTCTGCGAGACTTTGCAATTATCCTCTCCAATCTATCTAATAGACAATCAAAATGCAATGGTGTTCTAGTGGAGCTAGAGCAGTTGAAGAGGCGACTGACCTCAAACATGGCTTGAGCCAATTCCACCATCTTGGCACAAAGTTTTGTTTGCCCTCGAGCTCTAGATCTGCTATAGGGTAACACTTTTCATGATCTGTTACATTTGGCCCTTCGTGGATTTTGGTCTGATATGACCTAAGCATCATGTCTATGTCCTCGGGAGTGGGATCTGCCAAGACTTATCCTACCTGGGTGGTGGGTGGGTTACATGTGGTGGATTAGAAGGTTGGGGGATGGACGCTGATGGGGATGGTAGTGGAGGTGATGTGTGAGAGTGCGTTTGAGATGTGATTTCTATTATTTTGGCTTTGGTCTCTCACAGACTTTCCTCAAGTTCGTTCATCTTCATCACCGATTGTCTTTTCATATGTTCATGACTCTCTCTCCAAGCTCTTTTCCTCTTCTTATTCTGGCTCTCGGTCTTGCTAACCCCAGAGTTTCGTTCCTGGCCTAAGTCTTGGTTTTGCTTAAGTTCCTGAGCTCTAGTGATGACTTGCACTGGGGTCGTGGAAGTCACACTTCCGATGGAGTCTACCACTAACCCAATCACGTTAATAGGAGCGATTTTTGGCATGTTAGTGGGGTTCTTGGGACACTCTCGTAACAAATGCTCCTTCCCACAATCTGGACAAAAGCCTTGAATTGTCATAGGTTGGGTTTGTCTAGGTGTCGGTAGAGGGCAATCACGAATGAGATGATCTCCCTGACATCGATAGCATGGCCCTCTAGGAAATGGAGGTCTTATCTGCCTAGGCTGAGGTCTAGAGTTGGGGTTTGCGTACATGACATTCGCATATTCTAGCTCCCAACTAGATTCACTCGGTGTCGGTTCTTCATAATAGTATGACTCATTATGCTCGGGAGACTGCATGTAGTAAGCCTGTGGGCTATCAATATGGGTAGAGTCAAAACTATGATCACTTGGATCACTTTCTAAAAGCAATGGGGTCACTAGCACTAAAGCTCTATTTGGATTTTCTTCTACAGCTACATACTTCACTAGAATCACATTGGCTGGAGGAGGGGGTTGCTACATTAGGACTGGTTGTGGTCTTTGTTGCCCTTGATAGGGTGGTTGATAGGGTTGCTAGGGCCTACCATACTCATGTTGTGGGTATTGGTTCTGGTATTTTCCTTGCTTTGGATAAGTCTGAGGGTAATTTTGTATCACCGCTTGTTTGTTATATGGGAAGTCTTGTGTAGTGTGGTTGGTGTATCTCCTTTCTATGGTGTAGTATTGGTTGTTAGGATTCACTTGGGATTGAGCTATGATAGGGCACACATTAGCCATATGGTCTCCTCCACAGGTGTAGCATCGTTTTCCTGGGGCAAATCTAGGAATCTGCTTGCTAGAGACACCTAATGTCTGAGCTACCTTTTCTGCTAGATCCTCAATTGATTTGGATTGTGAAGCTAGTAGAACTATCAGAATCTTTATAGATCTTTGAGGGCTCTAATGCCTCCCCTAGATTATCCTCAATGTCTATGCACATGCGTACAAATTCTTCTATGGATCTAGGGTCCTTCAAGTACACATATGATCTCAGTTTGGTACTTAACAATCCGTCTAGAAATAAGGCCACTTGTTTGGCTGGAATGGGTAACTCTGGAGGAGGGCATCTCTCTAGGTATTGCCTAAACCTTCTTCCTGCAAGGCTCACTATATGTGGGGTGTTTGCTTGAAGATGTGTTATGACTAATGCCACTTTTAGAAAACTCAGTGATGAACGCTTCAAGAAGTTGGTCTATATTTTTGTACTGATTTTGGTGAGGTGGTTGAAGCCAAGTCAATGCAGTGTTCTTGAGAGTTAGGCCAAAAGCATTTTATTGAGTGAACAAGTCTTCAACTTGTTCAGCTCTCAAAACTTGCCTGAACTGTGCGACATGGTCATATGGGTCTCCTATGCCATCGAAGCAATTCTTCATGGACTTAACCAATTGTGTGGGCCTTAAGGTTCTAGCGTGTTCTCTAGGCCTTGGCCGAGGGAATTCGTCTGTATTTCTTGGATTCCTTGGATCCCTATGTCTCTCCCTGTCCATCCTATCAGTCTCTATCCTCGTTCTCTCTCTTCCAAGTGGGTTGGCAAAGCTCACCTCGGGTCTATTTCTACTCCTCTCTCTTTGAGTTCCATGAGCCTAAGATGTTCCACCTCCTTGGTGGCCATAAGACATAGTGGATCGAGGTTGGGGAAAAACAAATTCTCCCTTCCAAGTGTATGCATGTCTTCCATGCTCTGAGACCACAAAAATCCTCTCCGAAGCATCATCTAAGTAGGTCACTTTGTGTGGGCTATCAGGATCTTTGAATTCATAGATGGTAAGTGCTCCCACTTCGTTAGGCTTCTCAAGTTTATACCTCCAAAAAGCCTCGTCCGTCTCTCGATTCACGAGCAAATCTATGCTCCTATTATCTTGGGGAACCCACTCTAGAATGATAATTCTCGTCAGAGCTGACTTGCCTCGAGGCATTTTTGGCTCTTTTCCTAAGTTCCCTTGCTCTATGTCACCTATTTCAGGTTCAAAGGTTATGTTGCCAAATTCATCTGTTCTTTCAAGTTGCCTAGTGACCACATACATTGTTCCTTCTTTGTCTATGTAGGAACCATTTTTGAACTCGACTACAGGGTGTTCTAGTCCCATGGGCTGATCGAGGTTTTTAATTTGGACAACAGATCTTCTCAGACGATCCTCATAGATGCATGCCTCTAAGCGGTTGGTCCTGATATTTACCAGTTGAGTCTTGTAGAGACCTTCTGGTTTTTCTAGGTATGCCACTCCTGAGCTACCTACGGGTCTCTCCATGATGTAAGACATCTCAGAGTCACTGGTTTCTGAGTCTAGAGCGTAAGGGTAATCACTCAACTACTGGACCCAAGATCTGGCTGTATGGTTGACACTAGCTTCGGATGATCTAATACTTTGACGGTCTCTCCCTAGGTGTCTTCCCAATCTAAGGTTCATATGCCCTTCCAATTAACCCAATGATCCTTGTACAACCACGTTGCTGGTTCTTAGATACCAATCACTTATTCCTTTTGAGTTTCTTTGTATGTGTTTTCTTGTCTTTAATTAAGCATCATCAGGAGCAATTAAGTGTGTCGTACTTGATGTTCTTTGCCCACTTAGTTTAAGTTCTTTTCCCTTAAGTTGTCCCTTGACTGCAATTTATCCTATTCTTAGACTTGCGAAATTAGAGGCTCTTAGAACTTGAGTATTCCTATCGTACCCCTAGTCAATCAAGATAACTACTCGCACTTGGCCTAAGCTAAGAATGGACAGAGGGGGTTGAGAGATATTCCAACCTCAAGTCGTTTCTCCTTGCTACACTTGTCTGCCTAGGACACGCATTCCCAAGCATGCACATAATGGCACTTGCTTTGATTTCTCCAAAAGCTCTCGATGATCCTGTAAAAATTCCAAGTTTAGCTCAAATTTTTACTTTCAATTGATAGACAAGTTATTTGAGACACTTTTAATGACCCTATTTCCCCCTTTTGTATTGCCAAAAAATTTTCTCTAGAGCTCCCTTGGTGTACCTACCCCTTAGAGGGTCAACATCAAAATCTGAAAATCAATGCCATGAGCTTTCCGACAAGCCTTAGAGCTCAAAAAATGGATTTCATATGAAAAAGTTATGATAGTTCAGGGTTCAGGGGGCTAAAACAGACAATCAGGACCTTTCAAGAGTTTAGTGCATTTTTCTAAGACCTTTGTAAGTGTATGAGTAATTGAGTATGCAAATATGCCCAAAATTTAACCTAAATTTTCAAAAAATTACCCCTTTATTTTTTTGCCGAAAATGCCTATCTATTACGATAGAGGGTGTCTGTCGCGATACACATTGGCTATCACGTGGGGCTATCTGTCGCAATAGATAGGTGTCTGTCATGATAGACCGAGTCTATCTTCTATCATGGGCCTATCTGTCATGATAGATGGGGTCTATCGTCCGTCGTGGTTTGGTCTGTCGCGATAGACGGTGTCTATTACGATAGACGCTGTCTATCACGATAGACGGTCGCTACCGTGGGGTCCTGTCTGTCGCAATAGATGGTGTCTATCACGATAGACTGAGTCTGTCGATTGTCATGCTTTTGTCTGTCGCAATAGATGGTGTCTGTCGCGATAGACGGTGTCTGTCGCGATAGACGGTGTCTGTCATGATAGACGGTGTCTATCACGATAGACAGTATCTATGGTGGGTTTTTGTCTATCGCGATAAACAGGGTGTCTTTCATAATAGACCGTGTTTATCGTCTGTCGTGGGCTCTATCTATCGCGATAGACGGTGTCTGTCATGATAGAAAACCTTTGTCGTGGGGTGCTGTCTGTCATGATAGACAATGTCTATCGCGATAGACACTGTCTCTCGTGATAGATGTTGTCTGTCGCGATAGACTGAAAAAACACAAATTTTTTTGAAACTTCTAGTGTTTTGGAGTGCTCTAATAGTGTAGGTTATTGTGCCAAGCATGCATTCAAAAACTACTAAGTTTTTCTGTCTGTCGCGATAGACAAAGGTCGTCATGCAGAGACCTGTGCAGAGTTCTATTGTACCTGTGCAAGCTGCTAGAGATGGTGGTACAGCTAGAACCTGTAGCAAAAGCTCAAAAAACACACAAAAATAGATAGCATGCAAGCTCTCTCTCACAAGTGAAATGAGGTGGGGAGTGGAATATGACCAAAAGCTGAAATTTTTGTGAAGATGGAGATGGAGGTGGGAGATGGTGGGGAATCACCTCCCTCATTTTCATGAGTGAGTGAGAGAGAGATATAGACCACACTTGCTTGTGTTGCTTTTTGCTTTATTTTCAGCTTTCTAATGCATGGTTTCAACTCTAGTTTCATATCCAATACTACACATAGGTGCATTTTGTGTTTTTTTGAAGTTTGCACTAACCAATTTGGTCTATCATGACAAACCAAGAAAATTGTTTTTTTGTAGATGCATGTGTAGGATGACATAGGTCTTCCCAGCGCCATCTCCCTACACTAGAAAATTTTCAAAGACTTTGAGTTTTGTCTCTATCATAACAAACCAAAAGCTCACAATAGGAAATTGATTGATAGAACAAGTCCAACCCTGTCTATCATTATAGGATGATCCCAATACAACAACCCCATCTATTGCCACAAGCCAACCTCAACTAACCCACTCCCTCACGACAAACCGACCATCTATCGTGAGAGACCAATCTATCATGATAGATTGAGATATGAGGCAAAGAACCTCTATCATGGTAGACACCCCCCTGATAGACTTGTCTATCGTGAGAGACTAATCATCTATCACGCTAGACTACCCATGTGTCAAGGTGCCCTATCGTGATAGAGTAACCTATCATGACATACCCCATCTCTCATGATAGGCAAGCCTATCACGATAGATAACATGTGGGAGAAAAATTAGGGTTAAATGTTTTGAGTTAAATTTGGTCTATTTCTAAGGTCCTTTGGTTGATTAAAGGACTACAAAGCTAAAGTGCAAGCAGTCAAAACTCTAGCAAGGGGTCAAAAGTGGATTAGTGAGGGCTTGGGAGAACTTTGTTGGCTACTCAAAGCCACAAATGTGACTTGAAGTTGGAAATGTACCAACTCCCTCTATCAATTACCACTTAGGCTAAGGTGTTAGTGCTATCAATAGTGAATAAAGTGACATTAGGAATACTCTAATCCAAGAAAACTTAAGGGAATAGAGTGCAAACTTAAGGGAATAGAGTGCAACTCTTTAAAGAAATTGTAATCATGACAACACTTAAGGGTTAAAGAACATAAAGAGATGATTCATGATCAAGTCAAACAATTCAAATACTCTTCACAATCATTCACCAAGACAAGAAATAACAAGGGAAAATAAACAAACAAGTGAATTGATAAGTAGACCCCTAATAACAAAGTGGATAATGAAGGAAAAGAAAGGGAATTTGGGCTAGTTAATGAACCTTAGATAAGGTAAGTACCTTGGCAAGGTGGATCAACAAATTCTAAGATCTTCTGAAGCTAGTATCTACCACACATCCATGTATTGATCTAAGAAACTAGGTAACCCCTAGTGAAGTGATAGGCAAGAGAGTGATGAGTCAAATAGCTCTTATAATATGGAGAGATCAACTCATAACAATAGGGCTAGCAACACCTTCTCTCTAATGGAATGGTATGTATTTCAATTTTGTTGGATGTACCATGGAAAACTGGATTTGAGGCTAGGTATACAATTTTGCTGTCACATATGATAGGAATTTGTTTCACAAATTTATATCCTTAAAGATCTTCCTTAACAACATAAGTTCACAAGTAATAAGGGCTACATCTATATATTCAGCTTTAGTTGAAGTAGAGCTTTTCTTCTTCGAGCTCCGTGTTGGTGCAATTAGCAAGCCGAAGAGCTTTGCTAAGAATTAAGGACTACATATATATTTGTCTCTTTCCATAAAGACCTACATATGAGCTTATGCTTGTCAATTTCATTGTAATTATCTTGGATAAAAGTAAATGTCAAAGAGAAGAAAGAATCTTGTGAAGTTAGGAAGATAAACCCACGACTCACTTGGCAGGAAGAATCAAATCAATTCCATTCCTAAATTTTAGGATCACTTATAAGTGAGCAGATTCAAAATGCAAATTCAAACAATTTGTATAAATACACATGATTTTATTCAAAGGATAAGAGAGCAGTTCTGAGAGGATTTGAGCTAGATAATTGAGCATACATTCAGCTCACTCCATCTATTAGTATTCCACTACACTCGCTCTATATCATATGTGTAATAACATTCATACTTTAATACATTTCTTTGAGTGAATCTATGTCTACTATTTGCTCTAGCATCTTCATCATTATAGTGAACCTGTGAAATCAATTTCTCTATTACTCACTATTTTTATATACAATAAATTATCTTAGTTAGATTTTAGTGTCTAGTATCTAAGGATCAAATTTCATCAAGTTTGATTTTGTGGATCCTAAGATACGAAGCTACAAAGCTGATAATGTCTACATATCTTCTAGATTCTAAAAAGTCAAGGTGAACCCTTGACTTGCAAACTTCATTTATGTTCTTATGGTGCAACTAAACTCATGAAATAACTTTTTTTATTCCTCTATGCCCTTCAATTAGATGTGTGCTAAAGCTCTTTGGTTAATTCATACCAGGTTTTGAGCTCTGAGCATGACACTGAGACCTTCTCTTCCCAAAATAGAAGGTTGTTCACATTTCTTGCATACAGAAGTTAATTTTTTTTATTCAAGCATTTGAGAGTGATACTCCAAAGGACTTGGTGGTCCTATATGCACCATTTTGAAGCTGAAGGAGTATTCTAAGCATCTCTAAATCTAGATTGGCAGATGTAGAGTGGGTCTTTTGTAGCACCACCACATCTCTTGAATCAACACCTCATTTCCTCATAGTGATATGAGAGCAACTAGTCAACATGGGAGATGGATTTCCTTAATCCATCGAAAAATTGGATCAAGTTCATTATTCATCTTGGTCACTCGTAATGGAACCTTATCTTCAATGAAAAAACCTCTATGGCTACATAACTAGAGATGCGAGGATGCCAATCCTCAGAAGCAAGGGCCAACCAAGACAAGAAGGAAAAGAGAGGTTGAATGCATGGTGCTCAAAGGATGCTTTAGCAAGATCATATATTCTTAACTCAATCTTTTATTTTTTACTTCCACACATTAGGAGCTACAAAACTTCAAAAGAGACTTGGAATTCTCTTGAAGCATTCTTCTCATCAAGTACCAAGGCAAGGAAGAATCAATTCCGGATGGAATTCACCACATTTAAGAAGATGCCTAAGTAGAGTATGACTAATTTTGTCACCAAATTAAAGGACATAGCAGACCAAAGAAGTCTGATGAGGAAGGGAGCACCTCTCAAGCAAACTTTGTAGGTAGAGGTAGAGGTTCTAGAGGAAGAGGTAGAGGAGGAAGAAAAGGCAGGGGAGAGCTCAAGGCTCATCTCCATCTGCCATATGTGGCCTACGTAAACATATCACTGAGAATTGTTTGAGGAATGGCAAGAACTAAAGAGGAAGAGGTTACAACAGCAAAGGCTATGGAAGCTCAAGAGGTAGATTCAACAACTTCAATGGATACAATAACAACTCATACAAGAATAACAACTACCAAGGAGGATACAAAGGAATGAGAGACTAGAAAAATTATGCAAATGACCAAACTCAAGAAGATTCTCTCCTTGTAATGAATGAACATGACCATGAAGGAGGCTAAAATAGATGAACATGTATTCTATATAGACTCTGATTGCTCAAATCATGTAGCAGGGAATGTAGCTCTACTCTTAGACTTGGAGGATCCAAGGAATAGACATGAAGTCCAAATAGGGGATGACACAAGGCATCCAACTGAGAAGATAGTTAATGTGAAGACTCTAGATGGTAATATGAACGAATTGAGCAAAGTATTATATGTGCCAACTATCACCAAGAACCTCATAAGTGTAGGCCAAATTGTTGAGAAGGGATTTCAAGTCAGATTCACAAATAATGGAGCATTTGTTGAAGATCCACATCAGGGATTCAAAAGGATATCAAGAGGAGAAAAATTAGGTATATTATTTAAAGGATACTAGAAATATTGCCTTATTCAATTATGGTGGTCAAACTCTATCAGAGTTGGAAATTTGGCACAAAATATTAGCTCACAAAGGTGAAAGAACTCTTAAGCAACTCAACAAGGATTATAGTGTACTTGCTCTACCAAATATATCCAAACAACATATGATCTATAAGTGTAGTGCTTGTCAACTTGGTAAGTCACACAAATAACCCTTCACAAAGAAAGGCTACATTCACGGAGATCTATTAGAGATAGTACATATAGATGTATGGGGACCAAGCAAGGAGCCTTCAATTTCTAGATCTAAGTACTATGTTTCATTCATTGATGATTGTAGTAGATGGACCTTATTGTACTTTATGAAGCATAAGGATGAGGTGTTTTCATGTTTCAAGAAATACCTAGCTCTTCTAGAAAATCAAACAGATAAAATTTTGAAGAGGCTAAGGTGAGATGGAGGGGGGAAATATTTCTCCCATGACATTGATTCATATCTCCAAGAGAGAGGAATTAAGAGAGAAATCACTACTAGGTATAAACCATAACAAAATGGAGTTATAGAAAGAAGAAATATAACAATTGTGGAGGCTTCATGGTCAATGCTAAATGAGAAGAAATTACCCAATTACTTGTGGGGAGAGGGAGTATTTAAAGCCACATACTTGATCGATAGACTCCCATCAAAAGCATTGGATGGAATGAAACCATATGAAGCATGGAATGGAAGAAGACCTAGTCTTGACCATTGTAGAATCTTTGGGTGCATAGCATATACCTTCACAAATTAGAGGCAAATTGGATCCAAAGGCAAAGAAATGCATCTTCATTGGCTATTAATCAACAAGCTTATAGACTATAAAATCCAAGCAACAAAGGCTTTATTGTAAGTAGAGATGTTGTGTTTGATGAAAACAAATCTTGGTTTGAAGGTTATTGTAGGAAAATCATACTTCCCTATGATCTAGAGGAAGATTTTCCAACATTATCAAAGAAGAATGAGGTTACACTTGAAGCATCAAGTGATTGTAATGATGATTAGAAGACGCCAAGAAGGGAAATGGATTCTTCAAACTATAAAAGCAAAGCCAAAGTATAGGAGTTGAGATATGTGGTAGAATCATCCCAAGCAACTATAAGGAGGTCTAGTAGAGAGAAAAGGAAACCAGAAAGGTATGGATATGATACCTTTTGGTGACTAAACATTCAATATATATAGCACAAAGTTCAAACTATGAAGAACCTTCTACCTATGAGGAATTCAAGGAGAAGCAAAAGTGGAGAAGTGCCATGGAAGAAGAAATAGAAGCTTTATAAGAAAATTAGACTTGGGAGTTGGTACCCAAGACTCCATCTACAAAGTTCATTGGTTCAAGGTGGATATACAAAGTAAAGAGGAATTCTAATGGTTCAATTAACAGATAAAAGGAAAGGCTTGTTGCCAAGGGGTTTGCACAAACTCAAGGTATTAATTATGAAGAAACATTTTTTCCTATTGCAAAAATGCCTACTATTAGAGTACTCATGAGTGTTGCATCTTCTAAGAATTGGAAGATATATCAAGAGGATGTTAAAAATGTTTTCTTAAATGGTTGGATATGAGAGGAGATATATAGGGCTCAAACTCCTTGTTTTGAAGTTCAATCATACCCTAAACATGTGTGCAGGTTGCGGGAAGTTCTATATGGCTTGAAGCAAGCTCCTAGAGCTTGGAATCATAGAATTTTTACCTACTTGCAAGGTAAAGGATTCAATGTAAGCAAGGCAGATCCTTCCCTATTCATTATTTGAAGAACGGACCACCATCGTTCAATTATGTGGTGCATAAAGTGTTTGAACCTTATCTACAAGACTTTATGCAGGTATTTGTCAACGATTTTTCGGTCTTCGGTGAAATGATTAAGCACTTACTACACCTGAAAGCATGTTTCGAAAGATGTCGGCAGTTTAGGATGGTATTGAATCCATTTAAAAGGTGATTACGGTCAAAAGTGGTATTTTATTGGGCCATGTTATATCACAAGCAAGAATGGCTATTGATATTAAGAAAATTGAAGCTATAAGTACAGCTAAAGCACCGACAAACATTAAAGAAGTAATGCGGTTTGTGGGTCAAATCAAGTGGCATTCCAGATATTTAAGATATTTAACAAACATTTCCTTACCACTAACGCATTTGACCAAGAAGGATGTTTCGTTTATGTGGGCTGATGCTCAAGAGAAAGCATTTCAGTTGTTAAAAAAGATGGTGTCGGTAGCACCCATTTTACAACCACCCGATTGGTCAGTGCCTTTTCACATATTTGTTGATGCATCGGATGTGGCCGTAAGAGCAGTTCTGATGCAGCAAAAAGACAAAGGATGGTACAGACCTGTCTATTATGCCAGTAGGGTATTGGCTGCGACTCAAAGAAATTATCCGGTGACGGAAAGAGAAGCTTTGGCGATGGTGTATGCCCATAACAAGTTTCGACATTATTTGTTGGGCAATAAAGTGGTTTTTCATGTGGATCATCAGGCTTTGGTTTATTTAATCAAAAAGCCCTTATTAACAGGCCGATTAGCCAGGTGGATGCTTTTGTTATAGGAATTTGATTTTGTGATTGTGCATACTCCGGGGAAAGAGCATGCGATGGCAGATTATTTTAGTCGATTGGAATCAGGAGAAACACCCACCGGTGCACTTGATGTATTTTGGGATGCTGATTTGTTTACGACGCAAGTGGTGGAAGCAGATTCGTGGTATGAGCAGTTATTAATTTTCCTGATAGAGGGTGCATTACCACAGTATTTTACACATGATCAGAGAAGGAAGTTTGCTCTTAAAAGTAGGCCATATTTGGTGATAGCAGGAGCATTATACAAGAAGGGCGTGGATCACGTTATCAGGAGGTGTGTACCAGACTATGAACAATCAGCTGTTCTATAGGAAGCACATTCGGGTTCCACAGGAGGTCATTTGTCAGGCGATATTACAGGAAAGAAAGTATTACAAGCTGGGTTGTGGTGGCCGACGGTGTTAAAAGATGCGCATGAGTATGCCAAAGGATGTGTGATTTGCCAGAGGTTAGGCCAACCTAATAACTCTGACCGGATGACTGATCATCCAGTATTACCACTGGATCCTTTCCAAAAATGGGGCATGGATTTTGTGGGGCCTATTAAACCTACCACTCAGCGAGGTAATAGATATATATTGGTGGCAACCGATTATTGTTCGAAATGGGTGGAAGTAGTGGCATTGAAAGATAATAAGGCAGCAAGTGTGGCCAAATTTCTTTATCGTAATATTATGATTAGGTTTGGGTGTCTGATTGAGTTAGTGAGTGACAGAGGTACTCATTTTTTGAATGACGTGATTTTAGAATTAAGAAGGATTCATTAATCTTGCATAAAAAGACTATAGCCTATCATCCTCAAGCGAATGGGCAGGCAGAAAGCACGAATAAAACTTTAATGTGTATTCTTAAAAAGTTAGTACATGAAAATCAGAAAAATTGGGATTTATTTCTTGATTCAGCTTTGTGGTCATTCAGAATAGCATTTAAAGTGACAACAGGTATGACACCTTTCCAGTTGGTATATGGATTGGAGGCAGTAGTACCTATGGAGTTTGTAGTTCCTAGTTTGCGAATTACGGCAGAGAAGATGTCGCCTGAGTTATCGGTTAAACACAAGAGTAAATACCTTTTACAGATTGAGAAGGATCGCTTGATAAGTGCATACATTATGGAAGTGATTCAAAGGCGGCGACAAGCTTGGGTAAATCAGAATGTGAAGTTTAAGTTATTTAAAGAAGGTGATTGGGTGATGGTGTATAATTCGAAGCTAGGACCCCATCCACGAAAGCTTACATTGAAATACAGGGGCCCATATCAGATTGTGCAAGATTTGGGTCAAGGCACTTTTCGAGTGGCAGATGTGTTTGGCACATGGATGGACAAGCCAATAAATGGATTTAGGCTGAAATTATTTCAAGGGAAGCCGCCACATTTGGACTTGTTATCTACTAATGTGGTGCAAGTCGTTCATAATTCAGCACAACACTTCAGCAATGTTTGTGATCATCGCAGTAAAAGAGTTTATTTCTCTACATTTTTATCTGTGGTAAAGTGTTTTTTGACTTCGTGTTGGTCTAAAACTACGTTAAGTAAATTTTTACGATTACAATGGAGACTTGGATTACAGTTGCAATTCAACAGTGAGCTACGGGTTAGCCCAGGGCCAATGATGGATAATGAAGTGTTGTTAAATCAGGGTATACAAACTAAGGAATATTCTAGGTCTGCAAGTAATGATATGTTGGAAATCAGTATACTTTGTATTCCGAGTCAGCAGATCCAGAAGAAGCAGCGGCATCGAGGGGTATATGAAAAGGAAGCTAGTATTCGATCAATGATTATCTTGCAAAGTACAATTTTTCGGAATTGTATGGATGGCAGTTTTTGCATTATAAAATGTAGTATTGAGGAATTTAAATATCAATTTCGTATTCTTGAAGTACGAATGAGTGTTCTGTTGCATGATTTTTCTGGCACGCGTAGAAGATTTGTTAAGTGGGTTATTGGCATGAGGAGTAATCGATTGTGGATGATTTTTATGATAATCCATACTACAATATTATTGAGTCGTATGAAGTGTTACGTGCGTAAGTACGTTCATCATTGCAGTAAGTGGCAGTTCAAGCATTTGTACTTGTGGAACGAATATTTTCAGTTCTACTTAAAGGCTTCCAGGATAATATTTTTTCCAGCGTTTTCTATATTAGCACCTGAATCAAGAGTCATGAGAGGGTGTATGAGAAAGAGGGAAGTTGTAGTGCGAAAGGAAGAAACCACAACGGAGGAGAGTGATAGTTCGTTACAAGAGGATGAAGAGGAAATATCAACGCCATCTGCAATGGCTAAGGTTGTGCAAACGAATATCGGGTCATTCACAAACTTTAAAGTGGAAGTTGATACACAGTCTGCTCTGAATGAGAGGTGGCTCAGAAGGATTGGATTATTACAGTTCGCTACATTGCCGTGGGAGCGTTGGAGATGCAATTATGATGCAAAGAGCCAGCTGGAAATCATGCGGAAAACAAAGGGTCAGTTATCACTTCAGGTAAAATTTTCACCGGAATTAGTTGCAAAATTATTTCAATTGCCTATATACGATGATGTTGTCATTCCAAAATGTTCGGAGGAGGCTTTGAAGAAAGACTTTGGCCCTAGAGAAGGAAGACGGCAGTACTACATGATGAGGAACGTAAGCTATGTTCGAAGAGAGCAGCTAAAATGGTATTTGGAAAGATTATGTTTTATCATTAAATATGATTCTATGTCTAGGGAGAATTTTGCACCTTTAGCCTATGCAGAGGCAGGTGAAAAAGTAAGTTGGGCTCATTGGGTGTATGATCACCTACATAGTGAGATCTTTGTTGGTGATAGGCGTAAAACGCAAACAAATAGTCGATTATCTGCATATTTAGCTGCATTATTTGAGTTCGTGCAGTTAGTCGAAGATCAGAAGATAGTGTGGCCAAAGGAGATCAATTTTTCTGGTCATCAAGTGATGAGTCGGGAGCAGGAGCAGCTAGCAGCGAAAGCGGTAATGGATAGACCTTCAGAGACGTCTAAAGATCTTCTTCGTGCCGGTTATATTGCACAAGAGATGAAATCGGTTAGTCAGATCATTCAACTTGATATAAGAGAAGCAGGGATACAGGAAGATATTTTGTTGCAGGTGCAAGATAGTATTGAACATTCGAAAGCATTCAGAACTGTTTTTAAGTTGTCTAGGAAAAGAAGAGTGGAGGAGCAATTACAAGCAGTAGACGAAAAAATGTTGAAGGATGTTAATACTTAAGATTATGATGTGCTAAGAATGAAGAAGAGGTTGCAAGAAGTTTCAAATTTCTTAGTTTTTCAAGAAGAAAGATTGTTTCGGCATGAACAGAAAAAAGTATTTATTAATGTGAATGATTATCAGTCTTTGCAGGAGAAGACTAAAAAACTTCAGGATGCATTGGATAAGAAGGTATGTATGTTGGAAGAATTGCAGCATGAAAAGATGCAATCTATGATAGAATTGTCTAGTATAAAGAAGTCTATGCATGAATTTGAAGAATGGCAGAAGTCTGTGCAAGTGCAGATTCAAAAAGAAATGATGGATTTTTCAGTGTTAAATGCTACTTTGCTGAAGGAACAGGTAGTTCTTCAATCGAGAATACAAATCTTGCACGAGTTAGAAAAACAGATATTAAATGATGAAGATGTGGAGTTAGATGCTACGTTAATGACGAAGTTGGATATAGGATTGTTGAAGCAGCAACTCCATAAGTATGTTCAGGATATTTGGAATGTTTTCCAAAGTCGTTGGCTCAGTATGTTTAAGTTCCAGTATGCACAGGTGCAGACATGTTTTGTTTCAAGGCATGAAAAAGATTTAGTATGTATAATTTCAAAGCAAGAGAAGCAGATAGAAGAGCAGACACAGATAATTGCATAATTGTGGGAACAATTGTTGAAAAGGAAACAAGAAGAAAAGGTGGAGATATTTGATGCAAATTTTCAAGAAAAGCAGGATGGTGCAGAGGAAGATGTTGATAATTTGTAGAATTGGAAGATTAAAGCGGAGGATGAGCAGATTTCCAAACAGTTGTGAGATAATCTTATATGATCAAGGGATTGTTAAATTTGAGTCTAATTTTTGACAAAAATTACCCACCGGGCTGTGCTAGGTGTTGAAGGTAGGGAAATCTCAAAAAATAAAATAAAAATAAAAAGAAAAAGACGGCTATGTTGAGATTAAAAAGGACACGTCGCAAGAGAAGAGGAGGTCACAAGAAAGGAAGTTGGGAACAACCGTAAGCGAGAGAAGTCACAAGAAAGGAGTTCACAACAACCGAAAAGGAGAGGTTACAAGAAGAGAGGGCGTGACAACCTCAAGGAGGAGTAGAAGTTCTGAAGAGAAGAGAAGACGTGATGAAAGGAAGCAGCACAACAACCTTGGAGATGAAGAAACTCTCCTAACATGGATATGGGAGTACCGTTGAAGACTAGTTCTGCAGAAAATATTAACGTTAAATCTATTAAAGTATGGAGCAGCAGATGTTTGCAATGATAAGGGTTCTTGCTTGAGACCTTCTATTCTGTTAAGTCTATAGGGGAATTCAATTCGTCTGCACAGAAGCGTAATGAAATTCGGGTGTCTATGAATGTGTAAGAAGTTGTACATTTTCGAAAAGTGAACTCTGAAATGTGACTGTGTAATTCTGAATTGGTAGAAGTGACCAGAAAGAAGAATTTCAGTGAAATTCCGGTGGATGTCCAGATGCAATTTCTATGGAATCTCTGTGTGTGAAGATTGGTGCCAATGGAAAATAAATAACTCTGATTTGTTCTTTAATTCGATGTTGTGTTGAACCTTAGAACCCTCAACACCTTCCAAGAAGCAACCTGGAGTTTCGCTTCCATCAACAGAAGCTCAGAATAGAGGACTTGCAAATGCTATAGAAGAAGCCATCTGGATATGAACTCTATATTCGGATGTAGGGTTGAATAATTCCACTCCACATATATTTGGAGATAATGTTCGCTCATTACATGTTGTTGCTAACCCAATCTATCATGCCAGGATTAAACATATAGAAGTTCATTAACATTATGTTAGAAAGAAGATTATGAGAAAATAAATTCAACTCTCATATATATCAACTCATGAACAATGTGCAAATATGACGACTAAGGACTTGGATGGAAGAAAATTAAACAGATTCAAATCAATGATTAGATTGCAAGAAAGATTGAAGGATCGAAGACTCAAGCATCCTAGGCTTGAGGGGGAGCTATTGGTATAATAACCATGCCTAAGAGATTTGTTAAGAATTAAGGACTACACATATATTTGTGTCTTCCCATAGAGACCTACATATGAACTTATGCTTGTCAATTTCATTGTGTTTATCTTAGATAAAGTTAAATGTCAAAGATAAGAAAAAATATCGTGAAATTAGGAGGACATACCCACAACTCAATTGGTAGGAAGAATCAAATAAATTCCATTTCTAAAGTCTAGGATCAATTTTAGGTGAGAAGACACCAAAATTCAAATACAAACAATGTGTATAAATACATGTGATTTTAGTTGTGGGATAAGAGAGCACTTCTGAGAGGATTTGAGATACATCATTGAGCATACATTCAGCTCACTACATATATTAGTAGCCCACTACACTCCCTTTATATCATATGTATAATAGCAATCCTACTTTAATACATTTCTTCCAGTAAATCTATGTCTATCATCTACTCTAGCATCTTCATCATTACAGTGAACCTGTGAAATCAATTTCTCTACGTGTACCCACTCTTTTTCTATACCTTAACTTTGGTTAGTTAGATTGAAGTCTTTAGTATCTTATACCAAATTTAATCAATTTTGATTCAATAGATATTGACATATCAAGCTACGAATCTAACTATGTCTGTATATCTTCTAGATCCTTAAACATCGGGGTGACCCCCTTGACTTGCTAAATTCATTTCTTCTTGTATGGTATAGCTAAATTCATGAAATAACCTGCTGTGTTAAGCTATACACATCAAATAGATGTGTGCAAAATCTCTCTAGTCAATTCATACTAGGTTGTGAGTTTTGAGCATAACATTAGGACCTTCTCTTCCCAAAATAGAAGGTTCTTCACATTTCTTGCACATAGAAGTTATATGTTTTGAAAAAAACATTTGAGAGTGATACTCAAAAGGACTTGGTGGTCCTATATGCACCATTGTGAAGCTAAGGGAGTACACTAAGCATCTATGAAGCTAGATTGGCAGGTGTAGAGCAAGTTTCTTGCAGCACCACCTCATCTCTAGAATCAACACTTCATCTCCTCACATTCCACGGGATAGTCTTGGTTAAAACTGAAACCTTAAACCTTAGCTAACGGCTCAAGAGCATGGATGAAAAGCGGAACGACTATATTTTTAGGGTCTTTAGATTTTCCAATGTTACGTTGTTTGTCTTGGTGTTTGTTTTGGTGTTCCATTCCGCTGCACATGTGTTCTGAATATTTTCCTTAATGCTTAAATAAAGGTTTTCAAAGATTTGGATGGAAAGTGCACTTATCACTTGGAGGCTTTGTATCACAAATTTCAGCTACCAATAAGTTTCAACCACTTTATTAATTCATAACTTACCAAAACATGAAGTGGTTGATTGAGAGACTCTTGCAAAATTGTAGGAGCACTTTTCATAACCTATATATGTATAAAATCAAGTTTTGAGTGAATGTCCAATCTTCTCTTTTCCTCAGTTAGTCTAGAGTGAAACTAAGTTGCTACATGTATACCCCTTGCTTAGTTAGTTATTTTCTTAGCTTATACTTGTGTGTGGTTAGCCATTGATCACTACCTTTCTTTGTAATGAGCTAATATCTAGCACGAGTTTGTTTCAGTTGTAACTCCTTCTTCTGGTATCAATCTTAAGTAACTTCACTTTTGTTTGATTTTACAAAGGGTCTATTAAGCATTCTATAAGTTTCATGATTATCTTCTAGTGAACTCTGTCATAGCAACCAGCCCAATCTGAGTAAGAAAAAGCATGCAAATCTGGTGGTAGTGATCCCCCCTTGGGATAAAACAACCCAAGTAGTCGAGTACCACTCAAGTAGCGAAAGATGCGCTTAACCACCTTCCAATGCAGGACTCCTGGGCAATGCATAAACCTGCTCATCTGTGAGATAGCAAACTGAATATCTGGCCGAGTAATGCATAAGTAAATCAAGCATCCAACAGCTTGTTGATAGAGAACAGCATCAAATGCATCTCCAGCATCATGAAGACTCAATCTTTTTAAACCTGTCTCCATAGGAGTGGCAATAGGCTTATAGTCTTCAAGGCCAAAATGCTGCAATAATGTGTCAATATATTTGGTTTGACACAAAGCCATTCCACCATCAACTTGCATAAACTGAATGCCCAAATAGTGATGCAAATGCCCCAAATCAGACATCTCAAATGAGGCATGCAAATCAGCCTTAAAATCTGCAATATGCGTCTCAATAGGACCAGTGAGCAACATGTCATCAACATAGACAACAATGATCAGAAGCACATCATTAGCACGCTTAACATATAAGGTGCTTTCAGTTGGACTGTTCTCAAAACCATGTGCAATCAGATAGGCATGTATCTTCTCATACCAAGCACGTGGTGCTTGCTTTAAACCATATAACGCCTTCTTTAACCTGCATACCTGGTTTTCATGCCCTTTCTACACAAAGCCACGGGGCTGAAAAACATACACTTCTTCATGCAAGTCACCATTCAGAAATGCTGTTTTAATGTCCAACTGATGTACATTCCAACCATGATGGGCTGCAAGTGCACAAATGCTCCGAACAGTAGTCATACGGCATGTAGGTGAAAGGTCTCATCAAAATCAATGCCTCTTTCCTGCGCATAACCCTTTGCAACAAGCCTAGCCTTATACCTGTCAATTGTACCATCAGGGTTACGATTCAGCTTGTATACCCACTTAGTGCCAATGGCCTTCTTGCCAGGAGGCAAGTCACATAAAGACCATGTACCATTCTTCATTATAGCATCATATTCAGATTGCATAGCATCCATCCAATTTTCTGAATTCTGTGCTTCATCAAAAGAAACAGGCTCATTCTCATCACAGAGGCTAGACGCAGCCATAGCATAGCAATCTGATGCAAAGGAGGCACTATGAGAGCCTGAACGAGTTCGATATGACAAAGGTGCATCTAATTTGTTGTCACGTAAAGTCTGCACCAGCCATTTTGGCATAGTTTTTGCCTGATCAATATCAACTCTCTCATCAACAAGTGCATCATGTAAATCTGCATCAGAAATGGAATGATCTGCATGAGCCTGCAAAGGCTGAGAAGTTGCCTCATTAGGACCAGCACTAGACTGTCCACCTGTAAAAAGAGGCATCAAAGTATCATACATGTCTTTAGAGCTCACAAATGTCTCCTTATTACATGAAAGCAATGGCTGAATAGCATCTTCCACAAAGACAACATCACGGCTAACCAGAATGCATTTAGTCTGTGGATAATACAGACGATAGCCTTTACTTTCAGAACTGTACCCAACAAAAATACATTTTACTACCTTATCATCCAATTTTCTGCGATGTTGTTCAGGCACTAGTGCATATGCCAAACAACCAAAAACCCGCAGATGAGCAACAGATGGCTTGCGATCATGCCAAGCCTCATATGGAGTGATAGACTGTAGCGCTTTAGTGGGACACCTATTAAGTACATATGTTGCACACATAATAGCCTCAAGCCAGAAACTATGTGGTAAAGCCTGACTCTTGACCATACACCTCTCCATCTCCATGAGTGACCTGTTCTTCCGTTCAGCAACTCCATTCTGTTGAGGTGTATACGGCACTATACACTGGTGTTTTATCCCACGTTCAGCCAGAAATGCATTAAAATCAAAAGACATATACCCCCCCCCCCCCGATCAGAATGGAGGGTGCCCATTTTACATGCTGATAGATTTTCAGCCAAAACCAAAAACTGTTTGAAGCACAAAAACACTTCGGACTTTGCCTTCAATGGATATACCCATGCATGCCTGGAAAAATCATCAATGAAAGTCACGAAGTAAAGGTAATTTCCAAAAGAGGGTGTTTGCATAGGACCACAGACATCACTGTGTACAAGCTGCAATTTTTGCGTAGCCCGAACTGAACCATCTTTTGGAAAGGATGAACGCTGCATTTTGCCTAAAATATAGCCTTCACAAACATGTTTTCCAGGTGCCTCAAGTTTGGGCAAAGAGGACACCATTTCAGATTTCTGCAGGCGTAGCAAACTAGCAAAATTCAGATGACCAAAGCGTGCATGCCAAAGCTTTGCATCTGACATAGCCTGAGAATCATCAACTGCACATGCCGAATCATTCATAGATCTTTCATAGTTTATGAGCTTATACAGCCCACGACATAAAATGCCAGAAGCAATAATAACATCGCCATTTGACAGATTATGAACTGTACATCTGTCATCAACAAATTTCACAACCAAGCCAATCTTGGCTAATGCAGAAACTGATAACAGATTCTTCTTGATCCCTGGCATAAATAAAGCATCTGACAAGGTGAAAGAACTACCATCAGCAGTAGTCAGAATGATCTTACCAACTCCCATAACAGGATAAGAGGAGTTGTTGGCACATGTGACAGTATTCCCTGTAGGGGCAGGCTCCAGTGAAGAGAAGAAATTGCACTACGAGGTAATATGTTTGGTCACCCCACTATCAAAGTACCAAACATCTGAGTCCACTGTAGACATGCATTGATCATGAGAAGATGGGTCAAAACTACAAACAGTAGTAAACGCCCATTCTTCTTCCTGCACAAGATTTGCAGACTCTGTTTTTGGTGTAGAGGCCTCTGCAACAACCATTCTAGCCTCTTTCTTCTTTGCCTCTTTTGCAGCCAGTTTTGGACAGTTCTTTATGATATGATCATTCCCTTTACAGTACTTGCAAAACAATTTCTGCTTTTCTGATTTCTTCTCATCTTTATCCTGGTTCTTCGAATGTGCAACATTTGCAGATTTCTGCTTACTAGTAGAAGAGCTCCATTTTCCTTTGCCCTTCTGACTAGCCAAGAAAGCTTGATCTGCAACACGCATAATGGACTTGTTCTGCCTGGACTGATCTTCCTGCAACAGAACAGAGACTAACTCCTCAAATGATAAGGCATTCCGATTGCCTTTCATCATCAACCGAAGAGTAGAAGCAAAACTCTGATATGAATCAGGAAGACCATTCAGAACGGTCTGCACAAGTGAGCTATCTGGTATAACCTCTGTTGGAAGTAGCCAGAGGCACAGACGACGCGGAAGCATGTAACAACGGAGCAAGGAGCCAGTCGAATCTTTTTTTCAAAGAATCATGTTTTAGAAATACTTTTCAAAAACCTCCAACAATGATTTTTATCACTATTGTAACATATGTAACATAGAAAAACCCTTTTCTTAATTTCTAGCTCCATTTTGTGCAAGCCGAGGAGTCCCCGAGCTTGAGGAGCTTAGGTAGAACAAGCGTATCAATTTTTTTTATTTTTAGACATCGTTTACCCTTCCAAATAGCATTTAGGACCTAATTTTTAACTATGCCGGTCACTAGATGTGAAACCGGTCAAAACTAGTCTAGAAACTATAAAAAGAGCTAGAGAGCTCATTTTTGGGGTGAGCTTGTTTGAGGTTAGAGTTCTTTTGAGCTTGTAATAGTGTTCTTGAGTAATAGAGTTGATTTCTCACCTTCCATTGTGTCTTGCTTGTCTCTTCGTAGTGTGTGTGTATGTGTGTGTGCATTTCTATGCTTCTCACCTTCACTCTCACTTCATCTCACATTCACGATCTTCATATCACTCCTATCTCTTCCGCGGATTGACAATTAAGGAGGTGAAGCTTCTTAACGTGGTACTTACCATTGTGCTAGAGCAACACCAAATTTGGCGCCGTTGTTGGGGATCGAGTCTAGGACGAATGTGTGATGGTAAGAGTATAGCAACAAGTAGCGTTGGAAGGTAAAAATTTCAGTTTTTGTTGTTGTTTTTTTACTTAGTTTTTAGTGTTTTTCACCTCCCCCACACTCCATCTTCATCTCCACATCATCATCTTCATCTCCAAAAAAATCAGAAAATTCACCATATCCACCCATTCTCCTCATTTCCCCTCATTTGTGCATGCGAGAGAGTGAGAGAGAGCTTTTGTGCTTGCATGTGCTTTTGTTTTTTTGAGTTTTCTTGTAGGTACAGAGCTCGAGTGCATCAGGAAAGCTTGGAAAAGGTAAAATTTTCAATTTCTGTCAGAAATTTCCGATTGTGTCAGACCATCGCGATGGTCTGCAAAGTTCGGAATTTGAAGAAGGCGACCACACTAGCGTGTAGAGCACACTTTCGCCTCTAGGAATCCATACTTGCATTGCAAAAAATCATACTTTGGTGGACCATCGCGACGGTCTCAGACCATCGCGATTGTGTCACACCATCACGATAGGCTCATGCCATCGCGATGGCTCGGCCAGACCATCGCGACGGTCTCACGCCATCGCGACGGTTCATTTGGACCATCACGACGGTTTGCGGACCATCGCGACTGTTCGGTTGACCCCACACCATCGCGATTGGCTCACGCCATCGCGCCGACGGTGCCACGTGGCAAGTTGGACCATCGCGACGATACCCTCAGACCATCGCGACAACTCGAATTTTGGACCATCGCGATTGGCTCAAGCCATCGCGCCCGGACCATCGCGATTGGCTCAAGCCATCGCATCTGTGACCATCGCGACGGTTCACTTTGGACCATCGCGATTGTTCACGTTGACCGTTGACTGACGCCATCGCGATTGTCCGCCTGATCGAGCCATCGCGACGGTTCACATTCACGCCATCGCGATTGTCTACCTAATCAAGCCATCGCGACGATTCACATTCATGCCATCGCGATTGTCTGCCTAATCGAGCCATCGCGATTGCTCACTTTTGGACCATCGCGACCGTGCACTTCAGACCATCGCGACGGCTCGCGCATCACGCCATCGCGATTGTTCACCTTCACGCCATCGCGACGGTCCCAGACCATCGCAATTGTCTCACGCCATCGCGATTGTGCACCCCCATCACCAAATTTTAGGGTTTCATTTTTTGGCCAATTTTGAGGCTATTTTTGGGAAATTTTTGGGTGATTAGACTCATAGGAGATCCCTTAGCTCATATTTGGAGAAAAACCTCTTTGTCAGTTTTTACCCCCCAGGGCCTGAACGGTCATAACTTTTTCATCCGAAGTCCGTTTTTTGAGCTTAATAGCTCATTAGAAAGCTCTTGACGAGTACTACGTGAGCTCAACTGTTTTTTTCTTAAAGGATACGTCTATTTTTAGACAAGCTATTTTGAGGTTGACCTAGTTTGGGACTAGAAAGCCAGGGGGCAAACATTGAAAAGTTGGGCAAAAGGGAAGGGAATTAAAAGGTGTATATACTCAAGTGCTTGATCATCCAACTGTGAACTGGTCTAATATTGGATTTTTCCAGGTCTAGCAAGGGCAATCAAAGGCAACCAAGGCAAGGCAGTGAATTGGGAAGCGCGGCTTCTTGGGCATCAGAGCAACCAGAAAAGCTGACTCGAGGTTGGAAGATTACTCAACCCCCTCAGTCAATTCTTAGCTTAGGATAAACGGTAGTATTGTGGATTTAAGACGATAGGAACGCCTCAAGTTCAAGAGAATTAAATTTATCAAGTTCAAGACTAAAGTAAAGGTGTGTGACACGAAAACCTAAAGGAAAGAACATAAGTCTGACGAAACGAGAACTCAAAGTCCCACGGAAAGTCGAATTCCTGATGCATACATTAAGACAAGAATCTAAAGAAATCTAAAAAGAATCAAGAAAGTAATAACAAAGAATCATTGACGATCTGAGCGTGTACTGAGTGTGCAAGGAAGAAAATTAATGAACCTTAGATCGGGCAAACATATAGGCAAGTCAGATAGACGAAGCCTTAGATCATCAGAGGCAAGTGTAAGAACTACTACACGATCGTGGGCTCAACAATTGAATACTAGTTATCCCTACGAGAGCTCAGATACTAGCGAATCAGAAATGGCATTTAGCACAGACAGACCAGAAGGAGGGTCAAATGTAGCATACTTAGAAAAACCAGAAGGACCCTATAGGACTCAACTAGAGTTTCTCCGAACTAACCGATTAGGTGCTCGCATCTATGAGGATGGTTTGCGAAGGCAAGTGGTGCAAATGCACAACCCTGATCAACCCATTGGATTGGAACATCCAGTGGTGAAATTTGAGAGAGACGCGTACATAGACAAGGAAGGAACGATGTACATCTTAAGTACGCAGCCAAACAATACGAACGAGTTTGGCGTGATTCAGCCAGAGACAGAAACTAAATCTCAAGGAAAAGAACCATTAGAAGAGCCTAGAACACCTAGAGGGAAATCTGTACTGACACGAGTACTAATCCCAGAATGGATCCCTCAGGACAACAGAAGCATAGATTTGTTTGTAAATAAAGAAACTGATGAAGCCTTTTGGAGATACAAGACAGAACTACTTAGTGAGGTAGGAATCATCACGATATACGAGTTCAAGGACCCGGATACACCTGGAAAGGTTGTATACCTGGATGAGACTTCAGAAAGAGTCTTTGTGGTGCCTGACCACGCTAAAAACACATACACATGGAGAGGTGAATTGGTATTCCCTCTATCTAGAACAAACATGAATACAAGCCAACAAGGGGCAGGAACATCATCAGCCCATGGAAATCAAAGAGAAAGAAATAAAGAGAGACCGGAAGTAAGCTTTAATCACCCCATGGGGAGAGATAGAACAACCACGGACACTAATAGAGCGGATAGACAAAGAGATCATGGAATACCAGGTGGTAGAGATGATTTTCCTCTACCCAGACCACGTGAACACGCAAGAACATTGAGACCCACTCAGTTAGTGAAATCCATGAAAAATTATTTTGATGGGACAGGAGATCCCTATGACCATGTCGCAGAATTCAAGCAAGTACTAAGAGCTGAACAAGTCGAAGACATGTTCACGCAATACAACGCATTTGGACTAACGTTAAAGAATACAGCTTTAACTTGGTTCCAACCATTGCAACAAAGGCAATTTAGAGACATCCATCACTTTTTAGAGTCATTCATCACTGAATTCTCTAAAAGTGGGATTAGACATGACACGTCTTCGTTGATTCATAGCTTCAAACAGACCCCTCAAGAAACAGTTAGATTGGCAGGATGTAGGTTTAGACAATATGTTGAACGATGTCCAATGCAAGAGCTACCCTCACAAGCCAAACAAGTGTCATTGTTCCTAGATGGCTTGTTGAGCTCTAAACTACGCTCCTATGTGTACCTAAAAGAACCCAGAACGCTAGAGCAATGTGTGAGAATATGCATAGACATTGAGGACAACTTAGGAGATGAGTTGGAACTCTCAAAGGTCTACAAGGACTCACACTATTCATCTCTAGCATCCACAAAATTGTCTAACTCGATAGAAGACCTAGCAGAAAAAGTGACCCAGAAACTAGGAGTTTCTAGTAAACCTAGGGTACTAATAAACAAGCGTTGTTACACCTGTGGTGGAAATCATATGGCAAATGTGTGTCCCAATGCACCACAACCACAAGCCAACCCTAGTGGACAATACTGTACAATTGAGAGAAGATACACGAATCATACGGCTCAGGACTGCCCATACAACAAACAAACCATGAGACAAAACTACCCGTAAGCATACCAGCAGCCAGGTAGGTATCAAGGCCATTTCAATGCTCAGCCTTATTACTATAGGCCTCCTCAGAACTACCCATACCAGGCTCAACAGAGACCTCAACCTGTCTTAGCTCAACAGCCACCCCCACCAGCGAATGTCATCTCAATCAAATACGCTGCTGCAGAAGAGAACCTAAGTAGGGCTTTAGTGCCTTCTTCACCTTTGATCACAGAGAGTGACCCAAACTCAAACAGTTTTGACTCTACGCATATAGGTAGTCCACCCACATATTACACAGAGTCACCAGAACATGTGGAAACATATCATTACGATAGTCCACCAGTGGAACCTAGTTGGGAGCCAGACTATGCTAATGTGATGTACACAAACCCAAATCCACGGCCCCAAGTAAGACAACAGAGACCACAGGGCCCTAGAGGACCATGCTTTAGGTGCCAAGGAGACCATTTCATAAAGGATTGTCCACATCCTCCGATAGCAGGACAATCACAGTACTATAACATCCAAGGCTTTTGTGCCGATTGTGGCAAAGTGCACATCATAAAAGATTGTCCTAAGAACCCTGTTAATGCTTTGAATGTGACACTGATCAACGTGATAGGTATTGTAAACAACGCAGATGGATCCAACCCTACATACGTGCCTATCCAAGCTGTAACAAGAGCCCAGGCGCTCTTACAGAACCAACAGCTTAATCAGGAGAAAGTAGCCGGAACTAGTGAAGTTGCAGAATCTAGAAGTAAAAAGACAAAATCTTGGAAAGATTCTAGAGAAAGAATAAAGAGAAAATGGAGTAAAAAATCTAGACATGATGTTTCGTGCATATCAAGCTAGATTAAAAGAGGGACCTCAAGTAGCTGAAATGAGTAAAAACTACCCTCGAGCTGATCTAGAAGTTGAGAGAACTAAACTTTGCATGAAGATGGTAGAATTAGCACAAGCTTTGATCGAAGCCTCTAGATATCTTAATTGGAATAACATGGCAAAACCTGAATTACACTTTCATGACTAATGGAGAGGCTAGAATATTTGATTGAAAGCAAAAAGAAAAAGGATCAGCATAGGAACCCTATTGTCCCAGAGACACAGGAAAGGAATGCACCATCCCAGTTTCAAGTACCCAATACAGAAAGTCAAGACAATTTGTCTTCCATACATAGGTACTCACATGAATTTTTGAGAGAAATCCAAGAAGAGAAATGGAGAAAGGAACAAAGAACCCATCCTCCTATTCAAGAAATAAACGACTTGCAGGAGCAATTTCCCCAAGACATTCCCTCTATTTACGAAGATGTAGAGGAAGAGCAACTGAGTGAACACACAGGATTTGAATCTAATTCTTTACAAGAATTACCTCAATTCACAGGACCTTGGGAAGCAAAGTCTATTAATATGAGAGCACCCACAATAATAGTGAGGAATGAAGAATCAGTAATCCCTAGAAACACGGAAGTGATCAAGAATACCAAAGTACAGTGTAACCTTACTCTAGAGGAGTTGTTAAAGGTTAAACCAGAATTGTGGAAACATGTAGCAAATCAATTCCCCAAGCTTGCTACTACTCCCTCACAAATAGGATCACAAAATAAGGTACCAGAGATACCCGTAGAAAAGATAGGAGATGTAAGCGAAGGAGAGGAAGGTAACACTTATCTTTCGATAACCCATCAGGGCTACACCACGAAAGCCATCTTAGATTCAGGAGCCGGCGTAGCCATCGCTACCACCGCTTTATGGAAACGTTGGGGTAAGCCAGCATTAAGACCCACCAAGATGAAGCTACAAATGGCTGACGGACACATAGAAAAACCATTAGGCTTACTAGAAGGCATATCTCTCACCACTTGTGGTGTAGAATTTGAGCATACTTTCGCCATTTATGATTTTGCAAAAAATCATGCTTATGAGATGATATTGGGACGACCATTCATGCGTCAGTTGCAAATTGTACAAGATTGGGGAACTAATTCTTTGTACTTGCAACATTTAGGAGTGACTACCAAAGTCAATCTTAAAGACTATTCACATCGAGATGTACCCCCAATACAATGGAATACCATCCATAAGACTCAGGTAGAAACAGAATCCGTGCACTCATTAGAGTCAGATCCTTCTTAGTTGCATGAGGACACTCATTTATGGATGTGTAAAGTTGCAAAACAAGAGGAAGAACGATTAGAAGCAAGGACCTCAGGTGCAGAACAACATCCACGAACCCTTCAAGATCCAGCTTACGCACCTGTAGTATTCCCTGACGAAGAGTTTGAACCCCATGGTTGGGCAGAAATCCTAGCAACCATGGATGTAGCCATCAATGAAGAACAATGGACACCCCACTGTGACGAGGATGGCTATGATATCTCAGTTTTCACGATAGAGCCAATCATGTGCGATGCAATTTTAGAAGAATGTGAACCTAACACTGATGCATTTGAGGATGCAAGCGATTTCGATTTAGAATCAATTATCATGGACCCACCCTTTGCATCAGAGGAAGAATATCTCTACGAAGTAGAGACTCATCCTCAGAGACACGAGGAAATTACGAACGATGTGAGAATAGCCACTCAAGTGACTAACAAGAGTGAAGGCAAGAAAAGAAAGAAGAAAGAAACCATGTCAGAAAGAAGAATCTTTGTTTGAAGTACCCGAGAATTTCAAGAAATATGAAATCGAAGATAGAAGAATCATGGTACGAATGCCTAATAGAAAGGTGAATGACGAACAAGTATATGATAACCAAGAGAAAACCAAGAAAATAATAGTAGCCATAGAAGGAGAAGAAGAAAAATGTACATACATAGGGCATGATTTGACGAAGGAAGAAGAAGAAGAGCTAGTGGCCCTATTGCGCGAATATGGAGATGTGTTCGCTTGGAGTTACAAAGATTTGAAAGGAGTAGATCCAGATATATGCTCTCATAGAATCCCTATGACTCCAGATGCAAAACCAACAAAACGGAAACCTTACACGTACAATGATAACTACGCTGCGAAGATTAAGAGGAGATAGATCGCTTGATAGAAGCAGGATTCATTTACGAGATTGAGCATACCGAATGGGTATCCCCTATTGTGGTTGTGCCCAAGAAGAATGGAAAATTGCATGTGTGTATTAACCTTAAAAAAGTTAATGCCGCCACGATTAGAGACAGTTATCCTCTTCCTATCACAGAACATCTATTGGAAAGAGTTGCGGGCAAGGAAGTTTACAGCTTCCTTGATGGTTTTTCAGGCTATAATCAAGTAGCCATTGCTCCAGAGGACCAACACAAGACAGCTTTTGCCACTGAATGGGGCATATTTGCATTTCGTGTGATGCCATTTGGCTTAACAAATGCACCCGCCACTTTCCAGCGACTCATGTGTCATGTTTTTAAGGAATTCTTACGCAAGAGTTTGGAAGTATATGTCGATGACATATGTGCTCATTCTAATATCAGGCAGACGCATATCCTAGAGTTAAGGCAAATATTTGACAAATGTCGAGAATATCAGGTTTGTTTGAACCCAGAAAAATGCGTTTTCATGGTCAGACAAGGTAAAATTCTAGGACACATTGTGTCAAAAAATGGAATCTCTACGGATGAAGAAAAGGTGAAGGTAATTGCAGAATTACCTAGACCAACTAATGTGAAAGAGGTACAGGCATTTATGGGCCATTGCGGTTATTATAGGAGATTCATACACATGTATGCAATCATAGCCAAGCCTTTGTACTCTCTTTTAACCAATTTTGAATGGACAGAAGAATGTGAGAATTCATTCAACGAACTTAAACGACGCTTGTGCTCAGCACCTATATTGACTACCCCAGATTGGAGTAAGCCATTCCATGTACATGTGGATGCATCCAATTATGCCATAGGATGTGTGTTAGCACAACCCACGAATGAAGGTAACATAGATCTCCCCATAGCTTACGCGAGCAGACAATTGAACGCAGTAGAAAGAAATTACACCACGACGGAACGAGAAGGATTAGGGATGATCTACGCGGTAAAGAAGTTCAGACACTATTTGTTGGCAAACAAGTTCAAGTTCTTTACAGATCATCAAGCCCTATTGTACCTAGTCAACAAACCATGTAACACAGGACGACTAATACGTTGGTTTCTATTACTCATGGAGTACGATTTTGAAGTAGTAGTCAAGAAAAGAAAGACACATCTTAGAGCTGACCACCTTTCGAGATTAACCTCAGGAGAAGCTCCTCAAGGAATAGCGGATGAATTACCAGATGCTTATTTGTTTAATCTTGAGATAGCACCAGGATGGGCTAAACCAATAGTCCCTATTCTCACATATGGACCAAAGAATCCTAGGATAAAGATCAAAGAAGGAGAGATTACCAAGTCTCAGAGATACCAAATCTTAGCGGGAAGCATATATAAACAGGATAATCAAAAGATTCTTGCTTGTTGTGTAGATGAATCAGAACATGCAAATTGGTTGCAATTAGCACACATAGGTGCATTAAATCAACATCATTCGAAACATCGAACACTGCAGACTCTGCATAGATTGGGAGTATATTGGCCTACGATGGAAGCAGATGTCTACAAGTTGTGTAAAGAATGCCATGTTTGTTGTGAAAGACCACCAATAGAGCATGCTACATTATATCACAAGTCTCTCACACCAGACTGGAGTGAACCTTTAGTGACATACTTGAGGACGAAGACATTCCCTCAAGGAATGACCTTAGCACGACAACGCAGTCTAGAGCAGGAAGCTCAAGACTATTCACTTATTGGCGATAATCTATACAAAAGAGGACGAGATGGATATCTAAGACAATGTGTTCATGAAAGCAATTATCTGAGCATACTAGAGACTGCACACCAAGGTGTTGCAGGAGGTCATTTTGGACCTGAAAGGATAATCAAAGCCATCCTCTTTGCAGGATTATGGTGGCCCACTCTTCACATGGATGCTCATACCTATGTTAAGAGATGTGATGTGTGCCAAAGAACTCAGTTTCCTACTCGCAGAGATGAAATGCCATTGAAACCCATGATGGGAGGACGTGCATTTTCTAAGTGGGGTATAGACTTTGTAGGACCCATTAACCCCCCTGCAAAAGGTACACAGGTTGAATACATTATTGTCGGGACGGATTATCTTACCAAATGGGTAGAGGCAAAAGCCACAAAAAAGAATGATGCACACACAACTGCAGAATTCTTATTTGAAAATGTCTTTACAAGATATGGATTGCCTATAGAGTTAGTGAGCGATCGCAGGACTCACTTTCTAAACCAAGTCATTGAATATTTGTTACAGGATTTTATGGTGATTCACAAGAAATCTGCACCATATCATCCTCAGGCCAATGGTCAGGCTGAAAGCACTAATAAGATCCTTTGTAACGTACTGACGAAACTCGTGAACAACAAACGTTCAGATTGGGACAAACAGTTACACCACGCTGTTTGGGCATATCGAGTGGCCTACAAGACCGTACTCAATGCAACTCCCTTTCAGATGGTTTTTGGTCAGAATGCGGTGCTTCCTTTGGACTTCTTGATACCGACCCTTAAGGTTGCACAAGAACATCAGTGGACCGGCCATGAATTATCAGCAAGAATAATGGACTTGGAACGATTAGGAGAAACCAGGCTAAAGGCAGCAGCAGGCATATACGCAGCAAAGAAGCGACAGAAAGCCTATTTTGATGCGCATGTGAAAGATAAAGGCCTAAAAGAAGGAGATTTAGTTCTAGTATATACGCTGAAACAGCACGCACGGAAGTTAGAAAAGCGAGGTTATGGACCTATGATCATTAACAGACTCTCAACAAGTGGAGCAGTACAGTTAGCCACCTTAGAAGGAGACATAATGCCTAATTACATTAGTGGCTGTAGAGTCAAGTTATATCAGGAACCTCTTACTGAGGATATGCTTAGACGACTCACATTGGCAAAGAAGCGTAAGGAGGAAGAAAATAGAATACGAGCTGAAGCTCAGGCAGAAGCTCAGGCAGAAGCTATAGAATGCATTAAGCGCATGAAGTTAAGAAGACAAGGACTAGGGAGAGAACATTATAACCATCTGGAAACTACACCTAGATATCCCATGGCCATGTGTCAAGTAAAGTCAACCACTCATCCTAGCATAGTGGACAGGAGACCATTCATTACAGTTAGGCTAGAGCACAACAACCGTTGCCAAGAGCTGAGGGCTTTAATTGACTCAGGTGCTGCGACTAGTGCGATTAGATGGTCCCACTATAAGGATTCAGGAATAGAAATGCGGCCAATTGAGGCATACCTCATAGGCTTAGGAGGCATGGAAACCCCTTGCATGGGTGAGGTGAACCTTCCTATCCTCATTAAGGATGTGACCATGACAGCGAAGCTACTAGTGTGCCATGATGACGACCTGATAGAACCCCTAATCCTTGGCCAAGATTGGCTATACGATCACTCAGTGGACCTAAATCTTAGACAAGGCTCCTTACAGATTGGAACCTTAGAACAGAAGCGAGTGATACCGCTTGACTTCCCTAACGGCATTCCAACTGAGGTTTGTAACCCTAGACCCTATGAAATACATGCGATGGAAGACCGGAAGATCTTGGGTCAGCTCAGTCACGTTACGTCTACACCAACCCACTCGGGCTTGGCTATAGACAGTTGTCAATCAGAAGGACGACAGGAGATCTTCCCTGGGGCTTCCTGCAAACTAGAAGGGGCAGCTACCCAACCGCTAAGGCAAATGGACACAATCAGCGGTCAGGTGGGTTGCATCAGCAGCCAAATGAGCACAACACCCTGCGGTGCTCATCCTTCCAAACTTGCTGCGGACTGGCCTAGATTAAAGATAAAGAACGAATCACTTCCTAATGGGCAGGTCACGCAAGTGTTGGATCTCCCTTCTTTTCCAAAGTAGAGTGTCCAATGGACCTCTCAAACCCAACCACGAAGGAGTCAACCACAACAGAGGAACCCAGACCGACGACACCACCAGACAAGGCAAAGACAGCAGCAGTATCAAAATCACAGAACAAGTGGCACGAGACAAATATGGGTGCCAAAAGGACAACAACCACAGGCTATTGGCAACACTACAGACGAGAACAGGACAAAGTTTCAAAGAAAGCAGAGTCAGCATCCAAAGTCCCCTCGATCTTCTTCTACAAGTACAAATACTCGACAGATTTGGATCGCCAAGAAGTACCTAACGAATAGACCCACACCCACGCAAATTTGGGTACCCAAACAATGTATTATAGCCCAACCCTCAAGCCATGTAATATATACCCCTCAGAAATCTTTTCATCCTTCAATACCACCAAACCCGATACCACTTTTTGTCCCTCAGCAGAAACACACCGCCCACTCAAAGACTCATAGGAAATGGATACCAAAACGTATTCAGACGTCTTCTTGTACCCCATTATCTAACAATTCTCCCATCCCGTTTAAACTCCACCCTTGTAATAATTCACCCTCAACCCAACCTTGTATAAATTCACACACCATAACCCCACATCATGCATAATAAAAGCTCATCAAGAAATGTATGCATAATCTGAAGCATGTAGGTGTCTAGAGACATGCATTAGCTCTGCAAAAAATCATTGCATCAATCACTTCACGACACTTGGCTACACGGGTTACACATCGGTTATGGAAAGGGATTGCGGTCTCACTTTATTGGGATCATAATTAATTTCCATGCTAATGTGTTAATCTTTTGTAGCAGATCTTTTCCATTAGCTCGTCAGCCATCATGCAAACGGAAGAAGGACCATCAGAAGCTGGCCCAAGCACACCAATGGCCAATATTGGAGAATTACTCGCGGAATCTTATCCGACGATGCAACCACCAGAGTTTCAAGGTTTTCCAGGACCCATGCCAATCGAGGATCCTCCTAGAGGATACACTGAGAAGATTCATCGTAACTCTCATTGGTTTCAAGGCCTAGCAGGACCCCTAGCAGACGCAGATTTCATATTTGAGGCCAATTTGGCATTTGATCTTCGCACATGGGCCAAGTACCAGTTCTTTTCAAGAGAATTTGAAGGATTGCAGAATACACAAGATTTAACGCACGTTTGGGCACGAGCAGGATTTACAGAATATTTTAGTGACCCTCTGCCTAAACCCGATTTTTACAGATGCTTTTACCTAGTAACCACCTTGACAGCTTCAGAGAACAAGGACCTACCCGGCACATTCATGTTACCATCCTTGGTAAATGACCCTCCATTCAGAAGGTTTTATTTGTCCAAAGATTTAATTCGTGCAGCTCTCAAAATACATGGAACGCATACTCCGACGGAGCGAGAACGGCTAGTCCCAGAGCAGATGAAACGTGGTGACGTAACTAAGTGGGAGGATATTTCAGCTATAACCCCTGAGCTCTCCAAGCCCTTAAGGATATGCATGCAGCATTTTGCTTTCCGAGCTCAGGATCGTTTTACCATGCCCCACAAGAGAATCTGGTTTGGATTATACTTAGCATGTACTGGACCTCAAACGGTTGATCTAGCTAGCTGGATAATTGATCAGCTCTATTTGGCCCAACATAGATGGGAACGAAAGAAAGTCATCAATGGTTGTTGTGCGCTTAGGAGAATTATCTATATGTGCTTGGCGTATGACTTACCGATTGAGCGTGCCATGACAAGTGAGGAACTGAAAGCATTCAAAGGGACCACTAAGAAGGCTAGAAAGTCTAGCAAAGGCAGAGCCGGAAAACGCATGAGAGGAACCATACCCTGCCTTCAGGTGCCAGAATCACCCTCACCACAACCATCTCCAGAGCAGTCACCGACCGCAGCCACTCCCACGGTACCACCAATTCGTATACGGTTATCAAGACCAGTTACGCCGGAGGGCACCACCAGTACGGTTGCACCCCAAGCAGCCACAACCACAGAACCTATCACCACAGCAGCTGAAATTCCCACCACTATTGGTGCGGAAGCTTTCTCTTTTCCAATACCCCATTTAGAAGCAGAACAAACAGCACCACTGGATCCAACTTTTGATTTTGAAATGCCCGATGCATTCTCCAATGAGTTCCAATTTTCAGAAGGACAACTGTTTTCTCAAGAATATGAAAGGCCTAGCTACCCTACCACACCCCGGGATCAGCCACAAGGACAGATTGTATCTAGCTCCGATGACGAAAGAACAACAACCGATGACGACGAAGGAGACGACGAAGCTAGCCAGGGAACTCAAGAATCCCAAGAACATGAACAGACAGATGGCCAAGGCCAACAAACAGACACACATGGTGATACAAGTACCCATGAAGATGAAACTTACGAAGCAGCAGCTTACACACTGGCTATTAAGAAGCTATATAGAACTATGGAAAAAGTTTGGGCACGCAAAAAGCTGACTGAGGAAGAGAGTCAAGCAATAATAGAACAGGAACTTGTCACAGGCGGATTCGAAGACGCATACATCAAAGGATTCAGAGAATTAGTCAAATCAGTAGGCTCCAACGAAGCGCTCAGGTACTTGCAAAGCAAGCCACTACCATAGTTTGACCCCCGCCGAGTACGACTACTGTCAAAGCCCGGCGAATACATTCGTGTACCAACAAGAGCACAGTCTTCAGAACAAGCCAGGGAGGCACGCCTCGTCCCCGAAAGTTCGTTGGCAGCAGAAACCATCCTTGTAGATTCCCCACCCCATGCTACAACTGTACATACCTCAGTAGTAACTGAAGTACCGACCACCCCAACCGCTCCTCCATCACCGCGCGTCCATCCAGCCTCCCCTCTTCACCCTCCTTCCCCCCGACTAACATCTTCTATCGCTGGTGGCGTATCAGAAATCGTTTTTATGACCACTCACCCCACAACTCCTGCACCCATTAGACCTAGTCTACCCCCTCACACATCCACCTTTCCATTCAACCCATTCCTCCATCCAGCTTTTCCATCCTTCCCCACAACTCCAAGACCCCTTTTCCCATTCCCACTGCCATTAACCTTCTCCCCCGTCTCACCTCCCCGACCCACTGTAACCCCTATTTCCCCTTTCCACCAAGCTGCTCCAGCCAGCCCCCCTGTAAATTACTCCTCAACCTTTGTAAATCCCGTATTTATACCAGCACAAGCACCCACAGTCACACCCATATTCACGGTCACCGCACTGGACACGTCCAATGACATGGACATCTCACCACCCACTGCACCATCACTCACTTCACTCCCGGCACAAACATATTTAGGCACCGCACAATTTTCCACAATCACCACAGCATCCACCTTCCCACCCCCATTCCCCATTCCCGTTGCATCTACACCCACTGCATCTTCATTTAGCACCCCATTAATACTATCACCCGCTGTAGATAATGCATTTCGACAGATGTTCATGTGTATGACGCAAGTAAGAGATGAGTTCACCTCTCTTGGCGATAATTATCAGCAGCTGCAGAAGACAACCACTGACTTACAGTCGCAGCTTAATTTATTGTCTATTGAGAATGCCTCACTGAACAGCCCATACCAAGAATTACGAGAGGCCTATCATAAATTAGAACTAGAAAGCGAAGAAAAGACCAAGGAAGCCACTACTGACCTGGATAACTTATTAAGAGCCCAGACAGTCCGCAATGCAACGCTAACACAAAACATGGGCTTACTACGAAGACACCTAGCAGCCGCCAAGGAAGAAAACCAGTGCTTACAGGATCAGAACCGAGAAAACTTAGAAGCAGCACCCGACCACCCAGACCAACCACTCAGTCCTAGCCGGTTCAAAGCCCTTCCCTCAGACTCGATGAGGATGCTGCTAGAAGATCATGTAAGACTGCTAGATGAATACGACCGCATGAACGAGGAGTTATAGAAACTCAAAGAAGATCATAAATTACTCCAGTTACAAGCACCGGCACACCGAGACATACCAGCACCTGTGGACCCCTCTCCTGACATCTTAGAGGAACTCAACGCATTACGGGCCCAGGTATCAAACCTTGAATCAAGGATTGCAGTATATGAAGCACCACCCAGGCCAGATTCCCCACCTGAGCTTCCAGCTGAGGAAGAAACTATCACCATCCCGGTGGAGGAAATGTTTGAAGAGGCGTACGAGCCACAACCCATCCCAGGCGGACGCGTCACGGCCGAAGGCCAGATGACTTACGAACTCCCGACCCCCGCGTGGATGAAGACTATTGAGGAACTTGGGACAACACACTCAGCTAGAGTAGAGGCACAATTACATGCCATGGCGATGATAGAAGAAAGAATTTTACAGTCTCCATTCTTTGCTCATTTGGCCCCGCGACGATACATATATGGGCATGAGCTACAGTATAAACCGTATTTTATGTTAATGGCTGAATACCAGTTAGCCATTGAGAAAGAGACAGGTAAGAAACCATCGCATGCAACTCAATTCGAGGAGGACGATCTACCACTCGATGCACAGCAAGGAGAGATCTATCAACCAGAGTGGCGAAAAGATTTACTACAGAAATATCCAAAAATGATGAGTACATGGGTAAAGGCACCTTTGCATTTAAAGTACAACCCATGTTGGGGACCAGTACCACGACGCCGCTCCTGGACTACCTTTGCTATTAAGGTACAAAACAATAAGCAGTGCCAGGACTGGTTGAATTACCCCTACTTTAAGCCACCCATCGAGTTACCAACTGTACGCTACATGATGGCTACAATTCGCCACTGGCTCCCTCGACTAAAGCATATGGACGATATAGCGGCACACATGATTGTCAAAATCTTTGACATGATGCAAATGATTTTTAAAGTCTTCCGACGCGTCAAGGCACCTCATGTAAACACCCCGGGCTTTGAGCATGGCAATTTCGATCTAGTATATGATATGAGTACAACGCCATCGCTACGGGTGTGTTATGCCTGGCATTGCAGAATAAAGTACCTACCGGCGTGCTACAAGCAGACGTTCGAAGAGATGTTCACAACCGGCTTCTGGGAATACCATTCCAAGGTATTCATAAGCAGGCCTACACATTTATTACACTTATTTGCCTGTGAACGAATGGTCTATTCCACACACTATCAGCTCCCACCACCGGAAGAACCGCAACCAATAGACTGGGAGAAACTCGAGGCCGATCTGGCCCGAGGCATTCGTATCTCCGAGCACACCCTTGCTCAAGACCTCCTACAGAACTATATCCGGCAGACCTCACAACAAGGTTCTGTCAGGGACGACAGAAGCGAGAGGGAGGGGGGTGTTGGAAGCAGCCAGAGGCACAGACGACGCGGAAGCATGTAACAATGGAGCAAGGAGCCAGTCGAATCTTTTTTTCAAAGAATCATCTTTTAGAAATACTTTTCAAAAACCTCCAACAATGATTTTTATCACTATTGTGACATATGTAACATAGAAAAACCCTTTTCTTAATTTCTAGCTCCATTTTGTGCAAGCCGAGGAGTCCCCGAGCTTGAGGAGCTTAGGTAGAACAAGCGTATCAATTTTTGTAATTTTTAGACATCGTTTACCCGTCCAAATAGCATTTAGGACCTAATTTTTAACTATGCCGGTCATTAGATGTGAAACCGGTCAAAACTAGTCTAGAAACTATAAAAAGAGCTAGAGAGCTCATTTTTGGGGTGAGCTTGTTTGAGGTTAGAGTTCTTTTGAGCTTGTAATAGTGTTCTTGAGTAATAGAGTTGATTTCTCACCTTCCATTGTGTCTTGCTTGTCTCTTCGTAGTGTGTGTGCATTTCTATGCTTCTCACCTTCACTCTCACTTCATCTCACATTCACGATCTTCATATCACTCCTATCTCTTCCGCGGATTGACAATTAAGGAGGTGAAGCTTCTTAACGCGGGACTTACCATTGTGCTAAAGCAACAACCTCATCAGCAGAAAACAATTGTTCCTTCAAATCTTTGATCTTTGTTAGGAAACTGTCCATAGAATCACCTTCATTCATGTGCTCACTCTCCAACTGTTTTCGAAGGTAAGCAACACGAGCCTCATTCCTAGCTTGGTACAATGTGGTTAGTGTATCCCAAGCATCCCTAGCTGTTCTGCAAGAGCAAATATGAGGAATAATGGCACGTTTGACAGACAAAGCTATCAATGCATGTGCCTGGGCATCTCTGCCATCCCAACGAATTTGCTCTACAGTAGGTGCAACAGAAATAGCAGCACGAACAGGAATCTGCGGAATATCATCTTCGACACCATCTTCATCAGCTCTAGCACCTGTATTTGCAGTACCTGTAGTTGCAGGTGTAACAGGACGTCTTTCAACACCCTGCACAATGTTCCAGAGTCCTTTTGCAACCAATACATTTCGCATCATATAAGCCCATAATGGGTAGTTGGTACCATCCAACTTATCCTCAACAGCCAACATACGGAATGCATCACTGCTTTCAGCCATGGCCGGTGACTAAAATACCTTGATGCAGAAAATTGACTGTATCTCAAAAAGTTGAACAGAACTTCCCAAACGAGTTCTGCTAGACCTACAGCAGACTTCGAGATGCTTAAACTGGCGAACAAAAACTGGTATATACCTTTGGCACAAAAAGATGAAATAGCCTGCACAAGCGCTACGATAGTGCGTTCGGAGGTCGAAACGAGCTCAGATCGCGATTTCGGCACCAGACAGCAAAGCTGTTTTGATCTCGGAAACATGCTGAGTATGCTCACCAAAATTTGTGCGATTCTGAGACTGCAAACGGAGGAGTGTCGACGGCACCCTAGATGAAGCGACGACCTGCTCTGATACCAATTGTTGGAGATAGATGCCTGCGGAAGCACGCGAACAGCACAAGGAAGAAGAAGAAGAAGCTTGGAGCACAAACACACAATAGTGAGTGTATTACTAGAGAATGTACAAAGATAAGTAGCCCATTAGGGCAATAGACGTATATACAAGCCGAGGGAAAAAAACCTCCTAAAGAGGGAAAAAAGTGCCCCGGTGGTCCTGATGTGTTCACACACATCACTACCTAAATATATCAACAGGCCCATACTGCCTTTCCACCTATTAACGCAAATCCATTTGTCAACCACTTGATACTTTCTTGATAAAATACTATGGTCACTTTGTCACCAAACAAGTAATGTATCCATTTGTTTAGAGCATGCCCAATGGCATAAAGCTCTTTTTCCTACGTAGAATAGTTTCACTGAGCTAAGTTTAGCTTTTGAAATTCAAAAGCAATAGGCCCACCACTCTAATTTAACACAACTACAATTGCTAGTTCACTTGCATATGTTTCAACCATAAAAGGTTCATATGGTTCTACTATCTATAGATATCTCATCTCGATGCTAAAGCCTTCTTAAGTTGTTCCATACCTTTTTCTTGTTCATTATTTGAGTTAAGGCTTCTCCACTTTCCCTTTAACTTTTCAAAAAAAGAAATTGAGATCTTAATAGAGTGTGATATAAAATTTTAGTATCCTACTAACCCTAAGAAACTTTGAAGTTTTGTAATTGTATTGATTAACGACATTCATAATCCAAAATTCATGGATAGGAATTCAAAATTCATGTACTTCATTGTAAAAACTATCTTGGGAACATCTTCATATTTGATCCGGATTCAATGGTATCCTTGTCGGACATCAAGCTTTGAGAATATCATTTCTCATTTCACCTAATCAAACAGATCATCTATTCAAAGAATTGGATATTCATTCTTTATAGTAACTTTTTTCCAAGCTCGATAATTTATAGACAACCCCATTGATCCATCCTTCTTATTAACCAAGAGGATAGGATTTTCCCAAGGATATTGGCTCGGTTGACTGAATCCTTTATCCAAGGATTCTTTCAATTTCTTCTCCACTTCATCTTGTTGAGAATATGGGAGCTGGTAGGGAGGGTTACATATAGGCCTACTATCTAGGAGGAAGTCTATGGCATGATGGACTTGCCTCCAAGGAGGTGGTAAGCCATGGGGAAGTTCTTCTAGAAAAACATACATGTAATTATTCATTAAATAAGTAAACTTAAATTTTTCATGATCAACCAAAGGAGACAAAACATATGGAAGTGGATTTATATTATATAAATCATCTACATCAGTTGGAGGTATCATGTATACTTCCAGTTTATGAGTATTTACAAGCTTTTTTAGTTTGATCGCGGAGATGATAGGAGTACTTGGCACATCTTCTCCCCTTGAATCAATCAATGGACACCATTTCTTTCAAATTCCAAAGTATTCTCTTGATAATTTCTTTTGAGGGGCTTCCCTAACCCCCAAAGCCACTCCCTACCGAAAAGCACATCAATTCTATCCATATGCATGATATGGAAGCCAACTTGATCTCTATGTCCAAATTGGATTTTGAATCACAAATCAAAGTGTCCCAATCATCATTATCTTGACCTTGCATCATGGACACTATGTACTGATTTGGTGACTTCTCTTGGGACAACCTTAACCTCTTCATTGTGAGTAAGTAAGGAATTTATTGGTGGCTGAGTCATCCATTATGATGCTGGCATTTTCCCCTTGTATGCACACATAGAGTTTGACTAATTCATGTAGTACAAATTGATTTTGGACCCACATGGAAGTAGACAAACGACAATAGTGCAACCAATCCTCATGTAGAACTTCCACTTTGTTCCAAACTTTACTAATTTCAATATTAAAAGTTTGGAACAAGTGGACTCCTCCCTTGTCTTTGATGTTTGGCTCATGGGTGGTCTTATGCTGCACTTGAACAATATAGATTTTAGTAAAATATTTTGGATTTAAGCATTCAAAGTAAATGTATTCATTCTTTCATTTTTCCAAAATGTTAGGGTCAATTTTTGGCCACTACCTAGAGTGAGAAGCATTGTTGCTCATCTTTATTCTACATTCCTTTCCCCTACACAAGCTTGATCTTCTATGCCAATCTAGATTATTTCTTGAGTACTAGATGCTTGATATTTGCACTTGATTTTCATGTATCAAATTTGGAGCATTTATATTTCATGCTTATTTCCATCCATGATTAACCATAGATAAATCTTAAGATCCAAAGAAACCCAATCTAACCCTTCTAAACGGGCTTTCATTTCATGCAAGAATGTCACTTCAAAGAGACTAAGGTATGGATCTCAAATAAGTTAGCTTGATAGGAAGAGTGTTGGTGGATGATTGTTTTGATGCTATTAATGCAAGTTCATTCTCTTCTTTTCACTTCTTCACATGTAAGGTATCTATTCTTTGCCATGTTGAGTTAGCTTGAGTCTTGCAACTCTCCCTTTTGAACTCTCTTGGACATTTGGTGAACCTGATATGAAGTAGGGAAGCTATGGCCAAGCAATCAATGCTTCAATTTTTGTGAAAAGATACTATTCTTTGTGGATGGAGAGGAACACTCTCTTGAATATGACGTGGATCAATTCATGAGCCAAAACATTACTCTCAAGGATTTTTTCTCAAGTTGCAAGCTTCTCCATCTACATTTGCAAAAGGTGATGAAGACGAGCAGATCAATCAACTTCATTTGATTTATGAGCCATAGTGAAGCTCTTGTATTTTTGTGTATCATGCAAAAGCATGGGAACATATGAAGAAATTCATATTGATGGAATTTTCACATGAGGATATCGACATGGTTATGAAACTTCATTTATAAACTGATTAAATATGCCAAAGTACTTTCTAATTATGGAGCTTCTTACATCATTCTAAAGTGAGTGAGATAAGTTGATTTTGTTTGAGTAGAAGGTATTGGTTTATAAAAGCATGACATCCATGTGGCTCACTCTCCAAGTGGTAAATGTGCACATGTAAGGTATGCGTCTCAATGGATGGTTATAGAGGGCTCTAGAAACCATTTGGGAAAAATGTCCTCCAACATCTCTTGTAGGAAGTGAAACCAACACCTCCTCTTTCCCTTTCATTAGAGCTAGCCAATAGGTCAAATTTTCTGCTTGTATAATTTTTGTTTGAGGCTCTTATGTGTGCGGCATATGTACTTAATAGGTGTCCCACCAAAGCATTTTAGTCGATCACTCCATATGAGGCATGGCATGGTCATAAGCCATATGTTTACCATCTTCATGTTTTTTATTGTTTGGCATATGTATTAGTCCCTGAGTAACAACACAAAAAAATTGGATGATAAAGCAATGAAATGTATTTTTGTTTGGATACTATTTTGAAGCAAAGGCTATTGTTTGTTTCATCCATAGACTAAACACATTCAGGTTATCCATTATATTTTTTTTGTTGAAGATGCAATTCAGCCACTATTTGCATGTACCAAGGAGAAATCACCTAGTTCATAGGATGTGTACAACACTTATCTATTTCGTTTGATAGGTGGATAGTGAAGTGTTTTCCAAGTGGGGCGATTTCTTAGCCTTTACAAGTTTCAAATGATGATGTAGATCATTCCATTTTTTATGAAAATTTATATGATCCTCTTTTTTATGTAAGATTGGCATTGAAGAGACATAAAATATGCCTAAATGGCTAGTGTTTCCATTGAGGGATAGAAAATTAGATGCACCTTTATCGTATGGTACTCGTTGAGGCTACTAGTGCTTGCTTTGCATCGTATTGTTATGCAATGGATGTCTCTAGTCTTTGTGATGAGAATGAGTCTACTTCTTTATATGAAGCATAGACTTCATAAAATTGGATGGTTGTTATGCAATCAAAAAACGATGTTATTATGAACAATGGAACTTGGTCTTTATGTGATTTTCCTCTAGGCCAAAAGTCCATTGGCAATACATTGGTATACAAGCAGGAACATAAGCATGATGGAACAACTAATCAGTATAAGGCTATGCTTGTTGCCAAAGGTTACGCTCAAGAAAAGAGAATTGATTTCAATGAGAATTTCGTTCCCACATGCCAAATGAAAACTTTCCATAACATCTATGCACATACAGCTCATCATAGTTGGAATGTACATAAGTTGGACATTCAAACTACATTTCTGAATGGTGGTCTACATAAGAAGTGTATGTATTTCAGCCTGTGTTTTTTTGTAGATTGGGCATGAAGACAAAGTGTATAGGTGGAAAAGGCATTATATGGATCGAAGCAAGCATCATGTGCTTTGCATGAAAAGATACATGCCTACTTCTAGCACATGGTTTTGAGAATAGTGGAACTGAGCTTGCCTTATATGGTATGCATGAAGATGATCATGTAGTTTTGATGATTATTGTACATCTTGATGATATGTTGCTCACTAGTACAGGTACTCTTGAGAAGCATATTGTTGAATTTAAGACTAATTAATATATTGACACATTATTGGAGCCTTTTTTCTTTGAAGATTGCAAACTGATTAGAACTTCCATGGAAATAGATTTACAATTGAGTGTTCATGATGTTAGAGATACATTTGATGTTGTTCTCTATCAGCAAGATGTTGGATGTTTGATGTATATATGCATTTCTTGGCTTGATATTAAATTTTGTGTCTCTTAGATAAGCAAGTTTATGATTTGCCCAAGTGTCAAACATTGAGAATAGATTAAGCACATTTTTCACTACTTCAGTGGTACCCAAGTACTTGGACTATTTTATACTAAGGGGGAATCACTACCACCAAATTTACATGATTTTTGTGACTTAGACTACGCTAGTTGCTATGACACTTGTGAGTCCACTAGTGGTTTTCCTTCGTGATTGAAAGCTCATGCATATCATGGTTGAACAAGAAGAAACCTATAGTGGTCACTTCTAGTTTTGAGGTTGAGTATTAGGTAGCTTTCACAATGATTGTTGAGTGAGTGTGGATCATACAACCTCTGGTTGATCTAGGTTCTAGTCACTCAATTATCACCATCTTTTATGACATTCATATGCATTTGCAATTGTAAGAAATCCTTGTTCCATGCTAACAAACCGTTGTGAGGTGCACAATCATTATGTCATGGAGAGACTCTTTGTTTAAGAGATGCATTTGGCTTATGTGCCCAGAGGATGATGTTGTAGAAATTTTCATAAAGGCCTTTACTAGGGAGAAGTTTGAGGCTTTTTGCTAAGCTTTGGCATTACTCCATTTTGTGGATTGATTTCATTTCCAATAGCTTGTTACTTCCTTATACATGAGTGCTAGCTGCTTGATACCTCAGATCACTCCCAAGGGGGATTTGTTGATATATTTCATTAGTTATGTAAGTGAACACACTTAGGATAACCAAGGATTTTTATTTTCCATTTAGGATATTTTCCCACAATGATTATAGGCTTTTATATATGCCTATAATCGTTGTGGGTCACTTATCTTTGTACATGCACTTGGAAATACACTCAATATTTTGTTGTTCTCCAAGTTTCTTCTTCATCCATGTGTTTTTTGTGTGCTTAGTCCCCTAGGAACAATGTGAGACAAGGAAAACAAGAGAATAATTGTGTGTGATATATATATACATGTGTAAGTATGCATATGTGTATATATGCATATGCATTTATGTAAAATATTCATGATTCATGTAATATATGCAAGTGTTTATAATTGTGTACATGTATATATGTATACGTGTCTATGTGTAAATATGTACATGTAAATATGTATGCATGTATATATATATGTTTATGTGTGCATGTAGGCATGTATATGTGATGTGTACATGTATATATGTATATATGTCTATGTGTAAATGTGTACATGTAAATATGTATGCACGTATATATATATTTATGTGTGTATTTAGGCATGTATGTGTGATGCATAATATATCTACTCCATTTTATATTTATATATGTGTATCTACATGATGTGTATATATCTTATATATATTATGATCCTTGTTGATTCGAGTAGCTATATATAGAGGCATAAGGTTGGGAGGAGAGACATCTCTCTAGTAGGACGTCGGAGGAATAAATGCAATGAGTACATATACTTCAAACATATGGCTAAAAGGTTGAATTAGAGTTTTTAAATTAGGGGTTTTAAAACCCTAATATCGAAATTAGTGTTTTCAATTTAGGATTTTTGAAATAGGATTTATTTATTTATTTATTTATTTATGTGTATGCATGTGTTGTGTATGTATGTGTATCTATATGTGCATATGCATGTGTTGTGTGTGTGTATATATGCATGTGTATATGTATATATGCATGTAAATATGATTATATGAGTCTATGTGTGTGTACATATGATTATGCATGTGTATGTGTATGTGAGTATGTGTACATGTATGTGAATATGTGTATGTGTCTATGTGTATTCTTTATATGTGTGTAACTGCATGCATGTGTATGTGTGTGTAAAAATGTGCATCTATGTGTGTGTATGTATAAATGTGCATGTATGTGTATATGTGTGTAAATGTGCATGTATGATGTATATGTGTGTGTATGCATGTATTTGTACCTCTAGTCTCACTCTTTTCTCTCTCTCTCTCTCATATACATACATACATACATACATAAACACACAAAATCATATCCACATATATATACATAAAAGCAGTGCATACCATGCATTATAGCGATGATGAGCCATAAGTGTCCGCATCTCTTTTAGACACCACTTAAGCGACCATCCTGTCCCAAACTCTGTCTCAAGTGAACTAAGTACGTATTTTTTATCCCTCTCATCACTACAAAAATAAAAAAAAATAATTTAAATAAAACATAAGATATTTATTTCAATTTATATGTAAAATTTATACTTACTTCCACGGTAAGTGGACAAGGCACATGTAAGAGTCGCATAATTCTTGCATTCTTCTCTTGAACTCCATAAGTAGGTTGAATCTTAGGAATGAGCATCCCAACAAAGCTTAGAGTGCAAGGAGTAGAAGAATCCAAAGAAGAGCTACCCTAAAGTGTTGAAGACTCAACAAAAACATGAAGACATTCCCTAAGGTTGCAAGGAGCAATAAGCAAGCGGTAAGCTAGAAGGAAGAGTCACCCAAGAGAAGTGTGACAAAATTGTTGAACTTGAAGGAGGTAAAGAAGTGCATTTTCAAATCTATAGGCTGATGCAAAGAATTGAAAACAATTCAACATTGTGAGTGGTGACAAATTTGAAACATAGACCTAGTGAATGTCTAGTCAAAAGTTGAGGCTAGTAAGACCACCAAAGAGAGTTGCAAGCCTATGTAAAGGCAATTAACACCATCCCAAGAGGAATGGAAAGCCTATGTAAAGTCAAGTAAGAACATCCCAAGAGTAATGACAAGCCTATGTGAAGGAAAGTAAGACAGTCCCAAGAGGAATGGTGAGCCTTGTTAGGTACAAGAAGCACCAAAGAACAAGAGAAGGTCTAGTGAAAGCTTGAGGCTAGTAAGACCACCAAAGAGAGTGGCAAGCCTATATAAAGGCAAGTAAGATCATCACAAGAGGAATAGCAAGCCTTGTTAGGTGCAAGAAGCACAATTTTTCATGTTGACATTGGTGTGAAGACCACAATGAAATGAGAAGCTCAACAAGGAAGTCTCCCATTGTGAACCTCAAGGAAGCATGTAGAGAGCATGTGGATGAGCTCTCAATTATTGAGGATTTCCTGTGCTTTCTTGTAGGCGATGAAGAAAGATTGGAAGATTTGGAAGCTACAAATGTTTCACATGAAAATGAGCTCATGAAATTTTTCATGTATAATCAGCCATGAAGAATGGAGCAAAAATTATGAAGCAAGAGGAAATTAGATTGAAGGATTGGAAGATCCAAGAAGAGTCCAATGAACAGGAAGTGGAGGCAACACAATTTTCAGATTTGGAAGAGAAGTATTCATGCTCAAAGAAACAATACGAGAAGCCATAAACAATAACTTCAAAGCAATATGAAGAGCCTCCTCTATGGAAGGGGTGCTTAGAAGGCAAGGAGAATCCATAATACCCAGAACAAAGCATGACAACCATCAAGACATCAAAAGGAGAGAAAATTGTAGCCATAGACAAAGACAAAGATGATCCAAAAACAAATGAGGATCAAAGAAAAACATAAAAACCTAAAAGACATGAATCCATGAAGGTATACAAAGAGACAAATTGAAAATAAAGGAAAAAAGGAAGAGTGAAGCAACAAAGGTATATGTAGCTAAGGTAATCTCATTTGATTGTATAAGTTTGCATGAGTCATGGTTTATGATAGGGATTGGAGAAGATATCTTACTAAGAGCCAAAGAAGCCAAGATGAAGTTGGATGGAAACGAAAGAAGCTTCAAAGAAAAGAAGCAAGATCATCAACCTATCAAAGGAAGAGATACAAGGGCAATAGAAGCAAAAGATGAAGAGGACAAGATTTGGAGAATAGCATGGACTCCCAATTGTATCTTGAGGGGGAGTGTTGAAAGCTATGGAACTTACGCAAGCTTCAACTGTGATGCTTGACACATACTTACCTCTCATTATTTACCTCCTTATCATTTATGTATTTCTTATAAGCTCGAAAGGAAGCTAGGCCTTGAAAATTTAATAAGTACACTCTTAACCTCAAAAGAGAGTGTTAAAGTAAAAAGGTGAAAATATATTTATGGCTTGGGAAAACCCAAATTATGATTAAAGTGATGCATTGACCAAGAAAGGCACAACCTTATCCATATGGAGACATTTGAAGCACCAAAACGCACCCAAGGAACAAAGGACAAGAAGTGGAAAGTCAAGAGTTGAGAAATGATGCAAGGGTAAGTGAAGAGACACAAACTCCCATGCATATATCTCTACATATAGAAGTAATTTGAACATGAAACTTTGTAGATGTGAAAAGGAGATGGTTTAAAAGTATATCTTGGTGATTTTGTCAACAACGGATATCAAAAGGATCCTCAATAAAGTTTTACAACACACAGGTATTCTAGCCACATAGCTTTGTGTACACAGTAACATTGTGAAGGTGATATCTCCCTATGTACTTATCCATTTAATGCACACAATATCTTTTTGGAAAGCTTATCTTGCATACTTTCAAGAGTAGAAATATTTCTACTAGATTATTCTCTAATTGTGATGGATAACATGTCATGTGAACCTTAGTTGTTTGTTTAACTTTAGATAATAGGTAGTCTAGATTTGGATAGTTTATTTCCTAATCATATGAACTAAATGGACTATTTTTTAGCTTTTTCGATAGCTATGAGAGTCTATTGTGTGTGGATAAATTTTTAGCACCATTGGGTCTCTGAGTTGTGATTGAATTAGGTTTTAGTAGCTAGGTGTCTAATAGGGTAGTTTCTATAAGAACTTCACTAACTTTTGTTACAGATATTGGAGTCGAATTTTTGCACAAATAATAGGGACCTATAATGCCTCTAATAAGAAATTTGCCCTTTGATTCCATTCTAAAGTGATACCTCCCACATACTCAATGGTATGCTTTGCGTTGTCACTTGTCTCCACATGAAAGATGCTTTGGGACTTGCAAATTATTAAAATGATCTTTCCAACATGACATATGATTGCTACATCTATTGTCTACATACCATAAAACTTCACCAGCTTGATTTGTATCTTCACCATACTTGATGGCAAGTAAATAATCATTTCCTTGTTTGGATGATGTCTTTGCATAGTTATCTTGTCCTCTATAATTATTGTTATTGCTTTGATTCCCTGGTATTTGAGCTCAATGATAGAATTCATTTGCAAAATGACCCGGCTTGCTACATAAAGATCATCCATTTGAAGTGTAATGTAATCTTCCACCAAATATTCCACCTATTCCTCTATTTTTTGCTCTTCCACCTCTTTGACTTGCATTTTCATTTTGTGCTTAACCTCCTTGGTTACTTTGATATTTCATCATCCTCTTCTAGCACCTCGATTGTGTCTTCCTCTTCCTCTACCTTCATACAACCATTATCGTTGGCTATACTTGGCATGATTACCACCAAAGTTCATCTCCTCTATCACCATGAGAGTGATTACTTGATCAAAATGAGGACAAAAGTCCCTTAGATACATGGAAGTTGTGAAAGGTCTCCATTTTTTATCATCTCTCAATCCATTTAGGTTAGTCAAGGGGGTGGATTGGGGACACTTTTCAATGACTTTAAGTCATAATAAAACTTATTAGAGGCTTTCGAGTTCGTGTACTAGCCTATTTAACCAGTGCAAAACATATACATGTCAAAAAGTGAGGTCCAATCACATCAAGAGGTGACCTATTTCTTTTCAAATCCATTTATTTCCATTCTAAACATGATTTCATGCCTCCAACTCATAGAAATCATCCTCCTTTGATTGTGGATGATGTCGAAGATGAAACTTGGGTCATGTTACCACAGTCTTGAGCTTGAATGCTTCTTAACTTCCAAGGCTCCCCCTGAAGCTCAAGTCCTTTTCCTTCATTACTAAAACCTATGTCTCTTATGTTAATTGCTTTCTTGAATCATCCAAGCTTTGTACCTTCAAGAAAAATTTTCATCATGTCTATGAACTACACTTTAGTGTTCACATACCTTATATCTATCTCCTTTACCAGAATGTTTTCTCTAATGAAGTGGTAATGAAATTATATGTGCTTGCTGCTTGCATGAAACATTGGAATGTTAGCAAGTTATATGTTTGAAATGTTATCTCCATGAAAAGGAAACTCCTCCACTTCACCTTCAAGGTCATTAAGTAGCTTTGTAAGCTATAATATCTCACATGTAGCTAGTTCTAAAGATCTATAGTCAGCCTCTATGGATGAAAGAGCAATAGTGGTTTGCTTCGTAGAGCTCCATGAGATCACTTTTGTACCTATCATGAAAACATAACCTGATGTACTCCTCCAATCATCCTTGCTACCTACCCAATCAGCATCATTATATCCTTTAACACTTAGATCATCATCATAAGAGTAAAAAATAGACCTTAGTTGATGGTGTGCTTGATGTATATAAGCACTTTTCTTTCTTCCATAAGATGATCATGAGTGGGTGCATGTAGAAATTGAGAGAGTACACCTACTACATATGCAAAATCAAGTCCAGTGTATGTGAACCAATTATGCTTCTATATAGGGTAAAATCTTATATTGCCTCTCCTTGACCTGCAACCAACTTTGTATTGGGCTTCATGGGCTAGAAAATTGGCTTACAACAAAACCAGATAGTAGAGAGAATGAGTTCATTGTATGCAGGTTTCACAAATGAGCAGTGTCAAGATAGTTCATGATTGACCAGGTCACTATATGTTTTAACAAGGAGAATGATTAAAAAAGTAGAAGTTACATGGCAAGTCTCTCAAATCGGAATAATAAAAATCTAAACCGTTTAGACATCACTATATTTATCTCCTCGAAAACAACAAGTTGAAACCCAAATGGGTCTTACATGAGGGTGATGCTAGATTTATCCACCTCATTTGTAATGCTCTCTAGCTCGCCATACTCCTCCCCTGCATTGTGGGATTTGGGGGGTCCCATGGGCACTAGTCCCATTCACTTGTAATTTTTCTTCTTTATTTTAATTAAAGTCTAGGAGAATAGACTAAGGTCGAACTTCCTTTTATTAAAAGAAAAAGTAGATCAAGAAGAGTCCATGTGCAGTTTCGATCATTTTTTATGTTTGTTTCTTCGAGTGAAGTTGTAAGTTCTACGAGTATAGGTGTGCAGATCGAGAGGAACGCATCCGATCACTCGAGTTTATGAGCGAGGGTATGTGTAACCGAAGAGGCTGCAATTTAAGCGCACGGAAGCAAACTTACTTGAAATAAACGAGCAGTTGTTCAAGACAAGCTAACTTGCACACACCTCAAATTGAAACAACCCGAAGGCCTCAAGATAGCAAAAGTGAACATAAACCCGTTAGATGAGAATAGCCACACGTAGACAAGCGTGCTCTCATGGGACAACTGTCGAATGGTGAAACGCACACCCGAGTTTGAGGCGGAAGCTCCTTTCAAAACCAACAAAGGGGATGTTGCCAAAGCCCAAGCCAACCCCAAGAGACCTCAACTTGAAAGGTTGGAGGTGGCCGTCCAAGACTAGCAGACCTCACAGCACACAATTGTCAAGGGACCCAAGACCTGTCTAGGAGCGACGGGGGACGTTCCCATTGCTGGGCATCTACCCACGGCTCAAGGGACAACCGACGTTCCCAAGAACGGTGAAGAAAGGAATGCTCAACACATGTCCACAGTGCTTCTTAGCGTGCACATTGGAAGACACTCTAGATCGATCCAGAGTACAGAGGATGTCAGGGAACCCATTCCCCTTATAGTTAAGCACAATGTTACGTAACAGAGAATACCATTCAAACATCACAGGCGACTGGATAAAAATACAGAGCCGTCACAGTATGACGCCCATTGTTTGTTATATAATATTTGATGATTTCAGGCAGAGATATTCTGTTTTACACAGAATTGCGACACCCCTGCACTCGCGGAGTAAAAAAGAGTTACGAAGATGAATGACGGCTTCACGGCATAAAGGATGTCCAATGTTGTCCATCGTATTCCGCGTAAAGAGAGAGATGAATTGTGTGTGTGAAGAGAGAGAGAGAAAAAAATCTGCGCATAGTACAGTTTGTTTGTATGGCAACCTTCTTTTTTTCGCCACATCAATAAAGGTGCGCTCCGCAGCTGCAATTGCTTTCTGAATAATATATACGAAGGAAAGCAGCCCACCTAATTTCAAAGTTAAAGTTGTAATTTCAAAGTTAAAGTCCGGGGGAGTAGGCCTCGGCCGAACCTCCATTTAAAAAAAAAAAAAAAGCAGCCCACCTAATAAAAAGCGGAAAAGCAAACGTGGGCGGCCTTCTTTTCCAGCCCCATGCACAATCGGCATTAAAAGCTTTCCACGTACCTCGGCCTTCCGGCGCTCAAAGTATCTGACAGAGAATTTGTCTTTCTCCCACATAGGAAACACGGATCTGAACCTCCACATGTTCGTGGCCGCTACTTTAATAGAAGATGCGAGATGAACGATCCCTCCTTTATGCAGTAACAGAAAAAAGCAGAAAAGCAAAAGATACTGATACGGAATTTCCCAAGGTAAAGTAGGCTGAAGACTTTTGGAGCTCTCTTGCCGTTATCAAAATGGACAAGTACATGTTGGCATAACATGGTATGGGCGACAGCAAGTTGCTTTCCTTGATGAGAAACATTCAGGTTAAAGAGGCTAGCTATGGATTTACTCAAGATAGTCTATATGTTGGTGGGCCCTTGGGAGAATCATGTTATTGCAGGGACAAATCAGTTTGGAAGAATCATGTTGCTGCAGGAGCAGATTTGGTGGCAAGCATTAATGGGTGAATCGATCAACTGTTCCTCAACATTGTCGAATGATGTAAGAGGCAAGAGCCTTTGGGAGATCTAGAAAGAGAGGTGTGCTGCCAACTTTGCTAGCCCTCCTAAAGAATGATGAAGAATCTCTCTTCCTTTTAGGGGAAAGAATTTCCAATTGTACAAAGCCCCCACCTATTAGACATCATAGAATGTTTTTCCTTGAGAGCAACAAGATTGAAAGTAAGTGGGCCTCCCATGAGGCGAATGAAAAGACTATCAACCTTCTTTGTAATGTTCTCTAGCAAACTATATGCAATCTGTGCTTTGTGGGATATGGGTCACATGGGTGCTAAGCCCATTCACTTATACAATTGTTCTTTCTATTAATTAAAGTTTGGGAGAGTAGGCTGTGGCCGAACTTCCTTTTGAAAAAAAAAATTGAAAAGAGAGTTTATATGAATGTTATCTATAGGAGGTATAGACTCAATGCACCTTCAAAAAGAAGCAGAGAAACAAGTCTTTACATTAACTAGAATTCAATGTGTAAAAGCTTCAAATTTAGGCGAAAAAACAAGTATTTGTATTATTTAGTGGGCTTGGTCTAAGGGGTTCTACCTTGTCCGCTTAGACAGATGATTAGGGTTCTAATCACGCATGTCTATGGATGCTTCAGTTTGAAAGAGTGATCCTATGACATATATAAGATCTTTATATACTATAAGATGGGTGCATGAGAATTTTTAATTTCTTCTCGTATTAAAAAGAGAACAAGTACTTATATTGTTTAATAGCTTGTCGCTTCATTGTTTCGGGTTATTGAAACCAATTGCCTTGTTTGGCTTTAGACCTATCCCTTCCCCAATCTTTACCTTTGTGAGCCTTCGGGCTCTATATCCTAGTAGTTGTTAGGTGTTTAACTCTTACTTTGTGAGATACGATGGATCTCATGAGTTTTATGTCTTTCTTTCATTGTACTTTCATGAATTGATCTCAATGAACCAACCTCCTTAAAAAGAAACAAATTCAAAGAGAGAAACAAGCATTTATATTATCTAGTGGAGTCTTGTAGCAGGTTCCACATTGTCCACCTAGGCAAACGACCATGGTTCAAATCTCGCATGGGAATGGATGCTTCAACTCGAAGGAGTGTTTCTATAATATATATATATATATATATATATATATATATATATATATATATATATATATATATATAAGAGTATCTAACATGCATTTAGCCTTTCATATAGACACCAATTATAGAAATTTCCTATTAAAGAGATGCACCAAAGGAAAAAAGTAAAGAATGTCAAAGATTATGTGAGTATGAGTATATGACTTGTACCTCCACATGATGGGCATGTTAAATAGTGTACAAAGGATTGTGCAAATATGAAAGTCAAATGATCCCAATTTGGTGATAAGAATGTTTACATCAATCCATTGTAGAAAATTTATAAAAACTTTTCTTTCATTCTCCCCCTAAGACAAGTCAAGTCACAAGCCATATTTGCAAACAATAAAAGGGTGGAACTCAGACCCAGCTCCCAACCATAGTATCAAGGGGCCTCACCCTCAAGTCTAAGAGACTATAGCCAAGCCAACAACCACTTGCAAGAGACTCGTCTCAAACCACCAACCCCCGCACTCCCCCACAAGAACGGGTGACAAGGCTTTGTTAAAGGGCCAAGAATCCAAGTGTCTCATGTGAGGGATGTCTCACAAATGAGACCGTAGGTCCTATTTGTAGAATTAAATGAGATGTCCCCGTTCACATTGAACAGCTAGTTCACACTTGGCCGAGCACTTGACTATAGCTACCCATTTAGATTATGTGAAAGGATTGTGATTATTTTCTTGCTTAAAGCATCTATGCAGATTAATTTCTTTTTGTGGACATTAACAACTTTCATGTTCGCAGATTGAGTGATGTGTGATTTATAATTTTAGCATTGTTGACTGATAATTTCTTGATTGATGTATGTTCCATTTTGGGTATGTACTAAATGTTAGGATATGTGAAGTTATTCAATTGTTTTATAAGTGTTGAGTGCATGTAGTTTGATGGATGTAGCCAAGATTGTATTTGTAATCAATAGGATGTTGTAGATGGTTTGTACCAAGAACCACACAAATCCTACTACTTGGGGTTTAATACTTCTAACATGTCTGAACTATGCTATAGACGGGTCATAGTTATGGTGATCTTGTTGCATCGGTATGCATGTTTCAACAGCGTTAGGGAAATATCCTAGACTAGTTTATACATGATACATGTGGGTATAGACAAAGAGTGTTTGAATACTTAGAAAGTAACCTGATAAGATTTCAGGTACCTATTGAATGGATGTAGAGATTTCACATATTGTAATTGAGAGCTTTCACATAGTAGTTACACAACAACAAATTAAAGCGACATAGGGAGACAATAGGAGGCAGCAGATCTCTAACCAAAAGGGAAGGGAGCACCACTAGCTAACATTTAAAAAGCATTGCATTTGTTGTTAGGGTTGCATGTATTCCAAACCTCATTGCCAACCAAAAGGCACCTATACTTCCCAAAGGTAGCACCAAAACCAACATCTCGATCAATTGCTAGCCCGTTGAATTTACATACATAGCCACTACAAATGGTGCAACCACCATGCCCACTAACTTGAATGAAATAACCAATTTAGTGAAATGTCAAGAAATTTGAAAGTTGATGGTCAACAAGTGGATTTGACAACCTCTATGTTGATCACATTAGAAAAGAACATTGTACGACAACCTTATGGGGGAAATCCATGGGATGGTTCACGCAATACGGCATATCCACTTTTGCAAAATATGATAGCTTATGGATCAGATTTTTATCACACTTCAAAGCGGAAAAGGCCCTTCAAGATATAAGAAAAAAGCTTAAGAAAATCAAAACAAAAGGATGTTCTATTTGAAGACTATGCATGATACTTTACAAACATATTCAACAGACCATCAACCATAATAACTATTCAATCCTATAAGACATCATCCTCTAAGAGGAATTTATCCCATTTTAATGAGGTTGGGAGCACTAAGCATTTGAAATTGCAAGTCTCACCATAAATAGCAAGTTCCATGCACTAGTATATGAACAAAACAATCTTTTCTAGATCAAATTTTTCTCCGTGATCTTCCAAAGTACTTAGTGTGTTTTACTGCATCAACTTGAAGCTTATAAGGTGTATTAGAATCTCCAATAGCTAAATGGCAAGTAGTGTGCTAGTTAGCTGGACCAAACTTCAAGATCTTCAACCACATATTTCTACTAACTTTCAATTTTCCAAGAACTTTTAGTGGTATCAAAGCTACATCAAGATGGGTGATGGTTTTCCTTCAATAACAAAGAATCTTCATAGGAACAATTATGTTTCTTGGAAAATCAGAATGTAAGTTTACTTTCAAGGTAGAAATCTTTATGGAATTCTAGTAGGTGATGAAGTTATGCCTTCTCTAAGATCCAAAGATGTTACCGTTAGTGTTCATGTGAAAGGCCAAATGGCCATCGAACACTCCTTTGTATCTATTCTTTTATCAAACATATAATGGCCTAGTTAGTCACAAACTATAAGTTCGATCGCATTTGTAACACCTAAGAAGTCAGTGTTCGTGCTCTCTGTGTACTATGTTTTCTGCATATTCTAAAGCCCCTATACGGAGTACCTTGTGCAGCCCTAGGAGCTCAGTTTTCTACTTCGAGGATATCATCGTCAATCTCTCAAGAAGGAGAGCACATTGTGGTGCATCACCATAGAAATATTTCACTTGTATCAGAGTATTTCGATGCAAAAGGTTTGTTCGTTTTGTGTGAGTGAAGCGAGCACCCATCCACCCACCCAAGGCTTATGACTAAGGCGACGACCAAGGCATAGACCTTGGCATACCTTTTCATCCAAGTCACCAAAGTTAACATTGATTTGGCTACAGTGAGAGAGGACCTCAGCGATCAAGGAAGATAGAGGTTCTCGATACTTCCCGGGAAGTCACCCATCCGAGTATTGTTCCCCTCAGAGCTCGCTTAACCATGGCAATCTCGTTCCACTAAGCTACACTCTTGTAGTGTTTGAAGAAGGGTAAAGGCTAAGGTTAACATTACCTTGAACATGTTTTGGTCCCTCAAAGCTTCATTCTTTGCTTTCAAAGCCTATTTGTGAGGCTTTTTTGGGGTGTCTTTTGAAGCCATTTGGAGTACTTTCGCACATAGTTCTCTTCACACAAGTCCAAGAGCATCAAGAAGAGTGTTCTTTGTACTTCTTTGATAATAAATATCAACCCTTGGGTCTGTGTCTTCAGCCACACTCATAAAACTACACGTTTCTCCAAAGGTTTTCAGTTTTGGTGGGAGCAACTGCTGCAAATTTATGCAGGTTTTTTGAGCCTAAAACATCAAAGTTGATAGGCACTTGAAGGTGTTGTTGGCTAGTCTTTGGGCTATGCATTCAGCCTTTTAGTTTCATTTTACTACATATATTGAGCACATACATGCCATGTACGCTCTTGTGGATACCACTTATGTACATCCATGTGGTCATTGATATAACAATTAATTTTTGCATAAAGCCTTTTACATTTGATAAAGAGGTTCATGGTGAGGTTTTCTTAACTGAGAGATACCCAGATGTCGGCGTCTCTTCAGTGATGTAGGTGGAAGACTTACCCAGCCTCACCATAGGAGATGTATGATAGTTGTTCATAGGTGCTCGATAAGCCTAGTTGGCTTCTATTGGGTAATTGATTATATGTAGTGGAGTTAATGATTCATTATGCAGGTAAAGATGTCAGTACTTGCAGTTTTATGATATTTTGACACTATTCATATGCTCATTTTGCCAAGGATACTTTGGCAAAATTTTCCAAATTTTTGGTTTTGTCAACTATAGAGTGGTCGATTTGATCTTTGATGCACTTATTCGTTGGTGTTTAGAATCTTCTAGCTCCATTATCATTCTATTCAATTCTCTACCATCATGGCATCAGAGGTCTCAGGAACATCTAGTGGATCAAGGTCTAGTGCTAGTGTTCCAAGGAGGAGCTATAACTTGCAAGGCAAAGACCATTTTGAGATCCGAAAAATTGATGGCACAAACTTTGCTCTATGGAAACTTGGTGAGAGTAAAAACATGTTAATGTGAACACTTTTTAGGAGTATTTATTGTTTTTAAGCCCATGACTTTTTTGCTATTTCAAAAGCATTTTAAATAGTGAAAAAATAAATTCATTAAATTTCAATTTGCTAGACGTACGATCACTACTCATTTGGTGGCCCACTAGGTATCATGGCTGGAACATGGATAGTAAATGTCATTATTCCTTACGTACTCCACAAGGTGGTGAGTCTATGGAGTCTATGCCAGTGGAGCATAGAAGGTCCGCACGACTTTGTTAGTCGTGAGAGAAAGCTACCATCAAAGAAGTTGTTCCATCAGGCGATGAAGTTGAAATGCAATTCTCTGGGAATGAGTATGAGCAGGTGTGGGGTCTAGCATCCATGCATGCAACATTTAGGTGATCACATGGCTAGGAGTAACTTCTATGGTTCTAATGTAAGAGCCACTATTTTCAGCATACGAGAGGCGTCGTCCGTTAAGAGTCCATCATTGAAGCAGAAGCAATGGCCCAGGTAAGCTCCAAATCTGATATCAATCAGTGTGTCTAATGCTGTGTAATTTAAAAGGCTAGTTTTACAGCTAGTTAAATGGCAAGTAGCACCTGGTTCTCTAAGAAGTAGATAGCAATTGCATTGTCATCAATAGAAGCTGAATTTGTGGCCTTAGCTCTCAGGACAAAAGAAGGCCTCAGGATCCAAACGGTCATGCAAGAGCTCTTAACGATGACATCAATTCCCTTGTAGATTATGTGTGATAACGAATCATGCATACATTTGACTAGCAACCTCAAACAGTCAGAGAAAATAAAACATGTTGATTTAAAGTTTCATTTTATACTTGATCTTGCAGAGCAGAAAAAACTTCATCTCGCATATGTATCAACTCATCTAATGTGGGCTGATATGCTTATGAAGCCTGTGGGAGCAGATAAGTTCATCCTCTATAGGAAACACCTTGGAATCATTGAAATCAACTAACATCTGTGTCACATTCCAGTACTCTAGTTACAGGGGAGTGTTGAAGTGGCTTAACTATGATTACATGGATGTGCCACGTATGAACCATGTGGCCAAATGCCATGTCTTGAAAATAATGGCTTAACAACCGCGACTCACTCATGTGTTGCATGATGTAACGATTCGCATGTATGTAACTGCTATATTGAATCATTAATACATACAGAAGTTATTGCATGTATCTTCGTGTTACCTGCGGGCATGTGTAGGACCCTTCTTTTCTTCATTCATGAACCACAAAGATATAGGGACTCTACACTTAATCTTTGGTGCTACGACTAGAGTAATGGGCATGCATTTATGAAACAATTTGCCTTGTTGATGCAGGTGAATATATCCAGCATATCCAAAAGTGCTAGACCACAACATATTCTTCCAGAAACAAGATGATTTCCACACCATTTATGGCATGTCTATCGCGGGTATAGATCTAGGTACTATATAAAAAAAATCGATTAGTGAGGCAGATTGGTTGTCTGTCTTCAAGGTAACTCGACTCAAGGGGAAGATGAAAGTTAAATATGCCAGGCAAGAGTTATATGATGCACTGATGGTATTACATCAGAAAGTCTACCAAGAGGTACCAACAAACTACGAATTGTCTAAGGCGAGTGGAGGGTACTAAGGTTATACGTACTTTAGAATTGTTAATTGATAGTGAAGAGAATAAGTTGGATAGGGTCAAGCTTGATTTGGATCAAGCAAAGCTATCAAAGGCTGTTGAGTCTTAGGTGACTATAGCAATCATTGAGATGAGAAAAAAGTTACAGGTATCCATAGATGAATTGAAATGTGATGTGGGAATGTCCCCTGAGAGGAGGATTCAGTTGGAGATGCAAATTCAGATATATACTGTTAATCTGGAGCTATTAGGGGTTGAGCCAGATGAGAATGACAAGGTGCCTGAACTGGAGGTAATATTTAGCTTTGTTGGTTGGAACATTTTTCTAAGCTTTAATACTAATCATTTGGATTGTTACATACACAGTCTGAACATAAGTTGCATGAGAATCGGCTGAAGAGTGCAAATTGACATCTATCCTTTGTAAAGAACATGTTAAGCATGATGGATTCAAATGAATTGTCACCATTATTGTCATTAACTCCCCTAGAGTTACCATCAGCCCTCTTACTCAGTGTTTCATCCATGTGCATAGCATGTGGTTTGAATATTGAGAAGAGGGTGAGTTTTATAGTGCACCTTATGCCATGCAACCATTCATATCATTATATTTGTTTTGCAGCACATTGTCGTGTGCCAGTCAACTGTTTAGGACCTGAATGTGGTGCTAAAATACCAGAACATGTGCAACAAACAATCTCTAGATTCTTTGATGGTGGATTCAACTTTCACAGAGGTAAGCTTGTCGTATTGATAAATATTAATAATATTACTTTTTATCTATGGCTGTGGCTTCTTAGTTAGTTGTTTGTAACTAGATATTACTAATTAGGTTGCTACTTGTTACCTATTACTAAGTAGCTGGTTCTTAGTTACTTGTTACTAAGTATCTATTACTAATTAGATTATTACCAGTTACTGAGTTTGTTGATTCTTGATAACTTGTTAGTATTTATTACTAATTAGCTTGTTAATAGTTAGCTATTACTAGGTTACTGAGTTATTACTAATTATCTTGTTAACAATTAGCTATTACTAAGTAGTTGGTTCTTAGTTAGCCACTAGTAATTAGCTATTACTATTTAGCTTGTTACCAGTAATTTATTACTAAGTAGCTAGTCCTTAGTTAGTTGTTTGTAATTAGCTATTACTAATTAGCTTGTTACCAGTTAGCTATTACAAAGTAGTTGGTTCTTATTTAGTTGTTAGTAATCAGCTACTATACTAAGCTAGTTACAAATTAGCTATTACTAATAAGCTAGTTACTAATTAGCTATTACTAAGTATATGGTTATGGTTAGTTGTTTGTAACTAATTAGCGTGTTACTGGTTAGCTATTACTAAGTTGCGAACTCTGGGTTACTTGTTACTAATTAGCTATTAATAATTAAATTGTTGCCAATTAGCTATTACTAAGTAGCTAGTCATTAGTTAGCTATTAGAAATAGTTATTAATATATTAGTTTGTTACCAATTAGCTATTAATAATTAGCTATTACTAAGTAGCTATTACTAAGTAGCTATTAATAAGTAACTATTACTAAGTAGCTATTACTAAGTAGCTATTTCGTCATAGCTATAACTAATTAGCTATTACTAGGTAGCTATTACTAGGTAGCTATTACTAGGTAGCTATTACTACATAGTTGGTTCTTAGTTAGCTTATTAGTAAGTTATTATTAATCAGCTTGTTACTAATCACCTATTACTAATTAATTATTATGAACTAGCTATTACAAATTAATATTTAGTTTGTTAGTTGAATCAACTATTACTAACTAGTTATTACTAATTAGCTATTATGAATTAGATCTTACTAATTAGCTATTATTGATTAGCTATTACTAATTAGCTTGTTACTAATAAGCTATTACTAATTAGCTATTACTGATTCGCTATTACTGATTAGCTATTACTGATTAGCTATTACTGATTAGCTATTATGAATTAGCTATTACGAATTAGCTATTACGAATGAGCTATTACGAATTAGCTATTATGAATTAGCTATTATGAATTAGCTATTATGAATAAGCTATTACTAATTAGCTATTACTAACTAGCTATTACTAAATAGCTATTACTAATTAGGTATTATTAATTCACTATTATGAATTAGCCATTACTGATTAGCTTGTTACTACGTAGCTATTACGAAGTAACTAGTTCTTGGTTAGTTGTTCATAATTAGCTATTACTAATTAACTTCTTAATAATTAGCTATTACTAAGTAGCTGATTGTTCGATAGTTGTTAGTAGTTAGCTATTACTAATTAGCTTGTTAGTAATTTGAGATTATTAATTAGCTATTATTGATTAGCTATTATTGATTAGCTATTATTGATTAGCTATTACTGATTAGCTATTACTGATTAGCTATTATTGATTAGCTATTACAAATTAGCTATTATGAATTAGCTATTACTAATTAGTTATTATTGATTAGCTATTACTGATTAGCTATTATGAATTAGCTATTACGAATAAGCTATTAGGAATTAGTTATTACGAATTAGCTATTATGAAATAGCTATTGATAAGTAGCTATTACTAATTAGCTATTACTGATTAGCTATTATTGATCAACTATTAATATTAATAAGTAGCTATTACTAATTAGCTATTACTGATTCGCTATTAATGATTAGCTATTACAAACTAGCTATTACGAATTAGCTATTACGAATTAGCTATTACTAATTAGCTATGGGGAATTAGCTATTACAAATTAGCTATTACTAATTAGCCATTACTAATTAGCTATTACTAATTAGCTATTATTAATTTGTTATTACAAATTAGCCATTACTAATTAGCTTGTTCCTAAGTAGCTATTACGAAGTAACAAGTTCTTGGTTAGTTGTTCATAATTAGCTATTACTAATTAGCTTGTTACTAAGTACCTATTACTAAGTAGCTGATTGTTCGATAGTTTTTAGTAGTTAGCTATTACTAATTAGCTTTTTACTAATTTGCGATTACTAAGGATCTAGTTTTTTGTTAGTTGTTTGCAATAAGTCATCCATCAACTATCTCTTTCTTACTCTTTAACCCTCTAGTGGAACACTAATCTAGCTGGTTTCATTGTGCTAAGCAGTTGCTCGTACCTCAATAGGAACAATTACCAACTATGCTGATGCTGCATATGATATGGAGATTGGAACAAGTGAGAATGTTGGACGTACACCATTTGCTGAAAGTAAGACTTATGCCCAATCTTCATCATTGAAAGCGAAAGAAAATATTCCATCCTTTCTCCAAACACCGTCTGCAATGGATGCTAGTGTGGATCCTTGTCCAATTAACAACATGCATGATGCGGAGTCCATGCACATTGACTTTTGTTGGTGCATTTTGCCCAAGCCTACATGCTTGATATGCTTGATATTATCCTCATTTGTAAGTCACATGAGTAGTCATGTGAACACCTCTTGTAAAAGAGTACATTTTATCTCTTGTAAATGGAAAAAGGAAAAAGTAAAAGGATGGCTTACCTCATCCATGATGTAAAAGCAAATTCGTGGCTCCAACTACCAAAATCACGAATTTTTGAGCTGAGGGAATCTCTCCTAACTTTGGGGATCACTTTTAGGTGGAGCCATTCGAATTTGAATTCAAAACTCCCTCCAAGAATTGCTATAAAAGGAGCAAGAAGGAAGAGGCGATTAGCAAGCCTTGTACGTGACCACTTCATGTCATTTTGTAGAGATTGAAGAGCTTAATCCATAGCTCTATCATTCTACTCCCATTGTGCAAAGATTCATTGCCAATGTGGTTGTAATCATATGTGAATCTATACATTTATTATCATCTACCTCTCTGTTTTGTTCTCTGCTATACTCACTCAGAGCAGTAACTTCAGAAGGTCATATCTCGAGTTTTACTGAACCTATTTCAGTGTTTTAAAGTGCGTTGGATAGCTCTCACTGTCTAGTTTCTACCTATAAATTTTCAAGGTCATTGGATTTATACTTTTGGAGATATCTGCATTTTACTGCTTACTGGTCTATCTCTACAGAGCCCCGAGAATTGTGGGAATGTTCCAGAACTTGATGAAACTTGTTCTCAGTGCTCAGTCCATCATTTGAAGTGTTTTAACTTGGAATAGGAAGCTTGCTAAGTCTATTTGCTATGCCCAAAAGGAATTTTTCTAATTCCTTCCAGGTTGAGAGCACTGTTCATTTTTTCCAGCAGGTGTATGTCCAAAAATAGCAAGTTTTGGGAGCTAGTCATTTCGCAACTAGCCTGTCTTGACTTAAACTTTTGGGATACATGTTCCAAAGTACTTGGCTGATATTTTGGTGGATTTAGGAAGCTCAAAGGGTCTACTAATCAACTCTGAAGTCTCAGTTGGCTGGTGTGAAGCTGGTTGTAGCGGCACCTACTCATCTTTGGATTGCATCCACCATCTCTCTTCACAGTGGTATCAGAGCATAGTCAAGCAACATGGGAGATGGATTTCCATCAACAATTGACAAATTGGATCGAAACAACTATCCGGCATGGTCTCTAAGGATGGAGGCTTACCTTCAAGGGAGGAATCTATATGGATTCATATCCGGAGATGAAGCAATGCCAACCATGAGGAACAAAGGGCAACCATCACATGAAGAAGTGGAAGGACTTTCGAATTGGTGTTCGAAGGATGCACTTGCAAGGTCCTATATTCTAAACTCAATCTCTGATTTTCTTTTACCTCATGTCAAGGGATGCAAGACATCAAGAGAAACCTGGAATGCACTTGCTTCTTTCTTCTCTTCCAACACTCGAGCAAGGAAGAACCAATTGTGGATGGAGTTCACAACAATGAAGAAAAGCCCGAAGCAAAATGTGACTGATTATGTCACAAAGATGAAGGAGATTTCCGACCAACTTGGAAGCATTGGAGAGGTAATTGAAGAGGAGCAAATCATAAGACAAATCATGAATGGAATCAAAGCAGACGACAAGTGGGAGTCATTCACAACAGCCATGGATTTATACATGGATATGCATGTACCCGACCTCAACACACTCATGGGCCAACTCTTCACTCATGAAGCAAAGATTAGCAAAGGTGGTGAGTCCTCAAGAGGTAATCAAACTTCTGCCTTATATTCTGATAAAGCTAAGGTCAAGGACAAGTCAAAGAATAGAAAGAATGAAGATGAAGGAAGCTCTTTCCAAGCAAACTTTGCAGGTAGAGGACGAGCTAGAGGAAGAGGCAGAAGTGGAAAGCAAGGCAGGGGGAGATTCCAATCATCTCAACCTTGCAACATATGTGGCTTATCTAACCATACTACTGAAGAATGTTTCAGGAACCCGAGGAACTCAAGAGGAAGAGGATTCAATAGAGGTGGCTATGGATCAAATAGAGGCAGGTACAATGGAGGCTACAACAACAACTACTACAACAACAATTACAACAACAACAACAACTATCAAAGTGGCCATAGAGGAAGAAGAGATTACAATAACTATGCAGAGGACCAAAGTCAAGAAGATTCATTATTGATTATGAATCTATCAACGAAGAAGGGTAAGGATGATGATCACATATTTTACATTGATTCGGGATGCTCGAACCATGTAGCAGGAAATGTGGCTTTACTTTCTGATTTGGAAGATCCTCATAACAAGCATGAAGTGCAGACAGGAGATGACACAAAGCACTCAGTGGAGAAGATAGGTAATGTGAAGACATCAGATGGGAATATGAACCTCTTAAGCAAAGTCTTGTATGTCCCTACAATTACCAAAAATTTAATAAGTGTTGGACAGATTGTTGAAAAAGGATTGCAGGTTAGATTCAATCGATTTGGAGCATATGTTGAAGACCCAAGGCAAGGCTTTCGAAGGATTGCCAAAGGAGAAAAGACAGGAAGGCTTTTCACTTTTGAAGTGGAAGATACAAAGAACATAGCTTTGTTTAGCTATGGATCTCAAACTCTAACAGAGTTGGAGATATGGCACAAAAGGCTTGCTCACATTGGTGAGAGGACACTCAAACAGATTTGCAGGGACCAAAGTGTACTTGGTTTGCCTAATATCACAAGGCAACACATGATTTATAAGTGTGAAGCTTGTCAACTCGGCAAGGCTCATAGACAACCTTTCAATAAGAAAGGATATATGTATCAAAATCCTTTGGATCTAGTGCACACGGATGTGTGGGGTCCAAGTAAGGAGCCATCTATATCAGGCTCAAGATATTATGTGTCTTTCATAGATGATTGTAGCAGGTGGACCATTCTGTTTTTCATGAAGCACAAGGATGAAGTGTTTAATTGCTTTAAGAAGTATATTGCTCTTGTTGAAAACCAAACAGGTAGGACTTTGAAACGACTCAGATCAGATGGTGGACGAGAATACTTCTCTTTTGAATTTGATGCCTTCTTGCATGAAAGAGGCATTAAAAGGGAAGTCACTACAAGGTATACACCCGAACTCAATGGTGTAGCAGAGAGGAGGAACAGAGCTATTGTCGAAGCTGCAAGGTCCATGCTCAATGAAAAGGGATTGCCGAACTACCTATGGGCAGAGGCTGTGTTTTCTCTCCTGTTGCAAAAATGCCTACAATTAGGGTTCTCATAAGTCTTGCTGCATCTAGAAATTGGAATCTTTATCAACTTGATGTAAAGAATGCTTTCTTGAATGGATGGATTTCTGAGGAAGTGTATATGGCACAACCTCCTGGATATGAGGATGCACATCATCCTAACTATGTATGCAAACTAAAGAAAGCTTTGTATGGATTGAAGCAAGCTCCAAGAGCTTGGAATTTCAGATTGGTTACTTATTTGCAGGACCAAGGATTCAAAGCTAGCAAGGCGGATACCTCTTTGTTCATAAAGAGGAATGGATCTGAAGTGATCTATTTATGTGTGTATGTTGATGATATTATTATCACAGGCAATGATCTTGAAGGAATCAAACAGGTAAAGAGTCAAATGAAGGAGGAGTTCAAAATAAGTGACCTCGGACCACTCACTTATTTTCTTGGATTGGAGTTGATCTACACAGATTCAGGTATATACATCACACAAAGGAAGTATGTCCATGACATGCTCGTCAAGTTCAAGATGGAAAATACCAAGTGTGCAGGTACACCTATGGAGCAAAATCATAAGCTTAGTGCTTATGAAGGAGAGCCAATTGAAGACATCACAAGCTATCAAAGCTTGGTTGGAAGTTTGAACTATGCAACACTCACAAGGGTGGATATATGCTATAGTGTTAGCATATTGAGTCAGTTTATGCATAAGCCGAGAAGACCACATATGGAAGCGGCCAAGCGAGTCCTCAAGTACCTAAAGGGGACCATGAATGAAGGTTTGTTCTATTCATATACTTCAGATATTGAGCTAAAGGTCTACTCAGATGCAGATTGGGCCGGATCTAAAGATGATAGAAGAAGCACATCAGGGTATATATCATTTGCAGGTTCAAAAATCATTTCTTGGTCATCGAAGAAGCAACCAACCATGGCATTATCTTCTACTGAAGCTGAATATAGAGGTTTGGCTAATGCAACTCAAGAAATCATGTGGTTAAAATCTTTGTACACAGATCTTGGACTTCATTCTTCAACACCTCACATTTTTGGTGACAACACAAGCTCACTACATCTAGCAGCTAATCCGGTATACCATGCTAGAACCAAGCATATTGAAGTCCACTACCATTATGTAAGGGAGAAGCTAATGAGCAAGGATATTCAACTATCCTACGTCTCTACAGATATGCAATGTGCAGACATGTTGACGAAAGCTCTTGATGGTACGAAGTTAAGTAGATTCAAGTTGATGATTGGCTTGCAGGAAATCAAGGACAATTGAAGACTTATTTGGAGGCCAAGCATGTTAGGCTTGAGGGGGAGCTGTTGGTGCATTTTGCCCAAGCCTACATGCTTGATATGCTTGATATTATCCTCATTTGTAAGTCACATGAGTAGTCATGTGAACACCTCTTGTAAAAGAGTACATTTTATCTCTTGTAAATGGAAAAAGGAAAAAGTAAAAGGATGGCTTACCTCATCCATGATGTAAAAGCAAATTCGTGGCTCCAACTACCAAAATCACGAATTTTTGAGCTGAGGGAATCTCTCCTAACTTTGGGGATCACTTTTAGGTGGAGCCATTCGAATTTGAATTCAAAACTCCCTCCAAGAATTGCTATAAAAGGAGCAAGAAGGAAGAGGCGATTAGCAAGCCTTGTACGTGACCACTTCATGTCATTTTGTAGAGATTGAAGAGCTTAATCCATAGCTCTATCATTCTACTCCCATTGTGCAAAGATTCATTGCCAATGTGGTTGTAATCATATGTGAATCTATACATTTATTATCATCTACCTCTCTGTTTTGTTCTCTGCTATACTCACTCAGAGCAGTAACTTCAGAAGGTCATATCTCGAGTTTTACTGAACCTATTTCAGTGTTTTAAAGTGAGTTGGATAGCTCTCACTGTCTAGTTTCTACCTATAAATTTGCAAGGTCATTGGATTTATACTTCTGGAGATATCTGCATTTTACTGCTTACTGGTCTATCTCTACAGAGCCCCGAGAATTGTGGGAATGTTCCAGAACTTGATGAAACTTGTTCTCAGTGCTCAGTCCATCATTTGAAGTGTTTTAACTTGGAATAGGAAGCTTGCTAAGTCTATTTGCTATGCCCAAAAGGAATTTTTCTAATTCCTTCCAGGTTGAGAGCACTGTTCATTTTTTCCAGCAGGTGTATGTCCAAAAATAGCAAGTTTTGGGAGCTAGTCATTTCGCAACTAGCCTGTCTTGACTTAAACTTTTGGGATACATGTTCCAAAGTACTTGGCTGATATTTTGGTGGATTTAGGAAGCTCAAAGGGTCTACTAATCAACTCTGAAGTCTCAGTTGGCTGGTGTGAAGCTGGTTGTAGCGGCACCTACTCATCTTTGGATTGCATCCACCATCTCTCTTCACAACTTTCATAGTGGTCTAGATGGAATGATTGAGAATGTTCTTAATCCAGTTAGCAGCTCAAATATTCATCTAGCTAGTCACAACTCTGTAGTTGATAATGATCCCGTTGTTTGTTCAAACAAAGGTTATCTGCAGAATCCAACTTTTGATCCTAATCAGAGTCCAAGTAGAGATGTTCTTCAAACAAATGCTACAAATGAAACCTCCTCGAAGCAAAACTATTGTAACCCAACCTCAGTTTTTGACATGTGTGGATCCCCAACAAAGGTTGTAGGTGTTCATGTACAAGAGGATTCCACTCTAGCGCAATTTATGGCCAATGCAAAAAGAAATTTGCAAGGACCTATGAAATGACAAAAGAAGCCAAGCCATTTGCACCCAATTACAAGACGGCAGACTACTCGGTCACCCTTGAACGGAGGCGTTGTACATGATATAGAGGATCTTTTGAAAGAATAGTACCATTTCACCCTCTTACATCATTGTCCTTTGTAATGGTTACTATCCGCATGTGTGGCATCATCCAAATCTATTAGCTATTGTCATTGTTTGTGATCAGCCTATTTTGTATCGATGTTATTAAAACATTTTGTTGTCTCTGCCTCGTATTATATACCTTGTACATATTTGATAGCTCAATTGTGTCATTGATTGTAATGATGTAAACAATTCTTCTTTTTTTATTATATGGGCAAAATGGTGTTTTTCCATAATTTAATCACCAATTTGGAAATAATGTGAAGTCTTAATGCCATCATAAACATTAGGAATGCATTTGTATGAAGTTTACAATTGTTTCTCTCATGATGCCTTTTCACAATGATATGATGTGGATAGTAGTAAATAGTTTCAAAGTGAGGAAACCGATTTCACTGTTTAGTTCTATTGTTCACTTTCTTACAACACCTCTTTTTAATGATTACTATCCACATGTGACATTGTCCAAATCGATTAGCTCTCATAGGATTTTGTATTTAGCCTATTTTGTAACGATGTTATTGATTGTATTTATCATATTCTGTACAATTTTCAATAGACTAACAGTGTCATTGATTGTAAGTTGTAATGATACTTGGCTTATAGGTCAGATAAAGAACAAAGTTCCATCCACAGCTGCTGCAAAAGACAGTATTACATCCTCAGCAAGTCAATGTCAGGCTGCAACAAAAATTGAGCAAAAAGATGGCCAAAAAGAAAAAAAAGTAAATAAAGTATCAGTTTCAACTCAAACCGATCCTATTTCAACTCAAACATGTCCTATTTCAAATCAAACTGATCTTATTGCAATAGCAGTTGAGCAAAAAGTATCAGTTTCAACTCAAACTAATCCTGTACTAGTGTTTACACCGAAAGGGACCCTCCAAAGATTCAACGTGGCCTGACAGAGGAGGAGATACGGGAATCGAAACCTATTCACAAGGATTTACAACCTAGGGCTTTGATTCTGAAAGTTGTAGTATTTATGAATATCCCAAGTAAGCAGGTCTTTCCTGATAGTAATGCTTTTCTTCAATGGTGCCTTGAACATTTCAATGTCTGGATTTGGAGTGCTTATGATCTGGACGAGGTCAAAAAATGTATTGATACAATCTTTTGAGAGTTTAGGAGGAAATTTATGGATATTTGGGGGAGGGATCAATGTTTTTGGAATTTTTCAATCCATTTCAAGAAACTGGCTCATTTCTAGGATAGGAATGTGGTGTATGGGCCTGATAATACATTGATAATTGATACTACTACTTACAAGTTATTTTACAACATTAGAAGATGTTGTCTAACATTACCAAAGATGACAATCAGTGAAAGACTTAACTATCTGTCAGGAACTCTTTGTGATCAACTTTGGAAATGGTTAATAGCCCCGAATCCTATTGAGTATGTTGATATTATTTCCAAATTAATTCCTCTTGCTGAAGAGAGTTTGCCTATATATCATGGAATACATCGAGACCATAATCGAGATTACATACATAATCAAGATTATAGACATAATCGAGATTACATACAAAAACACTGAGTAATGCCAACTCTAGGGTGGCTATGAATGGTTTTGTTTCTGAACCCTTCAATCTTTATAGATCTATCAAACAGGGTTGTCCCCTTGCTCCTCTTCTGTTTGCTATTTCTAGTGATGCTCTGGGATGGTTAGTCAAAGATAAATTTGAACAAGGAGTTATTAGAGGTATTTCTATGCCTGGATGAAAGTTAAAGAGGGTTATACCTTAAATCTAGTGTTTGCTTCTAATCTCTGGTTTTTGTCACAGGACTCATTATGGACTGGACGGGTGAATGCTGAAGAAGCTTCTCCTTTGCCTATTAAGATGAATAAGTGTAGGAAAAAAGGCTTTAACTCATGGAATAGCCTTATGTATGGGAAGGATATTGTGGATCCTTTCTTCATTAATGACATTGTTGATTTATCTCTCAGATGTAAACAAGTGCTCTTGGATTAGAGGGAGTTGCTCCTGAAACCCACGGAGAAGTGCAACCACTACAAAGAGCTTGAGCTACATAGGATTGCTATGGATATGTTCTAGAGTTTAGGTCATTTGGACCCTTCCTCCTATGAATAAGCACTCCATCTTTTGTCGCTTATCATGCACCAGGGCCTATGGACATGGAGTAGAGCTCGTAAATTAAACTTAGGCAATGGAAATTTTAACAACTATGGAAGGAAGGAGGATCTTTCTCACCTGCTCATGGAATGCATTCATGCTCAAAAAATCTGGTCTCCTCTTAATAATCTTTGCCTCACCCTTGGCAGACCAATAATGGTTTGTATCCCTTTCCTTGGCACACATGGAGAGCACAAATATTATGGAACATCTGGGTTGGAAAAAATAAAAGATGCTTCGGAGATGGTAGTAGGAATCAAATTTACAAGTGTTGGAAAGAAATGAAGTTTGCTGGATAGGCCTACCTTTCTAGTATCTCTGATGCTACTATGCATCAAGCCATGTATTCAAAAATCATATGTAATGTTAGATACCAATAGTGGAGAGTCACTCTCTCTAAGATGTATTGTCCCAAAATGGCCTGCCCCCTGCATAGTTGTACAATATTTCCTAAATTTAATTTAATCTTTGTTTTCCATAAAAAAAACTTTTAAGTCTATGGGTGGATTCAAAGTGTGCTAGGGTGATTCAAAAATGAATATTAATATAGAAGAGTTACAAATTGTGCTTGGGGCAAACCCTCACCACATACAGATAAACACTCCACCTTTTTTTTAAGACAACAAGAATATTAGATTAATGATGGTATGTGTAAGTCTACAGAGGGAAGGATCCCATACAAGTGTCCCAGATTACAATAAATACTCATCAAATACTGTTGGAGCAGGGGACATACATCTGGGCAGGATATAATTCAGAGAGATACAAAGGTTCCTGATACACAAGCTCATGTACATGAGAAAATCATGTCAAATCTGGAACTAGAGTACAACTTAAGTAATGAATCTCTCCACTGCTTGGGGGAGGTGTTACATAGATGTTTAGACCGTTGAAAATCCTTAGGAGGGCTGTCTTGATAGCAAGAAGACACCTTGGTGCAATGTCTCTGAACCCTCTATAGGTCTTGAATGTCTACAACATGTATCTGGAAACATCAGCAAGGTGAATAGGCCTGTGGGAAGTGCATTGAAGAAGCCTCTCCTGTAGCACCTTTTTGTGCAGTAGCAATACTTGAAGACAAGCACGAGATAAGTTAGTGATATCCATTATAACAGTCTTGAATGACCCCACCATTGACAGTGAGGTCATTCTAGCTAGAGTATCCCTTCTTGCAATACTTGTGCTCTTTGACTCCCATTTTGTAATTGTTCCACAGAGATAGCCATCCAATCCAGATGCTTTCCTAAAGAAAAAAGTCAAAATTAGTAAAGTACTTCTCATTAGGGCAACATGCCTTTTTAATCTCCATCCAAGCCTTCCATAATCTACAACAAAGGGAACTGCCTACAACAACAAAAGAGTGAGGAGACACAGTAATATCCCATGAAGAATGATCTTTCCAGGATTTATAGTTTTCTATATAAAAATGTTTAGTGTTTCTTTTTATGAGGTTAGCCCATATGCCAGAAGAATAGAGGGATCTAGCTATCCATTTAGCAGCTTTATTAGGGAGGCAGCAGATGTTCCACTTGATTGAACTTCTCAACACAGAAATGGTTACTAAAGAAACTAGTTTATAATTATCTAGTAAAATCGTGTGCTACACAAAAAAGTTGTCCAACATCACATGGGCATTACAACTTCCAGGGCATACTATTATAAACGGCCTCATACACATCACCATTTATGGTAAACATGTCTGTACAATCGTGGACTTGTGACATTGGTATTTTAATGCATCTTACAAGATGGGAATACATATAAGCTGGTGGTCTTGTTTTAACAACCTGTAGAAATTTTTGTCTAGTCTCTCATAAAATAAACCCACCACATAATATGTTCTTGAAGCTATCAAGTTTTTCCACACATCCATTACATTCTTCGGACTGAACTATTTTCCTTGTGTGCACTTTAATAAATAGAAATCTGCACCTTCATCATTGTCCTTTTTTGCATTGACTACAAAGTTGTCATCCACTGCCAATGCATCTAATAGGTAGTTGCCATCACCGTCAAATGTAAAATTGGAAAAGGATGAGTCTTCTGCTTCATCTAACTCATTGATAGGAATCAAAGTATGGTACGTCCAATTTTGAATGTGGCATTTGTTGATGCATCTTTTCCACTGGCCATGGATATAATGAAAGCAATAACATGTTAGTTCTCTGATTCCAATGCCATGTCTAGCTAACCTTGAATAGCCACAAATCGAATGCAAGGATCAAACTTGAGATATCCCCTTACAATCCCAAGCCTTCTCCCTGTTCACTTTGTCAATCTTCACTTCCCAGAAGACTCGTGTGACATCTGTCCCTTTTGACTCTGACAAATGTCCCCTGAGAAATTTCACAACATCTACAACACACTTCAACATTGCACCTTCAGGTTTAAGTTGTTCATGGGTTAGTGCCCTTTTCACAACTGCACCTGCACCATCATGTTCTCCCTTCCCGTGCCGTGACTCAAAGAAGTTCCATATCATAGTCATGCCTGTTAGCCCTGGGTATCTTCCTATGAAGTAAAATGGACGTTTGGCTTTAAATTGAGAAGCTGCACCATCTGACCATACCCAATGTTGGCTTAATTCAAGGTTTAGCTCTCTCAACCATTGCCAATGTAATTGGAAACAATGTTGCACAAAACGGGTGTCATGCTTCTTGTCATCCGATATGAAGAAGTGGATTACCTTTTTAGGAATACCCTCCAAATGAAAATATGTGATATGCACAAAAATAGTTACCTTTACAGACCACCAATGCATATATTGTATTTCATTTTTCTCATGGAATGTATAGTTTTCCGCAAAATCAACCACTGAAACCACAACATCGCCTAGGAATTCAGAGACACACATCTTAAATTGGTTCGCTTGCCATAAATAAATGAAATTGTGCTTGATAAATTTCTTTAGAGTTTTCTCAAATAATCATGTTACAACTTTAGGACTCATCTCCCTCTTTATCAATTCTTTCCTTTTATGAACTTGTCCTTCATACATTGACTCGACATCTTCAAAGATCTTTATAGAAATATGATATTCCTCAATGCTAGTCTCTCTCGGACACCACTTAAAATGTCATACTCCTCAATTAGAGCACTCACCCATCACACATTTGTACTGGTAGAATGTGGTATCATTTTGACATGGACATAGAATACTCTCTATAATGCTGCTAATTGATCCAAATGTAGTTGCTAAAGCATTGCATCTTGATGTCTTCCCTACTTCACAAATAGAACAATCACATTTACAAAGACAGTTATGCACGACCGAGCTTGATTGACATAGGAGATTTATTGCATCCTTAAGGTATGACATTTGAATGTGATAATTGCAGCAACATGTGAATTTTTCTTTCAATCTCTTAACAAAATATGGCTTCAATGATTCAAACTTTTGAAGCTGGATATTTATCATTGGATGCAATTGTTTGAAGCATATAAATAGCTTCATCTACATTACACAAACAAGTGGTTATTCATAGTCATTAATTAGCTAGTTATAAGTTTGCTATTACTAAGTAGTTGGTGGTTAATTGTTACAAGGTGTTAGATTGTTACTAATTAGTTCTTAGTAATTAGCTGTTACTAATTAACTTGTTAGTAATTAGCTATTATTAAGTAGCTAGTTCTTGGTTAGCTATTTGTAATTAGCTATTACTAAGTAGTTGTTCCTTAGTTAGTTCTCAATAATTAGCTATTACTGAGAACAATTAGCTTGTTAGCAATTAGCTACTACTAAGTAGCTAGTTCTTGGTTAGCTGTTTCTAAAATTAGCTATTACTAATTAGCTTATTACTAATAAGATATTACTAAGTAGCTTTCTTGGTTGGCTATTTCTAATTAGCTATTAGTAATTAGCTTTTACTAATTAGCTTATTACTAATTAGCTTGTTACTAATTAACTATTACTATTTAGCTTGTTACTAATTAGCTATACTAAGTAGATGGTTCTTGGTAAGTTGTTTGTAATTAGCTATTACTAATTAGCTTGTTATTAATTAGATATTACTAATTAGCTTGTTATCAATTAGCTTGTTACTAATTAGCTTGTTACTCATTATCTTGTTACTAATTAGTTATTACTAAATATGTTGTTAGTAATTAGCTATTACTAAGTATCTTGATCTTGGTTAGTTGTTTGTAATTAGCTATTACTAATTAGCTTGTTACTAATTAGCTATTACTAATTATCTTGTTACTAACTAGCTTGTTACTCATTAGATTGTTACTATTTAGCTATTACTAATCAGCTTGTTACTAATTAGCTTGTTACTAACTAGCTTGTTACTCATTAACTTATTACTAATTAGCTATTACTAATTAGCTTGTTAGTAATTAGCTATTACTAAGTAGCTGGTTCGTGGTTAGCTGTTTGTAATTAGCTATTACTAATTAGCCTATTACTAATTAGCTTGTTACTAATTATCTGGTTACTAATTATCTTGTTACTAATTAGCTATTACTAATTAGCTTGTTACTAATTAGCTATACTAAGTAGCTAGTTCTTGGTTAGCTATTTGTAATTAGCTATTACTAATTAGCTTGTTACTAATTAGCTATTACTAATTAGCGTGTTATTAATTAGCTTGTTATGAATTAGCTTGTTATTCATTATCTTGTTACTAATTAGCTATTACTAATTAGCTATTACTAATTAGCTTGTTAGTAATTAGCTATTACTAAGTAGCTTGTTCTTGGTTAATTGTTTGTAATTAGCTATTACTAATTAGCTTGTTACTAATTAGCTATTACTAATTAGCTTGTTACTAACTAGCTTGTTACTAACTAGCTTGTTACTCATTATCTTCTTACTATTTAGCTATTACTAATTAGCTTGTTGCTAATTAGCTTGTTACTAACTAGCTTGTTACTCATTAGCTTGTTACTAATAGCTATTACTAATTAGCTTGTTAGTAATTAGCTATTACTAAGTAGCTTGTTCTTGGTTAGTTGTTTGTAATTAGCTATTACTAATTAGCTTGTTACTAATTAGCTTGTTACTCATTAGCTTGTTACTCATTAGCTTGTTACTAATTAACTTGTTAGTAATTAGCTATTACTAAGAAGTTGGTTCCCGGTTAGCTATTTGTAATTAGCTATTACTAATTAGCTTCTACTAATTAGCTATTACTAATTAGCTTTTACTAATTAGCTATTACTAAGTAGCTTGTTACTAATTAGCTTACTAGTAATTAGCTATTACTAAGTAGCTGGTTATTGGTTAGTTGTTTGTAATTAGCTATTACTAATTAGCTTGTTACTAATTAGCTATTATTAAGTAGCTCATTCTTGGTTATCTGTTTGTAATTAGCTATTGCTAATTAGCTTGTTACTAATTAGCTATTACTAAGTAGCTTGTTAATAATTAGCTATTACTAAGTAGGTGGTTCTTGGATAATCATTTGTAGTTAGCTATTATTAATTAGCTTGCTACTAGTAACCGATTATTAAGTAGTTGGTTCTTAGTTAGTTCTCAAAAATTAGCTACTACTATTTAGCTTGTTAACTGTAAGTAGCTAGTTGTTGGTTAATTGTTTGTAATTAATTATTACTAATAATCTATTACTAATTAGCTTGTTACCAATTAGCTACTGCTAAGCAGCTAGTTCTTAGTTAGTCGTTAGTAATTATCTACTACTAATTAGTTTATTACTAATTAAATATTACTAAGCAGCTAGTTCTTGGTTAGTTGTTTGTAATTAGCTATTACTAATTAGCTTCTACAAATTTTCTATTACTAAGTGACTCGTTCTTGGTTGGTTGTTTATAATTAGCTATTACTAATTAGCTTGTTACTAGTTACCTATTACTAAGTAGCTTGTTCTTAGTTGTTAGTAATTAGCTATCACTATTTAGTTTGTTAAGAGTTCGTTATTCTTAACTAGCTACTTCTTGGTTAGTTGTTAGTAATTAGTTATTACTAATTAACTTGTTACCAATTAGTTATTATTAAGTAGTTGGTTCTGGGATGGTTATTAGTAATTAGCTATTACTAATTAGCTTGTTACTAATTGGCTATTACTTAAGAGCCAGTTTCTTGGTTAGTTGTTTATAATAAGGTATTTCTAAATACCTTGTTACTAGTTAGCTATTACTATTAGCTTGTTACTAGTTAGCTATTACTATTAGATTGTTACTATAAGTTACTTGTTACTAGTTCTTGTATAATTAGCTAAAATCGTGAACTGATGATTGAAAATAGGATTACCTAAGATACATCAAGAAGGTGAACAGGATGCTTGAAATATTGGTTTCTGCCAAGTCGGGTCCTGCTTATATCCTTTTTATTCGGTGACACCCTGCTCTCTGTTGTCCAAAACATGATAATCAGATGCTCGACCTCTTGTGTGATACATGTGGTACGTGTTGCCCTACTAGTTGCCTTCAAAAAACTATGTTCAGACTCAACTATACTTAACCGTCCAATAGTATCATAGACGACTTTCTTGCTTACTCCCAATACCCTAGGAAGTCTTGAAATATTTATCTAATTTGTTGATTAATATGCATCACTATTTAGAGCCATCATCAATGTTGATCTCTTCAACACAAGGTCATCAGAATTCTTTCTCATACCTTGCAATGTATTCCGAAGATTGATGAAAAAGGCACATGTTACATGATCTTTTTTACTGCCCATTGCATCAAAAAGTTTCCCAATACATGGACTCTGCAACATCCTATTTAGTGCCTCGATTTTATCTTCACAACATAAGTGTCTAGTTTGATTTCTAAAATACTTGATGATCTTATCCACAACGCCATCCAAGTTGCTGCAACTACAATTAGCATTACCCTCCACATTAGTGCCTGACCTTGACGTTATTGTGTCTCTATATTTCCTTTTCTTTTCCTTCCAATAACATCTTAATGCTTGCTAATCACTATCCACTACTGGTATTGTATTAACTTCCATCAGTTTGCTTGTTCGAAATTGCCCTGCATCAACACATTACAAATGATGAAGAAACCATAAATACAATAACATCTACCACTCATCAATCCACTTTATTATAATGACTTTACATTGAGCATGCTCATCTGATATCATTATGTGCTCCATCACTTACGTATGTAGACTTGTTATACCACTTTTAAACCTACAACAATCATCCAAAACCTCAGATGTCAGATACAATGAATGAACAATATGAAACTAAATGGACATTGTTAGGCATACTTTTAAACCTCCAACAATCATCCACAATCTAAGATGTTACTCATATATAACTTCCCTTTTTTTTAGAGAACAAGAAAAAAGTAGATTAATGAGGGAATTATACAAAATGTGATGGGGCCAAGAGCCCACACATCACCATAAAATCAATGTCATCAATCTTTACAACGAGAAGCTGCACCATCTGACCCTACCCAATGTTGGCTTAAGTCAAGGTTTAGCTTTCTCAGCCATTGCCAATGTAATTGGAAACACTATTGCACAAAAAACATGTCATGCTTCTTTTCATCAAATATGAAGAAGTGGATTACCTTTTTAGGAATGATCTCCAAACCAAAATATGTGATATGCACAAAAATAGTTATCTGTACAGACTCAGGACGCAGCACATAGAAAAAATACGTATAGTGATGGAGTCCCTCTCACTATTCCCACTCAACATGTAGCATGTAGAAAAACTCATAGGCGAGAAGAGGTACTGTGGCGTACTCTCCAACACGCAACGCACAAAAAAATAGTTATCAATATTCCCCACTCAGGACGCAGTGTGCAAAAAGAATGCCTATAGTGATGGAGTCCCTCTCATTGTTCCCCACTCAACATGCAGCACGTAGAAAAACTCCCAGGCGAGATGAGGTACTACGATGTACTCTCCAACATGCAGCACGCAGAAAAACCCACATCATGAATGCTCCATGTAGGGAGTTGGAAAAGCATTCCTACTCTGCAACCCATAGAAACCCAATCAAGCTTTGTAATGTCTTTTCTGTCCCAATGATACATGCTGATGGTGGCTTCCAAAGTTTGTTTATGGCTCTTAACAGAGTCGATTTTCTACTTCAACTTGGGCTAATAATATCCAATACAGAGCTTCTGGCTTGACCCTATTCTTGGTAGTGTGAAAGTTAGGGAACCTAAAGCGTAATGAGCAGAAGCAAATGTGAGAACCAATTCTTTAGAGTTGATTAAAGCCTCCGATTTTGTGTTGTGCACATACGCCTTCCATTGCCCATCAAGAAAATTGCTGAAAGATTCAGTCGTGACTAATCACAATAGCACAGGATCAACAAAAGAGCACCCACGAAAACTTCTGCCTTGCATGCTCCATAACAAATGTATGGCTGTCAAAGACAACAATCAGCTATGCAGAAAAACACCCAGGCAAGATGAAGTACTGCGGTGGACTCTCCAACATGCAGCAAGCAGAAAAACCCACGTCATGAATGCTCCACGCTCCAGCATGCATATTGATGCCTACTCTAGCCCCACCACCTAGCTTTTACTTCTCTTTCAATAATTATTGCACGATGTTCAGCTAAGAAGGATCAACTTTTTCCATCTAATTAGCTATGTCCCAGACATCACTTTTTGTAAACATTAACATGCTTTCACCCATGACTCTTATTAGTGTGATGTTGTGGGGATTGGATATGTGGTTGTGCAGTTCATTGATGGTTCAAAATTTACTATGCATAATGTACGCCATGTACCTCAGTTATCATGTAGTTTGATGTCAATCGGTCAATTTGATGACCTTGGTTACAAGGTGGTATTCTATGCTTAGTCATTTCGTATATCAAAGGGCAATATGGTTATTACAAAAGGAAGCAAAGTTGGCTCAGTTTATCCTTTATTTGTATCATAGAAAGAACATATGTTAGTTGTTACTGAAAAGCCTATGACTTCTATCTGGCATGGTCGTTTGGGCCATATATCTCGTAGTGGAATGGAAAATCTTTCTTGTTGTGGCTACTAACCTATGTTATCTTTCTCTAATTTTTCATTTTGTGAGCATTGTCAATATGGAAAGCAAACAAGAAATGTGCATAGAATGCACATTGACTCTTCAATTCAGCCTTTAGATCTCTTTCATACAGATGTGTGTGGTCCTATGCCCATTAGGTCCTTAGGTGGTTCTCTTTACTTTTTCACTTTCATAGATGATGCTACTAGAAAAGTTTGGGTATATCCTATCAAATCAAAGGATGAGGTATTCCCTACTTTCAGAAAATGGCTTGCTTCAGTTGAGATTGAAAAAGGAACTAAGCTTAAGGCTTTACGTTCAAAAAATGGGGGTGAGTATACCTCACACGAATTCAGCTTTTTCTGTCAGTCTAGAGGGATTTGTAGAGAGTTTACAGCTCCTTATACCCCAATATAGAATGGCATAGCTAAAAGGATGAATATAACTATTCAAGATAGAGTAGTTTCTATGTTGCATCATGCAAACCTCTCACAAGGCTTTTGCGCAGAAGTAGTATTGACTGTAGTTCATGTGATTAACCTTTCACCGAGTACTACCAAAGGTCTGAAAGTGGCACAAGAGTCATGGAAAGGGAAGCCACCATATTATGATCATCTTCAAGTTTTTGGGTGTGAAGCATATGTTCATATACCCAAAAATCGTAGACAAAAGTTGGACCATAAGTCAAAGAAATCCATTTTTCTTGGATATGGTCGAGAAGGACAGTTTGGATATCGTTTACGGGATCTTAACTTTTGGGGATACATTTTGATAGGAGTTCTCATTGATGGGGGTTGAGGTGTTAAGATCCTCCCAAGAAGTACATTCCAGTAGTTAGGATGCATTCAATGGGAATCAACACTTTCAATGGTAAAAATGGAAGATCAATGAAAAGTGAAACCTTTGGGAATATTGAGGAATCATGTGATGAAGATTTAAGGGTTCCAATTTTCTATCAATTTTTTTATTCTTTGGTTGGAAAATAGTGATTGTACATCTTCAATGATTTTGGGAAGTCCATGGATATGGGCAACGAAATTCAAGTATTTATGGGCTAGGATATGATCATGATTAAGCATGGGAAGAAGATCATGAGGTTAGAGATGGATCAACAAAAACATTTATCTTCATCAATATGGTTGATACCTAAAGAAGGTCTAAATATGAGTGTAGCTCTACAATATGATGAAGAGGAGGCATTCTTGTAGAGGAATGGTACAAAAGTACTAGTTTTTTAAGTAGATCTCTTTAAGGTGGTAGTAGAAGCACAACAACAATCAACAATGATTTAGTTGGAAACAGATGAAGATCCTACTATAAGAACTAGTGAAAGAAGCTAATAAGAAAGTAGAAAGAATATATGAGGACATCGGATCAAGTGATAAAAGCATAAAACTTGGTCATTTTGAAGATTTGGATTTGGACTGAGACAAGGATTCAATATTGTCAAGATTTCAACAGATTTAGATGGTACTTTTAGGGTCCAACTAAGGATACTTGTCATAGAGTACATGGATGTATTTAGAGGGTTCTATACAAATTTAAAGGTGTAGATCTAGTTATGTGTCAGCATAAAATTAATTTAAAGAAAGATACAAATGTAATAAACCAACAATGGTATCACATGAATCCTAATTATACTAAGAAAGGAAAAGAAAAACCAGATAAGTTGTTGGACTTTGGGCTCATCTATCCAATAGCTTTAGCTTTAATTATATCATTGATAGTGGTGATTCCTAAAAAACAAAAGAAAAGATCTATGTATGTGTGTTGATTATCACAAGCATTGATCCATTCCCTTTGTCGTACTATGACACATTAATTGATTTAGTTGCAGGGGGTGAAATATATAGCTTTTTGGATGGCTTCAATAGCCATGAGTAGATCAAAGTAACTCTTGTAGATTTAGAAATAGACTAAATACATAATGGAATGGGATGTGTTTGCCTCAATACTAATGAGTTTTTGTCTCAAAAATGCCCCTCACACATTTCAAGAGTGGATGAGACAAGTATTCAAACCACATCTAACAATGCTAATGAGAGTATCCCTTAATTATTTTAGCACCTTTGGAAGGAAGGTTCAACACTTGGAACGATTGCAATTGTGTCTTGATAAGTGTAAAAAGTTTCGCCTATCCTCGAACCTTTCCACATGTGCATTCTACACGGAGAACGGAGTCGTTTTAGTCCATATCATGAGAAAACAAGCAATTTCCATTGATTCAAAGAAGGTAGAGCAGCTCGCTATGCAACCACACCACATATGTGGACTCATGCAACTCGTTTGTAATGTAAAGTGGAATTCTATATCTCATAAGTATTTAGCTCATGTATATGCACCACTAAAAATGTTAACAACGACAAATACAACATTTGCTAGGGGAGAGGAGAAAGAACATGCTTTTATTCTAATTATGAAAATGTTGTTAAGGACACTTATTTTGATACTATTGAACTAGGACTTGCCTTTTCACTTAATAGTAGATGCTTCTCATATAACCACAAGAGTAGTATTGATGCACGAGATGCAAAAAAGGTGGTTCAAACACATATACTATGCTTGTAGGGTACTAAGTTAAGAAGAGTGTAATTATACATTGACTAAAAGGTAATGCTTGGGAATTATATATAGATTATAGAAATTTCATCATTATTTGTTAGCTAATAAAGTGATAATTCATGTAGATCATCAAGCATAAATATACATGGTGAGGATATTATAATTATTGGGTAGGATAGTGCAATGGATCTTGTTGATGCAAGTGTGCGATTATACAATGATGCTTGATGGAGAGTATTAATCTCAAAAAGAACAAGCTACTCTTGAAATTAGAACACCTCTATATCAAGAGTAACTCCAAACCTTCACCAATTTAGAGGATCAAGGACCAATTATCAAAATTTTGACCAAACTGTGAAGATGATAACTCTACAGAAAGTCTGCTGCACATAAATCTCTCATTGACTTATGAAATGTGTAAAGTTTTTGACAAAACTTTGCACAAAGTGTCGCCTATAGATTGTGCATCTCTGCAAAGTTAAATCATTCCAAAAGACTTAGTAGATCTTGAGAAATGGACTTAACAAGTCACCTATATCTAAAATTGTTCTTCTGAGAAGTTGATTCAGACACCTGTAACTTCTAACACTTGGTTCTCTTAATCTAGAACCCATTTATGAAAATGATTTTAGCCACACGTAGCTTACCTTCCAACTTAAAGATTGAGTGCTTGCTTGCTCAAAACTTTACATTGTGGAAGGAGAACTAACCAAAACATTACCATCAAATTTTGCGCCTGTTTCAGGAACCAGTGAACACTTCTTCATATATGAATGTTCCTACTCATAATTCTCACAGCCTGTTTACAATTAGGCTCTCAAACTTTAACCATAGACTCACTAAATATGGACTTAGACATCTACAAAAGATTCTTGAAATGATCAAGCACAAAAGGAGAATACGCAGAAAGATGGGGCACAATATTTTTCATTTCTAAGAAATTCTTACATGTGAGTAATGAGAGAGATTCTACTCACTTCTAAAAGTCTAATGACATCTAATTCTTCTCAAATCTTGTTCTCACATAATCTCTCTACTTTGCCCCAAAATTTTCTTTGTATATATAGGAAAATGTTTACAAGCTCATGACCATACAAAAGTATATGATGAACTGACTCTAAAATAATGTACATATGTATACACATCTTTATCTCCTGGATATGCATTTCCTTCATGCCTCATGAATTGGTCTTTTCTTCAGTCCTTGACTTCAAATCTTCACCCAAAACTTCAATTGTTGATTGCCCTGCACCAACAGCTCCCCCTCAATCATCAATTGAGGTTTTCTCTATCTTCTGTATGCCTGCCATGTCTTTAATTCTTTGTAGCTTTGGTCCATCGAAGCTTTTGGTTAGCATATCAGCTATCTGATCTTTTGTTGAAGTATGTATGACTTCCATCTCTTTATCCATCACCTTCTCTCTTAGAAAGTGATACTGAATCTCAATGTGTTTAGTCCTGACATGAAACACAGGGTTAGCAGCTAAATACAATGAACTCATGTTATCTCCATGAATAGTGGGTGTACTCTAAATGATGTCAAAACTCTTCATCAGAGTCTTAAGCCATATCACTTCCTTTGCAGCTTCCACCATACCTTTATACTCTCCTTCTATAGATGACAAAGCAACTGTGTGTTGCTTCTTTGAACACCAAGAAATTAACTTATTTCCCACATAACACAAGTATCCATAAGTTGATCTCCTATCATCAGCATTACCTGCCCAATCTGCATCACTATATATCTTGATGTTTGTATTTGATGTAAAACCATAATACAAACCCTCTTTGAGTGTACCCTTAATGTACCTCAACACTCTTTGTCCTGCAATCCAATGTTCTTTCCTAGGACAATGCATGAATTGAGACAAAATTCCAACTGCATATGACAAGTCAGTTCTAGTTAAAGTAGCATAAATCAAACTACCAACCAAACTTTGATATAGCTTCATATCTTTGATCTCTTCTCCTCCATATCTGCTCAATTTGTGATTCACCTCCATTGGAGTAGGTGCTACCCTGCAATCATCCATTTTAAACTTGATCAAGTTCTTCAAATACCTTTCTTGAGTTACATACACTCCATGTTGAGTGTATGAGATCTCCATGCCCAAAAAATATGACAAGTCTCCCACATCACTGATCTTGAATTCTTTCTCCATTTGCTTCTTTAGGCTTTGAATGCCTTTCTCATCTGTACCTGTAAGAATTATATCACCAACATATATGCACATGTAAATGAACCCATTATCACTTGCTTTAACAAGCAAGCTACTGTCTGCCTTTGATACTTGAAATCCAAGTTCTTTCAAGAACTTTACAAGTTTATAATTCCATGCCCTTGGGGCCTACTTCGAACCATACAAAGCTCTCTTGAGCTTACATACATACTCTGGATACCTTTCATTTCTAAATATAACCATTCAAAAAAGCATTCTTCACATCTAATTGACATAATTTCCAACCTTTACATGCAGCAATAGCTATGAGTGTCCTGATGGTTGTCATCTTTGCCACAAGACTATAGGCCTCATCATAATCTATACCATAAGTCTGAGCAAAACCCTTCACAACAAGTCTAGCTTTATATCTAGACACACTTCCATCTGCATACCTCTTTGTCTTGTAGACCCATTTGGATCCAATGATCTTCTGACTATTTGGTTTAGGAACCAAATCCCAAGTCTCATTCTCCATCAATGCATCATACTCTTCCTTCATAGCTTTCTCCCAATTCTCCTTACCTTTTGCCTCTTCATATGTAGAAGGGTCTTCATCTGCCTTTATCATATAAGCATAATCTTTGATAGACAAAAAAGAAGTGTCATAGCTATACCTTGTAGGTTGCCATTTGTGTCTTGTTGACCTTCTAAGTTCTCCACTTCTTGAGGTTTCTGGCTCATCACACTCTGGATCAAATCTTGGCACTTCTTCAACTTCAACCTGTACTTCATTGTTCTTTTCTTCATCAAATATTTGAAACTTTGATTTACCTTTCTTCTGATCCACAATTTCTTCATCACCTGCATAAATATTTATTGTACCTGCATACCAAGTACCTTGCATCCAATAAACACATACTTTTCAGCTTTAGGCTCCAATTTATGCCTCAATTGTGATGGCACATATGCATATGCCAAACATCCAAATACTTTGCAATGATCTAGAGTAGGTCTCTTACCCCACCATGCCTCATACGGTGTCATACCCTGCAAAGCTTTACATGGTAATCTATTGACCAATTAAGTAGCTGTATTTATAGCCTCAGCCCACAAATAATTTGGGCAATTTTTCTCCTTCATCATGGATCTTGCAAACTCAACAAGAGTTCTATTCCTCCTTTCTGCTACACCATTTTGTTGAGGAGAGTACCTACAAGTAATTTCCCTCTTTATACCTACATTCCATAAGTAATCACTAAACTCATTAGAGAAATACTCTCCCCCTCCATCTGACCTTAGTCTCTTCAACTTATGACTTGTAATTCTCTCTGCATACACATGATAATGTTTAAATGTATTGAATACCTCTGACTTATCTTTGATCACATAGATAGTGATCCATCTGGTAGCATCATCAACATAAATCACATTATACCTTGAGCCATTGATACTGAAATCCTTTGATGGTCCCCACACATCTGTGTGTACCAATTCAAGCTTCTCTGAATACATAAAACCATGCTTGGAATAAGATTGCTTATGAGCCTTACCTAATTGACATGCTTCACATCTGTATGTCATATGTTGACCTGCAACATTAGGCAACCCAAGCACTGAACCATTGTTAACCATATCTTTGATACCTCTTTCATTAAAATGTCCAAGCCTTTAATGCCAAAGATCTAACTCAGAGATCTTATATCCTCCATAAGTGAACAAGGCATGACCAACATTCCCTTCGATCTTCAATGTGCACAATCTTCCTTCTTTCTTCCCTGAAAACAATTTGTTTATACCCATTGCTAGGGTCTTCCACAAACACTCCTTCATTAATGAACCTAACTTCATAACCTTTTTCAACAATTTGTCCTACACTTATCAGATTCTTAGAACTTGTAGGAACATACAAAACCTTACTCAAGAGAGTACTACCATCCTTGGCCTTCACTGATCCAATTGACTTCACATTGTGCTTTGTATTGTCACCTGTTTGAACTACATGATTAGTTATCTTATTCTCCAAATCAGTCATCAAAGCTATGTTACCACTCAGGTGATTGCTACACCATGAGTCAATGTAGAAGACTCTTTGGTCTTCACTTTTCCTTTCACAAGTTGCATTCATTATCAATGTTGAATCCTACTTCTCATCTGAAGCATAATTGTAGTAGGTATTGTTGTATTGTTGACTTTCGAATCCTCTACCTGCATTTCTTCCAAAGTAACCTCTACCTCTGAAATTACCTCTTTGATTTCTGCCACCTTTTCCTCTTGAATTAAAATTCTGATTATATCCACCATTACTCTGAGTAATATGCCAACCATCCAGCAAGCTTTGACTCCATATTTATTACTCCTGCCTCTTCCTCTATCTTTGCCACCTCCTCTTCCTCTTAAGAAGTTAGCTTGGCTAGTTGTACCTTCATCTTCATTTGTGATGGAGAGTGTTAATCTCCAAAAGAACAAGCTACTCTTGTAATTAGAGCACCTCTATAACAAGAGTAACTCAAATCTTCACCAAATTTAGAGGATCAATGATCAATTATAAAGATTTTGAAAAATCTGTGAAGGAGATGACTACACAGAAAGTCTACTTCACATATCTCTCTCATTAATTTATCAATTGTGTAAAGTTTTTGATGAAATTTTGCACAAGGTGCCGCCTACAGTTTGGGCACCTTCTCCAAGTTGAATCACTCCAAAAGATCCAGTAGATAATGAGAAATGATCTCAACAAGTTACCTATGTCTAAAACTGCTCTTCTGAAAAGTCGATTCAGACACCTGTAACTTCTAACACTTGGTTCTCTCAATCTAGAACCCGTTTATACAAATGCTTTAAGTAGCTTACCTTCCAACTTAATGATTGAGTGCTTGCTTGCTCAAAACTTTACACTGTGGAAGGAGAACTGACCAAAACATTAACATCAAATTCTGCACCTGTTTTAGGAACCAATGAACACTTCTTCACATATGAATGTTCCTACTCATAATTCTCACAGCCTCTTTACAATTAGGCTCTCAACCTTTAACCATAGACTCATTAACTATGGACTTAGATTTCTACAAAAGGATTCTTGAAATGATCAAGCACAAAAGGAGAATGCACAGAAACATCGGGAGCAATATTTTTCCATTACTGAGAAATTTACATCTAAATGATGAGAGAGATTCTATTCACTTCTATGTTAAGGAAACACTCACGAATTTGACACAACAAACAAGACAGAAACGGAATCTTCCGGAAAATCGGTGCACAGGTGTACAGTATGCGAAGTTAGTGCGCGGTGTCCGCATAACAGAGCAATTAACCGCGGCGGGCGCGTAAGGCGCGCATAACGCGAATTGAAGAATGACAGAGCAGAGGAGCGCCAAAGAAATTGTATATATATACAGCAAGATTTGAAGAACAGAGCGCGGGAGTGTGTGCGTATATGCGAGTGACGCAGATATACACGGAGAGGGAATCGTAGATGATACACAGAGGAGAACGAGAGACTGAGAGAAGACGCCATAGATCGCGTATGAGTGAAGAGAGAGTTAGAAGTTCTCAGAAGACGCCATAGATCGCGTATGTACAGATGAATAACACAAGCCTGAAGTGTCGGGTCTTTTCATCTGAAGAGAGATGGTAATAAGAAACTACTCACTGTAGGAGAGTTTCTGTAACTTGAGCAAGAAGAGGCCAAGCTTACTTGTACACATCTTCTCTAATCGAAAACACATGTTCATGTGGATGTCTGCGTGCAATCTTTACTTGTGAAGAATCTGAAGTTATTTCGTGTTACGGTAAAAAGTTCCGTTTCTCGTTACTGTCACGACTTGTTACTAAACGTGCTTCAGTACCTTCTCTGTAAACGCATGTTTAGGTGAATAACAGTTTACTCAGTAAAACATATTTCAATAAATTCTCGGTCAGTTACAGTTTCTCAGAAATCAGTCTTTTTCGGTAGAACAACGAAGTATAACTCGTAGCAGAGTTTGAAGCTTTGTGTGAGAGATAGCTCATCTTGTAGCTAGACTTCTCTACTCTAAGCTGATCATAGTTTCCGGTGGAATGAAAATGTACATGCAGTACAAAAGTTAACCGGAAAGTAGCAGTTCAGAACTGTGAAGTTTCCAGAAGGAAGTTCATTCGGTGAAGGAAGCTCACACACTACTTCCTTACTTCACATAAGTTCATCTGAAGCAATTACGAGCAGAACTAAGTTTATTTCGGTGAAGTTCCGGTACGACTACGGTGTCAGTCCAGTAACAGTCTGGTGAAGTTCCGGTGAAACCTGAGTCGCAGAATAACGCAGTTAAAGCAACGTTAAGTAGGCTGAGCTACTGTTGATTACAGAAGTGTTCTGAATCACTCTAGTTTAGCATTCTACTACGGTGGCGCGGCAATTTCCGCAGGCCTGATAGAGTTCAAGCCTTGTCGCGAAACTCACCTTCAGGGCGAAAGTATTTCCGCAACAGTAGGCGTTAGAGCCGAAGTTTTCGCCAACAAATCCCAACAATTGGTATCAGAGCCAGTTAATCTCCCAACACTTGGTATAAGAGCCTAGAGTATTCTCGATCATGACAGACCACGTCCAAATTGATAAACTAGACAGAGATAATTATCCGGCATGGGTAATGCGCATGGAAGCCTTACTTATGAGTAAGGACTTAATGACGTACGTGACCGGAGAAGAAAAGAAACCGACCTTCGAAGATGACAGTCAACCGGAAAAAGAAGAACTAGACGCCCTAAAGCTATGGCAGAAGAAAGATGCAACGGCAAGAGCCTACATCTACAACACTGTGTCAGATCATCTGCTACCGCACATTAGAGGTCTGGAGAAAGCAGAGGACATATGGAGCGCATTGGAAGATCACTTCCAAAATACTACGAAAGCTAGGAAGGCCAGCCTATGGTCCGAGTTCACAACGTTCAAAAAGAAGCCGAGTCAAAGCATCAGTGACTACGTCACTAAAATGAAGGATCTAGCAGATAGCCTTGGATCCATAAATGAAGAAGTCGAAGATCATAGATTGATAGCGCAAGTGCTCACAGGGTTGAGAGGAGATGAAAGGTGGAAACCTTTCATACTATCAACTGAACTCTCCCTAAATCATTTTGTACCAGAATTAAATCAGTTGCTTGGTTTGATGCTCACATATGAGCAAGACCTGAAAGGAGACGCAGACAAAGGACACAGCTCAGCAATGTATATGAAGAACAAGAAGAAAGAAAAGGGTAAGTCAAAAGACGAAGAAGAGTCGAGTTCTCAGGCCTATTACGCAAGAGGTAAAGGCACTGGTAGAGGAAGAGCAAGAGGAAGAAGCCGCCAGAATACCACCAAGAAAGCTTGCTGGATTTGTGGACTAAGTAACCATCTGGCGCATGATTGTTGGCACAACCAACAAGGATCAAATCAAAATAACAATAGCAGAGGCAGTAGCGGAAGAAATCAAAGTAACTTCCAAAGAGGAAGACAAAACCAAAGAGGAGGCTACGGTAGAGGTGGAACAAGAAGTTGGGGACAGAGCCAATCCTACAACACCACCTACAACAACTACGCAAATGACACGCAGAATGAAAGTCATACATCATTGATGATGAACTCAATCAGCACATCAGGAAATGAAGACCTAAAGGTATTTTACATTGATTCTGGATGCTCTAATCATCTGTCAGGAAACATAGAACTGATGTCAGAATTGGAAAAGGGAAGTGCGAGTCACACTGTTCAAACAGGTGACAATACAAGACACAAAGTACAATCAATCGGGAAAGTGAAATGCAAAAGTGGAGCAGATTTGCTAACCAATGTTTTGTATGTTCCAACAATACCGAAAAATCTGATCAGTGTGGGACAGATAGTTGAAAAAGGTTTTCAGGTCAGATTTACAAATAAAGGAGTATTTGTAGAAGATCCCAAGAACGGATATTATCAGATCGTCTCTGGTAAGAAAGAAGGCAGACTCTTTACCTTAAGAGTACAAGGGAACATTGGCCAAGCGCTGCTCACACATGATGAAAAGGTAATCACAGAACTTGATCTCTGGCACAAGAGATTAGGACATTTTCACGAAAAAGGAATCAAAGCTATGATAGCGAACCAGTCTGTACTGGGATTACCGAACGTACAGAATCAACATATGATTCACAAATGCGAAGCCTGTCAAATGGGAAAAGCCCACAGGTTACCTTTCCAGAAGAAAGGATTCAAACATGATGACGTGCTAGAACTCATACATACAGATATATGGGGACCAACGAAAGAAGGATCAATCAGCGGGTCAAGGTACTATGTTTTATTCATTGATGATGCCACAAGGTGGATAACTCTTTATGTTTTGAAGGAAAAGTCAGAGGTGTTCGGAGCTTTCAGACATTTTCATGCATATGCTGAAAGACTCACCGGACGAAAGCTTAAAAGACTGAGGTCTGATGGAGGGGGAGAATACTTCTCCCGAGAATTCAACGACTATCTTTGGAATGCAGGTATTAAGAGAGAAATAACCTGCAGATATACACCACAACAGAATGGTGTAGCAGAAAGGAGAAACCGAACTCTAGTAGAGTTTGCACGGGCTATGCTAAAAGAAAAGAATTGCCCGGATTATCTTTGGGCTGAAGCTGTAAATACAGCTACATACTTGGTAAACAGGTTACCATGTACAGCGTTAGAAGGAATGACCCCTTATGAAGCCTGGTGGGGAAAGAAGCCAACACTTGATCACTGCAAAGTGTTTGGATCAGTAGCGTATGCTTATGTACCGTCTCAACTGAGACATAAGCTTGAACCAAAAGCAGAGAAATATGTATTCGTCGGATATGATGAGAAACAGATGGGTTACAGGTTATGGAGCCCTCTAACCAAACATTTTACTGTTTCCAGAGATGTGACATTTGATGAACAGAAAAGCTGGTATGCAGATCAGAGTCATACAGCTGAAGAATTTGAAGAAGAGATAAAAAGAAGAGAGAAAGGAAAAACAATCGTACAGGTAAACAAAGAAGACGAGGCAAGTACGTCCAGGATCGGAACTGGTATAAGGAACGAAGATGAAGACGGGTACTCAGACACACACGAAGAATATGAGCTAAGAAGGTCAAACAGAGTAAGAAGACAACCGGAAAGATACTCGTATGATACATCATATATAACTCAACAAGATTATGCATATATGGTTAAAGAAGAGGAGGAACCTCAGAGCTATGACGAAGCTAAAGGCAAGAAGCAATGGCAAGAAGCAATGAAAGAAGAATTCACCGCACTAGAAGAGAACAAGACATGGGAGCTTGTTCCTAAACCAAACGGTAAGAAAGTAATTGGAAATAAATGGGTGTTCAAAATAAAGAAACTTGCAGATGGAAGGATAGCCAGACATAAAGCGAGACTGGTTATCAAGGGCTATGCTCAGACGCATGGCATAGACTATGACGAGACATTCAGTCCGGTGGCAAAAATGTCAACCATAAGAACAGTGATTGCTATAGCAGCATCAAAAGGATGGAAGCTAAGTCAGCTAGATATAAAGAATGCATTCCTGAATGGATATATATCAGATGAAGTATATATGGAACAACCGGAAGGGTTTATAAGTTCCAGATACCCAAACTTTGTTTGCAGGTTAAGAAAAGCACTTTATGGACTGAAGCAAGCTCCAAGAGCTTGGAACTACAGACTCGTGAAGTATCTGAACGAACTTGGATACCAAAGTTCGAAGGCAGATGCAAGTCTACTCATCAAAAGGACAGAAGAAGGAATGATCTATATTTGTATCTATGTAGATGACATAATAATTACAGGAACCTCAGATACAGGAATCACAGAGGTAAAGAAACTGCTAGAAAAGGAATTCAAGATCAGTGACCTAGGAAAGTTATCATACTTTCTAGGAATGGAAATCTCATATACAGATCATGGTGTATATGTCACACAAGAGAGGTATCTCTTGAACTTACTAAAGAAGTTCAACATGGAAAATTGCAGAGAAGCTTCAACACCGCTTGAAGTAAACCACAAACTCAGCAAATATAGTGGAACAGAGGTTAAAGATATGAAGAAGTATCAATCGTTAGTAGGAAGCTTAATATATGCTACGCTAACAAGACCGGATCTTAGTTTTCCGGTGGGAGTTCTCTCACAGTTTATGCATTGTCCGACAGATCAACACTGGGTTGCAGGACACAGAGTTCTCAGATATATCAAAAGAACTATAAAGGAAGGATTATATTATCCTTTTACGTCAGACATAAAGCTCAGAGCATATAGTGACTCAGATTGGGCAGGAAGTCAAGATGACCGAAGATCAACGCACGGGTATATGATATACCTAGGAGATAAGCTGGTAAGCTGGTGTTCGAAGAAGCAACACACAGTCGCCTTATCATCAACAGAAGCAGAATACAAAGGACTGGTAGAAGCAGCAAAAGAAGTAATATGGATGCAGACTTTACTTAAAAGCATGGGTATAGATCAAAGTATACCAATCATACATGGAGATAATATGAGCTCGCTGTATCTTGCAGCGAATCCTGTGTTTCACGCAAGAACAAAACACATAGAGATTCAGTATCATTTCCTAAGAGAAAAAGTAATGGAGAAAGAGATAGAAATAGTCTACACTCCTACGAAAGATCAGATTGCAGATATTCTGACAAAGAGCTTGGATGGAACAAAAACAAACAGATTCAAAGAGATGGCAGGAATAAAAGAAAGAAAGATATATGAAAGACCGGAAGAAGTCAAATTAGTGATTGAGGGGGAGCTGTTAAGGAAACACTCACGAATTTGACACAACAAACAAGACAGAAACGGAATCTTCCGGAAAATCGGTGCACAGGTGTACAGTATGCGAAGTTAGTGCGCGGTGTCCGCATAACAGAGCAATTAACCGCGGCGGGCGCGTAAGGCGCGCATAACGCGAATTGAAGAATGACAGAGCAGAGGAGCGCCAAAGAAATTGTATATATATACAGCAAGATTTGAAGAACAGAGCGCGGGAGTGTGTGCGTATATGCGAGTGACGCAGATATACACGGAGAGGGAATCGTAGATGATACACAGAGGAGAACGAGAGACTGAGAGAAGACGCCATAGATCGCGTATGAGTGAAGAGAGAGTTAGAAGTTCTCAGAAGACGCCATAGATCGCGTATGTACAGATGAATAACACAAGCCTGAAGTGTCGGGTCTTTTCATCTGAAGAGAGATGGTAATAAGAAACTACTCACTGTAGGAGAGTTTCTGTAACTTGAGCAAGAAGAGGCCAAGCTTACTTGTACACATCTTCTCTAATCGAAAACACATGTTCATGTGGATGTCTGCGTGCAATCTTTACTTGTGAAGAATCTGAAGTTATTTCGTGTTACGGTAAAAAGTTCCGTTTCTCGTTACTGTCACGACTTGTTACTAAACGTGCTTCAGTACCTTCTCTGTAAACGCATGTTTAGGTGAATAACAGTTTACTCAGTAAAACATATTTCAATAAATTCTCGGTCAGTTACAGTTTCTCAGAAATCAGTCTTTTTCGGTAGAACAACGAAGTATAACTCGTAGCAGAGTTTGAAGCTTTGTGTGAGAGATAGCTCATCTTGTAGCTAGACTTCTCTACTCTAAGCTGATCATAGTTTCCGGTGGAATGAAAATGTACATGCAGTACAAAAGTTAACCGGAAAGTAGCAGTTCAGAACTGTGAAGTTTCCAGAAGGAAGTTCATTCGGTGAAGGAAGCTCACACACTACTTCCTTACTTCACATAAGTTCATCTGAAGCAATTACGAGCAGAACTAAGTTTATTTCGGTGAAGTTCCGGTACGACTACGGTGTCAGTCCAGTAACAGTCTGGTGAAGTTCCGGTGAAACCTGAGTCGCAGAATAACGCAGTTAAAGCAACGTTAAGTAGGCTGAGCTACTGTTGATTACAGAAGTGTTCTGAATCACTCTAGTTTAGCATTCTACTACGGTGGCGCGGCAATTTCCGCAGGCCTGATAGAGTTCAAGCCTTGTCGCGAAACTCACCTTCAGGGCGAAAGTATTTCCGCAACAGTAGGCGTTAGAGCCGAAGTTTTCGCCAACAAATCCCAACATTCTAAACATGTCTAATTGATGGAGAGAGTTAATCTCCAAAAGAACAACCTACTCTTGAACTTAGAGCACCTCTATATCAAGAGTAAGTCAAAACCTTCACCAATTTAAAAGATCAATGACCAAATATCAAATTCTTGAACAATCTGTGAAGAAGGATATTACTTGGAAAGTCTGCTGCATATATCTTTCTCATTGACTCAGTAAATGTGTAAAGTTTTTTATGATACTTTGCACAAGGTGTCAGCTAAAGATTGCGCACCCCCTCCAAGTCAAATCACTTCAAAAGATTCAGTAGATCTTGAGAAATCTACTTCACAAGTTACCTATGTCTAAATCTGCACTTCTGAGAAGTCGATTTGGACACCCCTAACTTCTTAGCTTTAGTTCTCACAATGTCGAACCCGTTTGATCAAATCCTTTTAGCTATAGATAGCTTATCTCTCAACTTAGATTTTGAGCTATCATATGTGTAAAACTTTACACTATGCACTGAGCACTACTCATTTCATTGAACTCGAAATCTGCGCTTGTTTCAGAAGACTGTGAACATTCTTTACATATGAATGTTCCTACACACAATTCTCTTAACCTGATTACAATTGGAAGCTAAAACTTTGTACAGAGATCTATCAACTCTAGATTTAGACTTGTACAAAAGCATTCCACAGAAGATCTATCACAGAAGGAGAAGACACGAAAACTTCGGGCGCAAATTTTCTTCTATTCCTCAGAAAATTACAATTGAGTTGTGAGAGAGACTTCTTCTCATTCCTATGAACTCTAATGAGTCTTACAACTTACAAATGCACTATTCTCATACTCTCCTATTGTCTCCTCTATTGCCCGGACATTTTTCCAAAGTATTTATAGGCAAATATGTACAAGCTTATAACTAAACAAAAGTATAAGTAATCTATGTCTTCACTAATGTACATATGTGTACATATCATTCATCCTGTGAATGTAACCTCCTTCTTTGCTTCAAAACTTGATCTTATCTCCATCTTTTTGTCTTCCAAACTTCAATTGGTGATTGGTCTGCACCAACAGCTCCCCCTCAATCATCAATTGAGGTTTCTCTTATCTTCTTTATACCTGCCATATCTTTGAACTTCTGTACCTTTGGTCCATCCAAACTCTTTGTAAGCATATCAGCTATCTGATCTTTTGTTGAAGTATGTATAACTTCAATCTCTTTATCCATCACCTTCTCTCTTAGAAAGTGATACTGTATCTCAATGTGTTTGGTCCTGGCATGAAAAACAGGATTAGCAGCTAGATATAATGAACTCATGTTATCACCATAAATGATAGGTATGCTCTGTATAGTGTCAAAACTCTTCATGAGAGTCTTAAGCCATATCACTTCTTTTGCAGCTTCAACCATTCCTTTGTACTCTGCTTCTGTAGATGACAAAGCAACTGTATGTTGCTTCTTTGAGCACCAAGAGATTAACTTATCTCCCACATAACACATGTATCCATAGGTTGACCTTCTATCATCTGGATTACCTGCCCAATCTGCATCACTATATATTTTGATATTTGTATATGATGTAAAACCATAATACAAACCCTCTTTGAGTGTTCCCTTAATGTACCTCAACACTCTTTGACCTGCAATCCAATGCTCTTTCCTAGGACAATGCATGAATTGGGACAACACCCCAACTGCATATGATAAATCAGGCCTAGTTAATGTAGCATAGATAAGACTACCAACCAAACTCTGATATTGTTTCATGTCCTTGAACTCTTCACCTCCAAATCTGCTTAATTTGTGATTCACCTCCATTGGAGTAGGTGCTACTCTGCAATCATTCATTTTAAACTTGGTTAACAAATTCTTCAAATACCTTTCTTGAGTCACATACACTCCATGTTGAGTGTATGAAATCTCCATGCCCAAGAAGTATGACAAATCTCCCAAGTCACAGATTTTGAACTCTTTCTCCATTTGCTTCTTTAAGCTTTGTATGCCTTTCTCATCTGTACCTGTAAGAATTATATCATCAACATATATACATATGTAAATGAACCCATCATCACTTGCTTTGACAAGCAAACTACTATCTGCTTTAGATACTTGAAATCCAAGTTCCTTTAAGAACTTTACAAGCCTATAGTTCCATGCCCTTGGGGCCTGGTTCAAGCCATATAAAGCTCTCTTGAGCTTACACACATAATCTGGATATCTTCCATCTTTGAATCCTTGAGGTTGCTCCATGAAAACATCATCTGAAATATAACCATTCAAAAAAGCATTCTTCACATCTAATTGACACAATTTCCAACCTTTGCATGCAGCAATTGCTATGAGTGTTCTAATGGTTGTCATCTTTGCCACTGGACTATAAGTCTCATCATAGTCAATACCATATGTCTGAGCAAACCCTTTAACAACAAGTCTAGCTTTGTACCTAGACACACTTCCATCTACAAATCTCTTTGTCTTGTAGACCCACTTACATCCAATGATCTTCTGGCTATTTTTTCTAGGAACCAATTCCCAAGTCTGATTTTCCATCAATGCATCATATTCTTCCTGCATAGCTTTTTCCCAAATCTCTTTACCTTTTGCCTCTTCATATGTAGAAGGGTCTTCATCTGCTTTAACCATGTAAGCATAATCCTTAGTAGTCAAGAATGAAGTATCATAGCTATACCTTGTAGGTTTCCATTTGTGCCTTGTAGACCTCCTGAGTTCTCCACTTCTTGAGGTTTCTGGTTCTTCACACTCTGGATCAAATCTTGGTGTCTCTTCCACTTCAACCTGCACTTCATGATTCTCTTGTTCATCAAATATCTGAATCTTTGATTTACCCTTCCTTTGGCTCACAATTTCTTCATCATCTGTATTAATATTGATAGTACCTGCATACCAAGTACCTTGCTAATCAAATGTAACATCTTTTGATACAAGAAAATGTTTTGTGGATGGATTCCACAACCTGTATCCCATCTGCTTATCATCATAACCAATAAACACATATTTTTCAGCTTTAGGTTCCAATTTATGCCTTAATTGTGATGGTACATATGCATAGGCCAAACATCCAAATACTTTGCAATGGTCTAATGTCGGTCTCTTACCCCACCATGCCTCATATGGTGTCATACCCTGCAAGGCTTTACAAGGTAGCCTATTAACCAAATAAGTAGCTGTATTAATAGCCTCAACCCACAAATAATTTGGGCAATTTTTCTCCTTCATCATGGACCTTGCAAACTCAACAAGAGTCCTATTCCTCCTTTCTGCTACACCATTTTGTTGAGGAGAGTACCTGCAAGTAACTTCTCTTTTTATACCTGCATTCCACAAGTAATCACTGAACTCATTAGAGAAATACTCTCCCCCTCCATCTGACCTTAGTCTCTTCAATTTATGTCCTGTAATTCTCTCTGCATACATATGATAATGTTTGAAAGTATTGAATACTTCTGACTTATCTTTGATCACATAGATAGTGATCCATCTGGTAGCATCATCAACATAAATCACATAATACCTTGATCCATTGATACTGAAATCCTTTGATGGTCCCCACACATCTGTGTGTACCAACTCAAGTTTCTCTGAGTACATAAACCCATGCTTAGAATAAGATTGCTTATGAGCTTTACCTAATTGACATGCCTCACATCTGTATGTCATATGTTGACCTGCAACATTAGGCAATCCAAGCACTGAACCATTATTAATCATGTCTTTAATACCTCTTTCATTGAAATGTCCAAGCCTCTTATGCCAAAGATCTAACTCAGAGATCTTATGTCCTTCATAAGTGAACAAGGCATGACCAACATTCCCTTGAATCTTCAATGTGAACAATCTTCCTTCTTTCTTCCCTGAAACAATTTGTTTATACCCATTGCTAGGGTCTTCTACAAACACTCCTTCATTAGTGAACCTCACTTCATAACCTTTTTCCACAATTTGTCCTACACTTATCAAATTCTTAGGAATTGTAGGAACATACAAGACCTTACTCAATAAGGTGCTACCATCCTTGGCCTTCACTGATCCAATTGACTACACATTATGCTTTGTATTGTCACCTGTTTGAACAACATGATTAGATACCTTATTCTCCAAATCAGTCATCAAGGCTATATTACCACTCAGGTGACTGCTACACCCTGAGTCAATGTAGAAGACTCTTTGATCTTCACTCTGCCTTTCACAAGTTGCATTCATTATCAATGTTGAATCCTCCTTCTGTTCTGAAGCATAATTGTAGTAGGTATTGTTATATTGTTGACTTTGGAAACCTCTACCTGCATTTCTTCCAAAGTAACCCCTACTACCTCTACCTCTGAAATTACCTCTTTGATTCCTGCCTCCTCTTCCTCTTGAATTATAGTTCTGATTGTATCCACCATTACTCTGAGTGTTATGCCAACAATCATTAGCTAAATGATTTGTCTTACCACAAATCCAGCAAGCTTTGGCTCCATCTTTGTTATTCCTGCCTCTTCCTCTACCTTTGCCACCTCCTCTTCCTCTTAGGAAGTTGGCTTGACTAGTTGTGTCTTCTTCTTCATTTGCTTGTTGCTTTCCTTTGTTAGTTTTCTTCTTGTCTTTAGAGTACATTGCATGACCTGCACTCTTGTCAACATCTCCTTTGATATCATTCTCAAAAGTTAGCATATGTCCTAACAATTGATTCAAATCAGGATTGAAATGATCCAATGAAAGTTCTGTAGATAAAATAAAAGGCTTCCACTTCTCATCACCTCTTAGTCCTGTGAGAATTTGCCTTACCAATTTATCTTCTTCAATGTCTTCATCCACTGCTCCTAATGCATCTGCAATGTCCTTCATCTTTGTCACATAATCAGATATTGATTGTGAAGCCTTCTTCTTGAAAGTAGTAAATTCTGCCCATAAGGATGCCTTTGTTGACTTTGTAGTGTTTTGGAAATGCTCCTCCAGAGCATTCCATATTTCACTTGCACTTTCAAGACCTCTAATGTGAGGTAACAAGTAGTCATTGACTGCCATATAGATAATGCTCCTAGCTTGAGCATCTCTCTTCATCCAATTCTTCAAATCTGACAATTCCTCCCTAGTTGGAACACTAGGATCTCTAAATTGAGGCTTTTCTTCTTCTCCTGTAATATAGGCTATCAAATCTTTGCTCATTTGATGGGCTTCCATCCTCATTGACCATGTAGGATAATTCTCTCTATCCAGTTTCTCTATCTGAAGAGAATCTCCCATCCTTCCTTTACCTGTGTACTGAATTCTTCAATCTTTATAAAGTATAAGGATACCTTTACTTCGAATGACACTCCTTTCGTCCTTCTTGATGTCGTATGATCTCTTCTTCAAGCTTTTCCTTCAGGCTTTCATCTTTTAATCCTTCAGATGTTGAATTCTTTGCAACTGCAGTAGTCGGGATCCTCCTTTTCTCAAATTTGATGTTTCCTGCTCTGATACCACTGATGGAGAGTGTTAATCTCCAAAAGAACAACCTACTCTTGAACTTAGAGCACCTCTATATCAAGAGTAAGTCAAAACCTTCACCAATTTAAAAGATCAATGACCAAATATCAAATTCTTGAACAATCTGTGAAGAAGGATATTACTTGGAAAGTCTGCTGCATATATCTTTCTCATTGACTGAGTAAATGTGTAATGTTTTTTATGAAACTTTGCACAAGGTGTCGCCTAAAGATTGCGCACCTCCTCCAAGTGAAATCACTTCAAAAGATTCAGTAGATCTTGAGAAATCTACTTCACAAGTTACCTATGTCTAGATCTGCTTTTCTGAGAAGTCGATTTGGACACCCCTAACTTCTTAGCTTTAGTTCTCACAATGTCGAACCCGTTTGATCAAATCCTTTTAGCTATAGATAGCTTATCTCTCAACTTAGATTTTGAGCTATCATATGTGTAAAACTTTACACTGTGCACTGAGCACTACTCATTTCATTGAACTCGAAATCTGCGCCTGTTTCGGAAGACTGCGAACATTCTTTACATATGAATGTTCCTACACACAATTCTCTTAACCTGATTACAATTGGAAGCTAAAACTTTGTACAGAGATCTATCAACTCTAGATTTAGACTTGTACAAAAGCATTCCACAGAAGATCTATCACAGAAGGAGAAGACACGAAAACTTCGGGCGCAAATTTTCTTCTATTCCTCAGAAAATTACAATTGAGTTGTGAGAGAGACTTCTTCTCATTCCTATGAACTCTAATGAGTCTTACAACTTACAAATGCACTATTCTCATACTCTCCTATTGTCTCCTCTATTGCCCCGACATTTTTCCAAAGTATTTATAGGCAAATATGTACAAGCTTATAACTAAACAAAAGTATAAGTAATCTATGTCTTCACTAATGTACATATGTGTACATATCATTCATCCTGTGAATGTAACCTCCTTCTTTGCTTCAAAACTTGATCTTATCTCCATCTTTTTGTCTTCCAAACTTCAATTGGTGATTGTTCTGCACCAACACTAATGACATCTAATTCTCCTCTATTTTTGTTCTCACATAATCTCTCCTTCTTGCCCCGACATTTTTCATAGTATATATAGGCAAATATTTACAAGCTCATGACTATACAAAAGTATAAGTGAACTATCTCTGAATTAATGTACATATGTGTACATCTCTTTCAACTTCTGAATATGCACTTCCTCCATGCTTCATATCTTGAACTTTCCTTCAGTCCTTGACTTCCAAACCTTCATTAAACTTCAATTGTTGATTGCCCTGCACCAACATCTCCCCCTCCATCATCAATTGAGGTTTTCTTTAACTTCTTTATGCCTGCCATGTCTTTGAATCTCTGTAGCTTTTGTCCATCCAAGCCTTTGGTTAGCATATCAGCTATCTGATCTTTTGTTGAAGTATGTATTACTTCAATCTCTTTATCCATCACCTTCTCTCTTAGAAAGTGATACTGAATCTCAATGTGTTTGGTCCTAGCATGAAAAACAGGATTAGCAGCTAAATACAATGAACTCATGTTATCCCCATGAATGGTGGGTGTACTCTGTATGATGTCAAAACTCTTCATGAGAGTCTTAAGCCATATTACTTCCTTTGCAGCTTCAACCATGCTTTTGTACTCAGCCTCTATAGATGATAAAGCAACTGTGTGTTGCTTCTTTGAACACCAAGAAATTAACTTATCTCCCACATAACACAAGTATCCATAAGTTGATCTCCTATCATCAGGATTACCTGCCCAATCTGTATCACTATAAATCTTGATGTTTGTATCTGATGTAAAACCATAATACAAACCTTCTTTGAGTGTACCCTTAATGTACCTCAACACTCCTTGACCTACAATCGAATGTTCTTTCCTAGGGCAATGCATGAATTGAGATAATACTCCAACTGCATATGACAAGTCAGGCCTAGTTAATGTAGCATAGATCAGACTACCAACCAAACTCTGATATAGTTTCATGTCCTTGAACTCTTCACCTCCATATCTACTCAATTTGTGATTCACCTCCATTGGAGTAGGTGTTACCCTGCAATCATCCATTTTAAACTTGATCAACAAGTTTTTCAAATACCTTTCTTGAGCTACATACACTCCATGTTGAGTGTATGAGATATCCATGCCCAAGAAATATGGCAAGTCTCCCAAGTCAGTGATTTTGAACTCTTTCTCCATTTGCTTCTTTAGGCTTTCAATGCCTTTCTCATCTGTACCTGTAAGAATTATATCATCAACATATATGCACATTTAAATGAATCCATCATCACTTGCTTTAACAAGCAAGCTACTATCTGCTTTAGATACTTGGAATCCAAGTTCTTTCAAGAACTTGACAAGTCTATAATTCCATGCCCTTGAGGCTTGCTTTAAGCCATACAAAGCTCTCTTGAGCTTGCACACATGATCTAGATACCTTCCATCTTTGAATCCTTGTGGTTGCTCCATGAAAACATCATCTGAAATATAACCATTTAAAAAGCATTCTTCACATCTAATTGACATAATTTCCAACCTTTACATGCAGCAATGGCTATGAGTGTCGTGATGGTTGTCATCTTTGCCACAGGACTATATGTTTCATTATAATCAATACCATATGTCTGAGCAAACCCTTTCACAACTAGTCTAGCTTTATACCTAGACACACTTCCATTTGCAAATCTCTTTGTCTTGTAGACCCATTTGCATCCAATGATCTTCTAACTATTTGGTTTAGAAACTAAATCCCATGTCTAATTCTCTATCAATGCATCATATTCTTTTTGCATAGCTTTCCCCAATTTTCCTTACCTTTTACCTCTTCATATGTAGAAGGGTCTTCATTTTCCTTTATCATATAGGCATAATCTTTGGTAGCCAAAAAAGAAGTGTCATAGCTATACCTTGTAGGTTGTCACTTGTGTCTTCATGACCTTCTAAATTCTCCACTCCTTGAGGTTTCTGGTTCATCACACTCAGGATCAAATCTTGGCATTTCTTCAACTTCAACCTGTACTTCATTATTCTCCTCTTCATCAAATATCTGAACCTTTGATTTACCTTTCTTTTGATTCACAACTTCTTCATCATCTGCATTAATATTGATTGTACTTTCATACCAAGTACCTTGCTCATCAAATGTAACATCCTTTGATACAAGGAATTGTTTTGTGGATGGACTCCACAACCTATATCCCATCTGCTTATCATCATAACCAATGAATACATACTTTTCAACTTTAGGTTCCAATTTGTGCCTTAATTGAGATGGCACATATGCATATGCCAAACATCCAAATACTTTGCAATGATCTAGAGTAGGTCTCTTACCCCACCATGCCTCATATGGTGTCATACCCTGCAAGGCTTTACATGGTAACCTATTGACCAAATAAATAGCTGTGTTTACAGCCTCATCCCACAAGTAATTTGGGCAATTTTTCTCCTTCATGGATCTTGCAAACTCAACAAGAGTTCTATTCTCCTTTCTGCTACACCATTTTGTTGAGGAGAGTACCTGCAAGTAACCTCTCTCTTTATACCTGCATTCCACAAGTAATCACTAAACTCATTAGAGAAATACTCTCCCCCTCCATCTGACCTTAGTCTTTTCAACTTATGACCTATAATTCTCTCTACATACATATGATAATGTTTGAATGTATTGAATACCTCTGACTTATCTTTGATCACATAGATAGTGATCCATTTGGTAGCATCATCAACATAAATCACATAATACCTTGAAGCATTGATACTGAAATCCTTTGATGGCCCCCACACATCTGTGTGTACCAATTCAAGCTTCTCTAAATACATAAAAACATGCTTGGAATAAGATTGCTTATGAGCCTTACCTAATTGACATGCCTCACATCTATATGTCATATGTTGACCTACAACATTAGGCAATCCAAGCACTGAACCATTATTAACCATATCTTTGATACCTCTTTCATTGAAATGTCCAAGCCTCTTGTGCCAAAGATCTAACTCAGAGATCTTATGTCCTCCATAGGTGAACAAGGCATGACCAACATTACCTTGGATCTTCAATGTGAACAATCTTCCTTCTTTTTTCCCTGAAACAATCTGTTTATACCCATTGCTAGGGTCTTCCACAAACACTCCTTCATTAGTGAATCTAACTTCATAAGCTTTTTCAACAATTTGTCCTACACTTATCTGATTCTTAGGAATTGTAGGAACATACAAGACCTTACTCAAGAGGGTGCTACCATCCTTGGCCTTCACTGATCCAATTGACTTCAGATTGTGCTTTGTATTGTCACGTGTTTGAACTACATGATTAGTTAACTTATTTTCCAAATCAGTCATCAAAGCTATGTTGCCACTCAGGTGATTGCTACACCCTGAGTCAATGTAAAAAACGCTTTGGTCTTCATTTTGCCTCTCACAACTTTCATTCATTATCAATGTTGAGTCCTCCTTTTGATCTGAAGCATAATTGTAGTAGGTATGGTTGTATTGTTGACTTTGGAATCCTCTACCTGCATTTCTTCCAAAGTAACCTCTACTACCTCTACCTCTGAAATTACCTCTTTGATTTCTGCCACCACTTCCTCTTGAATTAAAGCTCTGATTATTGTTGGAGAATTCCTCTCCTAATCGCAGCGGAAAGTGTAGAAGATCTTCTTAGGATCAAGACTCTTGCCAACAGTAGAACCTTCAAATAAAAACTGGTACCAACTCAAATATCCAATGAACTTGAAACTTTGGTCACTCAAACTAGACACCTAGAGCTTTCAAATGCGATATCAAACACTCAATTTGGAGTAGATTTGAGTTGGCAACTATTTGATTCAAAATAGACTACCTGTCCACTTAGTTAGGCTGAAAACTAGACTTCACTAAAACCTGAATAACTCACACAGCATAAAGAATTTCATAAAAATATTCTAGATAGAGGAATTAGTCAAGATAAGCTTTCCCATGAATGTTTAAACACTAAAATTCGATACATATATTGAGAGATATGACTCTTACAAGTAGACTACCCAAAAATGGGTGTGCGGCTGGACATACTCTATGAGAGTAAACTGAACGAAATGACTCAAAACAATTGAAGTAGCTACAAGGGGGCTTCCACACCTTCTTCCTCTATTCTTGAGTGTCCTCTCTTGCCTCTTTTATAGCCAAGTGACCAAAAACTCTCATGATGAGTTTGAGAGCTCTTCTCCATCATTTCTCCACTACTTTGGACAACCACTCCTCTTACAGTTCAGTTTTTGGATTTGATTCTCTTTTGAATGATTCTCTTTTGGTCTCCACTACTTGCTGAAGTAAATGCTTCTATTTTTCATTTTTGTATTTTTCTTCTACTTGAAGAAAATCCTTTTTGCAAAAAATATATATGAGCTTACTTCTTTATTTTTAACACTCCCCCTCAAGCTCACATGTGAGCTTGCACCTTCAGCCATACCCTGCAAGTTGATGTCGTCCTTGAACCTCTTGAGCTTAGAAGCATCTAGGGACTTTGTAAGCATGTCTGCAACTTGGTCATTAGTTCCAATGAACTTTATATCCACATCTTTGCTCAAAACTTTTTCTCGAACATAATGATAATGCACTTCTATGTGCTTGCTTCGTGCATGAAACATTGGATTGTTTGTCAAGTGAATGCTTGACATGTTGTCACCATAAATTGGAATGATCTCCACCTGCACATCAAGATCAGCCAAGAGCTTCTTAATCCACATAGCTTCACAAGTTGCAAAGGCTAAACCTCTATATTCAGCTTCTGTAGATGATAGTGCAACAGTAGGTTGCTTCTTTGAGCTCCATGTGATAGGTTTGCTTCCTATCATGAACACATAACCTGAAGTGGATCTTCTATCTTCCTTCGAACCAGCCCAATCAGCATCACTGAAGCCTTTTACCTGCAATTCTTCATCATATCTATAAAACAAAGCATGATTGACTGTGTGCTTCACATATCTTAGCACTCGTTTGGCTGAATTTAAATGTTCACTTGTTGGAGCTTGCATAAATTGAGAAAGAACTCCAACAATATAACACAAATCTAGTCTTGTGATCGTAGCATAGATCAATGAACCTATAATACTCCTGTATGTAGTTACATCATGTAACTTCTCTCCATCATTTGAGCATAGCTTCACATTTGTGTCCATAGGTTGAGTGAGTGGTTTGCATTCACTCTGAAAAGAACATCCAATAGGTACTTTCTTTGCATCAAGTAAATGCCATCTTTCCCATAGACTATCTCAATGCCTAAAAAGTATTTCAGCTCACCAAGATCTGAAATTTTAAACTCCTTACCGAGTTTCCTTTTGATATCTTGTATTCCTGTAACATTACTTCTTGTTATGATGAGATCATCAACGCATATGCAAATATATACCTCCTTGCCTTCTTCTTTCTTCATGTAGAGAGAGGGATCTGCATTACTTAGACTATACCCACACCTTGTGAGGTACTCGACCAATCTTTGATTCCAAGCACGTGGTGCTTGCTTCAACCCATACAAAGCCATTAGGGGAAAAAATGAACCCTGCATGGGCCTTTTAGATTAAGGGGTGATTAGTGATGGACCAATGAGAAGAGGGTGGTGGACACAGTCTAGTCCCTTGATCACATAGGCTAGCTAGTAGGGTTCCCTTGTTTTTCCTTGGTCAAAGGGCTCAAACCCACCATAAGATACTAGTTTTCTGGAAAATCCGGTTTGGGAGAGCGAAGGAGATTTGCGCCTTTCAATTTGAGCCATCGATCGCATTTTGAATCCAATGGATGAGTTTGAATTTAAAGTTTCAAGGCGCATATAATCTTGGACCTTTGGATCTAGCCAAGATCCAATGGCTAGAAAGGGCCCTTTCATTGCAATGGCGCTTTTCAATCTAGTCCGTCAGATTAAAACGGAGATCCAATGCTTCATATGAGCCACGCTTTCGAAAATGGCGCCTATTGATCTCTACCATTGGATTAACTCCTCATCTAAAGGTGCACAACATTCCCATTGACCAAGACACTCTCTCTCTTCCTTTTCCAATCTCCCACGGCTGCAGTCCGTTTGTCGTTTTCTGCCAGTGACTGTCTCTCATCCTAGCCATCCAATTCGAATGAGGATCCAACGTCGTCTATCATCTAGAAATCCGGAAAAATGCGCCTTTTGTCCTATACCATTAGATCTAGCCATCATCTAACGGTGTAGATTCTTTCCAATGTCCATGACCTTCTCTCTCTTAAATTTTGAAGCTCCCACGACTGAGCCGACTGAGCCTATTTTGTCTTTTTCTGCCAGTGCGTTTTTTATCGTAGCCATTCATTAAATAAGATCTAATGGTCCAAAATGACCACCTATAAAATACCACTAGTGGTTTCTCTTATCCCCCTGTTAATCCAAAAAATTAATTTTAATCCCTAAAAATTAGGGATCCTTACAAGGCCCATGCAGGGTTCACTTTTTCCCCTAATGCTTTCTTCAATCTACAAACAAAATTTGGATGCTTTTTGTCTTCAAATCCAATCGGTTGACTCATGTATACCTCTTCTTGAAGTTCACCATTGAGAAAAGCATTTTTATGTCAAGTTGGTACAATGGCCATCTCTTTGCTGCACTCACTGCAATCAAGGTTCTAATTGTTCCCATCTTTGCAACCGGGCTGAAAGTCTCTTCATAATCAATGCCGTGAGTTTGCTTGAATCCTTTTGCTACTAGTCTAGCTTTATGCCTTGCTAGAGAACCATCATCATTTCTCTATATTTTAAACACCCATTTATTTGGAACAATCTTCATACCTTCAGCCTTTGGAACTAGCTCCCATGTGTGATTGTCCTTGAGAGCTTTCATCTCTTCTTGCATAGCTTCTTGCCATTCTTTTTGTGTACATGCTTCTTCATATGCATCCGGTTCTTTGTCTTTGACCACTTGTGTCATATATGCAAAATGCTTTGCTTTAAAACTATCATAACTCAACCTCTCAATTGGATATCTTGCTCTTGAAGACCTCCTTTCATTTCCTTTTGAACATTGCTTCTTCAACCGGTTCAACTTTACCTTTGGTGTGATCACCTCTTCATACTCTTCTTCACTTGCATTTGAATCACTATTTTGGGCAGCACTTTCAGCTTTAGATCTTTTATAAGTTGATGTTGGTGATGAGGAATGACTCCTTAGCCTCCCCTTCCATGTCGAGCTTTCTCCAAGTGATGTAGAAGCTTATGGACCTGACATTTGAGTGCTTGTTTGCTGAAATTCTTCTTGGACAGCACCTCCATCATCTTCGCAATTTTCTTCAAGAATCTTCTCTTTCCCTTTGTCTCCAAACCATGGTCTTAGCTCATCAAATACCACATCTCGTGAGACTCGTAGCTCCTTTGTCACCAGATTGTAGCACCTATATCCCTTTTGCTCCGATGAATATCCAATAAAAATACATTTTTTGGACTTTTCCTCCATCTTTGTCCTTAGATCTTGAGGGATGTGAACATAACACACACATCCAAAAACTTTGAGATGTGTAAGGTCAGGCTTCTTACCGGAATAAACCTCCTCGGGAGTTAGATTATGCACTCCAGCCGTTGTGCACTTGTTCATCAAATAAACGGCCGTACTAGTTGCTTCAGCCCAATAGTTTAGTTCATCTCATTGAGCATGCATCTTGCAACTTCTGTGATATGTCGATTTTTCCTTTCAGCTATTCCATTTTGTTGAGGTGTGTACCTACATGTAAATTTTCTCTTGATGCCATTTTCATAAAGAAAATCTGAAAATTCTTTGGAAAAATAGTCTCCTCCTCCATCGGACCTCAAGGTCTTTATGTAGCGTCCTGTTTCCTTTTCTACCTGTGCTTTAAATCTCTTGAACATGGAGAACACATCTGATTTTTGTTTTATGCAAAACATCCATACTTTCCTTGAATGATCATCAATAAAAGTGACAAAATATCTATTACTAGCCACTGATGGTTGTTGTGATGGTCCCCATATATCTGTGTGTATCAAGTCGAGGACATTCCTTGCCACATAGTTGCTTTTCTTGAATGGTTGTCGAGTTTGCTTTCCTAGTTGGCATGCTTCACAAAACTCATGTAGTCCGGCATCATTGAATCTTGGAAGACCTCTTACCACTTCATGGTTGCTCATGTCCTTGAGCTTGGGAATGTTGATATGTCCAAACCTTTTGTGCCACAAATCGATTTCAACAATCCTCTTGTTTCCAAACTGAATATACATCACCTTTCCATGCGGTTGTTGAATGTCCAAGGTGAACATCCTACCTTCTTTCCTTCCTTGAGCAATGGCCTTGAATCCTTCTTTTGGATTCTTTATAAAGCAGCCTTTTTCATTGAAGATAACATGATATCCTTTCTCTACCATTTGTCCTACTGAAATCAAATTCTTTGCAATAGTAGGAACATGAAGAACATCAGCCAATACCTTTCTATCTCCAAGCTTGATATCTCCAACATGCTCAATTGCGTGTTGAGTTTCACCGCCGGTCTCCACACATCCTTTTCCACTTGGAGCTTGTAGCTTTGTGAATAAATCTCCTTGGCATGTCATATGGTTGCTGCAACCTGAATCTATGAACCATTTTTGGTCATCACTTCTTGAGTTGTTGTAGTCATGCTTCATGGCAAGCATGGTTTGCTTGTCTCCTTCACTTGATGTAGTTGCATAGTTATTTTGGCTCCTTTGGTTGCCTCCATTCAGCCTTCCATTCCTTTGCCAACAATCATTTGCATAATGTCCTAGTTTACCACAATGATAACATGTTATACCTTTGTGAGGATTGTATGAACCTCGACCTCTTCCTCTATTTCTTCCTCGACCTCTTCCATGTGTGTTGTCATTTGAGTTGTCCTTGTTGTCCTCCACATTGTGTTCGCTGAAATTTGTGTTGTTGTAGCTTCTTCCTCTTCCTCTCGAGCCTCCTCTTGAGTTCCTTCCTCTACCTCTTCCTGCATATAACATTTGACTATGGCTGTCCTTACCTTTGTTGCCTTCTCCTTGTTGAGCAACCTCTTCAGCCACAAGATTTGGTATAATCTCATCGAATGTTGGTAGAGGATCTCTATAAAGGATGTTTGTGATGAGGGGCTTCCACTTTTCTTCACTCCTCAAGCCATTGAGGGCTGTTTGGACGATGTCTTCCTCTTCTATCTTGCATCCAACTCATGCTAGCTGATCTCGAAGCTCCTTAATCCTCAATGTATACTCACTAATGCTTTGGTTTGAGCTTTCCTTCATGTTGTTGAGCTCGTTCTTGAGTTGCATCCTCCGAGACCTTGTTGAGGTAGCATACACCTTCTCCAATGCTTCCAAACTTCCTTGGCTATTTCTAAGCTTTGCACATGACCAATCATAGTGTTAGAAATAACTTGTGAGATGAGGAACATCACCCTTCCATTCCTCTCTTCACAATCAGCAAATTGTCTCCTTTGTGCCGAAGTAATGTTGGGATCTTCAATGTCCACCGGTTGTGGATCGTCTCCACTAACTAGACTCCATAAACCTTTACCTTTAAGGTAATTTATCATTCTATATCTCCAAGATTGATAATTATCTTTGTTTAACTTCTCAACTTGTTGTCCTAAATCAGCCATTGAGAACTTCCAAGATTGAAGTTTACCTCAAGTATATTGTGGCGCTCTTTCTTGACTTCGCGAAGCTCCCCCTTGATTTGTAGCTTCTCCTTTGCTTCAGTTCAGTTCCAATGATTTGCCTCTTCAAACTCCAATTCTCTGATACCAATTGTTGGAGAATTCCTCTCCTAATCGCAGTGGAAAGTGTAGAAGACCTTCTTAGGATCAAGACTCTTGCCAACAGCAGAACCTTCAAATGAAAACTGGTACCAACTGAAATATCTAATGAGCTTGAAACTTTGGTCACTCAAACTAGACACCTAGAGATTTCAAATGAGATATCAAACACTCAATTTGGAGTAGATTTGAGTTGGCAACTATTTGATTCAAAACAGACTACATGTCCACTCAGTTAGGCTGAAAACTAGACTTCACTAAAACCTGAATAACTCACACAGCATAAAGAATTTCATAAAACTGTTCTATACAGAGGAAGTACTTAAGATAAGGTTTCCAACCAATGTTTAAACACTAAAATTGGATACATATATTGAGAGATATGACTCTTACAAGTAGACTACCCAAAAATGGGTGTGCGGCTGGACATACTCTATGAGAGTAAACTAAACGAAATGACTCAAAACAATTGAAGTAGCTACAAGGGGGCTTCCACGCCTTCTTCCTCTATTCTTGAGTGTCCTCTCTTGCCTCTTCTATAGCCAAGTGACCAAAAACTCTCATGATGAGTTTGAGAGCTCTTCTCCATCATTTCTCCACTACTTTGGACAACCACTCCTCTTATAGTTCAGTTTTTGGATTTGATTCTCTTTTGAATGATTCTCTTTTGGCCTCCACTACTTGCTGAAGTAAATGCTTCTATTTTTCATTTTTGTATTTTTCTTCTACTTGAAGAAAATCCTTTTTGCAAAAATATATATGAGCTTACTTCTTTATTTTTAACAACTATATCCACCATTACTCTTATTATTATGCCAACAATCATTAGCTAAGTGATTTGTCTTACCACAAATCCAGCAAGCTTTGACTCCATCTTTATTACTCCTGGCTCTTTCTCTACCTTTGCCACCTCCTCTTCCTCTTAGGAAGTTAGCTTGGCTAGTTGTACCTTCATCCTCATTTGTTTGTTGCTTTCCTTTGATATTCTTCTTCCTATCCTTTGAATACATTGCATGACCTGTACTCTTGTCACCTTCACCTTTGACACCCTGCTCAAAGGTTAACATATGTCCTAGCAACTGATTTAAGTCAGGAGTAAAATGATCAAGTGATAATTTAGTAGAAAAAATGAATGGCTTCCATTTGTCATCACCTCTCAACCCTGTGAGGATTTGCCTTACCAATTTATCCTCCTCAATGTCTTCATCAACTACTCCTAATGCATCTGCAATGTCCTTCATTCTGGTTACATAATCTAAGATGGATTGAGAGGCCTTCTTCTTGAAAGTGGTAAATTCTGCCCATAAGGATGCCTTCCTTGACTTTGTAGTGTTTTGGAAATGCTCCTCCAAAGCATTCCATATATCACTTGCACTTTCGAGACCTCTAATGTGAGGTAGCAAGTAGTCATTGACTTCCATATAGATAATGCTCCTAGCTTGAGCATCTTTCTTCATCCAAGTCTTCAAGTCTGATAATTCCTCCCTAGTTGGAACACTAGGATCTCTGAACTGAGGCTTTTCTTCTTCACCTGTGATGTAACTTATCAAGTCTTTGCTCATAAGATGAGCTTCCATCCTCATTGACCATGCTGGATAGTTCTCTCTATCCAACTTCTCTATTTGAAGAGAATCTCCCATCCTTTCTTCACCTGTATATTGAATTCTTCAAACTTTATGATTAATAGATGTACCTTTACTTCAAATAATGCTCCTTTTGTCTTCCTTGTTGTCGTATGACCTCCTTCTCAAGCTTTGCCCTCAAGCTTTCACCTTTTGAACCTTTAGATGTTGAATTCTTTGCACCTGTAGCAATCGGGATCCTCCTTCCTTCAATTTGGATACATCCTGCTCTGATACCACTGATGGAGAGTGTTAATCTCCAAAAGAACAAGCTACTCTTGTAATTAGAGCACCTCTATAACTAGAGTAACTCAAATCTTCACCAAATTTAGAGGATCAATGATCAATTATAAAGATTTTGAAAAATCTGTGAAGGAGATGACTACACAAAAAGTCTGCTACACATATATCTCTTATTAACTTATCAATTGTGTAAAGTTTTTTATGAAACTTTGCACAAGGTGTCACCTACAATTTGCACACCTTCTCCAAGTTGAATCACTCCAAAAGATTCAGTAGATCTTGAGAAATGATCTCAACAAGTTACCTATGTCTAAAACTACTCTTCTGAAAAGTTGATTCAGACACCTGTAACTTCTAACACTTGGTTCTCTCAATCTAGAATACCCGTTTATACAAATGGTTTTAGCCAAAAGTAGCTTACCTTCTAACTTAAAGATTGAGTGCTTGCTTGCTCAAAACTTCACACTCTGGAAGGAGAACTGACCAAAACGTTAACATCGAATTTTGTGCCTATTTCAGGAACCAGTGAACATTTCTTCATATATGAATGTTCCTACTCATAATTCTCACAGCCTGTTTACAATTATGCTCTTAAACTTTAACCATAGACTCATTAACTATGGACTTAGACGTCTACAAAAGGATTCTTGAAATGATCAAGCACAGAAGGAGAATGCACAGAAACATCGTGCGCAATATTTTTCCATTTCTGAGAAATTTAGATCTAAATGATGAGAGAGATTCTATTCACTTCTAAACATGTCTAATCACATCTAATTCTCCTCTATTCTTGTTCTCACATAATCTCTCCTTCTTGCCCCGACATTTTTCATAGTATATATAGGCAAATATTTACAAGCTCATGACTATACAAAAGTATAAGTGAACTCTGAATTAATGTACATATGTGTACATCTCTTTCAACTTCTGAATATGCACTTCCTCCATGCTTCATATCTTGAACTTTCCTTCAGTCCTTGACTTCCAAACCTTCATTAAACTTCAATTGTTGATTGCCCTGCACCAACAATTTGCTTGTTGCTTCCCTTTGATATTCTTCTTGTTATCCTTTGAATACATTGCTTAACCTGCACTCTTATCACTTTCACCTTTGACATCCTGCTCAAATGTTAGCATATGTCCTAGTGTAGCTCAGTGATGAGTAGCACGTCCTTTAATTGTCAATCCGGGAAGATGTGAGGACTGTATGGTGACCTCGAGCAAGTGAAGGCACAAGTGCGTGAGTGAGAAGCTGTTAGCTCAAGAAATGGTTGGTTTTTATGCACTAATATGCTTCTATTTGGTAGAAAAATAAACTTGATTGCAGGTACTCGAACACTCGATCAGATGGTTGTCTTCATAGAGCTATGACCGAGATGCATTTATGGGTATATTGAGGACGTGCCAGGAACAAAGTCTTCAGCAAAGGCATTAGAATACATGATGATCTTCAACGACAAGGTTTAGTTGAAAAGTGCTCAGATGCCCTCATTTCTATGTACGCATGGTGTGGTGCTTTAATTAAAGCACATCAAGTGGTTGATGAGCTACCTGTGTGAGATGTCATCACTTGGTCCACATTAATCAAGGCATATGCCCAAGGGGGCCATAGTGAACATGCACTTAAAAACAACTTGTATGGAATGCGAGTGGATGAATTTCTGTGCTCCATCTCAGAGAATTTACCATGGAAAATATGTGTCAAGTTCGAAGGAGCTGCAGGAGAATGAGAAAATAGATAGCATGTAGGTTGAGGAAATCATGAATAAGCTTGTTGAGGAATGAGCTATTTGGAATGTGAAGCTTTTGAAAAAAAAGGGAGAATGTGAGGCTGTCTATATAGGCTGTCAAAGAGGAGCTCAAAGTAGATGTGCATAAATTTCTCCATGATTTACGAATGCAGGCAGATGTCAAAGTTGTCAATATGAAATCTTGGGAAGCTCACCAGGAGGATCACGACAACAAATGGGGGGATGGTGGTGAAGGGGCGACCCTCTGTCAGATGCATGAAAAAAAACTGAAAGGCATAACAGCTTTTGGTTGTTAGTTTTGGGGGAGGGCGCTTAAAAAATTGAACATACGAGAGGAGTGGGATCTTCTTCGCGTCTTATCTGTTCCTACTCTATGGTAGGCGAATGTCCTATATCATAAGGGGAAGGTTCTTCTTCTTTGTCGGTCGCTGAGCCACAGAGAAGCTATCGCAAGGCAGCGTAAGGAAGCAAGGCAGAAGATGAGTCTTGAAGGCCTCTGCAACTAGACGGAAGGATGATCATTTGCCGTTGCTGAGAAAATGGAGGAAGAAGAGGACTAAGCATGCATATGTCAGACAACAAACATGCAGAGAAGAGGGGAAAGGCAGTGCAATAATTGTCATCGTTCGGCCACTCATCATCAGAGTGAAGGGGGAAGCCATCCTCTTGCTACTTCTTCGTTTTTGTGTGCGGAGGGACGAACATGAAAAGGGGGGAGACTCTTGCTGTTTCAAGATTACATGATCAAAGAAGAACGCAGAGAAGGTGCACGGACAATGATAGTAGGAAATCAGCAACTGTAGGGAATGAAGAGAAGCAATTAGTCTGATGCGCATTTGTGGGAGAATTGACCACAAGGTTCACAAGTTATTCGCAGGTCAATTTTTTTTTTGTCCCTACTGCTTTGTCCATTGAATTTTTCCTTCACTATATTGGTTCGAAAGAGCTGAATTATACTGCGCACTTGACGCTCTAATGCAGTGTAGAATTCTCTTCTATTAAGAGTGTAGAATTCTCTTCTATTAAGGGTTACGCCTTCACTCTTTAACCCTTCTCATAATGGTTTCAGTCAATGATTGTATATCAAACACGTTTTGCTTATGATTGCATTGTGAATTTGACTACCAATTGTACAACGTGATGCACTCTTCCATGTCTTCAACTTATTGTGGTGAAATTAAGAACTCGCATCCAATGGAGCTCCGAATTTACACGAGTAAGAAAGTATTTCGTTCAAAAGAAAAACTGGGTGAAGGAGTGTAATAACTCCTAGTAGGGTCGGAGCATGAGTAGTAAATGCCCAAGAGCATTGCAATTGGAAATAGAGGATTAAGCCATAGGCATACACTGCTGCCTCTAGGCATGTTTTTTTCCATAACTGTTGAAGCTCAAGGTCAAGCACAGGCATAAAAGTGCATCAAGGAAGTGGTGACACAAGAAGAAGGGGCAAGTAGGGAGCTCCAAGAAGCACCTGTCAAATTTTCATAAGAAATCCCTATAAAAATAGTGATTTTTATCACTAAAAATCATTGTAAATACCATTTTCTATTTTTACAACTCCATTTTGTTCAAGCCAAGGAGTCCTTGAGCTTGAGGAGTATTAGATGTATCATACTACCAATTTTCATCATTTTTAGATTCCATTTGAGCCCCCAAATAAGCCCGAGAACCTAATTTTTAACTAGGCCGGACACTAGGTCTGGACAGGGCCAAAACCACTCAAAAACTATAAAAAGGGCTGGAGAGCTCATTTTTGGGGCTGGCTTGTTGTAGATTTCAGTTTTGTAAGAGATTTCTTTTGTAATCGAAGCTTTCCATTGTTCCACTCTTTGCTCTTACCTTGTGCGCGTGTGTGTGTATGTGTGTGCATGCTTGTGTGCTTTCACTCACGCACTTGTGCACTTCACTTGCTCTTGGTCTTCATACCGGTCCTCACGTCTCCACGGATTGACATTAATGAGGTGGAGCTCCTCACGTTGGTACTCACCATTGTGCTAGAGTGACACCAAATTTGGTGCCGTTGCCGGGGAGAGAGCTTGGAGGACGAGCGTGTGACGGTAAGACGTAGAGTAGCGACGTTGGAAGGTAAAAAAATCATCATTTTCATTTTAGTTTTTGAGTTTTCCTTCTTCTTCATCTTCATCATCATCACCATCTCCACCCACCTTCATCTTCTCAAATTTTTCCATTTTTTAGAGTACATTCACCTTGCTTTTTACTTGTGGTTCTGAACAAGAAGCTTAGAGGGGGGTGCGGAACTGAATCGCTGAAGAAAAACTCTTGAAACACTCTCTAAATACCAAGAATCCGAGCGGCCATTTTTGTGAAGTGATAAAACCTGCGCCAAGTATCGTGAGTGCAATATCGCGGGTTTGAAGGAAGATTTGGCACCTACAGACACATAGGAGTGACAAGGAGGACACAAGGTACTCATATTTGCAAAAAGTTTTGAATTTGGACTCCAAAAAATCCAAGTATCGTGTTTCTCCCGTAGTTGAGGTATCGCGATACCTGAAAAGTATCGTGATCTCCTGTGGTTGAGTATCGTGATACTTCACAAGTATCGAGTATCATGAGATCCCTGATCGCGATACTTCACAAGCATCAAGTATCGTGAGATCCCTGATAGCGATACTTCACAAGTATCGAGTATCGTGAGATCCATGATAGCGATACTTCACCAAGTATCGAGTATCGTGGTTGCCCGATCGCGATACTTCCCAAGTATCGTGTATCGAGTATCGCGTTTGCTCAAGTATCGTGTATCGTGTTTTTGAAGTATCGAGTATCGTGTACATCCAGGTATCATGTATCCTTTTTTGGCAGATATCGTGTATCATCTGGTTCAAAGATCGAGTATCGTGGACATCAAGTATCGCGATAGTTCCCAAGTATCGTGTATCGAGTATCGCGTTTGCTCAAGTATCGTGTATCGTGAGTCTCTGATCACAATACTTGTTGGATATCGTGTATCGCGGATACTACTTTCCCGATACCTGGCAAATATCGAGTATCGTCTTGAATTTCCTCGCGATACTTGTCGTGTATCGTGTATCGTGTATCGTGTGATCCTGGTCGCGATACCTACCAAGTATCGAGTATCGTGTTCTCTGAGTATCGAGTATCGTGAACATCAAGTATCGCGATATTTCCCAAATATCATGTATCGTGACATCCCAAATATCGAGTATCGTGACAAGGTAAGTATCGTGTATCGTCTGCTTCCAAGTATCGCGATACTTGATAAGTATCGTGTATTGCCTGTTTTGAAGCATTTCCTGAGAGATCTTGTTTCCCTGTTTTAACCCCCAAAACCTTGAACTGGCATAACTTTCTCATACGAAATCCGTTCGGAGTGATCTTGGGTTTGTTGGATTATTAGATAGGGTACTTTTAAGTTGACCCTCAGGTTGGACTAGGAAGCAAGGGGTTCCACAAGATTTTGAGTAGTTCAAAGGACAATTGTGGACTTGGAGACAAGGCTTATGAACCTAAGATCAAGTTGATACTTAGGAAGAGATAGATAAAGTACCAAATCACTTGAAACTAAGTTCAAGTGCACAACCAAGTCAACTCAGGGGTTAACACCACGTGTTGAGTTCATAGACAAGTGAGTCAAAAATGTCACTTAACTGGGAGGGACTCTTGGCTTCTGAAGACATGCATAGTTCCATACCTAGGGAAGACCTTATGTCCACAATGGAAGGGGAATATAGGATGTCTCTTCAATACATATCCACCAACTTACACGGAATACCCATCTACCTTGATGGTCTGCAGAGGACAGTAGCAAGAATGATAAACACCACAGAATCCGAAATAATTCCAAGACTAGCTGTCAAGTATGAAAGTGGAGTTTATAGGGACAAGATGGGCCAGATATATGTAGTAATTGAAAACCCTCATCAGATTAATGAAAGAGGAGAGTTAGCTCGAGGTCAAGCAACTACCTCGCAAAACCCATTCGAAACCCAACAAAGAATAGAAAATGTGACGTTAGGACAAATGAGCCAAGGTAGTATACCCGATAGACCACATGAACAATTCAACATGCCAAGAATCAACCCCCACGGCCACTCTAGCCAGAGAATGGGAAATTTGAATAGACCTACCTTTAGGACAGAACCGCCCCAAGGTGTCCCCATCATAATGCAATCCCCAGAGCCAGGTAAAAGAGTGAGACCAATCCAATTGGCCAAATATATGAGAAATCGTTACGATGGCACATGAGAACCCTATGACCACATTGCAGAATTCAAGCAGGTGTTGCAAGCGAAGCAAGTGGATGACTTTTTCATGCAATATGAATCCTTTGGGCTAACCCTCACAGGAATAGCCTTGACCTAGTTTCAATCCTTGGATCCAAATTGCTTTGAACATATTGAACAATTCTTCCAAGAACTTATTTGGGAATTCACTAAGCGAGGGATCAAGCACAATTCATCATCCTTACTACATAGTTTCAAACAAGCTCCTAATGAGACAGTAAAAAATGCAGCACGAAGATTTAAGCAATACGTAGCCCGATGCCCTATGACAGAGAGACCTTCTCACCAAAAAATGATATCCCTATTTTTAGAAGGTCTAACCAATGGAACATTGAGAGTCTTAGTATATGTAAAACAACTGCAAACCCTAAGTGAGTGTCTTCAGGAGTGCATAGATTTGGAAGACAACTTAGCTGAGGATCTCAAAATCACACAAGATCCAACCAGAATAGAGGATACAAGGAGCAATGAAACTTCTAGTCTGAGTTATGTGGAGGAAGTGACACAGTTAGTGGCCAAGAAATTAGGGGTACAAGGACAAATGAACTACTAGAACTCTTCCTTGAGAATGCCAATGTTAGGAAGTTGCACACTTTGCGGGGGTGATCATCCATCTCATGTTTGCACTGGAGAAGCATTAGGGTTATCACAACCTTACCCTTACAGTAGACAACCAACTCAAGAGCCTAACATGTACTCTTATAGTGAGCAGAAGTACATCAACTACAACACCGAAAACTATCCAATGAATAGACAACCACGACCATTTGTACCACCCCAATGTAGACCATATGGGTACCCTACTAGAGAACAAGGTAGAGAAGTTCCTAGGTATAACTCATGTCCAGGACCACAAAGAGCCAATAGATTGTATGAACATGGAGGTTATGGCCAACCTCAACCTATACCAGGACAACAACAACCCCACACACTAGCTCCGACACAAGGGCAGAACATCACGATACAAGTTGTTTGTCTAGAGTGTGGCAAAGAACAACTTCTGAGAGATTATCCCGGACATCCCACTAGTGCACCAAAGGTTACACCCATTAATGTAGTAGGCCTAGCAAGGGATTCAGGTTCCAGTAGTGGTGGCTCCTATACACACAGTTACTAGGGCACAAGCCTTACAACAAACTAAACCAGCTGAGCAATCAGAGCCAAGTGAAGCAGGAGAGCCTAGTAAGCGAAGAACAAGAACATGGAAGGATACTAGAGAAAAGGCCAATCGTAAGTGGACCAAAAAGTTATCCGAACTAGAAGAAATCTTGAAAGATGCAAAAACAAAAATAGAAGATATTGCCTCTCAAAGCCCCTTGCAGGTCAAAGCTCCATCCACACTACCTCATCCCCACCCACCAACTAGTGTAAATAGACCACCACAATCAGGGTCTGTTCTTGTAGATCCAACCCCAGAAGACTTGGACATGATGTTCAAGGCATACCAGGCTCGACTTCAAGAAGGGCCAACACCTGCAAACCTAGACAAGAGCTACCCTAGAGCAGATTTAGAGATTGAACGGACAAAAATGTGCATAAAAATGGTGGAACTAGCTCAAGCTATGTTCGAGGCCAATCAATCATTCAATCAGATGAATGCTATTACACCGGGTTTGCACTTCCAGGGCTTACTAGATAGATTAGAGCAATTGGTAAACAAACCTCAAGTTTCTTTACCTCCACATGCTCAACTAACTATTGAAAGAGAAAGCTCATCACCAAAGAAAGTCTATGTTCCTGACTCCATAGATGATGGAGAGCCTCTTTCAATTCAACAACACTCTCAAAAGTTCTTGCGGGAAATACAAGAAGAGAAATGGGCCAAGGAGAAGGATAATCCACCTCCTATCCTTGAGATTGATGACCTTCATGATCAATTTCCACAAGACATTCCATCTATTTATGGAGAAAAAACAGAGCAACAAGAAGATGAACGATTAGATTTTGAATCTAATTCTTTACAAGAGTTGCCACAGTTCATAGGCCCATGGGAATCTGAATCTCTCAAGATCAGAGCTCCCACAATAGTGATTAGAAACGAAGACTCAGTGGTTCCAAGAAACACTGAAGTCGTGAAGAACACTAAGGTTCAATGTCATCTTATGGTAGAGGAGCTGCTTAAAGCGAAACGTGAGCTATGGAATCACGTGAAGGATGAGGTTCCCGAACTTGATTCCAAAATGCCAAAAGCAGGCTCTGAAGAGAAAGTTCCAGAGATACCTCTTGATAAAATAGGGGACATGAGTGAAGGTGAAGAAGGTAATACTTATCTTTCAATCACCTACCAAGGTTACACAACCAAAGTGATCATAGATTCAGGTGCTGGTGCTGCTATTGCAACCACCTCCTTGTGGAAGCGATGGGGCAAGCCCACATTAAGGCCAGCTAGAATGACACTTCAAATGGCCAACGATCACTTTGAAAGACCTCTAGGATTGCTCGAAGGGATAACTCTAACCACTTGTGGTGTAGAGTTTGAGCACACCTTTGCTATATGTGACTTTGATAAAAATAATGTCTACAAGATGATCTTAGGGAGACCCTTCCTACGACAACTGCAAGTTGTACAGGATTGGGGAACCAACTCCTTGTACTTGCAGCGCTTAGGGGTCACAACCAAGGTCAATTTGAAGGACTACACCTTCAGAGATGTACCACCTCTACAGTGGAATTCTATCCACAAGGAGCAAGAAGATTCCATCTATGTGCATTCTAAAAGTTCATCTGATACATCCTGGATGCATGAAGATACTCATTTGTGGATGTGCAAGGTTGCAAAGGAAGAGGAAAAATGCTTAAAGGCAAGAGAAAAAGGAACTTCTGAAGGAGATAGACCAGTTCGAGACCCAGCCTATACGCCGATGATATTTCCAGATGAGGAATTCGAGCCTCATGGTTGGGCAGAAATCTTAGCTACCATGGACATTGCTGTCAATGAAGAACAATGGACACCTCATTGTGATGAGGAGGGATATGATATTTCAGTGTTCATGTGTCAGCCCTTGCTAGAAGAATGTGACTCTAATGAATTCATAAAAGAAGAGAATGATGATGATCTAGAGTCCATTGTGATGTATAGCTGCTTTAATTCAGAGGAGCACTATCTAGAAGACATAGGAGTGTTTACACAAAAAGAAGAAGAACCTCTCACAAGCATCAAAACGGTAAATCCAAAGGATGGGAGTGAAGGTAGTAAAAAGAAAAAGAAAAGAAAAGAAGCGAACCAGGACGATGAGGAACCCCTGTTTGAAGTACCAAAAAATTTCAAGAAATATGAAGTGGAAGACCGAAAAATTTTGGTACGAATGCCTAAGAGAGAGGCCACAATAGGAGAAGCATATGATAACAAAGAAAAGACCAAAAAAATTGTAGTCACTATCGAAGATAACAAAGAGAGATGTACATACATAGGAGATGACCTAAGTAAGGAAGAGGAAATAGAGTTGGTAGCCTTGTTAAGGGAATATAGGGACGTGTTTGCATGGCACTATAGAGACTTGAAGGGAGTAGATCCGAAAATTTGTTCTCATATGATCCCCATGATAGCAGATGCCAAGCCCACCAAACATAAGCCCTACACATATAATGACACCTATGCCGCCAAAATAAAAGAAGAAATTGATAGATTGATTGAAGCTGGATTCATCTATGAGATTGAGCATACAGAATGGGTGTCCCCCATTGTAGTGGTGCCCAAGAAGAATGGAAAGTTACACGTGTGTATTAACCTTAAAAAAGTTAATGCCACCACGATAAGAGATAGTTATCCGCTTCCAATCACTGAACATTTATTGGAGCGTGTTGCAGGCAAGGAAGTTTATAGCTTACTTGATGGATTTTCAGGTTACAATCAAGTAGCCATTGTCCAGAAGATCAACATAAAACAGCTTTTGCCACAGAGTGGGGGATCTTTGCATTTCGTGTGATGCCATTTGGGCTCACCAATGCACCTACAACATTCCAAAGACTCATGTGTCATGTCTTCAAAGAGTTCCTGCAAAAGAGCTTAGAAGTATATGTGGATGATTTATGTGCTCATTCCCAAGAGCGAAGATATCACATACCTGAGCTCAGACAGATCTTCAACAAGTGTAGAGAATATCGAGTGTGTCTGAACCCAGAGAAGTGTGTGTTCATGGTACGTCAAGGTAAAATCTTAGGTCACATTGTCTCTAAGAATGGAATTTCAACAGATGAGGACAAGGTAAAAGCCATAACGGAGTTGCCGAGGCCAAGGAATGTTAAAGAGGTACAAGCCTTTATGGGCCATTGTGGATATTACCGTAGGTTTATTCACATGTATGCAATTATAGCCAAACCTCTTTATGCCTTGTTGACAAACTTTGAGTGGAATGAGGAATGCGAAAAGTCCTTCAATGAGCTGAAGAGACGCTTGTGCGTAGCACCAATACTGACCACCCGTGATTGGAATAAGCCATTCCATGTACACGTGGATGCATCTAATTATGCAATAGGATGTGTGTTGTCACAACCAACTAGTGAAGGGAATTTAGATTTGCCTATAGCATATGCTAGCAGGCAATTGAATGCTGCTGAACGAAACTACACCACAACCGAAAGAGAAGGTTTAGGCATGGTATATGCTGTAAAGAAGTTTAGACACTATCTATTGGCCAACAAGTTCAAAATTTTCACTGATCATCAAGCTTTATTATACTTGGTCAATAAACCTTGCAATACAGGACGCTTAGTAAGATGGTTCCTCTTACTAATGGAATATGACTTTGAAGTGGTTGTTAGGAAAGGTAAGACCCACCTCAGAGTGGATCACCTTTCTCGCATCACTTCAGGTGAGTCACCACAAGGAGTGTCTGATGAATTGCCTGACGCTTATCTATTCAATCTAGAAGTCGTTCCTAAATGGGCAAATAAGTTGGTGCCAGTCCTAACTTTCGGACCTGCAAATAAGAATGTAAAAACAAACAAAGATGAAATTGTAAAATCACAAAAATATCAAATAATGGCAGGAAGCATGTATAAACAAGATACGGAAGGTGTTCTAGCTTGTTGTGTCAAGGACGATGAACATAGTAGTTGGTTGCAACAAGCCCATGAAGGATTTCTAGGGAATCACTATTCTAAACAACGAACACTGCAAAATCTAAAACGTTTAGGGTGTATTGGCCTAGCATGGACAAAGAAATTCATGAGTGGATTAAGAATTTTCCAATGTGCAAAGAGAGACCCCCAATGGAGCATGCTACCCTTTATCATGTGTCATTGATTCCAGATTGGAGTGCTCCATTGGTACAATTCATGAGATCAGGAACATTACCCAAGGAGGCTAGTCTATCAAGGAAACGAAGCATGGAGCAAGAGGCTAAAGACTACGCCTTCGTAGGAGACAACCTATACCGAAGAGGAAAAGATGGTTATCTAAGATTGTGTGTTCATGAATCAGACTACTGGAAAGTCTTGGAAACTGCACACAGTAGTGTGGCAGGTGGACACTTTGGTCCTGACCGAGTAATTAAGACTATTCTATTCTCAGGACTTTGGTGGCCCACTCTTCATATGGATGCACATACCTATGTGAAGAAATGTGATACATGCCAACGTGCCCAGTACCCAATTAGAAAAGATGAGATGCCTTTGAGACCAATGATGGGAGGACGTGCATTCTCAAAGTGGGGCATAGACTTTGTAGGTCCTATTAACCCCCCAGCTAGAAACTCCCATGCCGAATATATTATTGTAGCCACGGATTACCTTACAAAGTGGGTAGAAGTCAAAGCCACAACGAAGAATGATGCTCAAACAATAGCAAAGTTCTTATTTGAGAACGTGTTCACGAGATACGGATTACCCATAGAGTTAGTAAGTGATAGAGGCACACACTTCTTGAATGAAGTCATCAAAAATCTTCTCCAAGAATTCTTGGTGATACATAAGAAGTCTGCCCCCTATCATCCACAAGCTAACGGACAAGCTGAGAGCACAAATAAGATCCTATGTAATGTATTTACAAAACTCGTAAATAACAAACGCTCGGATTGGGACAAACAACTTCATCATGCTGTTTGGGCTTACCGAGTTGCCTACAAAACGGTACTCAATGCCACCCCATTTCAGATGGACTTCGGACAAAATGCGGTGCTACCATTGGACTTCCTAATTCCAACTTTAAAAGTAGTACAAGAGCATGAGTGGAATGGACACGAGTTATCCTCGAGGATCTTTGATTTTGAATGCTTAGGTGAGACAAGGCTACGAGCAGCGGCAGACATCTATGCTGCAAAGAAACGGCGAAAGGCATACTTCGATGCACATATCAAGGATAAAGGCTTGAAAGAGGGAGACTTAGTGTTGGTTTATACACTAAAGCAACATGCTCGTAAATTGGAAAAGAGAGGATATGGACCCATGATCATTAATAGGATTTCCACTAGCGGTGCAGTTCAATTGGCCACTTTAGAAGGTCATATCTTGCCGAACTATATAAGTGGTTGTCGAGTCAAGTTATATCAAGAACTGCTTACAGAGGAAATGCTAATGAGACTCAACACTACTAAGAAGCGAAAAGAAGAGGAGTTAAGGGTTAGAGAAGAAGCACAAGCAGAGGCAAGAGAGCGCATCAGAAGAAATAAGTTATGACGATTAGGCCTAGACGTCCACACAAAAGCTCCAAAATATCACATGGACATGTGCCAAAAATCGGACCTAACTGCTTCTCAAATAGTTGATCGATGTCCATTTGTGACCATAGCGGTAGGACAAGGGAAGAATGCAAAGACTGTGAGAGCATTAATTGACTCAGGTGCAACAACTAGTGCAGTTAGACTTTCATACTGCCAAGACCTGCAATTGGACAACAAGCCCATAGAAGCATATCTCATAGCATTGGGAGGTGTGGAAACCCCTTGTTTAGGCGAGGTGGAACTTCCCATCTACCTTCAAGATGTTCCAACAAAAGTCAAAATTCTAGTGTGTCATGATGCGGACCTTAGAGAGCCACTTGTCCTAGGTCAAGATTGGATCTATGACCATGCAGTCAACTTGAACCTAAGAAGTCAACTTCTTCAAGTTTGGGTACATGAACAATGCATTACATTAGAATTAGACAATTGCATGCTGACAAATCCAGAGGTCACACATTCTCTTAGTTCTCCTGAAACTAATCTTCGTAAAGAAAATGTTGTGTGTGTCAATAACCTTACGAAGCAAAAGGACTCAATCATGGAAGCACAATCTCAAAGGCCAGCGAATCTCGCTTCTTCTTCACATACTAATACAAGTGTAAATCGACCAAAGAGGCAAGCAAAAATGACATCTGCTATATCAAGTAGACAGACCGAATTCAAAAAGAAAGAAGCTCAGGGCAGGAAGCAGATTTGGGTACGAAAAGGAGAACAACCACCAGCCTTGCCACAACCCTTTCCAGTCATGCAAGTCAACCATGCTAAAAGAAGTACCAAGAAACGAGGACCAACTCAATCCTACGGACTTCGACAAATTTGGGTACCAAAGCAATCGAGGGAGGCCGACCATAATAACGTACAAATTTGGGTGCCAAAGAAGTTAGTTGCAGCTCAAAAAGGGTGATTACAAATGTGGGTACCCAGGACAATCTTACATGCACAAACACCACAAATCTCCCTCACCAGCAAAGCTTCCACAAAGATGCCAAGGAGAAGCAAGGGTTACCGCCAAGCACAAAGAACCAAAACAGATCAACTCACCTCTTTTACAATCATAAAAAGGCAACCAAAAAGGGTATGGGTTTGGAAGCCAAAAGAATTAGCAGCTTTCCACAAAATTAAAGAGCCAACCACGCTGGATACCAACTTTTAGACACCATTCCACGATGAAGGGGCCAGAAGTGATCTCCACAAAGCCACGTACCATTCTCAAATGGATCCCTATAAGGAGGATTATATCATTGCAAGATTCATTCGACACCTCCAATCAAAGAATGCATCAAGTATGCAAGTAACATCAAAAGCCTCGACCAGCAACAACCATGTGCCTTTGGCATAACCCTATCTTTTGCACCATTCAGGTCATGCATTTCCAAAGTATGCATCAATATAGGGCCACATTACATGGCCGTGCATAGACACAATTGAGAAATCCCACACACATGAGACACACTTGACACACATAATATATTTTATTGATCCTAACCACCTTATTCTTGTTTTGTAATTGTTCCACAAAAAAAAAAAAAAAAAAAAACCAGGTCCATGCGCTTGACGACACTCATCGGTGAACCATCAGCAAGGACGCCCATCAACCAAAAAGACAAGCCAATGGTCAAGCACCATGATGGAAGTACAACACGACGAGATGAAGATCAACAGACCTTTCATCATGATAAGACATGTATGCTTCAACAACACTATCACCATGACAGATTAGGAAACCTCTTCGTCGGCATACCCTTGAGCACTCCGCTCAAGACCCAAATTCTTGCACCATACTTCTTCCCATGCATTTTCCAAGTACGCATGCATAGGGCTATATTACAAAGCCATGCACAAGGCACATATCTCGTCCAACCCATGCACTAATGCACTGACCCATCATCCATTATGGGTTACAAGTACTTGGCATGAAAGCTATGAAAGCCATCTTTGGAAGAATCAGAGGACATCACGGTGACCACTACAAGAGCAAGGAAGCCATCCACCACCGAGAGTTGCTCATAATCAATATTGACCACCTCCTTTGAGCAACTAGCAATTTTGAAAAGCTCACAAATGCACCATCAAGATGGAATACATGGGAGAAGTACATACAAAGGGACTACAAACTGCAAGAGCTAGTAGACAAACGATCAGGCTACATTGGGAAGATGGAGCACACTACCTCTCAACGTACTACATGTAACAACCACTACAACAAGGGTCTGTCAGGGACGACATACTCAAGAGGGGGGGGAGTGTCGAAGCTCAAGGTCAAGCACAGGCATAAAAGTGCATCAAGGAAGTGGTGACACAAGAAGAAGGAGCAAGTAGGGAGCTCCAAGAAGCACCTGTCAAATTTTCATAAGAAATCCCTATAAAAATAGTGATTTTTATCACTAAAAATCATTGTAAATACCATTTTCTATTTTTACAACTCCATTTTGTTCAAGCCAAGGAGTCCTTGAGCTTGAGGAGTATTAGATGTATCATACTACCAATTTTCATCATTTTTAGATTCCGTTTGAGCCCCCAAATAAGCCAGAGGACCTAATTTTTAACTAAGCCGGACACTAGGTCTAGACAGGGCCAAAACCACTCAAAAACTATAAAAAGGGCTGGAGAGCTCATTTTTGGGGCTGGCTTGTTGTAGATTTCAGTTTTGTAAGAGATTTATTTTGTAATCGAAGCTTTCCATTGTTCCACTCTTTGCTCTTACCTTGTGCGCGTGTGTGTATGTGTGTGCATGCTTGTGTGCTTTCACTCACGCACTTGTGCACTTCACTTGCTCGTGGTCTTCATACCGGTCCTCATGTCTCCACGGATTGACATTTATGAGGTGGAGCTCCTCACGTTGGTACTCACCATTGTGCTAGAGTGATAATAACAATCCCATCGTTTGTGTTCAGAAATGCAGGTTGTGAGTCTATTGAATGCCCCAGAATTATCATGCTCGCATACTACACAAAAATTTTTATCGTGTATAAGCACTATTTTTCTTCCCTGTATGCTGCATCGATTGTGGATCTTACTATAGTTCTGAGGATGAAGGCAATGGTCATTTATTGGTCGAAGTCTTCCAACGGGTTCGGTCACCTGGGAAGCTAGAATTGAACACGCGAATTGAATTGATTTTCCCTCTCAGGGTTCAGTCAATAGAGAACAGGAATGCCTTACTATAAAACTAGGAGAAAATGTTGAGGTTGAGGGTGACGCTTTTCTACAGGTTGTATGGGTGAGTGTCCAAATTAAATGTTGAGCTGGATTTATCTTAGATCCTCTTTAAAAGCTTTGTCTTACTCGTAAGTCAGAGGATAGACATTTGCGTCACAACTGGGAGTTTATGTATGTCCCGTATATCCAGAGATAAAGTTATCAATTGCCTGCCAACCATTCACGGTAAGTAGATATTTTTCTATGCCACATGACAAATGACTCATCTCATGGAAAGGAGAATATTTTATTCGAATCGAGATACTAAATTTGTGCACCTAAATCAAGAAACACATTTTCCATGAATCAATGTGTACAATCGAGAATCTTTAGGAGAGAATGTGCAAAATGGAAACATGTATTTATTTTGTACTACACATCTGACTAAACCTCATACACTCACCATTTGGATATAGTTCATATGAATTTCGATTCTGTTATTTCATTATGAGTATGCGGATTAATTGAGGAGTAAGAAGGGGGGGAAAGATAGTGTGTGAGTATATGTAAATAGGTGCACAGGTGCGAGTACATGTGAGAAAGAAAAAGGGATGTGTGAGTTATGGTATATAGGTGTCGGGTTGATGATGCATCAATATGTGCATGCGTTTGGAGGAGGATTGACTAGGTGCATGCTCGAATAAGAGTTTCTAAGGAAAGAAAGTGAGACGAGTGGATTGGAAGAGAGAAAGAAAAAGGTGAGTGAGCAAGGAAGAGGAATGAGAGGGTATGGAGAAAAAAAATGAAAGAGGAAAAGGAGCTAGAGATAGGGGAGGGGCGAGAGATCGTGAGAAGCGACCATTGAAGTGGGATATCCGGTTGCATACATTTGGATGTCCATCCCCTTCCCTTCCAAAAATCATATTTGAGCATTATTGTGGACTCTGAGTGAGAAAAGGTGACGCGATACAAAGAGACTAAGCAAAATACAAGTGTGTGTAAGACACTTCCCCTTGGGCTAAAGGCCATAACATTTTGGTGCGTCTGTCGGGAAAAGCTTGGCACATCTCTATAAGAGAGTGCCATAGGTTCACCTAGCACCACATGTTGGCCGAGTTTGCGGACCCTAGATCTAGTACATGAGCGAGGGGAGCTCATCCTCAGGAGCAACACAAACGCAAAGAGAAGAACGCACTCAGAGAAGAGCCCTTGAAAGAGAAAGGAAGAGGTGGGAGTTGCAAGGTGAGTCGACCTCGACTAGCTCAAAGAAATCTTCTAAAAACGTGTATTCTCGTAGGAGAGTCACGAATCAAGTGCAAAAGTTTGAAGGAGGGATCCTGAGGCCGCGTGCACTAAATTTATGGGATCGAAGTGATATTGACATTACACCGCTGTTCGAAATGGCTCAGCGGATTTCGGTTCATTTGGGGGACTTCACCAAGTTCTCAGGTGCTTGGGACGAGGATCCAGATAGTTTTATCCAAGTGTTTGAGGTTACTTGTGCGGCCAATGAGGTAGTTGACCAGGGTCAAAGGTTGAGGATTTTTTCGGCTATTCTCCGTGATGAGGCAGCCAATTGGTATGGGAATCTGACACCACAAGAGCGTGGAACTTATCAGATGCTCAAGGAAGCCTTCTTGGCAAAGTTTCGACGGCTAGGCTTCCAAGATAGATTGGCCCAACAGATGGATTACCTGCGACAGGGAGTCAATGAGAGCATCGATAACTATATTCAGAGAATGGAAACCTTGGTAAGAAAGATGGGCGCGAATGCCCCAAACGATGAGACATTGAAGAGAAGATTCATTGCGGGATTGAGAGATCCTACAACGCAGCAGCATATCAGTCTGACAAGACCTGCAACTTTAATAGATGCTAAGGAACAAGCAAGGCTTTGGGAGGAAGTACAATTATGTCAACAGAGGAAGATGGAGCTCTTATATGAGCCAATGGGAGGCCCAGGAAACATACCGATGAAAGATCCTGGCCAAGGAAGTCCCGCATTGACGACCCCAGCTTTTGTAGCTGCCACTAGCACGCCAGGCGAGGTAAAGCGTGCGCTTACTGAAGAACGAATATTGGAGTTGGTCACACAAGCTATAAAAGTTGCCACAATGACCCAAGAAACATACACAGTAAAACGAGAGGTAACTACAAACCCCAACCAAGTGTTTAGATCGAATACATGGTGTGGAAAGTGCCATGGTTACGGCCATTTGGCTTCAGAATGCCCTACAGTCTCAAGAGTATTCACAGATAGATCACCACCTAGAATGCGTTACACTTTTTGTGGAAGGATAAATCACACGGAGGACCCATGTTACAACAAGAGAGCCTATGAAGAGAGGACCCTGAAATCGGGAGATACAAGAGAAAGATCCTACACAGGATTGCCTGCTCAGAGTGTCCCACCTACATCTCGTTGGGAAAATAGACAAACTTATGGATATGGTGCTCAGGGTCAAGGAGGAGACTACCCAAGAGGAGTTGCACGTGATCAAAGAAGAGATGGTCCAATCCAGTGTTGGAGGTGCCATGGCTTTGGCCATACTCAATCTAAATGTCCAAACGAAAAGAAACCGGTTGATTATACCCCACTATGTAGGTACTGTAGTGGAGAGGGCCACTTTGATGAAGATTGTCCAAAACGAAGAGCTGTCGCCGGCAAGGAAAAAGGACCAGTAGGGTCCTCGAATTATGTTGATACTCAGATGCATTCCACAACGAGAGCTCAAGAGCACGTTCCTACGATCGGAGTAGTGTTCAAGACACCGAACCCTCAAGAAAGCTCTAGCTCGTCGATGCACTTCGTGGATGCTTACCAGGCCAAGAAACCACATAAAGAGCCCACTGTGGCAGTAGTCACAAGGACCCAAGAGTATTCAAAGAAACATCGAGAAGGTAGAAGCGAAGAAGTGAGTCAAGAGAAGATTGCTGAGCATGAAGAGGTAGAAAACCAAGTTGGAGGATTTGCTGAGCAGCAAGAGCTTGAGGATGGGGAAGAGATTGAGATCCTTCCACCAGTGACCAAGGAGTTTGTGCCAGGCATAGCACCATTCCCTGAAAGATTAAGGGCTCCAAAGTGTAGGAAGGAAAGACAAAGTTTGGAGGAAGTGGACATCGTAAAGCTGCTCGCTGACATGGAAGTCACGCTGGACATTGGCACATTGCTGAAATGTTCACCTGCTTATAGGAAAAAATTCTACAACGAATATATTAAGAAGCCGAGGAAAGCTCGAGATAAAAAGAGGCAAGATAAAGATGTCCAAGGGATCATTCAAAGTATTACGATGCAAATTGATTCAAATGCTCCAGCTGTGACAGTCGAGATTAAAGGATATGCAGTCCCTGGGGCTTAGTTAGATAGTGGAGCCGCAGTCAACCTTATGAGTGAGTACATGATGAAAGCTTTGGGCCTCAACCACATGGAAGAAACTCCAATGTCCTTGAGGATGGCAGATCAAACACAAGTAAAGCCTGCAGGTCTTTTGAAGAATGTAAGCATAGTTGTGGGCGGTCTAGAATTTAAAGTTGATTATCTGATAGTAAGACCAAGGACCTCAGAGGCCACCTTCTCGATCTTACTTGGATGGCCATGGCAGGTGCAAGCCGAATGTGTGCACGATTGGCGCACAAGATTTATCACAATTGGACCGAAGGCTGATCGAATACAACTTCAAGTGTCTCCAAACTTGACCGGCAAGAAATCGACAACAGCTGAGGAAAGGGAGCAGAAAGCAAAGGAAAAGGTTAGACAAGAAATGGCGCGGGTAAGATTTGCCTTGCGCACGGAAACTTCCAAGGACCTTTTACAGGATGGATTTAACTTGCAATTGTCCAAACTCCAACACGCGAAAGTGGGCGAGTACAAAGATCCACTAGTTTACAAGGATGACTCAGACCAAGAGTTACTAGGATGGTTGACACATACCAATGAATTTGAGTGCTACATGTTGAGTATAGACACAAAGGAAAGCAAAGCTACCCAATCCCTGGAGAAGGGAACTTCAAAAGAAGAGTTGAAGCTGGAGTTAGCTCCGACAATGGAAGTACAACAATTGAGAGAAAGGGTTAGAGTGCTAGAAGCAGAGCTTCTAAGGAGAAGTCGAGAATCGGAAAAAGAAGCGAAGAGTAAGACTAGAGTGTTGGAAGCCATTGCAAAAGCTGAACTAAAGAAATTGGGTCCGGTTGAAACAGAAAAAAACAATGATTTACTGGCCAACCATGCACGTGTGATCGGGGAGCACTTCCCAATCACAGCGTCATCAAGGAATAAGGAATATTCGCGAGAAGCTCAGGTGAAAAAATGGGAAGTTTTTCCAGAAAAGTTCTTGAGTGTGGGGTCAGAGCTACCAGATGGAGTATGAGATTGCATTAAATTGGCACTCAAAAATTTCAGCAAGGCCTTTGCATGGTCATACAGTGATCTGAGAGGAATTGATCCCCGAATCTGCCAACATTATATAGATTTGGAAGAAGGCACCCGACCAATATGTCAACGACTTAGGTGGACAAATCCACTCTACTCGGAATTGATCAAGCTGGAATTGACTAAGTTATTAGAAGCAGGATTCATATATCCCATCGCATCCAACGAATGGGTATCACCAATTGTAGTTATTCCAAAAAAAAATAAGAAAATCCGCATTTGCATTGATTATCGGAAGTTGAACGAGCGCACAAAAAAGGATCACTTCCCTTTGCCATTTACTGATCAAACCTTGGACAGAGTGGCTGGCCATAAATTGTACTCATTTTTGGATGGTTTCAGTGGGTACAATCAGATCCAAATCCATGAAGAGGATCAATCAAAAACTACTTTCACCACAGAATGGGGCACATATGCATACCGTGTGATGCCATTTGGATTATGCAATGCACCGGCCACATTCCAAAGGGCAATGATAACTGCATATCAAGACGATTTGCAGGATTGGATGGAAATATTCCTCGATGATTTTGCGATCAGCGGCAACGATGAAAACATGATGGAGAGGATTGAAGCTATTTTAAGAAGAAGCATTGAAAAAGGCATCGCATTAAATCCTGAAAAGTGTACATTTGGAGTAAGAAGAGGATTGCTCTTGGGACATGTTATTTCCGAAAAAGAGATTGCGGTTGACGAGGATAAAGTAGAAAAAATCGGACAACTTCCACCTCCTCAAAACTTGTGGCAACTCAGAGGATTCTTAGGGCATGCTAATTATTATCGACGATTTATATTAAATTTTGCATCAATAGCAGCACCACTGACGAATCTTTTGAGGAAAGACCAACAATATCAATGGATTGGAGAATTCGACTTGATCAAAGAGAGATTGATAAATGCACCGATTTTGGTAGCACCTGACTGGACGAAAGAATTTCATGTGCACACAGATGCTTCTCATATTGCGGTTGGAGCAGTGCTATGTCAAGCCGATGAAAGGAAATTGGACCACCCTATTTATTACGCAAGTCGAAACTTGAATAGCACGGAAAGAAACTACACAACTATAGAAAAGGAATTCCTCTCGATGATCTTTGCGGTAAACAAGTATCGACATTACCTGATGGGAAAGCATTTCACGTTTTATGTGGATCATGAAGCCCTAAAGTATATCATTAATAAACCCAAGCTATCAGGGCGATTGATGAGGTGGATGCTACTCCTACAAGAATTTCAGTTCACAGTGGTAACCAAACCAGGCAAAGCGCACATATTGGCCAACCATTTATCTCAAATTACTAATGAGGAGCCAATCTCTGGTGTGCTCGACGATGCTCCTGATGGACATCTATTTCAGGTTGATGCTAAGGTACCTTGGTATGCCGACTTGGTGAATTTCTTGTGCACCACTAAATACCCGTCGGGAGCAAGCAAGAGAGAGAAGCAAAAACTATTAGCACTGGCAAAACACCATAGCATCATTGGGGGGAAACTCTATCGATATTTTGTCCATGAGAGCATTTATCGAAGGTGTCTCGAGGAAGAAGAAGCAACCCTAGTTTTGAGGGCATTGCATGATGAACCCTGTGGTGGGCATTTTGCTGGTGAGTTGACAGCGAGAAAGATCTTATTGGCTGGGTATTGGTGGCCAACGCTGTTTAAAGACTCTCACACATACTGCAAGAAATGTGACAAATGCCAAAGAATGGGCAAACCAACATTAGCACATGCAGCTCCTCTTACGCCGGTGCTGGCTCTTAAGCCTTTTGAAAAATGGGGAATTGATTTTGTGGGGCCTATTGATCCTCCCTCAAGACGTAGATCCAATAGGTCTATCTTGGTCTGCACTGACTATGTTACCAAGTGGGTAGAAGCCAAAGCTCTGAAGACTGACCGAGCTGTTGATGTAGCTAAACTTTTGTACGAACAAATTATCACCCGATTCGGATGCCCGTTGGAGATAGTGAGTGATAGAGGAACACATTTTGTCAACGAATTGATCGAGGAATTAATGGAGTTGTATAAGATCAAACACAGGAAAAGCACTCCATATTACCTGAGAGCGAATAGACAAGTGGAGGTTACCAACAAGGTTCTTGAACAAATTCTGACAAAGACAGTAGATGTGCATAGGCGAGACTGGGATGAGAGGCTTTTGGAAGCTTTGTGGGCGTATCGAACATCCTACCGAGTGACGACTAAGAGCACTCCATTCTCCCTAGTATATGGCGAGGAAGCCATCTTTCCCATCGAAAAAGAAGTTCCGACATTAAGAGTGGCCATCGAGGCCAGGCTGGGAGAGGAAGAATCATTGAAGGAGAGGTACATACAACTGGTCAAGCTAGAAGAAAAGAGACTCATTGCACAGCAAAGTCTGGAAGCTATTCAGAGAAGACGTAAGGAGAGGCACGACAAGAATCTCAAGACCTATGCGATTCAAGAAGGGGATTTGGTGCTAGTCTATGATAGCAAATATTATAAATTCCCGAGGAAGTTATAGACAAGATGGGCAAGACCGTTTAAAGTGGTGGAACTCAACTCCAATGGTTCCATGCAAATACAGGATTTAGGAGAAGAATGTGCTCCCGTGAAGGTTAACGCGCATCGAGTCAAACCATATTTCAAGTAGCATTAGGATGGGAGAAGCCAGACGAGATCCAAGCGGAAGGACGTAGTAGACTCCTTGTACATAGATGTATAGTTATATATAAATATATATATATATGCGTATATGTTAGCTATGATTTTTGTTGTCATGAATATTATCTCTTGCTAGCTCAAGAATTTTGGACTTCTAATTATTTTTTGTGTTGCGCAGAGACTGTTAGGAGCTAAGTAATAAAATGGCAGATCAAATAACTCAACTCTATTTGTACGAGCTGGGGATATATTTCTCGGACCAGACATTCGCCCGCATGGACATAGAGGTCGACGACTTTGAGACTGAGTATGATGTGGAGCAAGCGCACTGGCTGGTATGCTTCATAAACCAGCGTTTAAATGTTATATTTCATATTGAGTGGTTTGAGACATACCTGATCCGACATGTAGGATGGGCGGGGGATCCATATTACTATTTCAACCCTTCGAGGGAAATGCCTAACGAAGAAAACGATATCACTTGGGCTTGGGCAAATGTGTTAACGATAGGAAGTGATGACGGAGCTCCTGAAGTTGAGCCAGACTCACCCTAGGAAATTCGTCGGGATGCAAGTACGAGTTGAGGCTATATGAGACATCCCGAAGACTCACATTCTAGAGCATCTAAGGATAGGTATACGAGGGACCAAGGCATAGCCGGCTGTAGTCACCAAGTGAAAAGTCAACTCGATGAATACATATGTAGTATCTGTAATTGAGAGAATGGAGTGAAGAGGTGGTTGATCTGTCAAAGGCTAGAGTGTATATGTTTGCATGCATGTGTGGGAAAAGTGGGAAAATCCCTTTCTTCCTCTCCCTAATTCTCAGGATTGGGCAAATTAATTAACTATGAAAAAGAAAAAACATTGTGTTGTTGTGATTGTACCAATGTGCTATGGTGGGCTAGTAGGTGGGTGGATTTATCCTAGCCGGGTGGTTAGGACCACGAGCCGCAGCTAGTTTCATCGTAGGCTTGGGATGTACATGTTTGTGTCTTAGCTACGTGCCATAACGGGTTGATAGGTAGGTGGAGCCATCGTGGCTGGGTAGTCACGACCACGAGCTGCATCCAGCTTCGTTATGGGCTAGCTGATTTATGTACTTGTCTATCGTTATGTGTTTGTGTGTTGTGTGCTGCGTTGCATTGGTAGATGGGTGGAATCAACTTGGCCGGGTGGTCAGGTCCACGAATCGCATCCAATGTCAACGTAGGCCAACGTGTGAATATAAATAAAATTTACCTATGAAATTATTCCCCACTCCTGAGGGGGAGAGAGAGAGAGAGGAGAAGGCGACGATCGCCTGGAAGGGAACGTTATTTGCTTATGTGATTGGTATATGGCGGCTTGCGATAGATAAGCTCACTCTGAATCAACATTCTCAAAGGCACGGATACTGTATACGTACTTATAGATGAGACCTTTAGCGAGGTAATGCAACGGTTTGCTTTATAACTTGTGTGCTTTATCCGAGGGTTTTCCAGAGTGTGGGACACTCCAGGGTTTTTTATGTAGCTCTTGACTTGTACTCGGGGTCTCGATGGCTTTTGTAGGATGACGATGGGGATTCTTCGGGAGTGTCTGGTCATGGAATATGTGTACATAGCAAATAGTAGGTGCAATAATGGGGTATGCATTTTGGGTATGTTGCATCTCCTGTTAAATTCATTTTAGTTGTTGTTTATTTCGGTATTTTCGTTTCTGTTTTTTCGTAATGACAGTTGTATGTATGAGACATGGAAAGGTATGAATGTGTTATTTTGATTGAGAGTATTTTCATAATGGAATGCATGAGCAATTTGATGCATGTGGGAATATGGAGTTGCATATATGTGCATGTTCTTGGATCATTTTGAAGTGAATGATTTGTATGTATTCATGAGTGATTTTTTTTTACCACTAACAGCTTCAATGAGTGCAGGTCCAGTTAGAATGATGGATCAATGAAAAGGTATGCAAATAAGTTGTAAATTGACATGTTCACGATTGTTTGGACTATATTGCAGCAAGAGTGGCTCGTCGAGGTCGACTTCGCAGATAAGAAGAGGGGAGTATGTTAGCTCAAGAAATGGTTGGCTTTTATGCACTAATATGCTTCTATTTGGTAGAAAAATACACTTGATTGCAGGTACTCGAACAATCGATCAGATGGTTGTATTCGTAGAGCTATGACCGAGATGCATTTGTGGGTATATTTAGGACGTGCCAAGAACAAAGTCTTCAGCAAAGGCATTAGAATACATGATGATCTTCGACGACAAGGTTTAGTTGAAAAGTGCTCAGATGCCCTCATTTCTATGTACACATGGTGTGGTGCTTTAATTAAAGCACATCAAGAGGTTGATGAGCTACCTGTGTGAGATGTCATCACTTGGTCCACATTAATCAAGGCATATGCCCAAGGGGGCCATAGTGAACATGCACTTAAAAAAAACTTCTATGGAATGCGAGTGGATGAATTTCTATGCTCCATCTCAGAGAGTTTACCATGGAAAATATGTGTCAAGTTCGAAGGAGCTGCAGGAGAATGAGAAAATAGATAGCATGTAGGTTGAGGAAATCACGAATAAGCTTGTTGAGGAATGAGCTATTTGGAATGTGAAGCTTTTGAAAAAAACGGGAGAATGTGAGGCTGTTTATACAGGCTGTCAAAGAGGAGCTCAAAGTAGATGTGCATAAATTTCTCCATGATTTACGAATGCAGGCAGATGTCCAAGTTGTCAATATGAAATCTTGGGAAGCTCACCAGGAGGATTACGACAACAAATTGGGGGATGGTGGTGAAGGGGCGACCCTCTGTCAGATGCATAAAAAAAAACAGAAAGGCATAACAGCTTTTGGCTGTTAGTTTTGGGGGAGGGCGCTTAAAAAATTGAACATACGAGAGGAGTGGGATCTTCTTCGCGTCTTATCTGTTCCTGCTCTATGGTAGGCGAATGTCCTATATCATATGTTGGTGCAGACCAATCACCAATTGAAGACTTGGAAGGTTAAAGAGTGAAGGAAGGATCAACCATTGAAGCTTGGAAGAAAGACATATTCAGAGGATAAGAGAAGTGTACACATATGTACATTAGTATAGTCATAGGTGACTCAGATCTTTGTTTGAGTAAGAATCTTGTAAAAATTATCTATAAATACTTTGAGAAAAGTTGGGGCATGTATGAGAGCATATGTAGAAGCCAAGATTGAGGAAGTTAGAAGTCAAGAGATAGAGAAAAGTTAGTTGAATTAGCTCTCATCACTCAGTTGTAATTTTCTGAGTTAATGAAGAAATATTGCGCCCGATCTTTTCGTGTCTGCTCCTTCTGTGTTTGATCAATTGTGAAATCCTTTTGAGGATATCTAAGTTGTTAGTTAATGAGCCTGTGACCTGAATTTCAGAGTCTAATTGTAAACAGGCTAGGAGAATTGTTAGTAGGAACATTCATATGTGTTGAGTGTCTACAGTTCTCTGAAACAGGCGCAAATTTCGAGTTTAATCTTTTGGTCAGTGCTCACTCCATAGTTTAAAGTTTTGTGCAAGTAAGCACTTAATCTTTAAGTTGGAAGGTGATCTACTCGTGGCTAAAAGCATTTGGCAAAACGGGTTAGATATTGTGAGAACCAAAGTTAAGAAGTTAGGGGTGTCTAGATCGACTTCTCAGAAGTGCAGATTCAGACATAGGTAACTTGTGAAGACAATTTCTCAAGTTATACTAAAGCTTTTGAAGTAATTCAACTTGGAGGTGATGCGCAATCTTTAGGAGAAGATATGTACAAAGTTTCATCAAAAACTTTACATGTTTGATAAGTCAATGTGAAGAAATTCTGCAGCAGACTTTTCTGTGTTTCATCTTCTTCACATATTTTCTCAGATTTGATAATTTGAAGATTGGACCTCTAATTTAGTGAAGGTTTTGACTTACTCTTGATATAGAGGTGTTCTAAATTCAAGAGTAGGTTGGTCTTTTGGAGATTAACACTCTCCATCAGTGGTATCAGAGCAGGAGACATCAAAATCAAGGAAAGGAAGGTCCCGACTGCTGCAGATTCAAGAAGTTCAACATTTGAAGAACTAAGAAGTGAAAGCTTGGAGTCAAAAGCTTGAAGAGGAGATCATACGACATCAAGAAAGGCAAAAGGAGTCTAATTCGAAGTAAAGGTACATACATTACTTGTAAAGCTTGAAGTTTTCAATACACAGGTGGACACAAGATGGGAGATGCTCTACAGATAGAGAAATTGGATAGGGAAAACTATCCTGCATGGTCAATGAGGATGGAAGCTCATCTTATGAGCAAAGATTTGATTGGTTACATCACAGGAGAAGAAGAGAAGCCAGAGTTCAGAGATCCTAGTGTTCCAACTAGGGAAGAGTTAGCAGATCTGAAAAATTGGATGAAGAAAGATGCTCAAGCTAGGAGCATTATCTATATGGGAGTCAATGATTACTTGTTACCTCATATTAGAGGTCTTGAAAGTGCAACTGACATATGGAATGCTTTGGAGGAGCATTTCCAGAACACTACAAAGTCAAGGAAGGCATCCTTATGGGCAGAGTTTACTACCTTCAAGAAGAAGGCCTCTCAATCCATCTCAGACTATGTAACAAGGATGAAAGATATTGCAGATGCATTAGGAGCTGTTGATGAAGACATTGAGGAAGATAAATTGGTAAGGCAAATCCTTACAGGGTTGAGAGGTGATGACAAATGGAAGCCATTTATTTTGTCTACAGAACTATCACTTGACCATTTCACTCCTGATTTAAATCAATTGTTAGGTCATATGCTAACATTTGAGCAGGATGTTAAAGGAGATGGTGACAAGAGTACAGGACATGCAATGTACTCAAAGGATAAGAAGAAGAATAGCAAAGGAAAACAACAAGCAGGTGAAGATGAAGGAACAACTACTCAAGCCAACTTCCTAAGAGGAAGAGGAGGTGGCAAAGGTAGAGGAAGAGGCAGGAACAACAAAGATGGAGGCAAAGCTTGCTGGATTTGTGGTAAGACAAATCACTTAGCTAATGATTGTTGGCATAATAATCAGAATAATGGTGGATACAATCAAAATTATAATTCAAGAGGAAGAGGTGGCAGAAATCAAAGAGGTAATTACAGAGGTAGAGGTGGAAGGAATTACTTTGGAAGAAATGAAAGGTAGAGGATTCCAAAGTCAACAATACAACAACACCTACTACAATTATGCTTCAGATCAAAAGGAAGATTCAACATTGATAATGAATGCAACTTGTGAAAGGCAGAGTGAAGATCAAAGAGTCTTCTACATTGACTCAGGGTGTAGCAATCACCTGAGTGGTAACATATCTTTGATGACTGATTTGGAAAGTAAAGTTTTTAATCATGTTGTTCAAACAGGTGACAACACAAAGCACAATGTGAAGTCAATTGGATCAGTGAAGGCCAAGGATGGAAGCACCTTATTGAGTAAGGTCTTGTATGTTCCTACAATTCCTAAGAATTTGATAAGTGTAGGTCAAATTGTTGAAAAGGGATATGAAGTAAGGTTCACTAATGATGGAGTATATGTGGAAGACCCTAGCCAAGGGTATAAACAGATTGTTTCAGGGAAAAAGGAAGGAAGATTATTTACATTGAAGATTCAAGGCAACATTGGTCATGCTATGTTCACATATGGAGGACATAAGATCTCTGAGTTAGATCTTTGGCACAAGAGGCTTGGACATTTCAATGAAAGAGGTATTAAAGATATGGTTAACAATGGTTCAGTGCTTGGATTGCCTAATGTTGCAGGTCAACATATGACATACAAATGTGAGGCATGTCAATTAGGTAAGGCTCATAAACATTCCTATTCCAAGCATGGTTTTATGCACTCAGAGAAGCTTGAGTTGGTACACACAGATGTGTGGGGACCATCAAAAGATTTCAGTATAAATGGATCAAGGTATTATGTGATTTATGTTGATGATGCTACTAGGTGGATCACTATCTATGTGATCAAAGATAAGTCAGAAGTGTTTAATACATTTAAACACTATCATGTATATGCAGAAAGAATTACAGGTCATAAGTTGAAAAGACTAAGGTCAGATGGAGGGGGAGAGTATTTTTCAAATGAGTTTAGTGATTACTTATGGAATGCAGGTATAAAAAGGGAAATTACTTGCAGGTACTCTCCTCAACAAAATGGTGTTGCAGAAAGGAGAAATAGAACTCTTGTTGAGTTTGCAAGATCCATGATGAAGGAGAAAAATTGCCCTAATTATTTGTGGGCTGAGGCTGTAAATACAGCCACTTATTTGGTCAATAGGTTACCATGTAAAGCCTTGCAGGGTATGACACCATATGAGGCTTGGTGGGGTAAAAGACCTACCTTGGATCATTGCAGAGTTTTTGGGTGTGTGGCATATGCATATGTGCCATCACAATTAAGACACAAATTGGAACCCAAAGCTGAAAAGTATGTTTTCATTGGCTATGATGATAAGCAGATGGGCTATAGATTGTGGAGTCCATCAACAAAGCAATTTATGGTTTCTAAGGATGTTACATTTGATGAACAAAGCACTTGGTATGCAAGTACAATCAACATCAATACAGGTGATGAAGAAGAAGTGAGTCAAAGAAAAGGTAAATCAAAAGTTCAGATATTTGATGAGCAAGAGAATAATGAAGTGCAGGTTGAAGTGGAAGAGACACCAAGATTTGATCCTGAATGTGAAGAGCCAGAAACCTCAAGGAGTGGAGAACTCAGAAGGTCTACAAGAAATAGGTGGCAACCTACAAGGTATAGTTATGATACTTCATTTCTAGCCACAAAAGATTATGCTTACATGGTGAATACAGATGAAGACCCTTCTACATATGAAGAGGCAAAAGGTAAGGAAAAATGGGAGAGTGCTATGCAGGAGGAATATGATGCACTATTGGAGAATCAAACTTGGGATTTGGTTCCTAAACCAAATAGTCAGAAGATTATTGGATGCAAGTGGGTCTACAAGACAAAAAGGTTTGCAGATGGAAGTGTGTCTAGATACAAAGCTAGACTTGTTGTCAAAGGTTTTGCTCAGACATATGGTATTGATTATGATGAGACCTATAGTCCTGTGGCAAAGATGACAACTATAAGGACACTTATTGCTATTGCTGCATGTAAAGGTTGGAAGCTATGTCAACTTGATGTGAAAAATGCTTTTTTGAATGGTTATATTTCAGATGATGTATTTATGGAGCAACCTCAAGGGTTCAGAGATAAAAGGTATCCAGATCATGTGTGCAAGCTCAAGAGAGCTTTGTATGGCTTGAAGCAGGCCCCAAGGGCATGGAACTATAGACTTGTGAAGTTCCTAAAAGAACTTGGTTTTTAGGTGTCTAAAGCAGATAGTAGTTTACTTGTCAAGGCAAGTGAAAATGGTTTCGTATACATGTGCATATATGTTGATGATATAATTCTTACAGGTACAGATGAAGAAGGAATACAAAGGCTCAAGAGGCAAATGGAAAAGGAGTTCAAGATAAGTGACTTGGGAGACTTATCATACTTGTTGGGCATGGAGATAACATATACTCAACATGGAGTATTTGTGACCCAAGAAAGGTATTTGAAGAACTTGTTAATCAAGTTTAAAATGGATGATTGCAGGGTAGCACCTACACCAATGGAGGTGAATCACAAATTGAGTAAGTATGGAGGTGAAGAATTCAAGGACATGAGACAATATCAGAGTTTGGTTGGTAGCCTTATCTATGCTACTCTAACTGGACCTGATTTATCATATGCAGTAGGGGTTTTGTCTCAATTTATGCATTGCCCAAGGAAAGAACATTGGATTGCAGGACAAAGGGTGTTGAGGTACATTAAGGGTACACTCAATGAAGGTTTGTATTATGGGTTTACCTCAGATACAAATATCAAAATTTATAGTGATGCAGATTGGGCAGGTAATCCAGATGATAGAAGATCTACATTTGGATATATGTGTTATGTGGGAGATAAACTTATCTCATGGTGTTCCAAGAAGCAACATACAGTTGCTTTGTCTTCTACAGAAGCTGAGTATAAAGGCATGGTTGAAGCTGCAAAGGAAGTAATTTGGCTCAAGACCTTGATGAAGAGTCTTGATATCATGCATGGGGTACCAATTATATATGGAGATAACATGAGTTCATTGTACTTAGCTGCTAATCCTGTTTTTCATGCCAGGACCAAACACATTGAGATTCAGTATCACTTTCTAAGAGAGAAAGTGATGGATAAAGAGATTGAAGTAGTTCATACTTCAACAAAAGATCAGATAGCTGATATGCTTACAAAAGGCTTAGATGGACCAAAGTTACAAAGATTCAAAGACATGGCAGGTATAAAGAAGATAGTGAAGACCTCAATTGATGATTGAGGGGGAGCTGTTGGTGCAGACCAATCACCAATTGAAGACTTGGAAGGTTAAAGAGTGAAGGAAGGATCAACCATTGAAGCTTGGAAGAAAGACATATTCAGAGGATAAGAGAAGTGTACACATATGTACATTAGTATAGTCATAGGTGACTCAGATCTTTGTTTGAGTAAGAATCTTGTAAAAATTATCTATAAATACTTTGAGAAAAGTCGGGGCATGTATGAGAGCATATGTAGAAGCCAAGATTGAGGAAGTTAGAAGTCAAGAGATAGAGAAAAGTTAGTTGAATTAGCTCTCATCACTCAGTTGTAATTTTCTGAGTTAATGAAGAAATATTGCGCCCGATCTTTTCGTGTCTGCTCCTTCTGTGTTTGATCAATTGTGAAATCCTTTTGAGGATATCTAAGTTGTTAGTTAATGAGCCTGTGACCTGAATTTCAGAGTCTAATTGTAAACAGGCTAGGAGAATTGTTAGTAGGAACATTCATATGTGTTGAGTGTCTATAGTTCTCTGAAACAGGCGCAAATTTCGAGTTTAATCTTTTGGTCAGTGCTCACTCCATAGTTTAAAGTTTTGTGCAAGTAAGCACTTAATCTTTAAGTTGGAAGGTGATCTACTCGTGGCTAAAAGCATTTGGCAAAACGGGTTAGATATTGTGAGAACCAAAGTTAAGAAGTTAGGGGTGTCTAGATCGACTTCTCAGAAGTGCAGATTCAGACATAGGTAACTTGTGAAGACAATTTCTCAAGTTATACTAAAGCTTTTGAAGTAATTCAACTTGGAGGTGATGCGCAATCTTTAGGAGAAGATATGTACAAAGTTTCATAAAAAACTTTACATGTTTGATAAGTCAATGTGAAGAAATTCTGCAGCAGACTTTTCTGTGTTTCATCTTCTTCACATATTTTCTCAGATTTGATAATTTGAAGATTGGACCTCTAATTTAGTGAAGGTTTTGACTTACTCTTGATATAGAGGTGTTCTAAATTCAAGAGTAGGTTGGTCTTTTGGAGATTAACACTCTCCATCATCATAAGGGGAAGGTTCTGCTTCTTTGTCGGTCGCTGAGCCACAAAGCAGCTATTACAAGGCAACGCAAGGAAGCAAGGCAGAAGATGAGTCTTGAAGGCCTCTGCAACTAGACGGAAGGATGATCATTTGCCGTTGCTGAGAAAATGGAGGAAGAAGAGGACTAAGCGTGCATATGTCAGACAACAAACATGCAGAGAAGAGGGGAAAGGTAGTACAATAATTGTCATCGTTTGGCCACTCATCATCAGAGTGAAGGGGGAAGCCATCCTCTTGCTACTTCTTCATTTTTGTGTGCGGAGGGACGAACATGAAAAGGGGGGAGACTCTTGCTGTTTCAAGCTTACATGATCAAAGAAGAACGCAGAGAAGGTGTACGGACAACGACAGTAGCAAATCAACAACTGTAGGGAATGAAGAGAAGCAATTAGTCTGATGCGCATTTGTGGGAGAATTGACTACAAGGTTCACAAGTTATTCGCAGGTCAATTTTTTTTTTTTGTCCCTACTGCTTTGTCCATTGAATTTTTCCTTCACTATATTGGTTCGAAAGAGCTGAATTATATTGCGCACTTGACGCTCTAATGCAGTGTAGAATTCTCTTCTATTAAGAGTGTAGAATTCTCTTCTATTAAGGGTTACACCTTCACTCTTTAACCCTTCTCATAATGCTTTCAGTAAATGATTGTATATCAAACACGTTTTGCTTATGATTGCATTGTGAATTTGACTACCAACTGTACAACGTGATGCGCTCTTCCATGTCTTCAACTTATTGTGGTGAAATTAAGAACTCGCATCCAATGGAGCTCCGAATTTACACGAGTAAGAAAGTATTTCGTTCAAAAGAAAAACTGGGTGAAGGAGTGTAATAACTCCTAGCAGGGTCAGAGCATGAGTAGTAAATGCCCAAGAGCATTGCAGTTGGAAATAGAGGGTTAAGCCATAGGCATACACTGCTCCCTCTAGGCATGTTTTTTTTCCATAACAATCCCATCCTTTGTGTTCAGAAATGCAGGTCGTGAGTCTAACTTGAATGCCCCAGAATCATCATGCTCGCATACTACACAAAAAGTTTTATCGTGTATAAGCACTATTTTTCTTCCCTGTATGCTGCATCAATTGTGGATCTTACTATAGTTCTGAGGACGAAGGCAATGGTCATTTATTGGTCGAAGTCTTCCAACGGGTTCGGTCACCTGGGAAGCCAGAATTGAACACGGGAATTGAATTGATTTTCCCTCTCAGGGTTCAGTCAATAGAGAACAGGAATGCCTTACTATAAAATTAGGAGAAAATGTTGAGGTTGAGGGTGACGCTTTTCTCCAGGTTGTATGGGTGAGTGTCCAAATTAAATGTTGAGCTGGATTTATCTTAGATCCTCCTTAAAAGCTTTGTCTTACTCCTAAGTGTTGGTGCATTTTGCCCAAGCCTACATGCTTGATATGCTTGATATTATCCTCATTTGTAAGTCACATGAGTAGTCATGTGAACACCTCTTGTAAAAGAGTACATTTTATCTCTTGTAAATGGAAAAAGAAAAAAGTAAAAGGATGGCTTACCTCATCCATGATGTAAAAGCAAATTCGTGGCTCCAACTACCAAAATCACGAATTTTTGAGCTGAGGGAATCTCTCCTAACTTTGGGGATCACTTTTAGGTGGAGCCATTCGAATTCGAATTCAAAACTCCCTCCAAGAATAGCTATAAAAGGAGCAAGAAGGAAGAGGCGATTAGCAAGCCTTGTACGTGACCACTTCATGTCATTTTGTAGAGATTGAAGAGCTTACTCCATAGCTCTATCATTCTACTCCCATTGTGCAAAGATTCATTGCCAATGTGGTTGTAATCATATGTGAATCTATACATTTATTATCATCTACCTCTCTGTTTTGTTCTCTGCTATACTCACTCAGAGCAATAACTTCAGAAGGTCATATCTCGAGTTGTACTGAACATTTTTCAGTGTTTTAAAGTGCGTTGGCTAGCTCTCACTGTCTAGTTGCTACCTATAAATTTTCAAGGTCATTGGATTTATACTTTTGGAGATATCTGCATTTTACTGCTTACTGGTCTATCTCTGCAGAGCCCCGAGAATTGTGGGAATGTTCCAGAACTTGATGAAACTTGTTCTCAGTGCTCAGTCCATCATTTGAAGTGTTTTAACTTGGAATAGGAAGCTTGCTAAGTCTATTTGCTATGCCCAAAAGGAATTTTTCTAATTCCTTCCAGGTTGAGAGCACTGTTCATTTTTTCCAGCAGGTGTATGTCCAAAAATAGCAAGTTTTGGGAGCTAGTCATTTCGCAACTTGTCGGTCTTGACTTAAACTTTTGGGATACATGTTCCAAAGTACTTGGCTGATATTTTGGTGGATTTAGGAAGCTCAAAGCGTCTACTAATCAACTCTGAAGTCTCAGTTGGCTGGTGTGAAGCTGGTTGTAGCGGCACCTACTCATCTTTGGATTGCATCCACCATCTCTCTTCACAGTGGTATCAGAGCATAGTCAAGCAACATGGGAGATGGATTTCCATCAACAATTGACAAATTGGATCGAAACAACTACCCGGCATGGTCTCTAAGGATGGAGGCTTACCTTCAAGGAAGGAATCTATATGGATTCATATCCGGAGATGAAGCAATGCCAACCATGAGGAACAAAGGGCAACCATCACATGAAGAAGTGGAAGGACTTTCGAATTGGTGTTCGAAGGATGCACTTGCAAGGTCCTATATTCTAAACTCAATCTCTGATTTTCTTTTACCTCATGTCAAGGGATGCAAGACATCAAGAGAAACCTGGAATGCACTTGCTTCTTTCTTCTCTTCCAACACTCGAGCAAGGAAGAACCAATTGTGGATGGAGTTCACAACAATGAAGAAAAGCCCGAAGCAAAATGTGACTGATTATGTCACAAAGATGAAGGAGATTTCCGACCAACTTGGAAGCATTGGAGAGGTAATTGAAGAGGAGCAAATCATAAGACAAATCATGAATGGAATCAAAGCAGACGACAAGTGGGAGTCATTCACAACAACCATGGATTTATACATGGATATGCATGTACCCGACCTCAACACACTCATGGGCTAACTCTTCACTCATGAAGCAAAGATTAGCAAAGGTGGTGAGTCCTCAAAAGGTAATCAAACTTCTGCCTTATATTCTGATAAAGCTAAGGTCAAGGACAAGTCAAAGAATAGGAAGAATGAAGATGAAGGAAGCTCTTTCCAAGCAAACTTTGCAGGTAGAGGAAGAGCTAGAGGAAGAGGCAGAGGTGGAAAGCAAGGCAGGGGGAGATTCCAATCATCTCAACCTTGCAACATATGTGGCTTATCTAACCATACTACTGAAGAATGTTTCAGGAATCCAAGGAACTCAAGAGGAAGAGGATTCAATAGAGGTGGCTATGGATCAAATAGAGGCAGGTACAATGGAGGCTACAACAACAACTACTACAACAACAATTACAACAACAACAACAACTATCAAAGTGGCCATAGAGGAAGAAGAGATTACAATAACTATGCAGAGGACAAAAGTCAAGAAGATTCATTATTGATTATGAATCTATCAACGAAGAAGGGTAAGGATGCTGATCACATATTTTACATTGATTCGGGATGCTCGAACCATGTAGCAGGAAATGTGGCTTTACTTTCTGATTTGGAAGATCCTCATAACAAGCATGAAGTGCAGACAGGAGATGACACAAAGCACTCAGTGGAGAAGATAGGTAATGTGAAGACATCAGATGGGAATATGAACCTCTTAAGCAAAGTCTTGTATGTCCCTACAATTACCAAAAATTTAATAAGTGTTGGACAGATTGTTGAAAAAGGATTGCATGTTAGATTCAATCGATTTGGAGCATATGTTGAAGACCCAAGGCAGGGCTTTCGAAGGATTGCCAAAGGAGAAAAGACAGGAAGGCTTTTCACTTTTGAAGTGGAAGATACAAAGAACATAGCTTTGTTTAGCTATGGATCTCAAACTCTAACAGAGTTGGAGATATGGCACAAAAGGCTTGCTCACATTGGTGAGAGGACACTCAAACATATTTGCAGGGACCAAAGTGTACTTGGTTTGCCTAATATCACAAGGCAACACATGATTTATAAGTGTGAAGCTTGTCAACTCGGCAAGACTCATAGACAACCTTTCAATAAGAAAGGATATATGTATCAAAATCCTTTGGATCTAGTGCACACGGATGTGTGGGGTCCAAGTAAGGAGCCATCTATATCAGGCTCAAGATATTATGTGTCTTTCATAGATGATTGTAGCAGGTGGACCATTCTGTTTTTCATGAAGCACAAGGATGAAGTGTTTAATTGCTTTAAGAAGTATATTGCTCTTGTTGAAAATCAAACAGGTAGGACTTTGAAAAGACTCAGATCAGATGGTGGAGGAGAATACTTCTCTTCTGAATTTGATGCCTTCTTGCATGAAAGAGGCATTAAAAGGGAAGTCACTACAAGGTATACACCCGAACTCAATGGTGTAGCAGAGAGGAGGAACAGAGCTATTGTCGAAGCTGCAAGGTCCATGCTCAATGAAAAGGGATTGCCGAACTACCTATGGGCAGAGGCTGTGTCTACAGCCACATATCTCATAAATAGACTTCCATCTAAGTCACTAGATGGAACCACTCCATATGAAGTGTGGAATGGAAGAAGACCTAGTCTAGAGCATTGTAAAATCTTTGGATGCTTAGCCTATGCTCACATTCCTTCTCAAGTAAGAGGGAAATTGGATCCCAAGGCAGAGAAGTGTGTATTCATTGGTTATGATCAAAACCAAAAAGGATATAGATTGTACAATCCAACCAATAAAGGATTTTCTGTGAGTAGAGATGTAATTTTTGATGAAAACAAATCATGGTTTGATGATGACAGGAAAGTGAAGCTGCCATATGACTTGGATGAAGATTTTCCATCACTTCAACCAAAGGAGCCAAAGCAGATTGAAGAAAGTGATTCGGAGATTGACCTAGAAGACTTGGAAAGACTAAAGCTATGGAAGAACAAAGGTAAAGCAAAGATGCAGGATGCTACATATGGACCCGAGAGCTCACATCAACCACTTAGAAGGTCTTCGAGGGAGAAGAAGAAACCAGAGAGGTTTGGTTATGATACTTCTTTGGTCACCAAGCACTCAATCTACATTGCAAAGGATTCAACCAATGAAGAACCTACCACATTTGAAGAAGCACAAAGCAAGAAAGCTTGGAGAGATGCAATGGATGAAGAAATGGAAGCCTTGAAGGAGAATGACACTTGGGAGCTTGTACCTAACAAGCCATCTATGAAGATAATCGGATCTCGATGGATATACAAAATCAAGAGGAATCCAGATGGAAGTATAAATAGACACAAAGCAAGGTTAGTTGCTAAAGGGTTTGCTCAAACCCATGGTATTGATTATGAGGAGACTTTCTCTCCTGTTGCAAAAATGCCTACAATTAGGGTTCTCATTAGTCTTGCTGCATCTAGAAATTGGAATCTTTATCAACTTGACGTAAAGAATGCTTTCTTGAATGGATGGATTTCTGAGGAAGTGTATATGGCACAACCTCCTGGATATGAGGATGCACATCATCCTAACTATGTATGCAAACTAAAGAAAGCTTTGTATGGATTGAAGCAAGCTCCAAGAGCTTGGAATTTCAGATTGGTGACTTATTTGCAGGACCAAGGATTCAAAGCTAGCAAGGCGGATACCTCTTTGTTCATAAAGAGGAATGGATCTGAAGTGATCTATTTATGTGTGTATGTTGATGATATTATTATCACAGGCAATGATCTTGAAGGAATCAAACAGGTAAAGAGTCAAATGAAGGAGGAGTTCAAAATAAGTGACCTCGGACCACTCACTTATTTTCTTGGATTGGAGTTGATCTACACAGATTCAGGTATATACATCACACAAAGGAAGTATGTCCATGACATGCTCGTCAAGTTCAAGATGGAAAATACCAAGTGTGCAGGTACACCTATGGAGCAAAATCATAAGCTTAGTGCTTATGAAGGAGAGCCAATTGAAGACATCACAAGCTATCAAAGCTTGGTTGGAAGTTTGAACTATGCAACACTCACAAGGGTGGATATATGCTATAGTGTTAGCATATTGAGTCAGTTTATGCATAAGCCGAGAAGACCACATATGGAAGCGGCCAAGCGAGTCCTCAAGTACCTAAAGGGGACCATGAATGAAGGTTTGTTCTATTCATATACTTCAGATATTGAGCTAAAGGTCTACTCAGATGCAGATTGGGCCGGATCTAAAGATGATAGAAGAAGCACATCAGGGTATATATCATTTGCAGGTTCAAAAATCATTTCTTGGTCATCGAAGAAGCAACCAACCGTGGCATTATCTTCTACTGAAGCAGAATATAGAGGTTTGGCTAATGCAACTCAAGAAATCATGTGGTTAAAATCTTTGTACACAGATCTTGGACTTCATTCTTCAACACCTCACATTTTTGTTGACAACACAAGCTCACTACATCTAGCAGCTAATCCGGTATACCATGCTAGAACCAAGCATATTGAAGTCCACTACCATTATGTAAGGGAGAAGCTAATGAGCAAGGATATTCAACTATCCTACGTATCTACAGATATGCAATGTGCAGACATGTTGACGAAAGCTCTTGATGGTACGAAATTAAGTAGATTCAAGTTGATGATTGGTTTGCAGGAAATCAAGGACAATTGAAGACTTATTTGGAGGCCAAGCATGTTAGGCTTGAGGGGGAGCTGTTGGTGCATTTTGCCCAAGCCTACATGCTTGATATGCTTGATATTATCCTCATTTGTAAGTCACATGAGTAGTCATGTGAACACCTCTTGTAAAAGAGTACATTTTATCTCTTGTAAATGGAAAAAGAAAAAAGTAAAAGGATGGCTTACCTCATCCATGATGTAAAAGCAAATTCGTGGCTCCAACTACCAAAATCACGAATTTTTGAGCTGAGGGAATCTCTCCTAACTTTGGGGATCACTTTTAGGTGGAGCCATTCGAATTCGAATTCAAAACTCCCTCCAAGAATAGCTATAAAAGGAGCAAGAAGGAAGAGGCGATTAGCAAGCCTTGTACGTGACCACTTCATGTCATTTTGTAGAGATTGAAGAGCTTACTCCATAGCTCTATCATTCTACTCCCATTGTGCAAAGATTCATTGCCAATGTGGTTGTAATCATATGTGAATCTATACATTTATTATCATCTACCTCTCTGTTTTGTTCTCTGCTATACTCACTCAGAGCAGTAACTTCAGAAGGTCATATCTCGAGTTTTACGGAACATTTTTCAGTGTTTTAAAGTGCGTTGGATAGCTCTCACTGTCTAGTTTCTACCTATAAATTGTCAAGGTCATTGGATTCATAATTTTAGAGATATCTGCATTTTACTGCTTACTGGTCTATCTCTGCAGAGCCCCGAGAATTGTGGGAATGTTCCAGAACTTGATGAAACTTGTTCTCAGTGCTCAGTCCATCATTTGAAGTGTTTTAACTTGGAATAGGAAGCTTGCTAAGTCTATTTGCTATGCCCAAAAGGAATTTTTCTAATTCCTTCCAGGTTGAGAGCACTGTTCATTTTTTCCAGCAGGTGTATGTCCAAAAATAGCAAGTTTTGGGAGCTAGTCATTTCGCAACTTGTCGGTCTTGACTTAAACTTTTGGGATACATGTTCCAAAGTACTTGGCTGATATTTTGGTGGATTTAGGAAGCTCAAAGGGTCTACTAATCAACTCTGAAGTCTCAGTTGGCTGGTGTGAAGCTGGTTGTAGCGGCACCTACTCATCTTTGGATTGCATCCACCATCTCTCTTCACACTAAGTCAGAGGAGAGGATAGACATTTACGTCACAACTGGGAGTTTATGTATGTCCCGTATATACCCTGAGATAAAGTTATCAATTGTCTGCCAACCATTCACGGTAAGTAGATATTTTTCTATGTCACATGACAAATGATTCATCTCATGGCAAGGAGAATATTGTATTCAAATCGAGATACTAAATTTGTGCGCCTAAATCAAGAAACACATTTTCCATGAATCAATGTGTACAATCGAGAATCTTTAGGAGAGAATGTGCAAAATGGAAACCAAAATGGAAACATGTATTTATTTTTTACTACACATCTGACTGAACCTCATACACTTACCATTCGGATATAGTTCATATGAATTTCGATTCTGTTATTCCATTATGAGTATGCGGATTAATTGAGGAGTAAGAAGGGGGGGGGGGGGAAAGATAGTGTGTGAGTATATGTAAATAGGTGCACAGGTGCGAGTACATGTGAGAAAGAAAAAGGGATGTGTGAGTTATGGTATATAGGTGTCGGGTTGATGATGCATCAATATGTGCATGCGTTTGGAGGAGGATTGACTAGGTGCATGCTCGAATAAGAGTTTCTAAGGAAAGAAAGTGAGACGAGTGGATTGGAAGAGAGAAAGAAAAAGGTGAGTGATCAAGGAAGAGGAATGAGAGGGTGTGGAAAAAAAAAATGAAAGAGGAAAAGGAGCTAGAGATAGGGGAGGAGCGAGAGATCGTGAGAAGTGACCATTGAAGTGGGATATCCGGTTGCATACATTTGGATGTCCATCCCCTTCCCTTCCAAAAATCATATTTGAGTATTATTGTGGACTCTGAGTGAGAAAAGGTGACGCGATACAAGGAGACTAAGCAAAATACAAGTGTGTGTAAGACACTTCCCCTTGGGCTAAAGGCCATAACAGAAGCACACAAACATGCACACACATACACACACACGTGCACACAAGGTAAGACAAAGAGAGAGAAGCAATGGAGTTCTTTAGATTACTTTCAAAAGGCTCATACAAGTTCAAATCAATTACAAGCTAACCTCAAAATTGAGCTCTCTAGCTCTATTTATAGTTTTTGACTAGGTTTTGGCCTTGTCCAGACCTAGTGTCCGGCCTAGTTAGAAATTAGGTTCTCTGCCCTATTTGGAGGTTCAAACGGAGTCTAAAAAATTTGAAAACTGATAGGTAGGTACTTCTAAAGCTCCTCAAGCTCAAGGACTCCTTGGCTTGCACAAAATGGAGCTACAAAAATATGAAATGGTATTTACAATGGTTTTTAGTGATGAAAATCACTATTTTTGTAGGGATTTCTTCTAACATTCACAGTGGGAGGTCCTTGTGGAGGTGCTAGATAAACATAATTAACCACTTTGCACAGCCTTTGATGTTCTTGATAGCAATTGTAAACTCGGGCCAGGTGCGCCTGCGAAAGACTAGAACATAACAGGGATTGTATTTAATAAAGAGTGGCATGTTGGTCCAAGTACGAACCATCTCTGGGTAGGTCTCGAGAAGATGGATCCTCCAGGTGGGTTGATGAATGGATCCTTTTTTAGCACTCTCTAGGATATCATCGGGCCCAAATTGTGTGGCGAAAGTTGGAGGTTTGCCACATCGACGTTGGATCTCCGCGTTGTAATCTGCTAGGAGTACACAGTATGGCACATACTGATCATCGTTGGTGCGGATCCATCTATGATGAGACATACTGCGGAAATATTCTGACTTTATGGTGGTGTCTTCTAATTTGGCCATTGATTGGATTTGGATTGCCACTCGATCTTCATGGGTTGTAGCTGTTTTTTCTAATGCCTGGAGCCATTCGGGTACTTCGACTTCCAAGGTGTCCATTCCTTCTGAGGTTTGCTAACCACCTGGCATCGGCATAGGAACATATGGTTCCTCATATGTTTCGTCCACCTCAATGGGTACCAATTCATCTGGCTCTGGTTCTACAACTGGAGAGGGCTGTCTTTCATATTCCAGTAACTTCTTCTGCAGTTCCACCACCTGCTCTGTTAATGCCTTTACTTCCGCTGAAGTCGAGGTCGTTTCTATGACTTTGGGTTGTGCCTCCTGTTCCCTGAGCTGGCGAGGGCTGTCTTTCATATTCCAGTAACTTCTTCTGTAGTTCCGCCACCTGCTCTGTTAATGCCTTTACTTCCGCTGAAGTCGAGGTCGTTTCTATGACTTTGCGTTGTGCCTCCTGTTCCGCTGAAGTCGAGGTCGTTTCTATGACTTTGGGTTGTGCCTCCTGTTTCCAAGATTGTTTTCATTGTTTCTGAGGAAACTGCTTTGAATTGTTTTGGGTCGATTTCATGGGGAGAGCCTTCCATGGCAGCTTCCAGGTTTTCTTCGTTTTGATTCTGCACACGCTTGTTTTCTTCAAGGGATATAGCCATGTGTTTTCTGAGTAGAGTCAAATTTCACCGAACTCTCAGATTATCTGTTTGGTAGACCTCTAGTAAGGCTTCGAGTTGTTTGACACCTGGCTCTTGTGATGGTTGGGGTGTCTCCAGGAGGGTTCGATGAGCTTGCTCGAGTGTGGTGTAACGTTGATTGAGGTCTGCATTTTCTTCTTCTATAATTGTAAGTCGTCTCTGTAGTTGTTGATGATTTGTAGTCAGTTGATGATGACGGTCTTTGAGAGCTTGATACTCACTCTGAAGTTGATACACGCATTGATGTAATGCCATGAATATACTATTTACATTAAATGATGCAGGGGAAGATGAAGGTGCAAGGGGAATGGGGAAGGGGAAGGGAGTTGTGAATGCTGTGGAGTCAAGTGGTGAGGTAGGTGGAGGGGGTATGGGAGATTGAGGCTGCGTGGGGGGTGGGAGTGGTGCTGTGACTGGTGATGTTTCCATTGTGTCGAACGTGTGTGTGACCGTGTAGATGGGAACAGTGGGTGGGGTGGATGTGATATTTCTGAAGAGTATTGTGAAGGTGGGCATGGTAACTCCTCCGAATTGGATGCCGGGAGAGAGGGGAATTCCCATGACTACTGTGGTAATGGCAGAAATAGGTGTGGTAGTGCTAGGTGGTGAGGTGACTTGTGTAGTGAGAGGTGAGGTGGGTGGTGAGAGTGGTTCCACCTGATGTTCTTCTGTTTGTGTGTTACCTCCTGGTTCTGATACATTGATGTGGATTTGTTTGCCAGATTGCATGGGACGGGTAGGCACTCATTTCTCAAATCGATGAATATAAGCCATGGCTACATGAACAACCTCATCTAAGCCTACTGCATCAGCGTGCAGGTTCATTGATTTGATAAACATGTCATCCACACCTTCCTCGGCTAACATTTGGCTCATGATCATCTTTCCTATCTCGAGCGACAGCTTGTGCTGCTCTTAGACCCGCTTCATGGTTTCGTATAATCTTTTTATTTGGGCCGAGTATGCCGGGGCACTTGCTAGTTCTGAAAGTTCTTCATATTCTTGATCATACTCCTCATTTGCTTCTTGTTCTTCTGTCTCTTCTTCATCCTCTTATACTTCTACTACTCCCGGTTGGGTCGGGGCTGAAGTTGTAGTAGTGGGTTGTTGTCCTTGGGTCTGCTCTGCTTCTGTCTCCAGATTAGACTCATTGATCAAACGGGCAATTTCTTCATCTGTCAAATCAGCAAGGGTGTAACCTTGTGGGAACTCCAAGTCCGATGGAATCGGAGGGAACACCAGGTTGGGTCCTTCTGCACTTGGTCTGGGTAGGCGAATGGTAAATGGTCGGACACGCCTCGTTTGTGGAGGGGTCACCTCTGGTGTGGTAGTGGCTTCCCTTGGTTGAGCGCATGGTAATTGAACTCCCCCTCTCATCTTCTTCGATGGAGGGCCCGTCGTGGATAGTCGTCTTTGGAACTCTTGGGCCCTGGACCATACTAGTGCTCTTTGAATGGGCACGTCGTACGCTAAGCACCTGTAAATTATTCTTGTGAGAGCACAGCATCCATGAAGTACATTTTTTTGTTTCTTATTCCATCGTTGATGGGCTAGGTGTATTTGATCGATGATCCAGTGTGGTATGTTGATGGTGAGATTCTCCGTCTCCGCCAAGTACAAGCTAAACCATATCTTTTTTGGTGGCATAGTGAATCGTTCTTGGGCGGGAAAAGCAAAATGTTGCATAATCGTTCGTAGGTGGAGAGCAATGGTAGGTGTCATTACTACCATGTCCTTCAATTTGTTGAGATCCTTATGCTTCATCCTGCCTGGAACCATTGTTTCTTTCTCAGTGGGAATATGCATTCCTTGCATGTTCAATGCTGCCTGTACCAAATTGAGGGTCAGTTTGAATCTCTTGAGTTCGTGGCCTGGCAATAGTGAGGGTAGCACAAAAGTACTATCGCCTCCCTTGGCCCTGCTAGGAGTGATGGTCCTGATAAAATAGGAGCAGCATAGGAAATCTGGCTTAGGCAAATGTGCTCTGAAATAGCTATCCAATCCCGCTTTGGTCCAAACCGATCGCATCACTTCTGCATTCTGATAGTTCTCAAATTCACGAGTGAAGAAATGGTAGCATCCCCATTTTCCATTGAACTCAATTTCTGCTTCCCAGAAGTAGGTGCCATCACCCAATGGCCCTGCGACATCACTAAACTAATGAGCGTGTTTCCCCACTTGAGAAGTGTGTCCCTGAGGAGGGTCCTGAATAGGGAGCACATGCACCGCTTGAAGTTCTTGAGGCCTCTCGGTGAGTGGTGGTTCAAGGAGGAGTGTTTTGATCTGTGCGCTAGACCGTGCCTGGGAACTGGTGCCTCTTGCTTCTGCCATTATTATTGCTTGCTTGCTGGTTCTGTGAGAATATAGAATCATGCGTTAATATTGTAATGGACAAGATAGAACACTTTTTGTCCCCGTTACAACATTATCATGAGGTGAGTAATGGGTTAGTGGGTCAGTGAGTGCTCGATGATTGTGTGTGTAGTTAATGAATGGATAGTCCTACAAGCTAGATGGAAAGATGTAGTGTATGAGTGATGTAGTTAGCAAATGAGGATGAATTTACACATGGGGTTTGGGGGTTTTATTACAAGTTTTAGGCTGCCAAACACAATGGATGGCTTTCGGTTTTGGTTTAGTGGAGACTTTGGAGGGCTTTACGAGTATGTCTGCTTGGGAATGAGGCATTTTTGGGACCCATTTACAAGTGAGTTTGTGCGTGCTTCTGGGCGACTGTGTGTTCGTGCGTATTAAACAAGAGTGGGTAACAGCTCCTTGAGTGAGTGAACCCTGTAGTGTATGATGTGATTCGTGCGGGACTAGTTGAGCCCGCAAGCAAGCCTTAGGCACCCAAATTTGTCTTGATTGTGGGCTAGCCTTCATCGACTTCTTGGGTACCCAGATAGATTTCACTTTCTCAAAAGAAGGTATGGAAGTCCTCTCATTAGTATCATGTCGTTGATTACTAATAGGAAGTTGAGATAGTTGTTGTGACTTGACTGCAATAGGCCACTCGCCTTTCCGCACCCACAATTGTTTCAATGGCTGCGTCATTCTGCTTCGCACGTTCTTTTGGCCTCCAGCATAGGTAGTCTTCAGTAATTGATCTGCCTTTGGTTGCTGCCTCCCTCTGGCCTTTGGAAAAGAAGGGAGTTCTGTTGAGGCCTTGATTTCGTTATTGAGATCACCATTCCTCTGCATCACATAGCTTTGGACAAGAACAACATGGTCAACTTCATGTGTACCCCTGGAAGGACCAGGAGTTTGTGCCTTTTCTAGTTCCTTGAGTGCTCCATTATCTAACTCAACTGTAATTCGCCTCTGATTTACCCATACCTGAATAAGTCCACTTCTTAGGTTTAAGTTGACTGCATGGTCATAGATCCAGTCTTGACCCAAGACCAGAGGCTCAGTGAGCTCCTCATCTTGACACACTAGTACCTTAACTGTCATTGGAACATCTTGAATGGAGAGGGGAAGTTCCACCTCGCCCATGCAAGGGGTTTCCACACCTCCCAATCCTATGAGATATGCTTCTATAGGATTGACTTTTAATTTCAATTCTCGACAGTGAGAAAGTCTCACCGCACTAGTGGCTGCACCTGAGTCAATCAATGCTCGCACAATTTTTGCACTAACTCCTTGTCCTATCTCTAAGGTCACAAAAGGACGTCGATCTATTATTCTTTGGGGACTTATTCCTGAGACTTCACACATTGCCACATGATATCCTGGATCCTCATAGGCACCTATCCTAGGTTGATCCCTACCCTGCCGTCTCAACTTCATCCTTCTGATGCGTTCTAAAGCTTCTGCTTGAGCTTCTTCTCGAACTCGTTTTTCTTCTTCTTTGCATTTCTTAGCAGTGTTGAGTCGATTGAGCATTTCTTCTGTGAGAGGTTCCTGATACAACTTGACTCTGCACCCGCTGATGTATCTCGGAAGAATATCACCTTCTAAGGTGGCTAGTTGTACTGCTCCACTCATTGAGATCCTATTTATGATCATAGGTCCATAGCCATGTTTCTCTGATTTTCTTGCATGTTGCTTCAAAGTGTAGACTAAAACTAGGTCCCCTGCTTTCAATCCTTTATCCTTCACATGAGCATCAAAATATGCCTTCTGCCTTTTCTTAGCTGCATATATTCTTGCTGCAGCTCTTAGTCTTGTTTCACCTAATCGTTCGAGGTCCAAGATTCTCGAAGAGAGTTCATGACACGTCCACTTATGCTCCTGTGCTACTCTCAATGTGGGAATCAAGAAGTCCAGAGGTAGCACCGCATTTTGACCAAATACCATCTGAAAGGGTGTGGCTTGGAGTACCATTTTATAGGCCACTCGGTATGCCCAAACAGCATGGTGTAGCTGTTTGTCCCAATCAGAGCATTTATTATTCACCAATTTAGTCAACACATTGCATAGGATCTTATTTGTGCTCTCACCCTAGCCATTAGCTTGTGGGTGATAGGGGGCAGACTTCTTATGTACTACCAAGAATTCTTGGAGAAGATTTTCAATAACTTCATTCAAGAAGTGAGTCCCTCTATCACTAACTAGCTCTATAGGTAGCTCGTATCTCGTGAATACATTCTCGAATAAGAACTTAGCTGTCGTTTGAGCATCGTTCTTTGTGGTAGCTTTCACTTCTACCCACTTGGTTAGATAGTCTGTGGCCACAATGATATATTCAGCATGTGAACCCTTGGCTGGGGGATTAATAGGACCTACAAAGTCTATTCCCCACTTAGAGAATGCACGTCCACCCATCATAGGTTTCAATGGCATCTCATCCTTGCGTATAGGATACTGAGTTCTTTGACAAACATCACACCGTTTCACATAGGTATGTGCATCCATGTGAAGGGTCGGCCACCAGAAGCCCGCAAATAGTATTTCCTTGATCACTCGATCTGGTCCAAAATGTCCGCCTGCTACACCTTGGTGAGCAGTTTCCAAGATCTTGAGATATTCACTCTCATGGACACATAGTCTCAGGTAACCATCTTTACCACGCTTGTATAGATTATCACCAATGAGTGAGTAATCTAGGGCTTCTTGTTCTAGACTTCTTTGTCTGGCCAGTGTCATATCTTGAGGGAATGTTTTCGTCCTCAGGAAGGCTACTAGTGGTTCACTCCAATCCGGCACTATGGACACTTGATATAGAGTGGCATGTTCCACGGGTGGTTTAGTGCAGCTGATCGGGCATTCCTTGCACAACTTATGGACGTCAGCTTCCATAGTAGGCCAATGCACTCTGAATCTCCTAAGTGTCTGTAGGGTTCGTTGTTTTGAGTAGTGTTGCTCTAATGCACCTACATGTGCCAATTGCAACCATTTAGCGTACTCATCCTCTTCCATACAACAAGCTAGGATCCCTTGATCTGTTTGTTTGTACATGCTTCCTGCCATGATGTGGTACTTCTAGGCTTTTACTACCTCTCTACCTTGAGTGTTTATGACTGGGTGGTTAGGCCCGTATGTCAATACTGGCACTAATGGCTTAGCCCACTGAGGTACAACTTCCAAATTAAACAAGTAAGCATTAGGAAGGTCATCTGATACTCCTTGTGGGGCTTCTCCCGATGTGAGCCTAGAGAGATGGTCTGCTCTCAAGTGGTTCTTCCCTTTCCTCACCACAACCTCGAAGTCGTATTCCATTAGTAAGAGAAACCATCTTACTAATCTACCTGTATTGCATGGCTTGTTTACCAAGTACAACAGTGCTTGATGATCAGTAAAAAATTTGAACTTATTTGCAAGCAAATAGTGTCTAAACTTTTTAACTGCATATACCATGCCTAATCCCTCTCGTTCAGTGGTGGTATAATTTCGTTCAGCTGCATTCAACTATCTACTAGCATAGGCAATTGGGAGATCCATATTACCTTCGCCCGTAGGTTGTGCGAGTACACATCCAATAGCATAATTGGATGCATCCACGTGAACATGAAATGGCTTATTCCAATCTAGTGTGGTCAAGATTGGTGCTGAACATAATCGTCGTTTGAGCTCATTGAAGGAGTTTTCACATTCATCAGTCCACTCAAAGTTAGTCAAAAGACCGTACAGAGGCTTGGCAATGATGGCGTACATGTGTAAAAAGCGTAAGTAATAGCCACAATGCCCCATGAAAGCTTGTACTTCCTTGACATTCTTTGGCCTAGGTAACTCGGCTATGGCTCTTACTTTCTCTTCATCGGTGGATATGTCATTCTTTGACACTATGTGTCCTAGAATCTTGCCTTGCCTGACCATGAAAACACACTTTTCTGGGTTCAAGCAGACTTGATACTCTCGACATTTGTCAAAGATTTGTCTGAGTTCAGGTATATGTGTGTGTCTAATGTTGGAATGAGCACAGAGATCATCAACATAGACTTCTAAATTCTTCCTCAAGAACTCTTTAAACATGTGACATATCAATCTTTGGAAAGTTGCAGGAGCATTGGTAAGCCCGAATGGCATTACCCAAAAAGAAAATATGCCCCACTCTGTGGCAAAAGTTGTCTTATGCTGATCTTTTGGAGCTATGGCTACTTGATTGTAGCCCGAAAATCCATCAAGGAAGCTGTACACTTCCTTGCCTGCTACTCTTTCTAAGAGATGTTCTGTGATAGGAAGCGGATAGTTATCTCGAATTGTGGCTACATTAACCTTCTTCAAGTTAATGCATACACGTAGCTTTCCATTCTTCTTGGGCACCACTACAATGGGGGATACCCACTCAGTGTGCTCAATTTCATAGATGAATCCAGCTTCTACCAGACGATCTATCTCTTCTTTGATCTTAGCAGCATAATTATCATTGTATGTGTATGGCTTTTGCTTGGAGGGTTTGGCATCTCAGGTCATGGGGATAGTGTGTGAGCATATGTCTAGATCAACACCCTTCAAATCCTTGTAACTCCAAGCGAATACATCTCTGTATTCTCTTAGTAAGGCTATTAATGCATGCTCTTTTTCCTCTGTTAGGTCATGTCCTATGTAAGTGCATTTCTCCTCTCCTTCTTCTAGGGCTACCACTATTCTTTTGGTGGTTTCTTTGTTATCATAGGCCTCTCCTGATTGTGCCTCTCGTTTAGGCATCCTTATCATGACTCTCCTATTGTCTATCTCATACTTTTTAAAGTTTTCCGGAACCTCAAACAAAGATTCTTCCTCTTCTTATGTGACTTCCCTCTTCTTTCTTTTCTTTCCTTCATCCTTATGGGTCACTTGTGTGGCTAACCTTACATCATTTGTTATCTCGCCGTGTCTCTAGGGTTGAAATTCTACTTCATAGAAGTATTCTGCATCTGATACAAAAGGTGGGTCCATAATGATTGACTCTAGGTCGGAGTCACTTGCATCCTTAAATGCCTCAGGGCTAGGTTTGCATTCTTCTAGAACTGCCTCTCCCATGATTGGCTCTATGGAGAAAACTGAAATGTCATAGCCATCCTCATCACAGTGGGGTGTCCATTGTTCTTCATTGATGGCTACGTCCAAAGTTGCTAGAATTTCTGCCCAGCCGTGGGGTTCAAATTCTTCATCAGGAAATACTACAGGTGCATAGGCTGGGTCTTGAATGGATCTATGTGTTTCTTTTGCACCTATCTCTCTGGCTTTTTCTCTCTTCTCCTCTTCTACTGCCACTTTACACATCCATAAGTGAGTGTCTTCATGCATCCATGAGGATCCTGATCCTGTGGAGTGCATTGACTCTGTATCATCTTTAGCTTTATGGATGGGATTCCATTGGATAGGAGGGACATCTCTATGAGAGTAATCCTTGAGATTGACTTTGGTCGTAACACCTAAGTGTTGCAAATACAAGGAATTGGTTCCCCAATCCTGGACCACTTGCAACTGTCGCATAAATGGTCTTCCCAAAATCATCTCATAGGCATGGTTCTTGCTAAAATCACAGATAGCAAACGTGTGCTCAAACTCTACACCACATGTAGTGAGAGTTATTCCTTCAAGTAGTCCTAAAGGCCTCTCTATGTGACCATCAGCCATTTGCAATTTCATCCTCATGGGCTTGAGTGCTGGCTTGCCCCAACGCTTCCATAGGGAAGTGATGGCAATAGCAACTCTTGCACCTGAGTCTAGAATTGCCTTGGTAGTATACCCCTGATGGGTAATGGGAAGATAGGTGTTTCCTTCTTCACCTTCACTCATATCTCCTATCTTGTCTAGAGGAATTTCTGGCACTATTCTATGAGAACCTACCTGGGAATGAGGTTTTGCTATCTCTGGTACTTCTTTGGCTACATGTTTCCATAGTTCTGGCCTAACTTTGAGTAGCTCTTCTAAAGTGAGGTTGCACTGCACTTTAGTGTTTTTCACTACCTCCGTATTCCTAGGTATGACTGAGTCTTTGTTTCTTACCATGACTGTGGGTGCTCTCATACAAGTCGACTTGGCTTCCCATGGGCCTGTGAAGTGGAGTAATTCATGTAAGGAATTAGACTCAAAGTCTAGTCTCTCTTGAGACTCGGTGCTCTCTTGCTCTTCATAAATGGATGGGATGTCTTGTGGGAACTGGTCGTGTGGATCATCCACAAAGCTTCACTTTCTTTAGCCCATTTGTCTTCTTGAATCTCTCGTAGGAATTCTGGTGTGTACCTATTCATAGAAGAGGAGGTGTCTGGTTCAGTGGAATTGGGCACAAAAGCTTCATGTGGGGGAAGGCTTATTCTTTTACTTGCCTCATCTTTTCCTTGATTTTTTTCTTCCTTGGCAGATCTTGCAATTATGCTCTCTAACTTCTCTAGGAGTCCATCCAAGTGCAATTGTGTCTTAGCTAATCCAGAGTAGTTGAAGAGACGACTGGCTTCAAACATGGTATGAGCCAATGCGACCATTTTCGCGCAAAGCTTAGTTCTTTCTATCTCTAGGTCAGCTCTGGGGTAGCACTTGTCATGCTCCGTCACATTTGGCCCTTCTTGGATTCTGGCCTGATATGCCTTAAGCATCATGTCTATGTCTTCAGGAGTGGGGTCAGCTAATACTGATCCTACTCTAGGGGTTGGTGGGATGGTCTGAGGTAGGGGGACAGATGGTGGGTTAGATGGTGATGGAAATGAGGGGGGTGGTGGTATGTGAGAGTTTGTTTGAGAGGTGAGTTCAACAATTTTGGCTTTTGTTTCTCTTATGCTTTCTTCTAAGTCGCTCATCTTTTTAGACCATTGTCTTTTCATTCTTTCTCGACTATCCCTCCAGGCTCTCAACCATTTCTTGGCTATGCTCTCGGTTTCACTAACCTCTGCACTCTTCTCTTGACCTATTCCTGGGTTCTGTTGCAAAGCCTGGGCCCTAGTGACCACTTGCACTGGTGCAGTGGAAGTGACACTTCCTGTTGAGTCTACAACTAACCCAATAACGTTAATTGGAGTTATTTTTGGCATATTATTGGGATTCTTTGGGCAGTCTCGTAAGAGATGCTCCTTCCCGCAATCTTGGCAAAAGCCTTGAATCGTCACTGATTGGGGTTGTGTAGGTGGAGGTAAGGGGCAATCACGGATGAGGTGATCTCCCTGACATTTGTAGCATGGTCCTCTAGGGAATGGGGGCCTCACCTGCCTAGGTTGGGGTCTAGAGTTAGGGTTTGTGTACATTACATTTGTGTACTCTGGCTCCCAACTAGGTTCACTTGGTTCTTCACTGTAGTAGGACTCACCATGTTCAGGAGATTGCATGTAGTAAGCTTGGGGACTATCAATATGTGTAGAATCAAAGCTATGGTCACTAGGATCACTTTCTGAAAGCAATGGTGTTACTGGCACTGTAGCTCTATTCAAATTTTCCTCAGCTGTTGCATACTTTACAGGAATCACATTAGCTGGGATTGGGGGTTGTTGAGCTAACACAGGTTGTGGCCTTTGTTGGTTTTGGTAGGGTTGTTGATAGGGTTGCTGCGGTCTACCATATTGTTGTGGAGGGTACTGGTTTTGGTATCTTCCTTGTTGTGGATAGGGTTGAGGGAAGGTTTGTCTAACCGCTTGCTTATTGTATTGACAGTCTTGTGCTGTGTGATTTGTGTATCTCCGTTCTAGGGTGCAGTATTGGCTGCTAGGGTTCACTTGGGGTTGAGCCATGATGGGACATGCGTTCGCCATATGGTCACCACCGCAAGTATAGCACCTCTTTACTGGGGCAAATCTAGGAATTTGTTTACTAGAGACACCTATTTTTTGAGCTACTTTCTTTGCTAATTCCTCGATTGATGTGGATTGCGAGGAAGAGAGACTAGAGGCACGATCAGAATCTTTGTAGATTTTTGAAAGCTCTAGTTCCTCCCCTAGGTTATCCTCGATGTCGATGCACATGCGTACACACTCTTCTATGGTCCTAAGGTCCTTCAAGTACACATATGACCTCAATTTGGTACTTAGCAATCCATCCAAGAATAAAGCCACTTGTTTGGCTGGTGTTGGTAACTCAGGAACAGGGCATCTCTCAAGATATTGCCTAAATCTTCTTCGTGCAAGTCTCACGGTCTCTTGAGGGGTCTGCTTGAAGCTATGTATCAATGAGGAAGTATTATGCCTTATGCCACTTTTAGAGAATTCGGTGATGAAAGCCTCTAAGAGTTGGTCTATGCTCCTGAACTGTCTCTCATTCAATGGTTGAAACCAAGTAAGGGCTGTGTTCCTCAGGGTTAGACCAAATGCATTATACTGCGTGAATAGGTCCTCAACTTGTTCAGCTCTCAAGACTTGCCTAAACATCATATGGGTCTCCTGTGCCATCGAAGTAATTCTTCATGGACTTAACTAACTGAGTCGGTCTCAAAATCCTGGTGTATTCCCTAGGCCTTGGCAAAGGGAAATCATCAGCATTCCTTTGGTTCCTTGGGGCTCTAAATCCCTCAGGTTCCACTCTATTTGTTTCAGTTTTCATTCCTTCTCTTCCCACTGGGTTGGCAAAGCTAACCTCTGGTCTATCTCTATGTCTGTCTCTTTGAGTTCCATGAACATGGGATGTTCCAGCTCCGGGGTGACCAAATGACACATTCGATCTTGGTTGGGGGAAAATAAATTCACCTTTCCAAGTATAAGCATGCCTATCATTTTCTGTAACCACAAAGACCCTCTCTGAAGCATGATCCAAGTAGGTCACTCTGCCTGGACTATCAAGATCTTTGAACTCATATATCATAATTTTTCCTCCCTCATTCAGCTGATTAGATCTATACCTCCAAAAGGCTTCATCAGTCTCTCGATTCAGGAGTAGATCTATGCTTTTATTGTCTTGGGGAATCCACTCTGGCGTGACAATCCTAGTGAGAACAGATTTGCCTCGGGGGGTTCTAGGTTCTACACCCATGTTTCCTTGCTCCAGGTCACCTAAATCCGCTTCTGAGATCATATTCCCAAATTCATCTGTCCTATCTGGGTGACTGGTGACTACATATATTGTCCCTTCCTTGTCTAGGTATGCTCCGTTTTCAAACTTGACAGCTGGGTGCTCTAGTCCAATGGATTGGTCAGGGTTTTTGATCTGGACCATAGATCTTCCTAGGCCGTCCTCATAGATGCTAGCACCTAATCGGTTGGTCCTAAGGTATTCGAGTTGCGTCTTGTAAGGGCCTTCTACCCTATGTAAATATGGCACTCTAGAACTTCCTGTAGGTCTCTCCATACCGTGGGACATCTCAGACTCGCTAGTCTCAGAGCTAGGGTAATACGAATGATGGCTCAGCTGCTGGGCCCAAGACCTAGCAGTATGATTGACACTAGCCTCTGAAGATCTAAGACTTTGTCTATCTCTCCCTAGGTGTCGTCCTGATCTAGGGTTCATATGCCCAATTGACTGATCTCAAATTTTCCCAAGTACACTTTGCGTTGTTGAGTTCTTTTGTATTAGTCACTTGTTCTTTTTTAATTGCCCTTAGGGTGTCACTTCTTGTCCATTTAATCTTCGTCGCAAGGAACACTTAAGTTTTTATCGTACTTTGAGTGTGGTCGCTCAATTTAAGTTCTTTTCCCTTAGGTTGTTTCGCAATTGTAATCTCCTAACGCTTGCACTTGAGTGACTAGAGTTCTTGGACTTGGTCGTTCCTAACGTGTCCCTAATTAATCAAGACCTCTATCCGTACTTAGCCTATGCTAGGGATTGACAGAGGGTGTTGAGAATTTCCAACCTTAAGGTTCTTCCCTCGGTTGCCCTTGTATGCCCAGGAAGCATGTTCCCAAGCTCGCACTCACTCTTGCTTCGAGTACCCTTTGATGCTCTCAAAGAACGTGAAAAAGTCCACAATTAGCTCAAGAATTGAATTTAGTTGACAAACAAATCACTTTCATGCATGTAATTCACAGACCCAATTGCCTTTTGCCTCTATGGAAAACAATCCCAAAGGAAACTTAGTTTTCCTACCCCAGGATATGGTCACTTCAAATTACCCTATCTAATAATCCTGACATCAATTCTACCACGAGCTTTCCAACAAAACAAAAATCACCGCAATCGGATTTCGTATGAGGAGGTTATGTCCATTCAGGGTTTTGGGGCCAATTCAGGAGTTTAAACAGGTTAACAGGCAGACAGGACTTCTCGAAATGCTTTGGGGTACCGGCCTCACAAAGCAATGATGAGCCCTAGTATTTGTTCCACAATTTGTCAAAAATAGACCACTCTTTTTTGCCCTAAAAAATTAGCCAAATTTGCCCGTCAATCGCGTTCGCAAGCTCTGTCAATCGCAATTGATAGGTCAGTCGCGATCGACGTGTCAGTCGCGATTGACAGGTCCGTCGTGGCTGTCAGTCGTGATTGATGGGTCAATCGCGATTGACACGTGGCCCAGATTTTCAGTCGATCGTGGTCAAAGGGTCATTGACTCTGTCAGTCACAATTGATGGGTCGATCGTGATTGATAGGTCCGTCGCAAGGGTCTGTCCGTCGTGGTCAAGCAATCGTTGACTGGGTCGATCGCGAATCCCATGTCCGTCGGGGCTATCAGTCGCGATTGACTCGTCGATCGCGATTGATGGCTCGATCGTGATTGACACGTGTCACGCGTAGGTTTTGTCAGTCGTGGTCAGTCAGTCGTTGACTCTATCGGTCGCGATTGACAGAGCCGTCGCATGTGTCCGTCGTGGTTTGTCGATCGCGATTGACAGGCGATCGCGATTGATAGAAATCTGAGGAATTTTAAAATTTTAAACACACATTTGGGAAGCTCTAGGCCTGTAGATTATGGTTATGTACTTTGTTTAGCAAAAAGATCATTTTTTCTGTCGGTCGCGATTGACAGAGGTCAACGCCTCGGGACCTACACAGTCAAAATTTTTTACCTGCTGGAGCTGGTGCAGCTGCTGGGGATGCTGATTCCTGCACAAAATCTCAAAAAACACAGAAAATCACAAGCACACAAACACTCTCTCGCTCTCTCTCACAAGTGAAATGAGGAAAATGGTATGGGTGGGGTGATATGACCAAAAACTGAAATTTTTCGCGATGATGGAGATGGATGTGGGAGATGGTGAGGATGATGATGGTGATGAGAAAACAAGAGAAAATAGGAAAAAGGTGAAGAAAATACCTATAACTCCAATGCGTCAACTCTACATCTTACCATCACACGCTCGTCCTCAAAGCTCAATCCCGGCAACGGCGCCAAAATTTGGTGTAGCTCAGTGATGAGTAGCACCTCCTTTAATGTCAATCCGGGAAGACGTGAGGATGCTATGGTGACCTCGAGCAAGTGAAGGCACAAGTGTGTGAGTGAGAAGCACACAAACATGCACACACATACACACACACGCGCACACAAGGTAAGACAAAGAGAGAGAAGCAATGGAGTTCTTTAGATTACTTTCAAAAGGCTCATACAAGTTCAAATCAATTACAAGCTAACCTCAAAAATGAGCTCTCTAGCTCTATTTATAGTTTTTGACTAGGTTTTGGCCTTGTCCAGACCTAGTGTCCGGCCTAGTTAAAAATTAGGTTCTCTGCCCTATTTGGAGGTTCAAACGGACTCTAAAAAATGTGAAAACTGATAGGTAGGTACTTCTAAAGCTCCTCAAGCTCAAGGACTCCTTGGCTTGCACAAAATGGAGCTACAAAAATATGAAATGGTATTTACAATGGTTTTTAGTGATGAAAATCACTATTTTTGTAGGGATTTCTTTTGACATTTTGACATACATTTCTTGGAGCTCCCTACTTGCTCCTTCTTCTTGTGTGCTCAACTCTTTGATGCCTGAAAAATTTAAATGGCCTACTTGCCAGATCTTCTTTGACTTCTGTGTCTGCTTGTGCTTTCTCTTCGCTCCCACTCCCTTCGTAGGCTTCCTTGTCTTGTGACTCCTTCAGTTCCTTGACTACTGCTAACACCTAGCAACTGATTTAAATCAGGAGTGAAATGATCAAGTGATAATTCAATAGACAAAATTAATGGCTTCCATTTTTCATCACCTCTCAAACCTCTGAGGATTTGCCTTACCAATTTATCCTCCTCAATGTCTTCATCAACTGCTCCTAATGCATCTGCAATGTCCTTCATCCTTGTTACATAATCTGAGATGGATTGAGAGGCCTTCTTCTTGAATGTAGTAAATTCTGCCCAGAAGGATGCCTTCCTTGACTTTGTGGTGTTTTGGAAATGCTCCTCCAAAGCATTCCATATATCACTTGCACTTTCAAGACCTCTAATGTGAGGTAGCAAGTAATCATTAACTGCCATGTAAATAATGCTCCTGGCTTGAGCATCTTTCTTCATCCAAGTCTTCAAATCTGATAATTCTTCCCTAGTTGGAACACTAGGATCTCTGAACTAAGGCTTTTCTTCTTCACCTGTGATGTATCCTATCAAATCTTTGCTCATAAGGTGAGCTTCCATCCTCATTGACCATGCTAGATAGTTCTCTCTATCCAAGTTCTCTATCTGAAGAGAATCTCCCATCCTTTCTTCACCTATATATTGAATTATTCAAGCTTTATGAGTAATAGATGTACCTTTACTTTGAATGATACTCCTTTTTTATTCCTTGATGTCGTTTGGCCTCCTTCTCAAGCTTTGCTCTCAAGCTTTCACCTTCTGAATCTTTAATTGTTGAATTCTTTATGTCTGCAGCAGTCGGGGTCCTCCTTCCTTCAATTTTGATAGTTCCTGCTCTGATACCACTGATGGAGAGTATTAATCTCCAAAAGAACAAGCTACTCTTGAATTTAGAACACCTCTATATCAAGAGTAACTCTAAACCTTCACCAATTTAGAGGATCAATGACCAATTATCAAAATTTTGACCAAACTGTGAAGATGATAACTCTACAGAAAGTCTGCTGCACATAACTCTCTCATTGACTTATCAAATGTGTAAAGTTTTTGACAAAAATTTGCACAAAGTGTCACCTATAGTTTGTGAACCTCCTCAAAGTTAAATAATTCCAAAAGACTCAGTAGATCTTGAGAAATGGACTTAACGAGTCACCTATATCTAAAACTGTTCTTCTGAGAAGTCGATTTAGACACTTGTAACTTCTAACACTTGGTTCTCTTAATATAGAACCCGTTTATGAAAATGATTTTAGCCATAGGTAGCTTACCTTTCAACTTAAAGATTGAGTGCTTTGTTGCTCAAAACTTTACACTGTGGAAGGAGAACTGACCAAAACATTAACATCAAATTTTGCGCCTGTTTTAGGAACCAGTGAACACTTCTTCACATATGAATGTTACTACTCATAATTCTCACAGCCTGTTTACAATTAGGGTCTCAAACTTTAACCATAGACTCACTAACTATGGACTTAGACATCTACAAAAAGATTCTTGAAATGATCAAGCACAGAAGGAGAATACAGAGAAAGATCAGGTGCAACATTTTTCATTTCTGAGAAATTCTTACATCTGAGTAATGAGAGAGATTCTAGTGACTTCTAAAAGTCTAATGACATCTAATTCTTCTCAAATCTTGTTCTCACATAATCTCTCTACCTTGCCCCGACATTTTCTTTGTATATATAGGCAAATTTTTACAAGCTCATGACCATACAAAAGTATATGATGAACTGACTCTAAAATAATGTACATATGTATACACATCTTTATCTCCTGGATATGCATTTCCTTCATGCTTCATGACTTGGTCTTTTCTTCAGTCTTTGACTTCAAGTCTTCACCCAAAACTTCAATTGTTGATTGCCCTACACCAACAATACTCAAACCTAGCAAAAAAATGATATTGTTGATTGTTTAAGTCAGTTCAAATTAGGAGAGTTACTTAAAAAAGATTCATATGACCTCCCCGATTGTATGCTAATTGCAACGGAATCCAAAGCGACTGATGATACTTGGTACACAAATATGGTTCATTTTTTGACAAAAGAGAGACCTTAAGTGGAAACGATGAAAGGAAGGAAGAAGAGGTTGGAATTACAAAGCCTTGATTATCAAACTTTTGTATATAATCTATATAAGCACGAAGTAGATCACATTTTAAGGAGATGTGTATTAAAGTAGGATCCACAATGGATATTCCATGAAGCATATGAGGATCAGTAGAAAGGCATACCTAATAGGAAGTTATATCAAGGAAAATACTACGATCATGATTATGGTGACTCATTATAATTGAAGACACATATCATTTTGCTGAAAAATCTCAAGTGTGCTAGAAGCATGATAAAGCATTGGATGAAGATCACATGCAACCAATACTTATTATACCACAAGCAACCTTTTCCAAATAGGTTCTAGACTTTGTGGATCCAATCCATCAACCTCACGAGTCAAGAGAACAAAAAATCTTGGTAGCTACTAATTATTGTACCAAATGAGTTGAAGTAGTGTCTTTGTAAGACAATAAAGCATTCACTGTGGAAAAGTTTTTATATCAAAATATTATGATGCATTTTGGATGTTTTATTGAACAAGTTTTTTTTTTTAACTGTAAAGTGCATTTTTATCAACTTAATCATTCAAGAATAGACTACATTGCATACGATCTTGCACAAGAAATCAGTTCCATACTACCAACATTAAAATGAACAAGGTAAAGTGACAAAGAAGACGCTGATATGAATACTTAGAAGATTAGTAGTTGATAACTTGGAAAATCTATTGGAATTTATGGCATGGCCATTTAGAACTACATTCAAGACTAGAATCAAGATGAAACCTCTCAGATTAACATATGGTCCAAAAATGTTCATGCCAATGGAATTTATAGTACCAATTTTGTGAGTAATCATTCAAAATGATCTCTGAGAAGAGGAAATGGAAAACGAGCATGAAAGTAGTTATTGAAACTAAAAGAAGAGTCAATTTTAGGAAGCTTATGTGGCTTAAGTTATTCAATGATGACATCAATCTTGGGTATATAAGCATAGGAAGTAGAAACACTTTAAAGAAGAAGATTGGGTGTTATTATACAGTAGAAAAATGGGTCACCAATTAGATAAACTGAATTTAAGATGCATTGGGCCTTTCCAAATCACTTAATAAATTGTTCTAGCAACATATAAGCTATATGATGAGTAGGGCAAGCTTTTCCCAACATTCACTAATGCCTTTAGACTGATTTTGTTTCATCTGAATAAGGAAGAGGAAATACCAAAGCAAGACAAACGAACTTTAGTGGTATGGAAATCGATTAGAGGTTATAGGTAGCACTTATGTCATACAAGTTATTACAAATTGTATTGAAGATGGATCAAGCCAAAGAATGTCGAGTCGATAGACTAGCCATTTAAACAAATGAATGTTGTTGGACTAGCCATGGCGTGTCTGTCTTCTCCCTTGCACCAATCAACATATCCAAGTTCGATTGCCACCTAACCCCTTACACTAATCTACCCTCTACAGACATACACCTCCACCCATCCCTCTTATCAATACAACTTTCCTCACCAAGCCCACCATTTCTGCAAATATCACTAGTTACCCCCTCTCCTAAGACATTCACACTACCTTTGAGACACCACCATTGTTCCCACATCAATCCCCTTCCCATCCATCTAGCCCATCCATAGAAACTGTTCTTGTAACTTCATGGCCCATCACTACCCTCTCCACTCCCATAGTGACTTTGCCACCCATCCAACCCACAATAGCACCATTTCCAACATCAACTCATCCTCCACCATTCCCACCTAAATCACCCTTTTGCATACCTATTGATCTATCATTTACGTCCTTTACCACAATTACCACCATATCTCTCCCATCCTTTCTCCAACCCTTCCTCAACCCTCCGACTGAAATAGTCATATCCCAAATAACATTACCTTACTCCACCTTGCCAACTTAAGCACCCTTACCAATCAGTTCTTATTTTGCACTTGCACTTTCGCCTACACCTATTCCACTTTTCATAGTTGACACCACTGATGCCATATCCAATGCCATGGACATTTCACCATCCACAACACCTCTACCTGCACTTCACACATCACTTCCCATTCCCCCTCCAATACCTTCACAATCACTCACAAACATGTTCATTATTAGCATCCACTATTCCTTTACCCTCCCCCTTTCCCACTGCATCACAAATTGATTCTCATACAATCATGCATCCACATTCCACTTACTCTTCATCCACCATCAACATTGCATTACATCAAATATTCACCAATATGTATCAAGTGCATGAAGAATTCAGTTCAATAGGTTGGTGCTATCAGGAGTTATAGAGCATCACAACTCAATTATAGGCTAGGATCAATTTGTTGTGCATAGAGAACACCTCACTGAATGCATGATACAACAAAATCAAAGACAATTCCCACACTATGGAAGTGTTGTTAGAACAACAAAACAAGGAAGACATCGCAGAAGTAGAAGAACAACTTAGAGTGCAGATCGAACAGAATGCAAGACTAACATGTAATGTGGGACTTCTCCATCGATACTTAGCAACAGAAAGAGAGAAGAATCAAAGGTTGAAAGAACAAAACAAAGATAACTTTGAAGTTTCTATGGACAATTCAGGAGCGCCACTTAGTCCTAGTTGTTTCCATGCAATTCCATTAGAAAATATCAAACTTATTTTAGAATACCATACAGAATTTATTGAAGCCCATGATAAGCTCATAGAGGAATGTGAACTTTTTGGAATATGAGGGTGATATAACACCTATATGAACAGAGAGAACCACCCCCCCAACAGACAACAACCCCTCCAAAAGTATTGGAAGAATTGAGCAATCTGCAAGAGCAAGTCGCTATACTCTAGACCCAACTAGCAGAACATGCTATACTCCAAAGGCCTGCCTCCCCATCAAATCTCTCAAAGCCAGATGAGACTCTCTCCATTCCAATGGAACCCTCTTTTGAAGAAGAACATGAACCCCAGGCAGCCATTTGCAAATGTGTCATCGACGAGGGGCAAAACACTTTTGAGCTACCATGCCCTACCTGGATGAAATCGATAGAGGAGGTAGGGAAGACCCATTCAACTTGCATAGAAGCTCAACTCTAGGCTATGGCCATGATAAAGGAGAATATCTTGAAGTCACCCTACTTGGGAAAACTCACACCACGAAGACACATTTCCACCAATGAGATCCAATATAAAGCATAATTTATGTATTTGATCGAACACAACTCAAAGATTCAGAGGATCACAAGGAAGCTACCTACACATGATACACAATTCCATTGTGAGGACATACCTCCACATGTGACCAAGGGCACAATCTTTTAGCCAAACAGGAGGCACAAATTACTATGTCAATAGCTAGAGATGATGTGTACATGGTCAAAGGCCTCTATGCGTATTATGTACAATCCTTGTTATTACCCAGTTCCTCGATGTCGGTCCTATCTACATTTTCCAGTTAAGGTGCTGAATGATCCGAAGTGCCAGGACTAGATCAACTATCCTTACTTCATACCACCCCCAAGGCTCCCAACTATTGCATATGTGATGGCAACCATTCAACATTGGCTACCACAATTGAATTGTATGACAAACATAACAGCCAGGATGCTTTTGAAATTTTTTTATCTAATGCTTACAACATTTAAAGTCTTTAGGAAGATTTGGGGACCTCATGTCTCGATGCTAGGATTTGACCATGGAAATTTAGACTTGGTGTATGATATGAGTACAAACCCTTGCTCAAGACCTATTACGCATGCCATTGTCGGATAAAATATCTATCAACTTGTTATAAGCAAAAATTCAAAGAAATGTTAGCCATCGGGTTTTGGAAGTATCACTCATGAATAGCTCATGAATGGCTCTTGAACTTTTTTCCTATGAAAAAATCATGTACTCAACACACTATCAATATCCCCACATGGCGTACTCTAGGCCATAGCATGGGATATATTGGAAGTAGATCTAGCATGTGAAATCCATGTCAACAAACACACTCTCGCTTAAGACCTCCTTTAGAATTACATCAATCAATCCTTGCGGCAAGGTTCTATTAGGGATGATAGACGCGAGAGGGAGGGGGTGTTGGTAGTAGCTCATGACATAGAAGAAGAGGAAGTAAATAAAGAGTAAAGGCATGGGACCAAAGGGGCCCCACCCTCAAATTTTCCACTATCAATATTGATTTACAAGTATCAAACCCATCAGAAGCAACAACAATGATTTTAATCACTACCCACTGTAACATAAAAACACCCAATTTTGTCATGCAATGCTCCATTTTGTGCAAACCAAGGAGTCCTTGAGCTTGAGAGCTTAGATAGAATGTACCTACCAATTTTCATGTTTTTTTGGACATCGTTTGATGCCCCAAAACTAGCTTATGACATAAGTTTTAACTTGATTGGCCATTCGATGTGAGACCAGCCACTTCACCTCAAAAACTATAAATAGAGCTAGAGAGATCATTTTTTAAGGTTGGTTTGATGAGGAGAGCTTGTAAAAGAGCATAGCCTAATGAATAGTGTTGTTTTCTCTCCTTCCATGGTCTCTCCTATTGTATCTTCCTTGTTTGTGTGTGTATGTGTGTGTGCACTAGTGTGCCTCTTACTTTCACCTTCTTGCACATCACTCGTTCATGATCTTCATATCATCCTTACATCTCCGTGGTGCCATCAAGATTTTGTCTCCTCTCTTACTTGTGAAGCCCTATAGAACACACATTTGGTGAAGGTAGCTAGAATACATGGAAAAGTCCAAGATACATCAAGGATGTCAAAGGGAGTTCACATGCAAAGCTTGCAAGAAATCAAGAAACTTCATGGTAGCGGTCAAAGCTCATCAAATTTTAGAAATTAGGGCAAAACTTTCACTATCACAAATTTTACTTGTAAAGACTATCAAAGGTACTTTATAGCTTGAATTTCACATATAAATGGATTTTCTAGCACATTGATATGCCATGTGCATTTTATAACATCTAAAATATCCACTTAGACCCTATAAAATCCTATATAAAAATTTTTTTTAGCCATATATTCTAGTATGTATAAGATTCTATGAGGCTACATATTTTTACAAAGTTTCAGGGCTATCAGAGCTTCCTACACACCTTAATTTCACCTTGCAAACTTCCAAATCTACTCAAACTTGTATAAGCGAGATTCTGACGAGAGTTTTTGCTACATATTCTTGAAGCAAAGTCTTAGAAACGTAGCCTTAAAAATTTTCATCTTCATCAAAGCATATTTGGAGGGTCAAAGCGCACAAAATCCAATTTTTAGGGTCACCACAATTTTCTAGATTAAGAAAATTGAAGGCTTGAAGGGCTACAACATGGCAAAAGCTAATTCCATGTTGTACATCTAGAATGAGCTCACATTCAAGGGTGGAGATGCACCAAAGCTTAAAGCAAGCAGGATCCATGAGTTTTTTTTATTGGATAAGTCCTAATTTGATGGCCAATAGCAATAATGCAAAGTTCTTCCAAACATAGCAAGTTATCCTATCCAAATCTTTGTCAGCATTAAGCCGACGGTCTAGATATTCCCAGATCCAAGGGTGGAGAACGAAGACAATTTTTTTCTCTTCCTTTACCCTTGATTTCATATAAAGAATCAATACTAACTATCCATTTGATGTATCCAATGGCTGTAATTAAAAGTAATTGATCCTAGGGTTGAGAGTTGATTTTTCCAGATCCAAGGGCCCAAATTCATTCACAAAACCATAAAGAAACCCCTCCAACTTCGTGGAGAATCATTGTTAGGCATCCATAGGGCCTTTCTAGCACATGGTTTCCTTGTGAAGATCACCCTCAGTTGAGCATGTGAGGATCCAAGATGGGCTAGTAAGAACATAGAACTTAGAATCAAATTTAAGTTAGACTTCCAAACTGGGATAGGATCATAAACCCAATGGTTTCTCTCTTTTTGCTCACCATCAGTGGAGCATGTGAATAATTTAGAGTTGGGTTTATTGGTCTTCAAATTCTTTAGATAGATGATCCTTTCATAGATAGATATAGGGTCACTTAAGTGGTTCCTATCCTCTCACGTGTGACATTCTATTGTACCATAGTGGGAGGGTGGTGCGTACGACCTTTGACCATTAGATTGCCTAGCTTGGTGTACCATGATGCTCATGAACATGTATTGCATTACAATCTCTTTTAACTCAAGTCACCTTTTCTTCATATCTCTCATCTCTTGAGTTTTTTTACATGTCTCCTTTCAAATCTTTCTATGTGTTAGAAGCTCCACATCTTTGCATTGAACCAATGAGGATTTTCTATTGCGATTGTGAGGATGATTCTCCTCAAATTCATAATTTATGACACACATGCATACATACCATCCACAAGTACTTATGCATATGAATTAACCTTGGAAGTATTTTAAAAGCTCCATATGGACCATTCTTCCTTCTAAGATTGATTCATTTGTATGTTTTTTATTGTTATCATCATCCATCCACATGTTTTTAATCTTGAAAGTTTTTAAGAAGCTCTTGATGGACCATTCTTCCTTCTAAGATTGATGCATGTGTATGGTTTTTAAATTTCAAGATCATTCATGTGCATGTGTTCATCTTGCATTCATAAATTCCCACTCTCACAACTAAATAATCACATCCCTCCTCTCTATACCCAACTTCACTTCACTTTCACATCCACAAACCTTCCAACACTCATTAGCTTCATGCACCTTGCATGTGCTGTGATCAAACCCGATCCACCCTGATTTGGATCACCTCCACATTTCAACCTGATCTGAAATGCTTTGCAGTGTTTGACTTCTGATCATGTTGGGAGGTTGTGATGCATGTCCTTTGTTGCATATTTTTTTTTCATCATCATTCTTGTGTGTTTCACTAGATTTATCACAGTAGCATGCACATCTTCAGCATGAAGTAAACACATCTGTGAGAGATCTAGAGCATCGTGCATCACTTGCATATTCACTTAAGATGGAGGAAGGATCCAAATTCCTCATTGTTGAGAAACAAGCCCAAAGAATAATCTCTTCTATGTTGAGAGAGTAGGGAAAATGCAATGGCATCAACATTACAAGCTACTTAGATTTGTTTGTAAAGAAAGCTATGATTTTTGGTCTTCTTGAAGATCTTTTGATAATATTATTTGAATGAATTGTTGATAGCTCTATCATAAACCATTTCACTCAGTATGATAGTCTTTCTTGGAGTGATTTCCGAAAAGAGATGCTCAAAGAATTCTATCTTGAGGATTATAGCCAACATAATTGGGAAGTATTCTTATGGTGGGTTAGTTGTCCAAAGCCTAGTAGCTCTATTACTCACGTACAAAATGATTATATTAGATGCTATGAATGAATTCCTAATGAGGATAAGATAACATTGGAACCTGATCATGTGATCAATTTTCTTAAGCTTCTTGATCCTAAAACTTGTAGGGAAGTTGAACAATGACTAGAAGAGTTGGATAAATGCTATGGTCTTATTGACAATTGGCCAAAAGTGCATAGAGTAGTAGAGGTTGTAGCCCATAGACATCAAAGACAATCCATGCTTTATGAGAAAACTAGTTTTCCTCAAGCTAGTCTTCCACAAGCTAAGGAGAAAGTTAGAGATCAAATCCAAGCTATGATTTTTTACTCTTAATCCTATTCCTCAAATGATGGAACCTACTCAAGGTTTAAAGTAGAGCCAAATAAAAGTGTAATTGAACAATCTCAAGCATAAATTCTCACTAAGCAAATGGAAAGTCTCATTGCTACACAATTCAATTTAGCCAAGACTTTATATCCATACAATCTAATTACATCAAAAATTTCCAAAATCAAATCAACCCAATTTCTTTTCAAGAGCCTAATCAACATGTTGTAGCTCCCAATTAGAATCCACAAATAGCTCCCACTCAGGCATATCAAGTTTCACCAATGCATAATCCTACAATGCAAAATCCTCATCCTCATGTGTAGAATCCTTAAATGTACCAAAACATGTATCCTCAATATTTTCAAACAACTTTTCAAAATCCTCAAAGTCAAAATTTTTAAAATCATTAACCATATACTATGGAAGCTCCTCTTGCACCTCAAGTGCCACTTGTTTCTCCTCAAGCTCCTTAAATGCATCAATTACCTTATCTTGGTCAAACAATACCTTACCAACAAAATCCTCAATTCCAAATTTACCACAATAAGTTAATCAAAATCCTCAAAATCCTAATGGTGTTGTGTGTGGTCCTCGTAGGTGTCCTTGGTGTGAGTCATTAGAGTAGTTTTTGAGAGATTGTGAGCTATTGAAGGCCCCTAAGGAGCAATGAATAGTAATAGACATAGACAAGAAAATCTGTGACTATCGATCTAGGCTACCTTTGCAAGAAAATTATGATAAGGGAGGAATGAAAAAGCACTACAAAAACATAACCATGACAGACGTAGGAACTAGAGGACTAAAACTAGAAGCTCTTGATGAAAAAGAAGAAAAGTAAACTCACAAAGGAAGTTGATCTTTTTATAGAGGCTTTAGTAAGAGAATGAGATTACATTAGGAGAATAACGGCTTGAAAGTCACCAATAGAAGATCAATCTCTTATTTATCACATAATCAATGTAGAAAAAAAACAAAAAAGAGATGAAATTGAGCCTAGTGAAAGAAGAGTGGCTTGAAAATAAACCTCACATGGGAATAGAAACTATCACGGAGCAAGGGAAAACATCAAAACCCAAAGATGAAAACCAAGAATCACAACCCAATGAAGAAAAACAAGAGGAGAAATGAAAAGGTAAGAATAAAAAGCCAAAATAACAAAAACCAAAGCCTTTGGAGAAACAAGAACAATTAAAAAAAACTCAAGATCAAACACAAGAAGTGAACAAAAACAAGATCCTGGACAAAAACAAAACAAACCAAAGAGAAAACCAAAAGCCATCTTGATTTCAGAAATTGAAAGAAAAATAGATCTTATGGAAATTTTAGATGACATTTTGCTTAAGATTCAAGTGAGCATGTCTATAAAGAAGGTTTTCTCTATTGCAAAGCTTATTTTTAAGTATAACTTTACCAGCCTAATTAAAAGGAAGAGTTTTCTAATGAATCTAGGTACTGAGATGCAAGATTTTTTGGATCAAGATCAAGCTATGAATGAAGCCTAAAAGTTTGATGAATCTTATGAAGAGGACCTTGATGATGATGAAGTAAATGTTAATAAAAATTTCTTGGGACCTATTCAACCTAACCATGAAAATCATGAAAAGAATCGTGAAAGTCACTTTAAAAGCAAATTTTGGTCTAGAGGTACATCAAAGATTTTTGTTAAGATAGGCAATGATAAGAATTCTATCATTGTAAATCCATTAGTAGATTCCGGCTCTGAAATCAATGTGATTTCAAGAGAAGTCTATGATAAGTTTGGATGGCCCATAGATAAAGATAGTGGATGGCATATGAGAACTCCAAATAATGGTGTAACTACCTTGTATGGAGCTTGTGCTAGTGTGCCCATATCCATAGGAGGAATCACAATAGAATTTCACTTCTTTATTCAAGATAATTGATCCTATGAATTTTGGGAGAGTCATATGGAAACTAAAGCCATAAATGATGGGTCTAACTATGCTAGAGTTAAGTCTAAGGATGGAATGCAATCACTTCAAGTGATGATGGTAGGAGTAAATCATCCTAGGAATCAATTGTAAATTAGAAAGAAGCCTATTGTTACTCAGGTTCATCGGCATGTTTGCAGTGGTTGTGCACCATGATTCATGTTTGGAGCCACATATGATCAAAATTTTGGATAAAGTCCATTGTTGAGCACGAGCAGTGGATATTGGTTTGACATCTCGCAACCAACCAACCTGTACAATAGTGTGTCACTTTGTTTTCCACATTCTAGATTAGATTTCCTTCATAAGAGTCAAGTATCAAAGTCTTTTATCCAAAAAAACCCAAAAAAATTTATGAAACCAACTAAATCATGGAACATGATGAGAACATTTAGCATGTGATTGAGACATCTTATTGTTTCTCTACTCTCGAGGAGTTAGAGTTATGTCTTGAGAAAAATTCTAATTCCCACATTATTCTTCTTTCTTCCCTTGATGAGTATGCTCTAATCAAAGATAATGCTCTCAATGTTGAAAAGTGCTCAAAGTTGAACCAAACAATGATGCCTTAGTTGAAACAAAGTACAAAATTGTAGACAAAAAAATCAAACCCATAGCTCAACCATTACACCAAGTGACAAAAAAATTGTTGATGTGGAAAATAATCCAATTCTTCAGGATAGGAAAAACATAGGACATACATTCATAGATGAGACAATCAAACAGGTGAAAATTGGTAGAGATGAGGACTTTTGTTTGCGAGTAGAGAGAGAAAAATTTTAGAGAGTGATACATAGCCATAGAAAAGCCTTTACTGTGTATCCTCATGAGATAGTTTACACAGATCCTAAGCTAGTTGCACCCATGATTGTTGGTGCAGATCAATCACCAATTGAATGTTTGAAGACTAAAGAATGAAGGATGAGATCAACTCTTGAAGCTTGGAAGGAAGATACATTCAGAGTATGTGAGGAATGTACACATATGTACATAGTTCACTTAGATCTTTGATTAGTCATAGACTTGTACAAATTTGCCTATAAATACTTTTGGAAAATGTCGGGATATAGAGAGAAGACAAGGAGAGACTATGTAAGAGCATAGGAATAGAGATATTAGTGATTGTAAATGTCAATAGACAGATGAGAAAGGAGTTGAAGTCTCTCTCATTGTTAGTTGTAGTCTTCTCCTGAAATGAAAGAAATGTTGCGCCCGATGTTTCTACGTCTACTCCATCTGTGGTAGATCATTTGTGAAATCCTTTTGAGGATATCTAAGTTGTTAGTTAATGAGTCTGTGATTTGAATTTCAGAGTCTAATTGTAAACAGGTTACGAGAATTGCTAGTAGGAACATTCACATGTGTTGAGTGTTCACAGCTCTCTGAAACAGGCGCACATTTCGAGTCCAAAGAAATGAGTAGTGCTCAGTGCACAGTGTAAAGTTTTACACATATGATAGCTCAAAATCTAAGTTGAGAGATAAGCTATCTTCAGCCAAAAGGATTTGGTAAAACGGGTTCGACATTGTGAGAACCAAAGTTAAGAAGTTAGGGGTGTCAAATCGACTTCTCAGAAGTACAGATTTGAACATAGGTAACTTGTGAAGTTGATTTCTCAAGTTATACTAAACCTTTTTGGGAACTTTAACTTGGAGGAGGTGCGCAATCTCTAGGCGACACTCCATACAAAATTTCATAGAAAACTTTACATGTTTGATAGGTCAATGAGAAGAAATTGTGCAGTAGACTTTCTGTGTTTTATCTTCTTCACAGAATTTGTCAACTTTTGATAATTTGGAGATTGGACCTCTAATTTAGTGAAGGTTTTGACTTACTCTTGATATAGAGGTGTTCTAAATTCAAGAGTAGGTTATTCTTTTGGAGATTAACACTCTCCATCAGTGGTATCAGAGCAGGAGACATCAAATCAAGGAAAGGAAGGTCCCGACTGCTGCAAATTCAAGAAATTCAACATTTGAAGAACTAAAAGGTGAAAGTTTGAAGGCAAAGCAAGAGGAGGAGACCATACGACATCAAGAAGGACAAAAGGAGTCTAATTCGAAGTAAAGGTACATATATTGTTTATAAAGCTTGAAGGTTTCAATACACAGGTAAACACAAGATGGGAGATTCTCTACAGATAGAGAAATTGGATAGGGAAAACTATCCTGCATGGTCAATGAGGATGGAAGCTCATCTTATGAGCAAAGATTTAATTGCTTACATCACAGGAGAAGAAGAGAAGCCACAGTTCAGAGATCCTAGTGTTCCAACTAGGGAAGAGTTAGCAGATTTGAAAAATTGGATGAAGAAAGGAACTCAAGCTAGGAGCATTATATATATGGCAGTCAATGATTACTTGTTACCTCATATTCGAGGTCTTGAAAGTGCAACTGATATTTGGAATGCTTTGGAGGAGCATTTCCAGAATACTACAAAGTCAAGGAAGGCATCCTTATGGGCAGAGTTTACAACCTTTAAGAAGAAGGCCTCTCAATCTATTTCAGACTATGTAACAAGGATGAAAGACATTGCAGATGCATTAGGAGCTGTTGATGAGGACATTGAGGAGGATAAATTGGTAAGGCAAATCCTTACAGGTTTGAGAGGTGATGACAAATGGAAGCCATTCATTCTGTCTACAGAATTATCACTTGACCATTTCACTCCTGATTTAAATCAATTGCTAGGTCATATGCTAACATTTGAGCAGGATGTTAAAGGAGATGGTGACAAGAGTGCAGGTCATGCAATGTACTCAAAGGACAAGAAGAAGAATAGCAAAGGAAAACAACAAGCAGGTAAACATGAAGGAACAACTACTCAAGCCAACTTCCTAAGAGGAAGAGGAGGTGGCAAAGGTAGAGGAAGAGGCAGAAACAACAAGGATGGAGGCAAAGCTTGCTGGATTTGTGGTAAGACAAATCACTTAGCTAATGATTGTTGGCATAATAATCAGAATAATAGTGGATACAATCAAAATTATAATTCAAGAGGAAGAGGTGGCAGAAATCAAAGAGGTAATTTCAGAGGCAGAGGTGGTAGGAGTTACTTTGGAAGAAATGCAGGTAGAGGATTCCAAAGTCAACAATATAACAACACCTACTACAATTATGCTTCAGATCAAAAGGAGGATTCAACATTGATAATGAATGCAACTTGTGAAAGGCAGAGTGAAGATCAAAGAGTTTTCTACATTGACTCAGGGTGTAGCAATCACCTGAGTGGTAATATATCCTTGATGACTGATTTGGAGAATAATGTTTTTAATCATGTTGTTCAGACAGGTGACAACACAAAGCACAATGTGAAATCGATTGGATCAGTGAAGGCCAAGGATGGTAGCACCTTATTGAGTAAGGTCTTGTATGTTCCTACAATCCCTAAAAATTTGATAAGTGTAGGACAAATTGTTGAAAAGGGATATGAAGTAAGATTCACTAATGATGGAGTATATGTGGAAGACCCTAGCCAAGGGTATAAACAGATTGTTTCAGGGAAAAAGGAAGGAAGATTATTTACATTGAAGATTCAAGGCAATATTGGTCATGCTATGTTCACATATGGAGGACATAAGATCTCTGAGTTAGATCTTTGGCACAAGAGGCTTGGACATTTCAATGAAAGAGGTATTAAAGATATGGTTAACAATGGTTCAGTGCTTGGATTGCCTAATGTTGCAGGTCAACATATGACATACAAATGTGAGGCATGTCAATTAGGTAAGGCTCATAAGAATTCTTACTCCAAGCATGGTTTTGTGCACTTAGAGAAGCTTGAGTTGGTACACACAGATGTGTGGGGACCATCAAAAGATTTCAGTATAAATGGGTCAAGGTATTATGTGATTTATGTTGATGATGCTACTAGATGGATCACTACCTATGTGATCAAAGATAAGTCAGAAGTGTTTAATACATTTAAACACTATCATGCATATGCAGAGAGAATTACAGGTCATAAGTTGAAGAGATTAAGGTCAGATGGAGGGGGAGAGTATTTCTCTAATGAGTTCAGTGATTACTTATGGAATGCAGGTATAAAAAGGGAAGTTACTTGCAGGTACTCTCCTCAACAAAATGGTGTTGCAGAAAGGAGAAATAGAACACTTGTTGAGTTTGCAAGATCCATGATGAAGGAAAAAAATTGCCCTAATTATTTGTGGGCTGAGGCTGTAAATACAGCCACTTATTTGGTCAATAGGTTACCATGTAAAGCCTTGCAGGGTATGACACCATATGAGGCTTGGTGGGGTAAGAGACCTACCTTGGATCATTGCAGAGTTTTTGGATGTGTGGCATATGCATATGTGCCATCACAATTAAGGCACAAGTTGGAGCCTAAAGCTGAAAAATATGTTTTCATTGGTTATGATGATAAGCAGATGGGCTATAGATTGTGGAGTCCATCTACAAAACAATTCATGGTTTCTAAAGATGTTACATTTGATGAGCAAAGTACTTGGTATGCAGGTACAATCAATATCAATACAGGTGATGAAGAAGAAGTGAACCAAAGGAAAGGTAAATCAAAGGTTCAGATATTTAATGAACAAGAGAATAATGAAGTGCAGGTTGAAGTGGAAGAAACACCAAGATTTGATCCTGAATATGAAGAACCAGAAACCTCAAGAAGTGGAGAGCTTAGGAGGTCTACAAGGAATAAGTGGCAACCTACAAGGTATAGCTATGATACTTCATTTTTGGCCACAAAAGATTATGCTTATATGGTGAATACAGATGAAGACCCTTCTACATATGAAGAGGCAAAAGGTAAGGAAAAATGGGAGAAAGCTATGCAGGAAGAATATGATGCACTATTGGAGAATCAAACATGGGATTTGGTTCCAAAACCAAATAGTCAGAAAATCATTGGATGCAAGTGGGTCTACAAGACAAAAAGGTTTGCAGATGGAAGTGTGTCTAGATACAAAGCTAGACTTGTTGTCAAAGGGTTTGCTCAGACTTATGGTGTTGACTATGATGAGACTTATAGTCCTGTGGCAAAGATGACAACCATCAGGACACTTATTGCTATTGCTGCATGTAAAGGTTGGAAGTTATGTCAACTTGATGTGAAAAATGCTTTTTTGAATGGTTATGTTTCAGATGATGTATTCATGGAGCAACCTCAAGGGTTCAGAGATAAAAGGTATCCAGATCATGTGTGCAAGCTCAAGAGAGCTTTGTATGGCTTGAAGCAGGCCCCAAGGGCATGGAACTATAGACTTGTGAAGTTCCTAAAGGAACTTGGATTTCAGGTGTCTAAAGCAGATAGTAGCTTGCTTGTCAAAGCAAGTGATAATGGTTTCATATACATGTGCATATATGTTGATGATATAATTCTTACAGGTACAGATGAAGAAGGAATACAAAGACTCAAGAAGCAAATGGAAAAGGAGTTCAAAATTAGTGATTTGGGAGACTTGTCATATTTCTTGGGCATGGAGATTACATATACTCAACATGGAGTATTTGTGACCCAAGAAAGGTATTTGAAGAACTTGTTAATCAAGTTTAAAATGGATGATTGCAGGGTAGCACCTACACCAATGGAGGTGAATCACAAATTGAGTAAGTTTGGAGGTGAAGAATTCAAGGACATGAGACAATATCAGAGTTTGGTTGGTAGCCTTATCTATGCTACTTTAACTAGACCTGATTTATCATATGCAGTTGGAGTTTTGTCTCAATTCATGCATTGTCCTAGGAAAGAGCATTGGATTGCAGGTCAAAGAGTGTTGAGGTACATTAAGGGTACACTCAATGAAGGTTTGTATTATGGGTTTACCTCAGATACAAATATCAAAATTTATAGTGATGCAGATTGGGCAGGTAATCCAGATGATAGAAGGTCAACTTTTGGATACATGTGTTATGTGGGAGATAAACTTATCTCATGGTGCTCCAAGAAGCAACATACAGTTGCTTTATCTTCTACAGAAGCAGAGTATAAAGGCATGGTTGAAGCTGCAAAGGAAGTAATTTGGCTCAAGACTTTGATGAAGAGTTTTGACATTGTGCATGGGGTACCAATTATATATGGAGATAACATGAGTTCATTGTACTTAGCTGCTAATCCTGTTTTCCATGCCAGGACCAAACACATTGAGATTCAGTATCACTTTCTAAGAGAGAAAGTGATGGATAAGGAGATTGAAGTCATACATACTTCAACAAAAGATCAGATAGCTGATATGCTTACAAAGAGCTTGGATGGACCAAAGCTACAGAAGTTTAAAGACATGGCAGGTATAAAGAAGAAAGGAGAAAACCTCAATTGATGATTGAGGGGGAGCTGTTGGTGCAGATCAATCACCAATTGAATGTTTGAAGACTAAAGAATGAAGGATGAGATCAACTCTTGAAGCTTGGAAGGAAGATACATTCAGAGTATGTGAGGAATGTACACATATGTACATAGTTCACTTAGATCTTTGATTAGTCATAGACTTGTACAAATTTGCCTATAAATACTTTTGGAAAATGTCGGGATATAGAGAGAAGACAAGGAGAGACTATGTAAGAGCATAGGAATAGAGATATTAGTGATTGTAAATGTCAATAGACAGATGAGAAAGGAGTTGAAGTCTCTCTCATTGTTAGTTGTAGTCTTCTCCTGAAATGAAAGAAATGTTGCGCCCGATGTTTCTGGTCTACTCCGTCTGTGGTAGATCATTTGTGAAATCCTTTTGAGGATATCTAAGTTGTTAGTTAATGAGTCTGTGATTTGAATTTCAGAGTCTAATTGTAAACAGGTTAAGAGAATTGCTAGTAGGAACATTCACATGTGTTGAGTGTTCACAAATCTCTGAAACAGGCGCACATTTCGAGTCCAAAGAAATGAGTAGTGCTCAGTGCACAGTGTAAAGTTTTACACATATGATAGCTCAAAATCTAAGTTGAGAGATAAGCTATCTTCAGCCAAAAGGATTTGGTAAAACGGGTTCGACATTGTGAGAACCAAAGTTAAGAAGTTAGGGGTGTCAAATCGACTTCTCAGAAGTACAGATTTGAACATAGGTAACTTGTGAAGTTGATTTCTCAAGTTATACTAAACCTTTTTGGGAACTTTAACTTGGAGGAGGTGCGCAATCTCTAGGCGACACTCCATACAAAATTTCATAGAAAACTTTACATGTTTGATAGGTCAATGAGAAGAAATTGTGCAGCAGACTTTTTGTGTTTTATCTTCTTCACAGAATTTGTCAACTTTTGATAATTTGGAGATTGGACCTCTAATTTAGTGAAGGTTTTGACTTACTCTTGATATAGAGGTGTTCTAAATTCAAGAGTAGGTTATTCTTTTGGAGATTAACACTCTCCATCAATGATTACCTTTATTGTTCGATAGATTCCATGGAATCTTCACCCCATAACAGTTCCAAAGGCTCATTTACTTGAGCTTATGAAACTAATTAAGGAGAAGATAAACATGAGAATTTTAGAGCCATCTTTTTCACCTTACTAAAATAGATGGTTCACTGTGCCTAAAAAGAATGGGAAACTATGTTTTGTTCAAGATCTTCAACCCATCAATAAACTCACCATAAGAAATGTAGAAATGAGACCCATTGTAGATGAGTTTGTTGAATAATTCTTAGGACATTCTATCTATTCAAAGGGTGATTTGTATTCTGGGTATGATCGATTTCAATTAGAAATTGATAGTCATGACATAACCATCTCTCTCTCTCTCTATCTATCTATCTATCTATCTATCTATCTATCTATCTATCTATCTATCTATCTATCTATCTATCTATCTATCTATCTATCTATCTATCTATCTACAATAGAATTACAACTAGCCCATGCTACACAAGTGACTCTCCTCCCAACCATATGCCTCTACATATAGCTAGTGGAATCAACAAGGACCACAAATATAAATAGAGTCCACATGTGCAATCTCCACCACTCCTTTCGTATCTTCCATTAAAGTCCACTAGTAGTAGGTGTACTATGATAAACTGATAGAAAGGAGATGGTTGAACCACACCCTTGAGAGATAGGAGATGGTTTAACTACACCCTAAGAGAGAGGATTAGGAAGTAATCCTCAACCATGGCTTTTGGGGCAAGTGGTTAGCCCATCACATTCCTGACCAAGAGGTTGTGAATTCAATTCCTTACATTGGTATTAGAGCCTAGGAAGTAGGCTTGGGAGAGGTGGACTGACCTAATGGCCTCTAAAAAAAAGTGTTTGGGCATCCTCTATATGAAAGGGTACAAAGTAGCACATGTCACTTTCACAAGTTAGCCCAACAAAGATTGAGGTGTATCTCTGTCACTCTAGCACAATGGTGAGTACCAACATGAAGAAATCCACCTCATAAATTTCAATCCACGGAGACTTGAGGACTGATATGAAGACCGTGAGCAAGAGATGGCACAAGTGCGTGAGTGAGAAGCACACTAGCATGCACACACATACACACACACGTGCACACAAGGTAAGAGCAAACAGTGGAACAATGGAATGTCTTTGATTACAAAAGAACTCTCTTAAAAAAGCTCAAATTTCTAACAAGATAACCTAAAAAATGATCTCTCTAGCTCTTTTTATAGATTTTTGAGTAGTTTTGGCCCTTTCCAGACCTAGTGTCCAACATAGTTGAAAATTAGGTTCTAGGGCTTATTTGAGGGCTCAAAAAAAGTCTAAAAATTATGAAAATTTACATGTAGATACTTATAATGTTCCTCAAGCTTGAGGACTCCTTGGCTTGCACAAAATGGAGCTACAAAAAGGTGAAGTGATATTTACAATGGTTCTAGTGATCAAAATCACTCTTTTTGGAGGTGTTTCTTCTAAAAATTTGATAGTGGAAGTTACACTTCCTGTAGCGTCTACTACTAACCCAATAACATTAATTGGAGTGATTTTTGGCATATTATTGGGATTCTTTGGGCAATCTTGTAAGAGATGCTCATTTCCACAATCTTGACAAAAGCCATGTATTGTTACTGATTGGGGTTGTGTAGGTGCAGGCATTGGGCAATCACGAATGAGGTGATCTCCTTGACATCTATAGCATGGTCCTCTAAGGAATGAGGGTCTTACCTACCTAGGTTGAGGTCTAGTGTTGGGATTTGTGTACATGGTGTTTGCATACTCTGGATCCCAACTCGGTTCACTCGGTTCTTCAGTATAGTAGGATTCACCATGTTCAGGAGACTGCATATAGTAAGCCTGGGGGCTATCAATGTGAGTAGAATCAAAACTATGATCACCTAGGTCGCATAGCCACGAAACGGTCGAGAGCCTGGAAGGATAGCCGAGAGAGAATGAAAAGACAATGGTCCAAAAAGGTGAGCGACTTAGAAGAAAGCATAAGAGAAACAAAAGCCAAAATTGTTGAACTCACCTCTCAAACAAACTCTCACATACCACCACCACCTTCATCTCCATCACCATCTAATCCACCATCTTTCAACCCACCTCAGAACATCCCACCACCCCCTAGAGTAGGATCAGTGCTAGCTGATCCCACTCCTGAAGACATAGACATGATGCTTAAGGCATATCAGGCAAGAATCCAAGAAGGTCCAAATGTGACGAATCATGACAAGTGCTACCCTAGAGCTGACCTAGAGATAGAAAGAACCAAGCTTTGCACGAAAGTGGTCGCATTGGCTCAGACCAAGTTTGAAGCAAGTCGCCTCTTCAACTACTCTGGCTCAGCTAAGACACAATTGCACTTGGATGGACTATTAGAGAAGTTAGAGAGCATAATTGCAAGATCTGCCAAGGAAGAAAAAAACCAAGGAAGAGATGAGGCAAGTAAAAGAGTAAGCATTCCCCCATAGGAAGCTTATGTGCCCAATTCCACTGAACCAGACACCTCCTCTTCTATGAATAGATATTCCCCAGAATTCTTGCGAGAGATTCAAGAAGAAAAATGGTCAAACTGGTGGATGATGCACATGACCAATTCCCGCAAGATATTCCCTCCATTTATGGAGAGCAGGAGAGTGCACAAAGTCAAGAGAGATTATACTTTGAGTCTAATTCTTTATAGGAATTACCCCACTTCATAGGCCCATGGGAAGCCAAGTCTACTTGTATGAGAGCACCCATGGTCATGGTAAGAAACGAAGACTCAGTCATACCTTGGAATACGGAGGTAGTGAAAAACACTAAAGTGTAGTGCAACCTCACTTTAGAAGAGCTACTCAAAGTTAGGCCAGAGTTATGGAAACATGTAGCTAACCAAGTGCCAGAAGTAACGAAACCTCGTTCCCAGGTAGGTTCTCATAGAACAGTGTCAGAAATTCCTCTAGACAAGATAGGAGATATGAGTGAAGATGAAGAAGGAAACACCTATCTTCCCATTACCCATCAGGGGTACACAACCAAGGCAATTCTAGACTTAGGTGCCGGAGTTGCAATTGCTACCACTTCCCTATGGAAGCGTTGGGGCAAACCAGCACTCAGGCAAACAAGAATGAAATTGCAAATGGCTGACGGTCACATAGAGAGACCCTTAGGTTTTCTAGAAGGAATAACTCTCACTAAATGTTGTGTAGAGTTTGAGCACACATTTGTTATCTGTGATTTTAGCAAGAACCATGCCTATGAGATGATTTTGGGACGACCATTTATGTGGCAGCTATAGGTGGTACAAGATTGGGGAACCAATTCCTTGTATTTGCAACACTTAGGTGTTACGACCAAAGTCAATCTCAAGGATTAATCTCATAGAGATGTACCGCCTATTCAATGGAATCCCATCCATAGAGCCAAGGATGACACGGAGTCTGTGCACTGCATAGGATCAGGATCCTCATGGATGCATGAAGACACTCACTTATGGATGTGTAAAGTAGCAGTAGAAGAAGAGAAGCGAGAAAAGGCTAGAGAGATAGGTTCAAAAGAAACCCATAGATCAATTCAAGACCCAGCCTACGCACCTGTAGTATTTCCTGATGAAGAATTTGAACCTCACGGCTGGGCAGAAATTTTAGCAACAATGGACGTAGCCATCAATGAGGAACAATGGACACCCCACTGTGATGAGGATGGCTATGACATTTCAATCTTCTCCATAGAACCAATCATAGGAGATGTAGTTCTAGAGTCAATCATTATGGACCCACCATTTGCATCAGATGAGGAATACTTCTATGAAGTTGAAGCTCACCCTCAGAGACATGGAGAGCTCACCAATGACATAAGGTTAACCACACAAGTGACCCCTAAGGATGAAGGAAAGAAAATAAAGAAGAGAGAAGTCACACGAGAAGAGGAAGAATCCTTGTTTGAGGTCCCTGAGAATTTCAAAAAGTATGAGATAGATGATAGGAGAGTCATGGTAAGAATGCCTAAACGCGAGGCACAAGCAGGAGAGGCCTATGATAACAAAGAAACTACCAAGAAAGTAGTCGTAGCCATAGAAGAAGGAGAAGAAAGATGCACGTACATAGGCCATGACCTGACGGAAGAAGGAGAGCACGAATTGATAGCCTTGCTCAGAGAATACAGAGATGTAATCACTTGGAGTTACAAGGATTTGAAAGGTGTGGACCCTGACATATGCTCACACACTATCCCCATGACCTCAGATGCCAAACCTTCTAAGCAAAAGCCATACACATACAATGTTAATTATGCTGCCAAGATCAAAGAAGAGATAGATCGTCTAGTGGAAGCTGGATTTATCTATGAAATTGAGCACACCAAGTGGGTATCCCCCATTGTAGTAGTGCCCAAGAAGAATGGGAAGCTACATGTGTGCATTAACTTGAAGAAGGTTAATGCAGCCACGATTCGAGATAACTATCCGCTTCCTATCATTGAACATCTCTTAGAAAGAGTAGCAGGCAAGGAAGTGTACAACTTTCTTGATGGATTTTCGGGCTACAATCAGGTAGCCATAGCCCCAGAAGATCAGCATAAGACAGCTTTTGCCACAGAGTGGGGCATATTTGCCTTTAGAGTAATGCCATTTGGGCTTACCAATGCACCCGCTACCTTCGAGAGGCTGATGTGCCATGTATTTAAGGAACTTCTGAGGAAGAATTTGGAGGTCTATGTTGATGATCTTTGTGCTCATTCCAACATTAGACAGACACATATACCTGAACTCAGACAAATCTTTGACAAATGTAGAGAATATCAAGTCTTCTTGAACCCAGAAAAGTGTGTTTTCATGGTCAGGCAAGGTATCAGAGATACCCCTAGACAAGATAGGAGACATGAGTGAAGGTGAAGAAGGTAATACTTATCTTCCAATCACTTACCAAGGTTACACAACCAAAGCTATCTTAGATTCAGGTGTAGATGTTGCAATTGCAACCACCTCCTTGTGGAAGCAATGGGGAAAACACACATTAAGACCAACTAGAATGAAGCTTCAAATGGCAGAGGGACATATTGAAATACCTCTAGGATTGCTAGAAGGGATAACCCTAACCACTTATCGTGTAGAGTTTGAACACACCTTTGCTATATGTGACTTTGGCAAAAATAATGTCTATGAGACTTAGGGGTCACAACCAAGGTCAATTTGAGGGACTACACCTTTAGAGATGTACGATCCCTACAATGGAATCCTATCCACAAGGTGCAAGAAGATTCAACCTCTATGCATTTTGTAAGTTCTTTTGATCCATCATGGATGCATGAAGATACTAGCTTGTGGATGTGAAAGGTTGTAGACGAAGAGGAAAGATGCCTAAAAGCAAGAGAAGAAGGAACTTCTCAAGAAGCAAGACCAGTTAGAGACCTAGCGTACACACCGATGATCTTTCTAGATGAGGAGTTCGAGCCTCATGGTTGGGAAGAAATCTTAGCCACCATGGACATTACTGTCAATGAAGAACAATGGACACCTCATTGTGATGAGGAGGGTTATGATATCTGTGTGTTCATGTGTGAGCCCTTGCTAGAAGAATGTAACAAGTCTCCTAAACTTGAGTCACAATCTCACACAGAATAATGGGTTTCGACACCACGAGATATAAAGAAGGAAAACAGAGTATACGTAGAACAAGAAGAGAGAGAATTTTATTATCTGTGCAGCTTTACAAGTAGTTCTGATCTGCGTTATAAAATCTATCAGATTGCTTCAATGTGAAGCCTCATCCACCCGACCACCCCCGAGCTGATCTCAATCCCAATCTCAATCACAATCACAATCTCAATCCCAATCTCAATCACAATCACAATCTCACTCTCAATCTCAATCTCAATCTCAATCGCAATTCCAGAAGCCGAAAAACAATCCTAATCACTGTACGACCATCATCCTTTTCTATCTCTCAGTCTTCGTCTTTTTGGGATCTCCGTCTTTCGCCAGCGCACGACCGATCACGCCTTCCTAGACCCGCACTTTTAGAATCTGCATGCTCCAAGATAGCGTCTTTTCGCATGTCTAATGCAAGACTTCCGGACCACCCATGCATCTACTTTTCATGTCCACCATCAAGAATCGTACCTGCAAAAATAGAGGTAATCCCTGCAACGCACTCACACATACGTCAATCACCCAAAAATAACCCATATACTCATGTGCGTTTTCTAAATCCGCGAACATGAATAAGATGAATGAATGAAGGCTTCTCTTTTTTTTTTATTTTTTTTATTTTTTTTAAGTGTCGGAAAATGGCACTTTTCAAAACCCTGTAACTCAAAAACAGTGAGGAATCAGCTTGAGCTTGTGAGAGACAAAAATATTCAGTTCTTAAATCTGTACAATAATGTTAGAGACGCTTCAGGTCCAAATCTGCTTCCAGATATCACTTTTGGGCCCTGCAAAATCGAAAATTCTAGAGAGAGATGAAAAAACATGAAAAATATCTTCATTAACCTGTCTTCATGGAACCAAATGAGAAATAAAACATAGGAACTACAAAAAATTCAATCACGTAAAGTTTTTCTACTAAAAATACTCTACCTTTCTCTCATACAACACTTTTTCAGATTCCTTCATCTTCATGCTCGAAATTAACATACAAATTTCATGCGATAACTTTCTAGAGAGAGAATGTAAAACTTATTGCTACAAAATTTTGCAGACATGATCAAAATATCCTAAACATAAAATTTCATACCTACACATCAAACCTAGACAAGAGTTGCCCTAGAATAGATTTAGAGATTGAATGGACAAAAATGTGCATAATAATGGTAGAACTAGCTCAAGCTATGCTTGAGACCAATCAATTGTTCAATCATACAAATTCTATCAAGCTGGGTTTGCATTTCGACGGCTTACTAGAAAGATTACATCAATTGGTAAAGAAATCGTAGGGTTCTTTACCTCCACAGGCTCAACTAGTGCTTGAAAGAGAAAGCTCACCACCAATAAATGCTTATGTTCCTGATTCCATAGATGATGGAACAACTCTTTCAGTTGAACAGTATTCTCAAGGGTTCTTGCTGAAAATACAAGAAGAGAAATGAGCCAAGGAGAAGGACAATACCCCTCCTATTCTTGAGATTGATGAACTTCACGATCAATGTCCCCAAGACATTCCATCTATTTACGAAGACCAAGTAGAGCAACAAGAAGATGAGAAATTAGATTTTGAATCTAATTCTTTACAAGAGTTGGCATAGTTCACAGGCCCATGAGAATCTGAATCTCTTCATATCAGAGCTCCCACAATATTCATAAGAATTGAAGACTCAGTGGTTCCAAGAAATACTAAAGTCATGAAGAACACTAAGGTTCAGTGTCATCTCACTTTAGAAGAGTAAAATCTCAGCTATGGAAACATGTGGTGAATCGTGTTCTAACTTGGTTCCTATGTGTCAAAAACATGCTCTAAGAAGAAAGTACCAGAGATACCCCTAGACAAGATAGAAGACATGAGTGAAGGTGAAGAAGGTAATACTTATCTTCCAATCACTTACCAAGGTTACACAACCAAAGCTATCTTAGATTCAGGTGTAGATGTTGCAATTGCAACCACCTCCTTGTGGAAGCAATGGGGAAAACACACATTAAGACCAACTAGAATGAAGCTTCAAATGGCAGAGGGCCATATTGAAATACCTCTAGGATTGCTAGAAGGGATAACCCTAACCACTTATCGTGTAGAGTTTGAACACACCTTTGCTATATGTGACTTTGGCAAAAATAATGTCTATGAGACTTAGGGGTCACAACCAAGGTCAATTTGAGGGACTACACCTTTAGAGATGTACGATCCCTACAATGGAATCCTATCCACAAGGTGCAAGAAGATTCAACCTCTATGCAGTTTGTAAGTTCTTTTGATCCATCATGGATGCATGAAGATACTAGCTTGTGGATGTGAAAGGTTGTAGATGAAGAGGAAAGATGCCTAAAAGCGAGAGAAGAAGGAACTTCTCAAGAAGCAAGACCAGTTAGAGACCTAGCCTACACACCGATGATCTTTCTAGATGAGGAGTTCGAGCCTCATGGTTGGGAAGAAATCTTAGCCACCATGGACATTACTGTCAATGAAGAACAATGGACACCTCATTGTGATGAGGAGGGTTATGACATCTGTGTGTTCATGTGTGAGCCCTTGCTAGAAGAATGTAACAAGTCTCCTAAAGTTGAGTCACAATCTCACACAGAATAATGGGTTTCGACACCACAAGATATAAAGAAGGCAAACAGAGTATACGCAGAACAAGAAGAGAGAGAATTTTATTATCTGTGCAGATTTACAAGTAGTTCTGATCTGCGTTACAAAATCTATCAGATTGCTTCAATGTGAAGCCTCATCCACCCGACCACCCCCGAGCTGATCTCAATCCCAATCTCAATCACAATCAAAATCTCAATCCCAATCTCAATCACAATCACAATCTCACTCTCAATCTCAATCTCAATCGCAATTCCAGAAGCCGAAAAATGATCCTAATCACTGTACGACCATCATTGTTTTCTATCTCTCAGTCCTCGTCTTTTTGGGATCTCCACCTTTCGCCAGGGCACGACCGATCACGCCTTCCTAGACCCGCACTTTTAGAATCTGCATGCTCCAAGATAGCGTCTTTTCGCATGTCTCATGCAAGACTTCCGGACCACCCATGCATCTACTTTTCATGTCCACCATCAAGAATTGTACCTGCAAAAATAGAGGTAATCCCTGCAACGCACTCACACATACGTCAATCACCCAAAAATAACCCATATACCCATGTGCGTTTTCTAAATCCGCGAACATGAATAAGATGAATGAATGAAGGCTTCTCTTTTTTTTTTTTTTAAAGTGTTGGAAAATGGCACTTTTCAAAACCCTGTAACTCAATTCTGAAAGCAATGGTGTCACGGGCACTATGGCTCTATTCAGGTTCTCTTCTGCAGCTGCGTACTTTACGGAAATCACATTAGCTGGAGCAGGGGGTTGTTGTGCTAGCACTGGTTGAGGCCTCTGCTGGGCTTAATATTGTGGTGGGTAGGCTTGTTGAGGTCTAGCAAACTGCTGTGGTGGGTATGGGTTCTGATATCTTCCTTGTTGTGGAGGTGGCTGAGGGTGATTTTGTCTGACAGCTTGTTTGTTATAGGGGCAATCTTGTGCGGTGTGGTTGGTGTATCTTCGCTCTATTGTGCAGTACTGGCTACTAAGATTCACTTGGGGTTGAGCCATAATGGGACATACACTCGCAAAATGGTCACCTCCACAAGTATAGCATCGCCTCCCTGGGGCAAACCTTGGTATTTGTTTGCTTGATACGCCTAGCTTCTCAGCTACCTTCTCAGCGAGTTCCTCAATAGAGGTGGATTGCGTGGAACTAAGGCTTGTAGAACTATCTGAATCCTTGTAGATTTTTTATGGTTCTAATTCCTCCCCTGGATTATCTTCAATGTCTATGCACATGTGTACGCGCACTCGTCTATAGTTCTAGGGTCCTTCAAGTACACATATGATCCTAGTTTGGGCTGAGCAATCCATCCAAGAACAAAGCCACTTGTTTGGCTGGTGTGGGTAACTCAAAAAGAGGACCTCTCTCTAGGTATTGCCGAAACCTCCTTCATGCAAGCCTAACTGTCTCTTGAGGGGTTTGCTTAAAGCTTTGAATCAACGAGGATGTGTTATGCCTTATGCCGCTCTTAGAGAATTCGATACTGAATGCCTCTAGCAGTTGGTCTATGTTCCTGAACTGCCTCTCATTCAATGGTTGAAACCACGTAAGGGCTGTGTTCCTAAGGGTTAGACCAAAGGCATTGTAGTGCGTGAATAGATCCTCCACTTGTTCAGCTCTCAAGACTTGCCTAAATTTGGCCACATGATCATAAGGGTCTCCAGTGCCATCGAAGTAGTTCTTCATGGACTTAACTAGCTGTGTAGGTCTCAAAGTCCTCATGTGCTCTCTAGGCCTCGGTAAAGGGAATTCATCAGCATTTCTTAGGTTTCTTGGAACTCTAGTTCTATCGGGTTCCACTCTATCCGTTTCCGTTCTCGTTCTTTCTCTTCCCATTGGGTTGGCGAAGCTTACCTCAGGTCTATCTCTATTCCGGTCTCTTTGAGCTCCATGAGCTTGGGATGTTCCAGCCGCTTGGTGGCCAAAAGAGACATTAGATCTGTTGGTGTGTGAAACACCACAAGAACTAAACTAATGTGGTATTAGAAGACCTCCATAACCATCATTAGCTTAGCAAACCTCTAAATATGAACCTTCAACTCTGAACTTAGTGAAAATCAAAAATTTCACTTCACAGAAATCTGCGCCTCTTCTTCAAGCTTTCAATATGACCTGTATCAACTTGATCTTTGCAAATTCTTCTGATCATTTGCTAAGAAAGGTTCTTGCTAATGTTCAGTAACACATAACAAGCAAAACTTTCAAGCAATAACTTCAAAATCTTCTGATTTTGTACCAAACTTTCCACTATGTCTGAAAACTGGAAATTGACTTCATCAATTTGACATACCTCCACTCTTAAGTTGATTTCTCTGAGTATGCATCCCGTTTCTTAAAGATCTTTTGACCAAATGTAGTTGAGGATAGTAGCTTTCAAACGAGCTATCACTTACCAAAAACTTTACACTGTGCTTCGAGATCTGACCTTTAGAAGATCAGTCAAATGTGCGCCAGAAAAGTCGTAACTGTCAACTACCTTACACAGTCATATGAAATGACTTAGAACTCAAGTACAAGAGGAATTAGACTCAATCCTTCTACACAAACATGTGTTGATTATCAGAGAACATGTGTACAAAATGGCTTGGCCTAATTTTGCTCACAGCCATGGAAAACTCTCTCAGACTCAGAAGTTTTCTCTCACCATCTCTCTCAGAAAAATACGACTTTTCTCTACTCACTCAGATTACAAAATTGAATTCTCTCATACATGTTTCTGACTCAAATTAACTTATATACCTATGGTTTACATTCTTCTAGACTTGAACTCGTAAGTTCCAAAGATCAAATACAAATCTAGACTCTAATTTTGCACTAATTTACAATAGTGAAATTGTCCCTTCACTTAGGCTTGATTTTCTGTAAGTCTTTTCTTCACTTCTTCTTTCCTCCATCATATGTCTTCATATGTCTTTATATATCCATGCCTAATTAGTGAGTGAAGCCCCAACAAGATCTTGGTTGGGGAAAAATAAATTCCCCCTTCCAAGTGTAGGCATGTCTACCATGTTCTGTGACCATAAATATCCTCTCTGAAGTATGATCTAAATAGGTCACTTTGCCTGGGCTATCGGGATCATTGAACTCATAAATGGTGATCGTTTCTATCTCATTTGGTTGATCAGACTTATACCTCCAAAAGGCTTCGTCAGTCTCTCGGTTCAAGAGAAGATCTATACTCTTATTATCCTGGGGAATCCACTCTGGTGTGATGATTCTAGTAAGCACTGATTTGCCTCGGGGGGTTTTAGGTTCTACACCCATGTGCCCTTGCTCTAGGTCACCTATATCTGCTTCTAGGATCACATTACCAAATTCATATGTCCTATCTAGGTGGCTGGTGACTACGTATATGGTTCCTTCTTTGTCCAGGTATGCTCCATTTTTGAATTTGATAGCTGGGTGTTCAATTCCAATGGGTTGGTCAAGGTTTTTAATTTGGACCACAGATCTTCCTAGGCCGTCCTCATAGATACACGCACCTAATCGGTTAGTCCTAAGGTATTCGAGTTGCGTCTTGTAAGGGCCTTCTACCCTATGTAGGTATGGCACACCTGAACTTCCCGTGGGTCTCTCCATACCTTGAGACATCTCAGACTCGCTAGTTTCAGAGCTAGGGTAGTAGGAATGATGGCTCAACTACTGGGCCCAAGACCTAGCAGTGTGATTGACACTAGCCTTTGAAGATCTAAGACTTTGTCTATCTCTCCCTAGGTGTCGTCCTGATCTAAGGTTCATATGCCTAATTGAATACTCCCAATTTTCCCAAGTACAACCTCGTTGCTGAGTTCTTTTGTATTAATCACTTGTTCTTTTTAATTTTCTTAGGATGTCACTTCTTTTCCAATCAATCTTCATTGCAAGGAACACTTAAGTTTTATCGTACTTGAGTTCGGTTGCTTGATTTAAAGTCTTTCCCCTTAGGTTGTTTCGCAAATGTAATCTCTTAGTACTTGCACTTGAGTGATTAGAGTTCTTAGACTTGATTGTGCTTAATGTATCCCTAATTGATCACAATCCTCTATCCGTACTTAGCCTAAGCTCGGGATTGACAGAGGGTGTTGAGAATTTCCAACCTTGAGTTTCTTTCCTTGTGTTGTTGCCCTGGTGTGCCCAAGAAGCTTGTTCCCAAGCTTGCACTTACTCTTGCTTCGAGTACCCTTCAATGCTCTCCTCAAAGGTCCTGCAAAAGTACTAAAGTTAGTTCAAGACTTAAATTCAATTGACAGTCAGATCGCTTTCATGCATGTAATTCATAGACCAAATTGCCTTTTGCCTTTATGGAAAACAATCCCAAGGGACCCTCAGTTTCCTACCCTGGGATATGATCAACTTCAAAATACCCTATCTAATAATCCTGATATTAATTTCCCAATCTGAATCACTATAGGCTCTCAATCTTATATCTGATGTAAAAGGATAATACAATCCTTCTTTCAAAGTCCCTTTGATATATCTAAGAACTCTTTGACCTGCAATCCAATGTGGATCCTTTGGACAATGCATGAATTGAGAAAGAACACCAACTGCATAACTAAGATCAAGCCTTGTTAGAGTTGCATAAATCAAACTTCCCACTAAAGATTGATACTTCCTCATGTCTTTGAATTCTGCACCATCATATCTACTGAGTTTGTGATTGACCTCTAGTGGTGTAGATGCCTCTCTGCAATTCTCCTTGTTAAACTTCTTTAGAAGATTCAAGAGATACCTTTCTTGTGATACATAAATACCATGCTCTGCATAAGTGATTTCCATTCCAAGAAAATATGACAATTTTCCTAGATCACTTATCTTGAATTCCTTCTCAAGTAGCTTCTTCACCTCCTTGATTCCTTCATTTGAGGTACCTGTAATTATAATATCATCTACATAGATACAAATGTAGATCATACCTTCATCTGTTCTTTTGATAAGTAAACTTGCATCTGCCTTTGAACTTTGATATCCAAGATCATTAAGATACTTTACAAGTCTAAAATTCCAAGCTCTTGGAGCTTGTTTCAAACCATAAAGAGCTCTTCTCAACCTGCAAACATAATTTGGAAACTTATGATCTGCAAACCCTTGAGGTTGCTCCATGTAAACCTCATCTGATATATATCCATTCAAAAATGCATTCTTAATGTCCAATTGACTCAATGTCCATCCTTTGGATGCTGCAATGGCAATGATTGTCCTTATGGTTGACATCTTTGCCACAGGACTGAATGTCTCATCATAATCTATGCCAAATGTTTGAGCATAGCCTTTAACCACCAATCTGGCTTTGTATCTGGCTATAGTTCCATCTGCATGCTTTTTAACTTTGTAAACCCATTTATTTCCAATCACTTTCTTACCATTAGGCTTTGGAACAAGTTCCCAAGTTTTGTTCTCTTCAAGTGCATCAAACTCTTCCTTCATTGCTATTTCCCATTGTCTCTTACCTTTTGCTTCATCATAGCTTTGAGGTTCTTCATCTTCCTTAACCATGTAAGCATAATTTTTCTGAGTCAAGTAAGAAGTGTCATATGAATACCTTGTAGGTTGCTTCCTCATTCTGGTTGACCTTCTTGGTTCACACTCTTCATGTATATCTAGATGTACTTCTTCATCAAATATTGGTCCATCTTCATTCCTTCTATATGATCCAACTCTTGATGTGCTTGCTTGCATATGTTCTTCATCTCCATCTATCTGCATATGTGACTTACCTCTTGCACTCCTTCTTATCTCTTCTTCAAATGTTTCAAGATCACATTCTTTATCTGCATACCAACTCTTCTGTTCATCAAAGGTTACATCTCTGGAAACAATAAAATGTTTAGTTAAAGGACTCCATAGTCTATAACCCATTTGCTTTTCATCATACCCAATAAACACATATTTTTCTGCCTTTGGTTCAAGCTTATGTCTGAGTTGTGATGGCACATAAGCATAGGCAATTGACCCAAACACTTTACAATGATCAAGTGTTGGTTTCTTACCCCACCAAGCTTCATAAGGGGTCATACCATTCAAACCTCCACATGGTAGCCTATTCACAAGGTATGTGGCTGTATTTACAGCCTCAGCCCAAAGATAATTAGGGCAATTCTTTTCCTTTAGCATTGCTCTTGCAAATTCAACCAATGTTCTATTTCTCCTTTCTGCCACCCCATTATGTTGAGGTGTGTACCTGCAAGTTATCTCTCTCTTGATACCTGCATTCCAAGGATAGTCATTAAACTCTTGGGAGAAGTATTCTCCCCCTCCATCAGACCTTAGCCTCTTGATTTTTTGACCTGTAACTCTTTCTGCATAAGCATGAAAATGTTTGAAGGCTCCAAAGACTTCTGATCTTTCCTTTAGAACATAAAGGGTTATCCACCTTGTAGCATCATCAATAAACAAAACATAATACCTAGATCCATTTATTGAACCTTCTTTTGTTGGCCCCCATACATCTGTATGTATGAGTTCAAGAAAATCATCATGCTTGAAACCTTTCTTCTGAAATGGTTGTCTATGAGCTTTTCCCATCTGACAAGCTTCACACTTATATATCATATGTTGATTCTTCACATTTGGTAGTCCCAATACAGATTGATTCTCCACCATAGTTTTGATTCCTCTTTCATTGAAGTGTCCCAATCTTTTATGCCAAAGATCTAACTCTGTAATTACTTCATCACCATGTGTGATTAGGGCTTGACCAACATTTCCTTGCACTTTGAGAGTAAAAAGTCTACCTTCCTTCTTACCACAAACAATGGGTTTGTATGCATCCTCTGGATCTTCAACAAATACCCCTTCATTTGTAAATCTGACTTGAAAACCTTTCTCCACTATTTGTCCAACACTAATCAGATTCTTTGGTATTGTTGGAACATACAAAACATTTGTTAATAAATCAGCTCCACTCCTGCACTTCACTTTTCCAATTGAATGCACACTATGCTTTGTATTGTCACCTGTTTGTACTGTATGCCTTGAATTTCCTTCTTCCAATTCTGACAACAATTCTATATTACCTGACAAATGATTTGAACAACCAGAATCAATATAAAATACCTTGAGATCCTCCTTCTCTGATGAACTTATTGAATTCATCATCAATGTTGTATGGTTATCATTCTGTGTATCATTTGCATAATTATAATATGTGGTGTTGTATGATTGGTTCTGATTCCAATTTCTACCACCACCTCTTCCATAACTTCCTCTTGAATTCTGTCTTCCTCTTTGAAATTGATTCTGAAACCTTCCACCTCTTCCTCTGCCATTGTTGTTCTGATTTTGGCTTGCTCCTTGTTGATTGTGCCAACAATCATATGCTAGATGATTGTTCAATCCACAAATCCAACATGTCTTCTTGTTATTGTTCTGATTACCTCTACCTCTTCCATTTCCTCGACCTTTACCTCTGCCAAAACCTCTTCCTCTTGCATAATTTGCTTGAGTTGTTGATTCTTCTTCATCCTTTGCCTTTCCTTTATCTCCTTTCTTTTTATTCTTCACATACATTGCAGAGCTTTGACCTTTGTCTCCATCTGACTTCAAGTCTTGCTCAAATGTGAGCATCAATCCAAGTAATTGATTCAGTTCTGGCACATAATGGTTTAATGAGAGTTCTGTTGAAAGTACAAAGGGCTTCCATCTCTCATCACCTCTTAACCCTGCAAGTAATTGTGCTATCAGCCTATGATCTTCAATATCCTCATCAATGGATCCAAGGCTATCTGCCAAGTCCTTCATCTTAGTGACATAATCACTAATGCTCTGATTTTGCTTTTTCTTGAATGTGGTGAACTCTGACCATAAGCTAGTTTTCCTAGCTTTAGTAGTGTTTTGGAAGTGGTCTTCCAAAGCATTCCAAATATCTTCAGCTGTTTCTAAACCTCTGATGTGTGGCAACAAATAATCTGTAATAGTGTTGTATATATAAGCTCTTGCACTTGCATCTCTCTTCTGCCATAGCTTCAAAGCTTCTAGCTCTTCCTTTCTTGGATGACTTTCATCTTCAAATTTAGGCTTCTCCTCTTCACCCGTCACATATACCATTAGATCCTTACTCATAAGTAAGGCTTCCATCCTCATTACCCAAGCAGGATAGTTATCTCTGTCCAATTTGTCAATGGACACATGATCTGCCATGGTATCCTTGCTTCTGCTTCAACCTGTAAGTATAAAGTTAAAGAATAATACCTTTTGTAGATCTTTACCCTTGGAAGTAACTTCGAAACAATCTTCTGATGACTTTTGTTGTTGAACACCTCAGCTTTCTCCTTCTTTGACAAAGAACTCTTCAAATCTTCTTGTATATGCTCTCCCTTTACTCTTGAGGACCTTATCTGCTCTGATACCACTTGTTGGTGTGTGAAACACCACAAGAACTAAACTAATGTGGTATTAGAAGACCTCCATAACCATCATTAGCTTAGCAAACCTCTAAATATGAACCTTCAACTCTGAACTTAGTGAAAATCAAAAATTTCACTTCACAGAAATCTGCGCCTCTTCTTCAAGCTTTCAATATGACCTGTATCAACTTGATCTTTGCAAATTCTTCTGATCATTTGCTAAGAAAGGTTCTTGCTAATGTTCAGTAACACATAACAAGCAAAACTTTCAAGCAATAACTTCAAAATCTTCTGATTTTGTACCAAACTTTCCACTATGTCTGAAAACTGGAAATTGACTTCATCAATTTGACATACCTCCACTCTTAAGTTGATTTCTCTGAGTATGCGTCCCGTTTCTTAAAGATCTTTTGACCAAATGTAGTTGAGGATAGTAGCTTTCAAACGAGCTATCACTTACCAAAAACTTTACACTGTGCTTTGAGATCTGACCTTTAGAAGATCAGTCAAATGTGTGCCAGAAAAGTCGTAACTGTCAACTACCTTACACAGTCATATGAAATGACTTAGAACTCAAGTACAAGAGGAATTAGACTCAATCCTTCTACACAAACATGTGTTGATTATCAGAGAAGATGTGTACAAAATGGCTTGGCCTAATTTTGCTCACAGCCATGGAAAACTCTCTCAGACTCAGAAGTTTTCTCTCACCATCTCTCTCAGAAAAATACGACTTTTCTCTACTCACTCAGATTACAAAATTGAATTCTCTCATACATGTTTCTGACTCAAATTAACTTATATACCTATGGTTTACATTCTTCTAGACTTGAACTCGTAAGTTCCAAAGATCAAATACAAATCTAGACTCTAATTTTGCACTAATTTACAATAGTGAAATTGTCCCTTCACTTAGGCTTGATTTTCTGTAAGTCTTTTCTTCACTTCTTCTTTCCTCCATCATATGTCTTCATATGTCTTTATATATCCATGCCTAATTAGTGAGTGAAGCCCCAACAAGATCTTGGTTGGGGAAAAATAAATTCCCCCTTCCAAGTGTAGGCATGTCTACCATGTTCTGTGACCATAAATATCCTCTCTGAAGTATGATCTAAATAGGTCACTTTGCCTGGGCTATCGGGATCATTGAACTCATAAATGGTGATCGTTTCTATCTCATTTGGTTGATCAGACTTATACCTCCAAAAGGCTTCGTCAGTCTCTCGGTTCAAGAGAAGATCTATACTCTTATTATCCTGGGGAATCCACTCTGGTGTGATGATTCTAGTAAGCACTGATTTGCCTCGGGGGGTTTTAGGTTCTACACCCATGTGCCCTTGCTCTAGGTCACCTATATCTGCTTCTAGGATCACATTACCAAATTCATATGTCCTATCTGGGTGGCTGGTGACTACGTATATGGTTCCTTCTTTGTCTAGGTATGCTCCATTTTTGAATTTGATAGCTGGGTGTTCAATTCCAATGGGTTGGTCAAGGTTTTTAATTTGGACCACAGATCTTCCTAGGCCGTCCTCATAGATACACGCACCTAATCGGTTAGTCCTAAGGTATTCGAGTTGCGTCTTGTAAGGGCCTTCTACCCTATGTAGGTATGGCACACCTGAACTTCCCGTGGGTCTCTCCATACCTTGAGACATCTCAGACTCGCTAGTTTCAGAGCTAGGGTAGTAGGAATGATGGCTCAACTACTGGGCCCAAGACCTAGCAGTGTGATTGACACTAGCCTTTGAAGATCTAAGACTTTGTCTATCTCTCCCTAGGTGTCGTCCTGATCTAAGGTTCATATGCCTAATTGAATACTCCCAATTTTCCCAAGTACAACCTCGTTGGTGAGTTCTTTTGTATTAATCACTTGTTCTTTTTAATTTTCTTAGGATGTCACTTCTTTTCCAATCAATCTTCATCGCAAGGAACACTTAAGTTTTATCGTACTTGAGTTCGGTTGCTTGATTTAAAGTCTTTCCCCTTAGGTTGTTTCGCAAATGTAATCTCTTAGTACTTGCACTTGAGTGATTAGAGTTCTTAGACTTGATTGTGCTTAATGTATCCCTAATTGATCACAATCCTCTATCCGTACTTAGCCTAAGCTCGGGATTGACAGAGGGTGTTGAGAATTTCCAACCTTGAGTTTCTTTCCTTGTGTTGTTGCCCTGGTGTGCCCAAGAAGCTTGTTCCCAAGCTTGCACTTACTCTTGCTTCGAGTACCCTTCAATGCTCTCCTCAAAGGTCCTGCAAAAGTACTAAAGTTAGTTCAAGACTTAAATTCAATTGACAGTCAGATCGCTTTCATGCATGTAATTCATAGACCAAATTGCCTTTTGCCTTTATGGAAAACAATCCCAAGGGACCCTCAGTTTCCTACCCTGGGATATGATCAACTTCAAAATACCCTATCTAATAATCCTGATATTAATTTTGTCGTAACCAGTGGAAGTTTTGGTTGTACTCCCCACGAGCTTTCCAACAAAACGAAAATCACAGCAAACGGATTTCGTATGATGAAGTTATGCCAGTTCAGGGTTTTGGGGCTAAAACAGGATTAAAACAGGTTAACAAGCAAAGAGGAATTCTCAAATTACTTGTGTCGCAGCCTCACAATGCAATGATAAACCCTAGTGTCTTTTTTCCCCAAATTTGACCCAAAATAAACCATATATTTATGCCCTAAAAAATGGCCGAATTTGCCCGTCAATCGCGATCGAAAGCTCTGTCAATCGCGATTGATATGTCAGTCGCGATCGACGTGTCGGTCACGATTGACAAGTCCGTCATAGCTGTCAGTCACGATTGATGGGTCAATCACGATTGACACGTGGCCCGAAAATTCAGTCAATCGTGGTCAAAGGATCGTTGACTCTGTCGATCGAGATTGATGTGTTGATTGCGATTGACAGGTCCATCACGAGGGGTCTATCGGTCATGGTCAAACAGTCATTGACTAGGTCAGTCGCGATTGACAGGTCTGTCGGGGCTATCAGTCGCGATTGATGGGTCGATCGCGATTGATGGCTCGATCGCGATTGACACGTGGCACGCGCAAATTCAGTCGGTCGCGATCGAGGTGTCGATCGCGATTGATAGAGCCGTCCGCAAGTGTCCGTCGTCGTTTGTCGATCGCGATTGACAGGTCGATCACGATTGACACAAAACAGAGGAGTTTTAAAATTCTAAACACATATTTAGGAAGCTCTAGGCATGTAGATCATGATTATGTACTTTGTTTAGCAAAAGGATCATTTTTTCTGTCGGTCGCGATTGACAGAGGTCAACGCCTCGGGACCTGCACAGTCAGATTTTTTACCTGCTGGAGCTAGTGTAGCTGCTGGGGATGCTGATTCCTGCAAAAAATCTCAGAAAACACACAATAGCACAAACACACAAATGCTCTCTCGCTCTCTCTCACAAGTGAAATGAGGGAAATGGTGTGGGTGTGGTGATATGACCAAAAGCTGAAATTTTTGCGATGATGGAGATGGAGGTGGGAGATGGTGATGATGATGATAGTGATGAGAAAAACAAAAGAAAATAGATAAAAGTGAAGAAAATACCTATGATTCCAATGCCTCGACTCTACATCTTACCATCACACGCTCGTCCTCAAAGCTCGATCCCCGACAACGGCGCCAAAATTTGGTGTAGCTCAATGATGAGTAGCACCTTGAGCAAATGAAGGCACAAGTGCGTGAGTGAGAAGCACACCAACATGCACACACATACACACACGCGCACACACGACAAGACAAAGAGAAAGACAATGGAGTTCTTTTAGATTACTTCCAAAATGATCATACAAGTTCAAATCTATTACAAGCTAACCTCAAAAATGAGCTCTCTAGCTCTATTTATAGTTTCTTACTAGCTTTTGGCCCTGTCCAGACCTAGTGTCCGGCCTAGTTAAAAATTAGGTTCTAGGGCCTAATTGGAGGCTCAAACGGAGTCTAAAAATCATGAAAATTGGTACGATGATACTTCTAATACTCCTCAAGCTCGAGCACTCCTCGGCTTGCACAAAATGGAGTTACAAAAAGGTGAAATGGTATTTACAATGATTTGTATTGATGAGAATCACTGTTATGAAGATGTTGTTTTGGAAAAATTTGAATGGCATACTTGCCAGATCTTCGGTGACTACTTAGTCTGCTTGTTCCTTCTCTCCGCTCTGGCTCCCTTCTTTGGCTTCATTGTCTTGTGAGTCCTTCGGTGCCTTGACTGTGGCCAACATATGCCATAATCGCCAAACCCCTGTATGGACTCTTAACTCAATTCATTTGGACAGAGGAATGTGAGAAAGCATTCAATGAGTTAAAGAAGAGGCTGAGCACAACCCCAATTCTGAAAACACCAAATTGGAACAAGCCTTTCCATACCCATGTAGACGCTTCTAATTACGCAATAGGATGTATCTTAGCCCAACCAGCAGATGAAGGAAGGTTAGATCATATGCGAGTAGACAACTGAACCAAGCCCAGAGGAATTATACCACTACCGAGTGAGAAGGATTGGGAATGGTCTATGCAGTGAAGAAATTTAGACACTATCTCTTAGCCAACAAATTCAAGTTCTTCATAGACCATCAAGCTTTATTGTACCTAGTCAATAAGCCATGTAACACGGGAAGATTGGTAAGATGGTTTCTACTCTTGATGGAGTTTGACTTTGAAGTGATAGTGAAAAAGGGAAACACACATGTAAGAGCAGATCACCTTTCTAGGTTAACACACGGAGAACCACCAAGTGGAGTACCCGATGATCTACCAAACACTTATTTGTTTAATCTGGAAGTTTGTCCAAAGTGGGCAGAAAAACTAATTCCTATACTTACTCATGGCCCACAACACTCAATCAATAAGGAGAGCAAAAAGGAAATTCTCCAATCAAGGAATTTGCACATTATTGTGCGAAGTGTGTACTATAAGGAATCCAATGGTGTATTGCTGAGATGTGTTGAGGAGGATGAACAAATGAAACTGATTGAACAAGCACATGTGAAAAAATGGAGAACACACAAAGGAACTCATGGAACTATTAGGGAATTAAAGCGATTAGGAGTGTACTATCCTGACATGCCTAAGGATGTCCATGACTACGTAAGTAACTGTGCGGAATGCCAGGAGACAATCCCCGAGGATCACACGTCCATACCTTTCTCAACGATAGTACCCAATTGGAGCAAAACATTGGTAAAATTCTTAAAGACAAGAGAGCATGAGGAAGGAGTTAGCTTGGCAAGAAAATGATCCCTAGAGGAGATGAGCAAGGATTATGTACTCATAGGAAGAAACTTGTTTAGAAGAGGAAAAGACAACCAATTACAATTATGTGTGCATGAAGGAGAATATTTGCCCATATTAGAGATGGCACACGCAGGTGCAGCTGGAGGTCTTTTTTCAGTCGAGAGAACCGTAAAAATGATCCTCTTCGCGGGCTTGTGGTGGCCAACTTTACATATGGATGTTGAAACATATGTACGAAGCTGCGAGACATGCCAAAGGGCTAAATACCCAATTCGGAGGGATGACATGCCATTGAGACCTATGGTTTGTGCTAGAGCATTCTCTAAATGGGGTATTGACTTCATAGGACCCATTAACCCACCGGCCAAAGGATCACATGCCAAATACATAGTAGCCACAGATTACTTGACAAAATGGGTAGAGGCAAAGGCTACTAAAAAGAATGATGCTCAAACCATGACTAAGTTTCTTTTTGAGCACATCTTCACTCGTTTCAGATTACCAATTGGGATTGTGAGTGACCAAGGAACGCACTTCATTAATGAAGTGATAGAGTCTCTAATGAATGAGTCTTTAGTGATCCATAAAAAATCAGCCCCATACCATCCCCAAGCCAATGGTCAAGCGGAAAGTTCCAACAAGGCATTATGCACAGTATTGACAAAAATCATCAATAATGGGAGGTCTGACTGGGACAAGCAATTGCATCATGCAATTTGGGCCTTTCGAGTCGTATACAGGACCGCCATTGGAACTACCCCATTCAATTTAGTGTACGGGCAGAATGCAATTTTGCCAATCGATTTTTTAATCCCCACTTTCAGAGTGGCACAACAGTATAAATGGACCGGACATGAATTATCCCAACAACTAGACCAAATAGAGAAGCTGCATGAAACTAGGTTACAAGCGGTAGCAGAAATATATGCAGCCAAGAGAAGACAAAAGGCTTACTATGATGCACATATAAAAGACAAAGGACTTAAAGAAGGAGACCTAGTCCTGGTTTACACCTTAAAGCAACATGCCAAGAAGTTACAAAAACACGGATATGGACCTCTGATCATAAATAGGATCTCTACTAGTGGAGCAGTTAATCTAGCCACTTTAGATGGAGACATTCTTCCTAACTACATAAGTGGATGTAGAGTGAAACGGTTCATGGAGCCATTGACGGATCAAATGTTAGCACGTGTGGTAGGTGCTCAAAATAGGAGGAAAGAGGAAGAATGGATTAGAGAGGATGCACGACAAGAAGCCCTAGAACGCATTAAGAAATGAAAAGAATGGATTAGGCAAAGAGACGAACGGTATCTCCAAGGAGAAGAGCCTGTCCCTATGGCTAATTACCGAGTCCATAAGTATGATACGACTAGTGCCTACATGTCACAGCCTTACCTAAACCTAGGGATTGGCAAGAAAGAGTACACATTGATAGATGCCTTGATAGACTCAAGAGCAGGACTTAGTTGCATACGTAATACGGTCATAAAAGATCTTCAAATGATTATGACTCCCACAAAAGCTCATATGATAGGAATTGGAGGTCAAATCATACAATGCATTGGAGCAACGATAGTATCCCTCCACCTAGGAAACTCTTCCATGGAACAACGAGTCTTAGTGTGCAGAGATGAAGATTTAATAGAAGATTTGATCCTAGGATAGGATTGGATCATTGAGAATGAAGTCAGCATCAACCTAGCTCAAGGCTATATTTTAGCCAAGATAGGGCACAAATAAATTTTTAATCTATTATGGGAGAAGCCTTCACAACAACCAAAAGTCATTGAGAGTGCAGAAGAATGCAAAGAAAGCTAGTGGAACATGATTCCAGCCCCAATACCTCAGAAACCAATCTAAAGGAAGTAGAAAGCTCAAACCCTAATGTGTCCAAGGAAGAGGTGAAATCATCCTATTCAGTTGATGAACGGCCAGACAATAAGGGGACCAACTCTCATGGATTTTCTCACACGACGGAAGGATCACCAATGTGGAAAACAACACTCAGATACTCGCATCAAGGAATGGTCAAATGGGTACGCAAGGATCAAGTGCAGAACTCAGAGACGTCAACACCAGCTCATGAGGAGAAAAAGGAGAACAAAAAGTTAGCATCACAGAAATCTGAAACAAAACGACTCTTGCAAATATGGCTCCCTAAGCCATTGATTGAAGCTCAGAAGGCTCGACAACAGATATGGATTCCCAAAAAGGTCAGACAAGCAGCCAAGCAAGAGATAAACAAACAGACAGATGCATTACATCGAGACATTCAAACAATGCAGCCAAGACAGATTCATCATAAGCACATGAAGAGAAAAAAACTCAATTACTAGGACATCAAAAGAAATACATGAAGTTCGAAGGACCAGAGAGAAGACATGGGCTATCAACATAACCACGAAGTGGATTTGGAAGCCAAAGCAACCACAAGGATGGACCACCACAATAACAAAGATTCCAATTGCACTCATGAAGTATCAAATGCACCTAAAGTACGCATACTAGGGCCACATTACAGGGCCAAGCATTTGGCACTTGATGTGCATAAAACAGTTAGTGGTGCACATTCTCCAATGGGGATTAGGTGATAGCTTCAACTTCCTTAGGAATGGACATACTATGTAAATAAATAAATGCTTCAGCTATACTTATACTTGTTTTCTTTTAGGAAAAAGAAATAAAAAGATGTGGTAAGAGATCTCACTTATAGAACCAAGGGAAACGGAGTGACGCAACGACAACATATCACTGCAATGCACTACACAGTTGCTATGCTTTCTATTAAAGGTAATGCACTTTTCCTTACAAGTGCAGATGGCTTCTGAAGATTTTGAAGCAACAATTCAAGAGGAAGTATTGGAATTTCCTCTCCAGAGTATCACCAAAGCAAAGGGACATTGGTTTCAAGAAGATCAACTGGCTGGGGAGTATCTCTTCTTGGCGACTATCAAAATCATAGATACAGATCATCAATTTCCGATCATGTCCCAAGATTTCAGAGTAGTGCATGAACTCCCGTCTACGATCGACATCATGAAGAAAGCGGGCATACACAAATATTTTGAACTGCCAATCTACAAGCCCGACTTTCAAAGGTGCACACAAGTCATGAACACATTACAGCTAGCATTACATGATCCATTGGTGCCCGAGGCTAGAGTTATGGATAAAATAGGTGAATGGGTAGTTATTCAGTTCACACATGACTTGATTAAGGAAGCTTTTGGATGGGAAAAGGATGGCAACACGGAAGTGAAAGAAGAGAGTCGAGGGGCAAAGACCAGAACGTTCACCGACATCAACAGAGTTGATATAGAAGAGGAAGTCAGGCTCATTCATCAGCATTTCTGCTTCCCCAACATGCATCAATACACGGCCCCTCAGAAGATAATTTTTCAGCTACTCTCACATGCCATCAAGCAAATTGGCAATCAAATTAATCTGACTCCTTACATACAGAAAAGACTATTCGAGGCAAAGAAGCAATGGAACAGCAAGAAGTTCATCAATGGCAGTGTAGCTCTGAGAATATTGATTTACCATATTTTAGGTATTAAAGAGCATCTGCAAGAAATGCCATCATCGACTGCCATCGCTAAGTATGCCAAAGTCGCCACAGTTCCTAAAAAGAAAAGAGGAGTCAAGATTGTGGAAGAGGTAGAAACTAGCTCTCAACCCAGAATGAGAGGCACAAAGAGACTCAGGGAGGTAAAGCAAGTAGAAGAGGAAGTTCCAGCCATGAAAAGGGCACATGTACTTCCAAAAACAAGGATTGAAGAGCAACGGCCTATTACAGAAGAAGATTTAACAAAGGCCCTGGAAGATACACATCAATATACAGAAGGGCAAGTCAATTTACTATTTCAATGGCACCATTACCACTAGACCCAACAAGAGGGAGAAGCTAAAAAGAAGCTCACCAAAGTACACCGCTACAGAGAAATAGGATTGGATAATTCAAGCTCATCTTCGGATGCACAAGAAGAACCCGACACATCCTTATTAAATGTGGATATTCAAAGTGAATCAAAGGATGATGGACAATGGGAAGAATTGAATGCAATCAACTATAGTGAAGAAGAAGAGTACATGAAGGTGGACGACATCACTATCCAACCAGATCAGGACACCACAACCAAGGAAGCAAATCAAGAACGGACACATGTCCTCAAAATCAATGAGACTTCCACTATTCAAATCACAGAGACAACACTTACAGGGGAAATGTCAATCAAGATACCAAAGAAAGAGCCTAAAAAAGCTACAATCGAAGAATCAGAACCATTCACTCCGATAAGGGTTGTGGCAGAGCCCTCCCCCATGGATGTCACTTTTCAAGGGAGTGCCACAAAAGTTATTGATTTGGATGAAGAAAGAAAAGAACCAAAAGTACAACTCCAAATCAGACAACCCCACAATGAAACTATCCATGTAGAGCAAGGAAAAGATGTACAAACTGGAGAAGCTCCTAGCATACCAAGAACATGGTTGAATGTTGACATCGCTCAACTCAAGCCCGTAGTGCAAGACATGATCAGAACCGCAATGGATACACAACAACTAATGCTTGAGGCCGATGAAGACTACGATCAAGCGATGGAGGACAAGCATGAACTTCAAGAAATTGGTAAGAATCTTTCTACTGAGTTAAAGATAGAAAAGGAGCAGATATTAGAGAAAGAAAATGAAGTTCAAGAGATTAAAAATCAGTAAAAAACTTTAGAGACGGAAAATGCAAAATTGAAAGAACAACTCCAGGAATTAAAAAAGAAATATGAAGCTTGCGAGGCTGAGAAGATGTGGATGAATGCAAGGAGTAAAATATCAGAATCACAAATAAAGGTATATATGGAGGAGGCAGAAAACCTAAGGAACTAAAATAAGGAGCTCATGACAGCGCTTCTAAGTGATCAGTACATAGATGTGCAGGAAAGGCCGGACAAAGACATAAAGGAGATGGAGGACAAGATAGCTAAGTATGAAGATCAGCTCAAACAAGAGCAGGCAACCACTGCTGACTAGGAAAAGAGGTACATGGAGGACACCGCAGCTCTAAGGACTAAATGGAAAAAGGCTGAGAATTGCTATCTTGTGCAATGTAAAGAAGACACTGATCACCTTGATATTGTTGCTCAAGAAATCCTCAAACACAAGGACACTATTGCTAAAGCCAATGAAGAAATCAAGCAAAAAGATGAGATGATTCAGCAACTACAAAAGCAGCTAGAGCAAAAGGCGATTGAGGGGACACAAGTACTTCCAAAATCCGTAGAGGCTACTGAGAAGACTGAGGTACGTCCTCTCTCTCCCCCCTTATATAATTCACCAATAAGGGAGGAACAGGCGATCCGAATTGAACATAATAATCGGGACATTGCATAATTGAGCCGACCGGAAAGAGCACTATTGGTGTCGCAGTTTACTGCTAAATTCGAAGATCAGATAATCCAGGTCATGAAGGAAGCACAAATTGAAAGCAAAAACTTGGATCAAATTTTGAAGCCTTTCAATGTACCATATGGTCTCCTAAAAGAACAAACGCGACAATATATAAGGACAATGACAAATAAAGAGCCTGACAACAACCTCCAGTTCGACAAGAATACTTTCAATTATACTCAAGAGGAGTTCGAGAAGGCTGATCCCATATGGAGGCGGAAAGTTTTGGAAAAGAATCCTACATTGCGGGTACAGTGGGAAGCATTACCATATGTGCTTCAGGTAAACCCATCTTCTTTCCCAGTACCCAGAAGACACTCTTGGACGCAATTTTGGGAAGCACAGCGCCAGGGAAGCATAAATAATCAATGGTTGAATTATCCGTTATTTCCTAGTCCACCACATAACTACCTACTGACGGAAGAGTACATGGTAAAGACAATGGAATTTTGAATTGCAAGATATGCAACGGTACTTGATTTAGCAGTAAAGATGATGAATAAGATTTTTAGCATGCTACTAACAGTAATTAAAGTCTTCTAGCATGCAAAATATACTTTTTTGAACTTTATTGGCATTACACAAGGATTCGAAGCACTCATTTTTTATCTTTCAACTGTCGCTTAACACTTATGGCCTATTATTCACGACTGATGTTTTTGCCAAGCACGTACATGCAGACATTTGAAGAAGCATTTTTCACAGGCTTCTTCGAAATAGATTTAGAAATTTTTGTCAAAATGACTTCGAACCTTAATGCACGCCTAGTGGCTTATGAAACCAACTTTTTTGCGGATCACCGACAAGCACCAGCGGATGGAGTGAAGTCAAGCCAGTGGAAGGAATTTATGATATGTCAACACCAATTTGCTGAATCAAAGAGAGCAAGCAGCCATACAAACGTACTCACATCGCCACAAAAAGCCTGTCGGGGACGACAGAGTTCAGGAGGAGCGACGTGTGGAAGGGGAATCAAGCAAGAAGAGAAGAAGAAGAAGATCAAAGTTAAAAACTGCTCAATAAAGAATGAAGATCATAAAACAAAAGAACCACCCTATGCCCAAAGCCCCACAGGGGCACGCATCAGGCAACACCGCGAAACAGCCAGGTCCTGAGGAATGGAATTAAAGAACAATCAAAACTAGGACATTTCATGGGAAGGACGGACCAGGGCTAGGAAGTATCCATGAAGAAGTGCAAGACAATATTTGGCAGGTAATAATCCTTCCGCTGATAGCGTGCGTTGGCAACCAAGTAAACAGGCTCAGAGCAATACAACAGGGTTAGATGTGTGAAGATAAAGACATATCAGAAGACCAAAAGTTAGAAAGGGGAGAGGCTGAAAAGTTGAAGAGGGTGACTAAGAACAGCACATTCTTAGTCACTGGTGGCATGCGTGGCAGCCCGACTGAATGCAGCAACCCAGATGTGTGATGTACGGGATATCAAGGGGCAAACAGAAGCAAAGGACATACATTGGATAAAATAACAAATTCTCTGACAGTCCTTGTTGCCGCTTCGACCAAGTGGTGTGTGTATTCAGAACTCTTAAACAAGCTGAAGACAAAAGTAAAGCCTGTCAAGGGACAACAGAGACAAAGAGGGGGAGAGTGTTGCAGAGTAGAGAAGCACAAAAGAAGAGCCCCAAAATTTTCCAATTAAATAGCATAATTTTTCTTCTTCAAAGTCTTAGAGAATTCCCTCAAGCCATGTAAATGCACTAGAGGAGTCCTCTAGATGCATAAGTCCAACTCATTGTAACATATTCCTTGTAAATTAGTAGGAAATTCACTTTTTAGTGATAAAGTGCCGGTCTCTTGTGTGAAAGGACCAAATTTAGGGCACATGTATGTAAGTCACTTTGTGACTCTTTGTAGAGACTTTTTGCCATTGTGAAGAAGGAGACCTCCTAATTTTTGAATTTGCTTCTTTCTTGCAGATTTCCATCTTCTCTTTTATCTTTTATGTGTGTATAATGCTTGGAATGTGTGTGTAGGACTGTTGTCTACCCCTCCCCACTGTTATTGAGCTACTGTAGTGTGTGTGTGAGCTTGTAGGAGTTGTGGCGTGAGTGTGGGTGTTTCTTGCCATTCACTATTTTGGTCATAACTTGAAGCACGGTTGTTAGAATCGATTGACAGCACCACTAATAGATGCGTCTTGTCAAGAGCTTCGAAATGAGTCCACTATTGACTATATTTGGAGTTCGGAGCTGGGATAAATCCTCGATTTACTGAAAACTACTGTAAGTGGTATCGCGGCAGACACTTTCAGTATTTCAGTGAGTTTGAGAGGTGGATTAGTCTTTTATCATGCATATAAGCTGAACCACTTCATTTTCCATCACGTGTGCACATGTCCTCATACACTTGGTTAGGTTGTTTGATCGGATTGACAAGTAAGCGTGTGTCAATTTCCCACTATACGCACTTGTGTGGCAAATGAGGTTTAGTCTCTTTGGCACAAGCCCTTAAGTCTTCTTGACTTAGGTACACAGTTACTATTTCCTCTTCCACTTCTGAAACCTCTACCTCTACCTCTTCCTCTGCGAGAGTAGAATACCTGCTCAGAACTGGGCTTTCCTTGGGAGTTTGAATGCTCACCATGTTTCTTTTCTTCAATAATCAGCGTGGATACCAAATCAGCAAAATTCGGAATATTTTCTTTGGTCTGTATAGAAGTTTTGAACTGCTTATATGCAGCTCCTAAACCATGAAGGCACACTAAGTCTTCCACCTTATCATCATCATCGACATTCATGCCAATAGATGCAAGTGACTCACATATGCTTTTGATTTTCAAAGTATAGTCACTTACCGCCATGCTCTTTTTCTCCAATGTATGCAGCTCGTTCTTGAGTTGCAATTTCTGTGCCTTTGTATTGGTCTCATACAAAGTGACCAAACTGTTCCAAGCCTCTTTCGGAGTCTTGGCATCCTGTATGTGTCCAATCATGCTATCCTGTATGCTAACAGATAGCCAATACATTACATTTTGTGCTCCTTGATTCCATTCCTCATATGCTCTTAACTTTTCTGTAGTACAATTCCTCTCTGGCAACTGTGAAGTATTTCTATTCTCTCCTTTGATGTACTTCTAGTAGCCTTGTCCCATCAAGAAATTCGTCATTCTGAATCTCCAGTCATGGAAGTTGTTCTTGTCTAGCTTATTGCTCATAAGCTAACTCATTCCATCTGCGTTTGCCATTTTTGCAGCAATTCACAACACTGCAAAACACTACAAGCATCACTTCTGCTTGAACATTGTTGCACTATGACATGTCAATTCGATCTCAAAAAAACACAGTTTTCATGTATCAACAGTACACGGAATCCCTTGAAATTCAAGATCTGGAATATATGAGCATTGCCGAACACAACGCAAGTTATACTTTTTGAAACTGACTTGGATTTTTTGTGGGCCGCACCTTGCGGGCTCGAAAGGAAGGTCGAGATGGCTTCGAAACTTTGATATGACAAAAACAAGTGACCCTAAGGGGATAACTCTCAAAAATATTTTGAGTTCTTCTACCTTCATGCCGATTTTCATAGCAAATGGAGGTCATTTGTGAATCGCATTTTCTCCATGCCTTGCTACGTACTCTTCACCGTCACCTTCTCCACGAGCTCTCTACAACCACGCTAGCTCTGATACCATGTCACGAGGAAGGAGATAAGGAAGAGATCTCACACACACACACACTTTCACAATCAAAGAGAAGCACACACTCAGATTGAGGCAAGGAAGAATGATCTTCTTCTTCTTCTTCCTCTATTACATAAAAAGGAATGTACAAGAATGACCTAAAAACAAGAGTACAAAAAGTGCAATATATAAAGATCAATACATAAGGAACAATCTAATGTCCACGAATGAGTGAGCTGGCAAGTAACTAATGTGCCATCACTCTCGATAGATAAATCTAATAAAGCTCAATGAAGTATCTGATGGAGAGTGTTAATATCCAAAAGAACAAGCTATCCTTGATGTTAGACCATCTCTATATCAAGAATAACTTTAAACTCCAACCAATTTTGGAAGACAAGCACCAAACTGTTAAGATTTTAGCTAATTGTGAAGAAAGTCATTTCATAGAAAAGCCTGTTGCACATTATTCACTCATTGATTAATCATTTGTGTAAAGTTTCTGATGAAACTTTATAGAATGTGTTGCCTAGATTTTGTGCACCTCCTCCAAGTTAAAACACTTCAAAAGATTAAGTAGATTATGAGAAATGTTCCAAATAATCTACCTGTTTGAAACTGCCTTCCTGTAGAATCGACTTTGACACCTGCAACTTCTAACACATAGTTCTCCCAAACTAGAACCCGTTTAAGGGAATGCTTTTAGCCATAGATGGCTTTCCTTCCAACTTAGATTTTGACTCCTCATTTGTCTAAAACTTTACACTGTGCACTGAGAACTGACCATTTCTTTGACCATCGGGATTGCGCCTGTTTCAGAAGACACTCAATACTTTCTCACATATAGATGTTCCTACACAAAATTCTCTCAGCTTGTTTGTAATTGGACTCTTAAACTTTAACCATAGATAGATTAACTATGGAATTAGATGTGTACAAAAGGATTTCTGATAAAATCAAACACAAAAGGAGAACAAGAGAAATTATCGATGTGCAATTCTCTGAACATTCTTTCTATTCAACTCTTCATACATCTGATGGATGATACACACAATACTCATCATCTATTCATCTATATTTCATCTCACTCTTCTAATACGACTATCTACAAGTATATATATATATATACATATGAGTATTGATTCATCATTACTTCAAGTATTTTGAAGCATTTACAAAACTAATGTACATATGTCTAAAGAACTTTTCTTCCTGAATCTTCACTTCACTTCATGAAGTTGTACTTCAATCTTTTCTTCATATCTTTATATCTAGGCTTCTCATAATCACCAATTGTTGATTGTCTTGCTCCAACAGCTCCCCCTCAATCATCAATTGTGATTACCTGCATCTTCTTTATTCCTGCCATATCTTTAAACCTCTGCAACTTTGGTCCATCGAAGCTCTTTGTCATCATATGTGCAAGTTGATCTTTTGTAGGAGTATGCATAACTTCTATTTCTTTATCAACAACCTTCTCTCTCAAAAAATGATACTGAATCTCAATATGTTTAGTTCAAGCATGGAATACAGGATTTGCTGCCAAATATAAAGAACTCATATTGTCTCCACAAATTATAGAAGTACTGTATAATATCAAAACTCTTCATAAGAGTCTTTAACCATATTACTTCTTTTGCAGCTTCTACCATGCCTTTGTATTCTACTTCTGTAGATGATAAAGCAATTGTATGTTGCTTCTTAGAACACCATGAAACTAGCTTATCTCCCACATAACACAAATATCCATGTGTTGATCTTCTATCATCAGAATTACCTGCCCAATCTGCATCACTGTATATTTTGACTCTTGTATCTGAAGTAAACCATAATACAAACCTTCTTTAAGTGTGCCCTTGATGTACCTAAGTACTCTTTGTCGTGCAATCCAATGTTCCTTTCTAGGACAATGCATGAATTGAGATAGAACTCCAACTACATATGATAAGTCAGGTCTTGTTAATGTAGCATAAATTAGGCTACCCTTATGCTCCTTGCTTGAGCATCCTTCTTCATCCAAATCTTCATATCTGCAAGCTCCTCCCTAGTTGGAACACTAGGATCTTTGAACTCTGGCTTTTCTTCCTCTCCTGTGATGTATCCCATCAGATCTTTGCTCATAAGATGAGCTTCCATTCTCATAGACCAAGCTGGATAGTTCTCTCTATCCAACTTCTCAATTTGGAGACTATCTCCCATCCTTGCTTCACATGTACTATCAAATCTTTAATCCTTATAAGGAATGAATGTACCTTAACTTCGAAGTTTACTCCTTCTAATCCTTTTGATTGCCTTTGTGTGTTTTCCTTCAACTTTTCCTTCACACTTTATCCTTTTGAATCTTCAAGGTTTGAAATTTATATGTCTGCAGTAGTCGGGGTCTTCCTTTTCCTTAATCTGATAAACCTTGCTCTGATACCACTGATGGAGAGTGTTAATATCCAAAAGAACAAGCTATCCTTGATGTTACACCACCTCTATATCAAGAATAACTTTAAACTCCAACCAGTTTTGGAAGACAAGCACCAAACTGTTAAGATTTTAGCTAATTGTGAAGAAAGTCATTTCACAAAAAAGTCTACTGCACATTATTCACTCATTGATTAATCATTTGTGTAAAGTTTCTGATGAAACTTTATAGAATGTGTCGCCTAGAGTTTGCGCACCTCCTCCAAGTTAAAAACACTTCAAAAGATTAAGTACATTATGAGAAATGTTCTAAATAATCTACCTATGTTTGAAACTTCCTTCCTGTAGAATCGACTTTGACACCTGCAACTTCTAACACATAGTTCTCCCAAACTAGAACCCATTTAAGCGAATGCTTTTAGATATGGATGGCTTACCTTCCAACTTAGATTTTGACTCTTGATTTGTGTAAAACTTTACACTGTGCACTGAGAACTGACCATTTCTTTGACCATCGAGATTGTGCGTGTTTTAGAAGACACTCAATACTTTCTCACATATAGATGTTCCTACACAAAATTCTCTCAGCCTGTTTGCAATTGGACTCTTAAACTTTAACCATAGATAGATTAACTATGGAATTAGATGTGTACAAAATGATTTCTAATAAATGATCGACGCGCAATTCTCTGAACATTCTTTCTATTCAACTCTTCATACATCTGATGGATGATACACACAATACTCATCATCTATTCATCTATATTTCATCTCACTCTTCTAATACTACTATCTACAAGTATATATATACATATGAGTATTGATTCGTCATTACTTCAAGTATTTTGAAGCATTTACAAAACTAATGTACATATGTCTAAAGAACTTTTCTTCCTGAATCTTCACTTCACTTCATGAAGTTGGACTTCAATATTTTCTTCATATCTTTATTTCTAGGCTTCTCATAATCACCAATTGTTGATTGTCTTGCTCCAACAGTATCCTTGACATATACCGGCGTGACCACTATACATGTTAGAGAAACAAAATACTGATACGTGTCATCCTGGATCATCACATGTTGAACTTGATATCTTAACAACTTGGAGGTGAAAGACCTAAAAGAGAGAGACATCGAGCACATAGGCATCAAAGAGATGAACATGATTTTCCATTACATGGACCCCGAGAGCATCCAAGAACCCTCATACCCTCCCAAGTAGTCAAGGAAATGAAGAACTATTTTGATGGGTCAGGAGATCGTTATGATCATGTGGCTGAGTTCAAACAAGTGTTAAGAGCTGAACAAGTTGAGGACTTGTTCACCTAGTTTGAGGCATTTGGTTTGATCCTCAAGGGTACTGCCTTAGCTTGGTTTCAACCCCTAAATAGTTACAATTATCAAAATATAGGTCAATTACTAGAATCATTCATTGTAGAATTCTCCAAGGGTGGTATCAAGCATAACAAACACAACATCCTTGATCCACAACTTCAAGCAGACACCGAAGAAACAATGCGACTTGTAGGAAGAGGGTTCAAACATTACTTAGAAAGATGCCCCAGAGTTACCCACCCCAATCAAATAAGTGGCTTTGTTTTTAGATGGCTTACTAAGCACCAAGTTAAGATGATATGTGTACTTGAAAGAGCCTAGATCCACAGAAGAGTGTGTGCGGATGTGCATTGACATAGAAGACAACTTGGGTGAGGATTTAGAATTGTCCAAACTCTATAAAGAATTTGATAGTTCTACTAGTCATACCTCCAGAACCTCCACTGAGATAGATGAGATAGCTGAGTAGGTTGCCAAGAAGATAGGAGTTAAAAATAGACAAACACCAAGGTCACCTCATTGAAGTGATGTTACAACTATGGAGGAGACCACATGGCTAATGTTTTCTCGATGATGGATCAACCCCAAGGAAATCCTAATGCTCCATATTGCATTGTTGAGAGAAAATACATGAACCAGACGGCTCAAGATTGTTCCTACAATAGGTAGGCTAGAAGATTTGAAGATGTTCTAATGACAGTTAAAGTACTAGTGTGTCAAGATGAGGATCTCACTGAACCTCTTGTCTTGGGTCAAGACTAGATCTATGATCATGCAGTCAACCTAAACCTAAGAAGTGGACTTCTTTAGGTATGGGTAAATCAAAGTCAAATTACAGTTGAATTAGACAATGGAGCACTCAAGGAACTAGGAAAGGCACAAGCTCCTGGTCCTTCCAGGAGTACACATGAAGATGACCATGCTATTCTTGTCCAAAACTATGTGATGCAGAGGGATGATTATCTCAACAAAGATGGCAAGGATACGACAGAACTCCGTTCTTTTCCAAAGGCCATCGAGAGGCGGCAACCAAAGGTGGATCAAAAACAGAAGAGGCAAATGACCTATAATGGAAGCCAAAAGAACTTGCGAAGCAAGGTGTCTCAACCATCGAAACAAGTGTGGGTGCAGAGAGGCAAGCATTCTATTACAGTCAAGCCATAGCAACTAGCTCAACTTCCTATTAGTGATTGACGACTAGACACTAATAAGAAGTCCTCCAAGCATTCTTCTCTAAAAGTAAAATCTATCTAGGTACCCAAGAAGTCGATGAAGGTTGACCCACAATCCTGTCAAATTTGGGTGCCTAAGGCTTGCTTGCGGGCTCAAGTAACTACACACAGATCACACCATACACGACATGGGTCACTCACTCAAACCACCAAAGCCCCCTTTTATTTGATACACACAAATACATATTTGCCCATGAACACGAGCAAAATCACTTGTAAATGGGTTCCTAAAAAGCCTCATTTCCAAGTGGACACTCTTATACAGCCCTCTAGAGTTTCCACAAAATCAAAACCAAAACCCATCCACTACGTTTGGCAACCCAAAGCTTGTAATAAACCCCCCTATCCCCTTTGTACATTCATCCCCACCTATTAACTGCATCATTCTCACACTGCATCTTTTCACTTAGCTCATAGGACGAACAACACACACAATCATCGAGCACTCACCCATCGACTAACTCATCATTCACCTCATGTTAATGTTGTAATGGGGACAAAAAGTGTTCTACCTTGTCCTTTACAATGTTAACACATGCTTCTATATTCTCATAGAACTAGCAAGCAAGCTGTAACATGGCAGAAACCAGAGGCACCAGTTCCTAGGCAGGGTCTAGCGCCCAGATAGTGGACATTGAAACCCTCCTTCTGGAACCACAACTCACTAAGAGACCTCAAGAACTTAGAGTTGTGCATGTGCTTCCTATTCAGGACCCGCCTCAGGGGCACACGTCTCAAGTGGGGAAACATGCACATTGGTTTAGTGATGTCGTAGGGCCATTGGGAGACGGCACCTACTTTTGGGAGGCAGAACTTGAATTTAATGGAAAATGGGGACGATATCATTTCTTTACCCGCAAATTTGAGAAGTATCAGAATGCAGAAATAATGTGATCAGTATGGACCAAAGCAGGCTTGGATGGCTATTTCCGGGCACATTTACCTAAGCCAAATTTCCTGTGTTGTTCCTACTTTATCAGTACCATCACCCCTAGCAGGGCTAAAGGAGGTGATAGTACCTTCATGCTACCCTCATTGACACCACGCCATGAGCTCAAAAGATTCAAACTGACCCTCAACCTAGTACGAGAAGCATTGAACATGCAAGGTATGCATATTCCCACTGAGAAAGAAACAATGATTCCAGGCAAGATGAAGCACAAGGATCTCATCAAATTGAAGGACATGGTAGCAATGACACCAACCATCGCTCTCCACCTATGAACGATCATGCAGCACTTTGCTTTTCCCGCCCAAGAACGCTTCACAATGCCACCAAAAAAGATCTGGTTCAGCTTGTACTTAGCAAAGATAGAGAATCTCACCATCAATATGCCACACTGGATCATCGATCAAATCCACCTAGCCCATCAACGATGGAATAAGAAACAGAAGAATGTGCTTCATGGATGTTGTGCTCTGACAAAAATAATTTATAGGTGCTTAGCTTACGACGTGCCCATTCAAAGAGCACTAGTATGGTCGAGGGCCCAAGAATTCCATAGACGGCTATCAATGGCGGGTCCTCCATCGAAGAAAATGAGAGGGGGAGTGCAATTACCGTGTGCCCAAGCAAGGGGAGCCACCACCACACCAGAGGTGACCCCTCCACAAACGCGACGTGTCTGACCATTTACCATTCGCCTACCCAGACCAAGTGCAGAAGGACCCAATCTGGTATTCCCTCCGATTCCATCGGACTTAGAGTTCCCACAAGGCTACACCCTAGCCGATTTGACAGATGAAGAAATCGCCTGCATGATTAATGAGTCTAACCTGGAGACAGAAGCAGAGCAGACCCAAGGACCACAACCCACTACTACAACTTCAGCCCCGACCCAACCGGAAGTAGTAGAAGTAGAAGAGGATGAAGAAGAGACAGAAGAAGAAGAAGCAAACGAGGAATATGATCAAGAATATGACGAACTTTCAGAACTAGCAAGTGCCCCAGCCTACTCAGCCCAAATAAAAAGATTGTATGAAACCATGAAGCGCGTCCAAGAACAACACAAACTGTCGCTCGAGATAGGAAAGGTGCTCATGAGCCAAATGTTAGCCGAGGAAGGCATGGATGACATGTTTATTGAATCAATGAACCTGCACGCAGACACGGTAGTCTTAGATGAAGCCGTTCATGCAGCTATGGCTTATATTCATCGCTTTGAGAAACGAGTGCCTACCCGCCCCATGCGATCCGGCAAGCAAATTCACATCAATGTATCAGAACCAGGAGATAACACACAAATAGAAGAACATCAGGCAGAACCACTCTCTCCACACACCTCACCTCTCACTACACAACTCACCTCACCACATGGCACTACCACCCCTATTTCTGCCATTACCACATATGTCATGGGAATTCCTCTCTCTCCCAGCATCCAATTCGGAGGAGTTACCATGCCCACTTTCACAACACTATTCACGAACATCACATCCACCCTACCCACTGTCCCCATCTACACAGTCACACACACGTTTGACACCATGGAAACATCACCAGCCACAGCACCACTCCCTCCCCCATGCAGCCTCAATCTCCCATACCCCCTCCACCCACCTCACCACTTGACTCCACATCATTCACGACTCCCTTTCCCCTCCCCATTCCCCTTGCATCCACCCATTTCCCTGCATTCTTTAATGTAAAATAATATGTTTTCAATGTTACATCAATGTGTGTACAAACTATAGAGTGAGTATCAGGCTCTCAAAGCCCGTCATCGTCAACTAACTACGAATCACCAACAACTACAGAGGCGGCTTACAACTATAGAAGATGAAAACACTGACCTCAATCAACGCTATACCACACTCGAGCAGGCCCATCAAACCCTCCTTGAGACACCCCAACCATCACAATTGCCAGGCGTCAAACAACTCGAAGCTTTACTTGAAGTCTACCAAGCAGATAATCTAAGAGTCCGACGTAATTTGATCCTACTCAGAAAACACATGGCTACCGCCCTTGAAGAGAACAAGCGTCTACAGAAGCAAAACGAAGAAAACCTAGAAGCTGCAATGGAAGGCTCCTCGCACGAGATCGACCTCGAGGAGTTTAAAGTAGTCCCCTCAGAAACAATGAAGACAATCTTAGAAAGCTATGCCGATCTATTAGAAGCACATGATGATTTGGAAAAGGAGCGGGATGCACTACGCCGCCAGCTCAGGGAACAGGAGGAACAACCCAAGGTCATAGAGACAACCTCGACTTCAGAGGAGGTAAAGGCATTAACAGAGCAGGTGGCAGAATTGCAAAAGAAGTTACTTGAATATGAAAGACAGCCCTCTCCAGTTATAGAACTAGAGCCAGATGAATTGGTACCCATTGAGGTGGATGAGTCGTATGAGGAACCATATGTTCCTATGCCGATGCCAGGAGGTCAGCACACCTCGGAAGGAATGGACACCCTGGAAGTCGAAGCACCCGAATGGCTTCAGACACTCGAAAAGACAGCTAAAACCCATGAAGATCGAGTGGCAGTCCAAATCCAATCAATGGCTAAATTGGAAGACACTATCATAAAGTCAGAATATTTCTGCAGTATGTCTCATCATAGATGGATAGGCACCTACGATGATCAATATGTGCCATATTGTGTACTCTTGGCAGATTATAATGCAGAGATTAAACAACGATGTGGCAAGGCTCCAACCTTTGCCACACAATTCGGCCCTGACGATATCCCGGAGATTGCTAAAAAAGGATCCATTCATCAACCCACCTGGCAGATACGACTTTCAGAAACTTACCCTGAAATGGTTCGTACCTGGAACAACATGCCGTTGTTTATCAAATACAACCCTTGTTATGTTCCAGTCCTCCAAAGACGCACGTGGCTCGAGTTTACCATTGCTCTAAAGAACGTCAAAGGCTGTGCAAAGTGGTTGAATTATGTCTATCTAGCACCTCCACAAGGACCTCCCACAGTTGCTTATATGATTTCTACAATCCGTCACTAGAGCCTTTGACTACGGAACACACCTGATGTGATGGCACAAATGTGCATGAAAATCTTTGAATTAATGCTGATCACATTCAGGACATTCAAGAACATCAAGGACCCCCTGTTGGCAGCAGTCAAGGAACTGAAGGACTCATAAGACAAGGAAGCCAACGAAGGGAGTCGGAGCGAAGAGAAGGCACAAGCAGACAGAGTAGTCAACAAAGATCTGGCAAGTAGGCCATTATTTTTTCATAAAGCTAAAGCATATCAAAGAGGTGGCCACACAAGGAGAAGGAGCAAGTAGGGAGCTCGAAGATGTGTATGTCAAATCGTTAAAGGAAATCCCTACAAAAATAGTGATTTTCATTACTAAAGGCCACTCTAAATACCATTTCATATTTTGTAGCTCCATTTTGTGCAAGCCAAGGAGTCCTTGAGCTTGAGGAGTATTAGAAGTAGCATCGTACCAATTTCCATAATTTTTAGACTTCGTTTGAGCCCCCAAATAGGCCCTAGAACCTAATTTTTAACTAGGCCGGACACTAGGTCTAGACAGGGCCAAAAGCTAGTCAAAAACTATAAATAGAGCTAGAGAGCTCATTTTTGAGGTTAGCTTGTAATAGAGTTGAACTTGTATGAGCATTTTGAAAGTAATCTAAAAGAACTCCATTGTCCTCCTCTTTGTTCTTGCTGTGTGTGCGCATGTGTGTGTGTATGTGTGTGAATGTTTGTGTGCTTCTCACTCACGCACTTGTGCCTTCACTTGCTCGAGGTCATCATACCATCCTCACGTCTTCTCGGATTGATATTAAAGGAGGTGCTACTCATCATGAGCTACACCAAATTTTGGCGCCGTTGCCGGGGATCAAGCTTTGAGGACGAGCATGTGATGGTAAGACGTAGAGTTGTGACGTTGGCATTGTAGGTAATTTCTTTAATTTTTCTTATTTTTCTCTTTTTTACTTCATCATCATCATCACCATCACCATCCTCACCATCTCCCACCTCCATCTCCATAATCACGAAAATTTTAGTTTTTGATCATATCACCTTCTCCCCTCCATTTCCCTCATTCCACTTGTGAGAGAGAGCGAGAGAGCGATTTGTGTGCACTCTTTTTACATGTTTCTTGAGTTTTCTTGCAGGATCTGGCTATCCCACCCTCTCTAGCAGGCTACGGAGGTACGGACAAGCTCGAAACTGTCTCTGTGCCGTCGACCTCTGTCGATCGCGATCGACAAAAAAATCGCCTATTTGGTAAAACAAAGTACACCATAATGATGCACATGATGAGCACATCCTAAATCACTAAACATAGTAAAAAAAATTCGAGTTTCTCTGTCAATTGCGACCGACAGACCTGTCAATCACGACCGAAAGACCTGTCAATCGCGACCGACAGACGTGTTGATCGCGATCGACAGACCCACGACCGACCGACTGCCACGTAGGATTCAGTCAATCGTGATTGACACTAAGTTGATCGTGATCGACTGAAAATTGACGTTTGACACAAAAATTTGCGTTGCCGCGTGTCCATCGCGATGGACAGAACCCCGATCGACTAAAATCCCGACAAAAATATCAAAAAAAGTGTCAATCGCGATTAACAGGACTCACGACCGACTCTGTCGATCGCGATTGACGTGTCGATCGCGACCGATAGGCCCCGACGGACACCTCTGTCAATCGCGATTGACAGACCTGTCGATCGCGATTGACAAGCATTTTCGGTCAAATTCTAGGCATACTTATCATGCTAATAGTGATTTGTGAGGTTCCGACACTTGTAACTTGAGAGAAAACCTTGTTTTCCTGATGACCTGTTTTACCCTATTTTAACTCTAGATCCCTGAACTGTCATAACTTTCTCATACGAAGTCCGTTTGCTGTGATTCTTGTTTTGTTGGAAAGCTTGTGGGGAGTACTGTTAAATTAATACTAGGATTATTAGATACAGTATTTTGAAGTTGACCATATCTAGGGGGAACAAAATTGAGGGATCTCTAGAATGGGTTTCCACAAAGACAAAAGGCTAATTGATATCTGAGTTGCATGAATGGAAGTGATTTATTATGTCATTTGAATCTAAGTCTTGAGCTAAATTTGGGACTTATGCAGGTCCATTGAAAACACTTGAAGGCATCCAAAGCCAGGGCTTTTTGCAAGCTTGAGAACCGGGTTCTTGAGCACCAAAGAGCAAGGGATCTGCAAGTGAGGTTGGAATACTCTCAACTCCCTTTGTCAATTCCTAGCTTAGGCTACATGCGAATAGTGCTAGAAGTAAGTTAGGGCAACGATAGGCACGAGGCAAGTCAAGACTATCTAAGAAATCAAGTTCAAGTCAAGAGATAACCTGTGTGTGACCGACAACTTTAAAGAAAAAGAACCTAACGTGAGACAATCAACATTAAAGTGCGGAAATTAACTTAAGTATTCCTAATGACGTGATACCTGACAAGATTATAAACACAATAATCAACTAAAGAAGAACTAAGAGATTGATACAAATTGATCGGCAACGAGGCTGTACCTTGGGTAAAAAAAAGGGACTACTCAAATAGGCATATGAACCTTAGATCATGAGGATACCTAGGAAGAGATAGACAAAGTCTTAGATCTTCAGAGGCTAGTGTTAATCACACTGCTAGGTCTTGGCCCGAGCAACTGAGCCATCACTCATACTACCCTAGCTCTGAAACTAGCGAGTCTGAGATGTCCCACGGTATGGAGAGACCTACAGGAAGTTTAGGAGTGCCATATTTACATAGGGTAGAAGGCCCTTACAAGATGCAACTCGAATACCTTAGGACCAACCGATTAGGTGCTTGCATCTATGAGGATGGCCTAGGAAGATCTGTGGTCCAGATTAAAAACCCTGACCAATCCATTGGACTAGAGCACCCAGCTGTCAAGTTTGAAAATGGAGCATACCTAGACAAGGAAGGAACCATATATGTAGTCACCAGTCATCCAAATAGGACAGACGAATTTGGAAACGTGATCCCAGAAACGGACTTAGGTGACGTGGAGCAAGGAAACATGGGCGTAGAACCTAGAACCCCTCGAGGCAAATCTATTTTCACTAGGATGATCACACCAGAGTGGATTCCCCAAGACAATAAGAGCATAGATCTACTCCTGAACCGAGAAACTGATGAAGCCTTTTGGAGGTATAAATCTGATCAACCAAATGAGGTAGGAACAATCATGATATATGAGTTCAAAGATCCTGATAGCCCAGGCAGAGTGACCTACTTAGATCATGCTTCAGAGAGGATCTTTGTGGTTACAGAACATGATAGGCATGCTTACACTTGGAAAGATGAGTTTATTTTTCCCAAACCAAGATCTAATGTCTCTTTTGGCCACCAAGGAGTGGGAACATCCCAAGCTCATGGAGCTCAAAGGGACAGAAGTAGAGATAGACCTGAGGTAAGCTTTGCCAACCCAATAGGAAGAGAACGAACGTGAACAGAGGTGGATAGAGAAGAAACCGAGAGAACTAGAGTTCCAAGAAACCTAAGAAATGCTGATGATTTTCCCCTGCCAAGGCCTAAGGAACACACCAGAACCTTAAGACCTACACAACTAGTTAAGTCCATGAAGAACTACTTCGATGGCACAAGAGATCCATATGATCATGTGGTCGGGTTTAGGCAAGTCCTGAGAGCTGAACAAGTGGAGGACTTATTCATGCAATACAATGCCTTTGGTCTAACCCTTAGGAACAGAGCCCTTACGTGGTTTCAACCGCTAAATGAAAGACACTTTAGGAACATAGACCAACTTCTAGAGGCTTTCATTATTGAATTTTCTAAGAGTGGCATAAGGCATAACACTTCCTCACTGATTCATACCTTCAAGCAAACCCCTCAAGAGACGATCAGACTTGCAGGAAGAAGGTTTAGGCAATATCTAGAGAGATGTCCTGTTTCGAAGTTACCCACACCAGCCAAACAAGTGGCTTTATTCCTAGATGGACTGCTAAGTACAAAATTGAGATCATACGTGTACTTAAAGGACCCGAGGACAATAGAAGAGTGTGTACGCATGTGCATCGACATTGAGGATAACCTAGGGGAGGAATTAGAGCTTTCAAAAATCTACAAAGATTCAGATAGTTCTTCTAGCTTCTCTTCCTCGCAATCCACATCTATTGAGGAACGCGCTGAGAAAGTAGCTCAAAAACTAGGTGTCTCCAGCAAACAAATTCCAAGATTTCCCCAGTCAAGAGGCGATATACTTGCGAGGGTGACCATATGGTGAACGTATGTCCCATCATGGCTCAACCCCAAGTGAACCTGAGTAGCCAATACTGCACCATAGAACGGAGATACACTAATCACACAACACAAGATTGCCTATACAATAAGCAAGCGGTTAGGCAAACTTACCCTCAACCATATCCACAACAGGGCAGATACCAAAACCAGTACCCACCACAACAATATGCGAGGCCTCAACAGACTTACCAACAACCCTACCAAAACCAACAAAGACCTCAACCAGTGCTAGCCCAACAACCTCCTGCTCCAACCAATGTGATTCCCGTGAAGTACGCAGCTGCAGAAGAGAACGTGAATAGAGCCATAGTGCCAGTGACACCACTGCTTTCAGAAAGTGACCCTAGTGACCATAGTTTTGACTCTACTCATATTGATAGCCCTCAAGCTTACTACATGCAGTCACCTGAGCATAATGAGGCCTATTATTACGAAGAACCGAGTGAACCAAGTTGTGAGCCAGAGTATACCAATGTCATGTACACCAATCTCAACTCGCAGCCCCAACCTAGGCAGGTAAGACCATCATTCCCTAGAGGGCCATGCTACCGATGTCAGGGAGCTGATCACCTCATTCGCGATTGCCCAATGCCTGCCCCCACACAACCCCAATCTGTAACCATTCAAGGCTTTTGCCAAGATTGCAAAAAGGAGCACCTCTTACGAGACTGCCCAAAGAACCCACAGAATGCAACAAAATTTACTCCCATCAATGTGATTGGGTTAGTTGTAGACTCTTTAGGGAGTTTGACTTCCACTACACGAGTGCAAGTGGTCACGAGAGCTCAGGCATTGCAGCAGAACCAAGGTGTAGGATAGGAAAAGAGTGCCGAAGTTAGTGAAACGGAGAGAGTAACCAGGAAGAGGACTAGAGCCTGGAGAGATAGCCGCGAGAGAATCAAAAGGCAATGGGCAAAGAAGATGAGTGAACTCGAGGAAAGTCTAAGAGAAACGAGAGCCAGGATCATTGAACTTACATCTCAAACTCACTCTCACACTACCCCACCACCACCAATCCCATCTCCATCCGATCCACCACCTTCCAACCTGCCTCATGCGACCCCACCACCCCCTAGAGTAGGATCAGTGCTATCAGATCCCACTCCTGAGGACCTAAATATGATGCTTAAGGCACATGAGGTCAGAATCCAAGAAGGGCCAAACATAACCGATCATGAAAAGTGTTACTCTAGAGCGGAACTAGAGCTTGAACGAACTAAAATCTGTGCTAAAATGGTGGAATTGGCTCAAACTATGTTTGAAGCCAGTCACCTCTTTAACATCTCTAGTTCAGCTAAGATGCAGTTGCACTTTGATGGACTATTAGAAAGATTGGAGAGGCTAATCGCACAATCAGAAAAGGAACCCACCCCTCCAAATAAGGGCAAGGCAAGTGAAAGAGAGAGCCTACCTGCCCAGGAGGCCTATGTGCCTAACTCTACGGAGCCAGACACATCTTCTTCTATGAATCGGTTCACACCAGAATTCCTACGAGAGATTCAAGAAGACACATGGGCTAAAGAAAGTCAAATCCCTCCTCCCATTGAACTTGTGGATGATGCACATGACCAATTCCCACAAGACATCCCATCCATTTATGAAGAGTAGGAGAGTGCACAATCTCAAGAGAGATTAGACTTTGAGTCTAATTCGTTACATGAATTACCCCAATTCACCGGCCCATGGGAAGCTAAGTCTACATGTATGAGAGCACCCACGGTCATGGTACGCAACAAAGACTCAGTCATACCTAGGAACACAGAGGTAGTGAAAAACACTAAAGTGTAGTGTAACCTCACTTTAGAAGAGCTACTCAAAGTAAGGCCAGAGCTACGGAAACATGTAGCCAAACAAGTACTAGAGATAGCGAAACCTCGTTCCCAGGTAGGATCCCATAGAACAGTGCCAGAGATACCTTTGGACAAGATAGGAGACATGAGTGAAGGAGAAGAAGGAAACACCTATCTTCCCATCACCCATCAAGGATACACAACCAAGGCAATTCTCGACTCAGGTGCACGGGTTGCAATTGCTACCACTTCCCTATGGAAGCGTTGGGGCAAGCCAACACTTAGGCCAATGAGAATGAAATTGCAGATGGCTGATGGTCACATAGAAAGACCCTTAGGACTGCTTGAAGGAATAACTCTCACTACATGTGGTGTAGAGTTTGAGCACACATTTGCTTTCTGTGATTTTAGCAAGAACCATGCCTATGAGATGATTTTGGGAAGACCATTTATGCGGCAGTTGCAAGTGGTACAGGATTGGGGAACCAATTCCTTGTATTTGCAACACTTAGGTGTCACGACCAAAGTGAATCTCAAAGATTATTCTCATAGGGATGTACCCCCCATTCAATGGAACCCCATCCATAGAGCCAGAGATGACACGGAGTCTGTGCACTCCATAGGATCAGGATCCTCATGGATGCATGAAGACACTCACTTATGGATGTGTAAAGTAGCAGTAAAAGAAGATAGCCTATGTACCTGTGGTCTTTCCTGACGAAGAATTTGAACCTCATGGTTGGGCAGAAATTTTAGCAACCATGGATGTAGCCATCAATGAAGAACAATGGACACCCCACTGTGATGAGGATGGCTATGACATTTCAGTCTTCTCCATAGAGCCAATCATGGGAGATTCGGTTTTAGAAGAATGCGAACCTAGCCCTGATGCATTTGAGGATGTGAGCGACTCCGATCTAGAGTCAATCATTATGGACCCACCTTTTGCATCAGATGAAGAACACTTCTATGAAGTAGAATTTCAACCCCAGAGACACGGAGAGCTTACAAATGATGTAAGGTTAGCCACACAAATGACCCCTAAGGATGAAGGAAAGAAAAGAAAGAAGAGAGAAATCACACTAGAAGAGGAAGAATCTTTGTTTGAGGTCCCTGAAAACTTTAAAAAGTATGAGATAGATGATAGAAGAGTCATGGTAAGGATGCCAAAACGTGAGGTGCAATCAGGGGAGGCCTATGATAACAAAGAAACCACCAAGAAAGTGGTTGTAGCCATTGAAGAAGGGGAAGAAAGATGCATGTACATAGGCCATGACCTAACAGAGGAAGAAGAGCATGCATTAATAGCTTTGCTAAGAGAATACAGAGATGTATTCACTTGGAGTTACAAGGACTTGAAGGGTGTTGACCCAGACATATGCTCACACACAATTCCCATGACCTCAGACGCTAAACCCTCTAAGCAAAAGCCATACACCTATAACGATAACTATGCTGCTAAGATCAAGGAGGAGATAGATAGACTGGTGGAAGCTGGATTTATTTATGAAATTGAGCACACTGAGTGGGTATCCCCCATTGTAGTGGTGCCCAAGAAGAATGGAAAGCTACGTGTATGCATTAACTTGAAGAAGGTTAATGCAGCCACAATTCGAGATAACTATCCACTTCCAATTACCGAGCATCTATTAGAAAGAGTAGCAGGCAAGGAGGTATACAGCTTCCTTGATGGATTTTTGGGCTACAATCAAGTAGCCATAGCTCCAGGAGATCATCATAAGATAGCTTTTGCCACAGAGTGGGGCATATTTGCCTTTCGGGTAATGCCATTCGGGCTTACCAATGCTTCTGCAACCTTCCAAAGATTGATGTGCCATGTGTTTAAAGAATTCCTGAGGAAGAATTTAGAGGTCTATGTTGACAATCTCTGTGCTCATTCTAACATTAGACAGACACATATACCTGAACTCAGGAAAATCTTTGACAAATGCAGAGAATATCAAGTCTGCTTGAACCCAGAAAAGTCTGTTTTCATGGTCAAGCAAGGCAAGATTCTAGGACACATAGTGTCAAAGAATGGCATATCCACCGATGAAGAGAAAGTAAGAGCCATAGCAGAGTTACCTAGGCCAAATAATGTTAAGGAAGTACAAGCTTTCATGGGGCATTGTGGCTATTACCGACGCTTTATAAACATGTACGCCATCATTTCCAAGCCGCTGTACGGACTTTTGACTAACTTTGAGTGGACTGATGAATGTGAGAATTCCTTCAATGAGCTTAAACGGCGATTATGTTCAGCACCAATCTTGACCACACCAGATTGGAATAGGTCATTTCATGTTCACGTGGACGCATCCAATTATGCTATTGGATGTGTACTCGCACAACCTACAGGCAAAGGTAATATGGATCTTCCAATTGCCTATGCTAGTAGACAGTTGAATGCAGCTGAACAAAATTATACCCCCACTGAACAAGAGGGATTAGGCATGGTATATGCAGTTCAAAAGTTTAGACACTATTTGCTTGCAAATAAGTTTAAATTTTTTACCGATCATCAGGCATTATTATACTTGGTAAACAAACCATGCAATATAGGCCGATTAGTAAGATGGTTCCTCTTGCTAATGGAATATGACTTTGAGGTCGTGGTGAGGAAAGGAAAGACTCACTTGAGAGCAGACCACCTCTCTAGGCTCACATCTGGAGAAGCCCCACAAGGAGTATCAGATGACCTTCCTGATGCTTACTTGTTTAATTTGGAAGTTGTACCTCAGTGGGCTAAGCCATTAGTGCCAGTGTTGATATATGGGCCTAACCACCCAGTCATAAACACTCAAGATAGGGAGGTAGTAAAAGCTCAGAAGTACCATATCACGGCAGGAAGTATGTACAAGCATACAGATCAAGGGATCCTAGCTTGTTGTGTGGAAGAGGAAGAGTACGCCAAATGGTTGCAGTTAGCACATGTAGGTGCATTAGAGCAACACTACTCAAAGCAACAAACCCTACAAACACTAAGGATACTCGGAGTGCATTGGCCGACTATGGAAGCTGATGTCCAAAAGTTGTGCAAGGAATGCCCAATCTGCTGCACTAAACCACCTATGGAACATGCCACTCTTTATCAAGTGTCCATAGTGCTAGATTGGAGTGAACCACTAGTAGCCTTCCTGAGAACGAGCACATTCCCTCCAGATATGACCCTGACGAGGCAAAGAAGTTTAGAACAAGAAGCCCTAGACTACTCACTTATTGATGATAATTTATACAAGTGAGGTGAAGATGGGTACCTGAGGCTATGTGTCCATGAGAGCGAGTATCTTAAGATCTTGGAAATTGCTCACCAAGGTGTAGTAGGAGGACATTTTGGACCAGATTGAGTGATCAAGGCTATACTATTTGCAGGTCTTTGGTGGCCAACACTTCACATGGATGCACATGCCTATGTGAAGAGGTGCGATGTTTGTCAGCAAACTCAGTATCCTATACGTAAGGATGAGATGCCATTGAAACCTATGATGGGCGGACGTGCATTCTCTAAGTGGGGAATAGACTTTGTAGGTCCTATTAATCCCCCAGCTAAGGGTTCACATGCTGAGTATATCATTGTGGCCACAGACTATTTAACCAAGTGGGTAGAGGTAAAAGCCACCATGAAGAACGATGCTCAAACCACAGCTAAGTTCTTATTTGAGAATGTGTTCACTAGATACAGGCTACCTATAGAGCTAGTTAGTGATAGAGGGACTCACTTCTTGAATGAAGTTATTGAAAATCTGCTCCAAGAATTCTTGGTTATACACAAGAGGTCTGCCCCCTATCATCCACAAGCTAATGGGCAAGCCAAAAGTACAAATAAGATTCTATGCAATGTGCTTACTAAATTGGTAAATAATAAATGCTCTGATTGGGACAAACAGCTACACCATGTTGTTTGGGCATACCGAGTTGCCTATAAAACGGTACTCCAAGCCACCCCCTTTCAAATGGTATTTGGCCAAAATGCATATTACCATTGGATTTCCTGATACCAACACTGAGAGTAGCTGAGGAGCACGAGTGGACAGGCCATGAGCTCTCATCTAGAATCTTTGACCTTGAACGGCTAGGTGAAACAAGACTGAGGGCTGCAGCAGGAATTTATGCAGCCAAGAAGAGGCAAAAAGCATATTTCGACGCACATGTGAAGGATAAGGGCTTGAAAGCAGGAGACCTAGTTTTAGTCTACACGTTGAAGCAACATGCGAGGAAATTAGAGAAGCGTGGTTATGGACCTATGATCATCAATAGGATTTCAACTAGTGGAGCAGTACAGCTAGCCACTTTAGAAGGCGATATTCTCCCTAATTACATAAGCGGATGCAAAGTCAAGTTATATCAAGAACCCCTGACTGAAGAGATGCTAAATAGACTCAACACTGCCAAGAAACGCAAGGAAGAAGAAAAACGAATTCGAGAAGAGGCACAGGCAAAAGCTTTGGAACGCATCCGAAGAATGAAGTTGAGAAGACAGGGTAGAGATCAGCCTAGGACAGATGACTATGCACACCCAGGATATCATGTGGCTATATGTGAAGTTTCAGGTATTATCTCTCATAGGATAATTGATCGACATCCTTTTGTAACCCTAAAGATAGGACAAGGAAAGAGTGCAAGGACTGTAAGGGACTTGATTGACTCAGGTGCAACCACTAGTGCTATTAAATTTTCTTACTGTCAAAAGTTGAAATTAAGTGTCAATCCTATAGAAGCATACCTCATAGGGTTGGGAGGTGTGGAAACCCCTTGGATGGGCGAGGTGGAACTTCCCCTCTATATTCATGATGTTTTACTGACAGTTAAAGTACTAGTGTGTCAAGATGAGGATCTCATCAAACCTCTGGTCTTGGGTCAAGACTCGATCTATGATCATGCAATCAACTTGAACCTAAGAAGTGGACTTCTTCAGGTATGGGTAAATCATAGTCGAATTACAGTTGAGTTAGATAATGGAGCACTCAAGGAACTAGGGAAGGCACAAACTCTTGGTCCTTCCAGGAGTACACATGAAGATGACCATGCTATTCTTCTCCAAGACTATGTGATGCAGAGGGATGATTATCTCGACAAAGAAGTCAAGGATATAACGGAACTCCCTTCTTTTCCAAAAGCCACCGGGATACAACAACCAGAGACAGATAAAAGGCAGAAGAAGCAGACGACTTATGCTCGAAGCCAAAAGAAAATACGAAGCACGGTGTCTCAACCACCAAAACAAGTGTGGGTACGGAAACGTGAGCATCCTATTGCGGTCAAGCCACAACAACTGGCTCAACTTCCTATTAGTGATCAACGACATGACACTAATAAGAAGTCCTCCAAAAATCCTTATGTGAAAGTGAAGTCTATCTGGGTACCCAAGAAGTCTATGAAGGCTAGCCCACAATCAAGACAAATTTGGGTGCCTAAGGCTTGCTTGGAGGCTCAAATAGCTACACCGAGACCACACCCTGTACAACATGGTTCACTCACTCGCACATCCGATATCCACTTGTATTCAACACGCACGAACACACATTGGCCCATGAGCACGAACAGAATCACTTGTAAATGGGTCCCTAAAAAATCTCATTGCCAAGCAGACACTCTTATAAAGCCCTCCAGAGTCTCCACAAAATCAATACCAACAGCCATTCAGTTTGTTTGGCAGCCCAAAGAGTGTAACAAACCCCCCAACCCCATTTGTAAATTGTTTCCCACTGACTAACTGCATCACCCTTACATTGCACTTTTCCATTTAGCTCACAAGACTATCCATCCACAATGGCACACTGGATCACCTAGCACGTATTGACCTACGAACCTCTCACTAACCTCATGTTAATGTTGTAATGGGGACAAAAATTATTCTATCATGTCCATTACAATGTTAACACATGTTTCTATATTCTCACAGAGTCAGCAGGCAAGAAGTAACATGGCAGATACAGCAGGACCTAGTTCCCAGGCAGGCACGAGCCCTCAAATCGTGGACATTGAAAGTCTTCCCATTGAGGAGGAATTGAAGGAGCACACAGTGGCATTGAGAGCATTACATGCCATACCGATTCAGAATCCTCCATAGGGGCACACAATGCCAGTCAACAAAAACTCACATTGGTTCAGTGATGTGGCAGGACCTCTGAGAGAAGGCACTTACCTGTGGGAGGTAGAGATAAAGTTCAACGGGCACTGGGGCAGGCAACCAAGACCTGGTATATGACATGAGCACTACCCCCTCAATAAAGATAGTACAAGAATAAAATACCTCCCAGCATGCTTCAAGCAGACCTTCGAGGAGATGTTCATCACAGGGTTCTGGGAATATCACTCAGAAATATTTGTACCCAAGCCCTCACACCTCCTCCAACTATTCGCTGTGGAGAGGACCATCCACTCAGATCAATTGCGGGTGCCCCATCTAGACATCCCAGGTCCAGTGGATTGGGATGCATTGTTAACAGACCTAGCACGGGGGCTACGATTAGAAGAACACCACCTTGCTTCCGATGTGGTTCAATATTATGTCCAACGCTCAACTAAACAAGGGTCTGTCAGAGACGACAGACGCGAGAGAGGGGGGGTGTTGGCCACAGTCAAGGCACCGAAGGACTCACAAGACAAGGAAGCCAAAGAAGGGAGCCAGAGCGGAGAGAAGGCACAAGCAGACTAAGTAGTCACCGAAGATCTAGCAAGTAGACCATTCAAATTTTTCCAAAACAACATCTTCATAACAGTGATTCTCATTACTACAAATCATTGTAAATACCATTTCACCTTTTTGTAACTCCATTCTGTGCAAGCCGAGGAGTCCTCGAGCTTGAGGAGTATTAGAAGTATCATCGCACCAATTTTCATGATTTTTAGACTCCGTTTGAGCCTCCAATTAGGCCCTAGAACCTAATTTTTAACTAGGCAAGACACTAGGTTTGGACAGGGCCAAAAGCTAGTCAAAAACTATAAATAGAGCTAGAGAGCTCATTTTTGAGGTTAGCTTGTAATAGATTTGAACTTGTATGAGCATTTTGGAAGTAATCTAAAAGAACTCCATTGTCTTTCTCTTTGTCTTGCTGTGTGTGTGCGTGTGTGTGTGTGTGTGTGTGTGCATGTTGGTGTGCTTCTCACTCACACACTTGTGCCTTCACTTGCTCAAGGTCATCATACCATCTTCACGTCTTCCCGGATTGACATTAAAGGAGGTGCTACTCATCATTGAGCTACAACATACATGTGGATAAATCGACGGTAGTATCCACAATGTCCCATAAATGCTTGCACCTCTTTCGCATTCTTAGGTCTAGGAAGCTCTAAGATGACCTTAATCTTGTCCTCATCTGTGGATATTCCATTTCTAGAGACTATGTGTCATAAGATCTTCCCTTGTCTTACCATGAAGACACATTTCTCTGGGTTTAGACAGACTCTATATTGTCGGCATTTATTAAATATCTTTTGCAATTCACAAATGTGGTCCAACCTTTCATTTGATTATGTACATAGGTCGTCTACATACACTTCCATGCTCTTTTTCAGGAATTCCTTGAAAACATGACACATCAATCGTTGGAAAGTAGCAAGCGCATTAGTGAGTCCAAAAGGCATCACTCGGAAAGCATAGACTCCCCATTCAGTCGCGAATGCGGTCTTATGTTGATCCTCAGTAGCAATAGCTACTTGATTGTATCCGGAGAATCCATCTAAGAAGCTATAGACTTCTTTTCCTGCTACTCTTTCCAATACATGGTCCGTAATGGGCAATGGGTAGCTATCACGTATGGTGGCTGCATTGACTTTTTTCAAGTTAATGCACACTCTCAGTTTTCCGTTCTTCTTAGGCACAACTACTAATGGCGTGACCCACTCGGTGTGTTCTATTTCATATATGAATCCTGCCGCTAATAGCTTGTCTATTTCTTCCTTAATTTTGGCAGCAACATCACTTGTGTCTAGGATTGCCTTGGTCATGTACCCATTGTAAGTGACTGGTAGACATGTATTACCTTCATCTCCTTCACTAAATTCTCCCACTTTATCAACTGGGATTTGTATCTTAGATGAGTTTTCTTTTCCCTTGACTTCCTTTTCTTCCTTCTCTTGCCTTAATTCCAATTGACTCGCTAATTGCTTCCATAAATGCGGTTTAACCTGAAGTAATTCTTCCACGATCAGTTTGAATTGTACTTTCGTCTTCTTTAGTTCCGCTAGATTGTGTGAACTCTTTTCTGAGTTTCCCTTTCCTTTTCCATGTACCGTTGGTGCTCAGATTATCATAGACTCCTTTTCGTATTCTCCCATGTAATTAGGTAAAGTTGAAATGCTCTGAGCTTCTTCTCTATTTCTGTCTAGCCTTGACACTTCCTCATATACTTCTTCCACATTGGGATTGGGTTGATAAACTTCCACATCTAATTCCTCAAAGGGAGGCTTCGTCACTTCATTCTTCTTCCATTGTTCTTCTCGGATTCTATTGCATAATTCCTTTGGCCAATCAGCTTTTAGGTCAGGTATTGTTGACATCGGTTCATCTTGAGTTTTCACTCGTTCACATATGTCATCCTTCCCTCTAAATTCTTTATTCTTGGCTTTGACACACTCCTTGTGTTGATCCTCTGCTATTCTTGTCTCTGGAAGTGTCGGGATAGTCTTTTCTAGGGTTTTTTGTGCTACCTCTATGAGTTTTCGACATATCGCAAGCCTTTCTTTTTCTAATTCTCCTTGTGGGTAAATCTTTTCGTGTTGCTCTACATTCGGTCCAGTCTTAATCCTAGCTTGGTAAGCTTTCAGCCACATGTATAGGTCGTCAGGTTTTGGGTCAGCTAAAATTGATCCTGGTTTCTCTGCTTCTTGGATAAGCAGTGGAATGGGAACCTCTTCCCGAATTCCTTGTTCTTTATGCTCTTGTTTTTTTCTGGTTTGTTTCCTATTTTCTTGACTCTTGTGTTTCATCCATTTATCTTTGAGCTTTTCTTTTCTTTCCTTCCATTTTTGTGTTTTTGTGTTCTGCATACTCTCACGTGGGTCCTCTGAATCTTCAACTATCTGAATTTTGGGACTTGCTGTTCTATTGTTTTCTTGTTCTCGTTATGGTTGTTTTCCTTTTTGCTCTTTTGTTTGGGATCTTGTAATGGCCTTCAAGGGCACCGTGTATTCCTTATCACTTCCAGGTGCTTCTATCACTTCAATTACATTAATTGGTGTAGTGTCTTTGACTTTGGTTGGATTCATAGGGCAATCTCTGAAAAGATGTTCCTTTCCGCAATCATTACAATATCCTTCCCAAGTCCTAGGGGGTGGTGGATTGTACGAGGACATTCTCTAATAAAATGGTCTCCTCCGCATCTATAACAAGGTCCTCTCGGCACAGGCGGTCTAATGGGTGGTCTCACAGGTGGTGGTGCTTTAGGTGCAGTATACATCAAAGTTGCTACCTCCGTTCCATGAGCCTGATCATAACCTTCATATCCATAATAAGCCGAATCATATGCTGGTTCATATTCTAACATGTTGGCTTCATAGGGATAGTAATCTCCTGGGGGCAGCTCATATCCAAGGTTTGCCGATTCTATACTGGTCATCGTTGAGGCTGGCACTATGGCTCTTTCCAAAATTTCTTCTTGTTGGACGTACTTTAGCGGTACCACTTGTGGTTATGACAGTTGTGGTCCTAACACTGGTTGGGGTGGTGGATATGGTACTTGCGCGTATGGCCTCGGTGCTCCTGTTGGTGTTGGATAGGGATTTTACCTGGGCATCTCTCTGCCTGGCTCTCTAGGTGGATATCCGTATGGTCGATACTGAGGAGGTTGCAAAGGTCGTGCCTGCCTATGGAATGGACAGTTTTCTGTGGTGTGGTTGGTGTATTTTTGTTCTATGTGGCAGTACAAGGCAGTTCCTTGTTGAAGCTGTCTGTTGTATGGATATGTCTGATGTGCACCCATCCCGAGGATGTGTGTAGGGTGATCTCCTCCACATAGACTACATCTTCGTAACATGGGCACTCTTAAAGTCGGGTGTTGGTAATTTCTGTCCTTGGACTCCCAATTTCTTTGCTACCAACTCTGCTAATTCCTCCACATTACTGGAGTTGGAAGTAATAGTACTCCGAGCGTCTTCTGATTTAGTGGGGCTGGGTGTGCTCTTGAGATCCTCCGCTAGATTGTCTTCTAGGTCAATGCACTCTTGAAGACATTCACTCAGGGTTTGTAATCTCTTCACGTAAACTAAAGTTCTTAATGTTCCATTCGTGAGTCCATCCAAAAATAATGAAATCATTTTTTGTTGAGTGGGCCTCTCTGCAGCTGGGCATCTATCAGCATACTGATTAAATCTTCGGGCGGCTATTTTCACTGTTTCATTAGAGTTCTGTTTAAAACTATGGATTAAAGACGCAGAATTGTGCTTGATCCCTCTCTTAGTGAATTCCCCAATGAATTCCTGAAAAAATTGTTCCATGTTTCCAAATTGGTTGGGGTCTAATGGCTGGAACCAAGTCAGAGTCGTTCTTGTGAGGGTGAGTCCGAAAGACTCATACTGCACGAAGAAGTCGTCTACTTGTTCTACCCTTAGAACTTGTTTAAATTCAGCAATGTGATCGTAGGGTTCTCCCAATCCATCATAATGATCTATTACGCATTTGGCCACTTGGATAGGTCTCAGTTTTCTCAGTGGTTCGGGCGGTCTGGGCATTACAGGGAAGGCAGGAACTGCTGGTCTAACTGGGGGTATTCCAGGCTGTCCTCCTATTGGTGCTCATGGTCTTACCATTGGTCGGTATTGATTAACTACTCCTGGGTGGGTCTGATTGTGTGTTTGCACTCCTGGAGTCGCAAATTGCACATGAGTACGGTTTGGAACACTCCGTTGGCTAGTTTGTCCTGACATGGTGTGCTTTGCCTCTTGTTGGGTTCCAAAGGGGTTTTGAGAGGTGGTTGCCTGCTCTCTTTGAGGGAATACATGCAAACCCATGTATTTCAGTTGAGCCCTATCTATGGCATCAACCAACCAATATCTTCTCCGATTCTTATCTAGGTATGTTATCCTAGTCTTGTCTTCTCGATCCTTTAGCTCATAAAATGTCATCGGGCTTTCTTCTCTTCCTTGGGCCGGTGAGTCTGTTTGAAGCAATAAGTCCATTCCATGGATCAAATAGACTTCCAATAGGTAGTCGTCTTGAGGTATCAAGTCTCCTCTCAAGACTCGTGTCACTTGGGACCTGCCTCTAGGAGTCGTCACTAACTCCTCAGGGTTTGGTCTCCCTGAGTTTTCTTGTCCCTCTAACTCTCCCCTTTCATTGATCAAATCAGGAAATTCGGTTACTATGTAGATGTGACCTATCTTTCCCATGTATGCTCCTCCTTCATACTTAATAGCAGGTCTGGGCACAATTGTGGCATCCCTGGAAGTTACCATTCTAGCCACAGATCTGTTTAAGCCATCCAGGTAGATGGGAATCTCCTAGGCATTAGTAGAAACGTATTGTAAGGAGGTACGGTACTCTCCCTCCACAGTGGTCATGAAGTTTCTACCTGGAGCAGGGCCGTGCATGTCTTCTGAAGCCATGGGTATCTCCTCCTCCGAGTCACTAGAGGTGTCTGAATAGACAGAGCGGTGACTGACCTGAGCGGCCTCCAGGTCTCTGAAACTCTCCCTAAGTGGCTCCTCAAATGCCTCAAGTTTGCCCTTCAAAATGCTTCAAAAGTTCTGGACGATACCACTCCAGGCGATACTGCCCTGGACGATACCAAACTGGCTACGATACGATACCACACCAGCTCACGATACGATACCTGAGAACTAGGCGATATGATACTGCAACAACAGGCGATACGATACCGCTGTTGATCACGATACGATACTGGCTATCCTGGTGATACAATACTTGAAGACTAGACGATACGATACCTATGGGTTCGACGATACGATACTAAGAACTTGAGCGATACGATACTTATACTATGACCGATACGATACCAGGAACTCCCATGATACGATACTGATAAGTCAGACAATACGATACTAGAAACCCAGACGATACGATACCACTTTTTGGATGATACGATACCAAAAAGAGCATGATACGATACTGGAGTTTGCCGCGATACGATACATATCTCCTCACACGATACGATACTACAACGAAGAGACGATACGATACCAAGATGGTATCACAATACAACACCGAAAAGAGAGACGATACGATACTTGGGGTTTGAACGATACGATACTGCTACAAGTGGCGATACGATACCTCCGACTTGAGCGATACGATACTGGATGCTCTGACGATACGATAACTAGAGTGGGGCACGATACAATACTGGCGGTTACGCGATACGATACCGCAAAACTGCACGATACGATACCAACTCAAGCGGTGATACGATACCACCGACTTGTGCGATACAATACTAGTATGGTATCATGATACTAAACTGGACAAGGCACGATACAATACCAAAAGTGGACCGCGATACGATACCACTTTGGTAAAGTGAGATCGTGATACCAACCCGGCGATACGATACCACAAGTGGTATCGCAATACCAAGGCTGGTAGTCAACGATACGATACTTCGGCAAGTATCGCGATACAAGGGAATTTTTGGTATCGTGATACCAGAAACCCGACCGATCGCGATACTCAAGCCAAAATACCTCCAAATACAAAAATTTTTACACCCCCTTGCTCTTCTCTCACCCCTCTTCCTTCCTAGCTTATTGTCTCTTGCAAAGAAACTCAAGAAAATACAATGTCCCTCCCCGCGATACCAGATGCACAAGTATTCACGTTTTTGTGCTTTTTTAATATGTTTTGGTCAGTGAACACTTATGGAATCTTACCTCAGTGATGTCTTGGTTGCGCTTTGAGTTCAACAACTAGTCTTGATAGCCTGAAATGTGCGATACCGCTCCCACAATACCGATCACAATACTGCTCTCTGAACAATGAGAAATGAACTGGAATTTTTTTGTTTTTATACTTTTTGGTGACTAAAGCTAAACTAACTAATTTGACAAATTTTTTGAGATTTTTCTTGGTGATCTTAACTTACTCCTACCTCACTCCTCTCCTCCTCCTCTCCTAACCTAACCCTAACTCTTCCTACTCTCCCTTCCTACTAGCCCTAAACCTAGGAACTCATTACGCACACCTCCGGGATGTGAAGTAATAAGTGTTGAAGTGATTGACTACTTGCCACTGATCGAGTTCACTTCTACAAGTATGATTTCATCACACTCGATCTATAACCATCACGAAGGCACCTTGGCTGAGTGTTCCCCGGCAACGGTGCCAAAAACGTGTGTACCTAAGTCAAGAAGACTTAAGGGCTTGTGCCAAAGAGACTAAACCTCATTTGCCACACAAGTGTGTATAGTGGGAAATTGACACAAGCTTACTTGTCAATCCGATCAAATGACCTAACCAAGTGTATGCGGACATGTGCACACGTGATGCAAAATGAAGTGTTTCAGCTTATATGCATGAGAAAAGACTAATCCACGTCTCAAACTCACTCAAATACTGAAAGTGTCTGCTGGGATACCATTTACAGCAGTTTTCAGTAAATCGAGGATTTCTCCCAGCTCTGAACTCCAAATATAGTCAATAGCAGACTCCTTTCGAAGCTCTCAACGAGACACATCTATTGGCAGTCATTTACCTCGATTTTGACAACCTACTTCAAGTTATGGCCAAAATAGTGAATGGCGGGAAACACCCACACTCACGCCACAACTCCTACAAGCTCACACACACACTACAATAACTCAAAAATAGTGGGGAGGGGTAGACAACAGTCCTACACACACATTCCAAGCATTATACACACATAAAAGATCAAAGGGAAGATGGAAATCTGCAAGAAAGATGCAAATTCGAAAATCAAGAGCTCTACTTCTTCACAATGGCAAAAATTCTCTACAAAGAGTCACAAAGTGACTTATATACATGTGCCCTAAATTTGGTGCTTTCACATAAGGGACCGGAACTTTATTACTAAAAAGTGAATTTCCTACTAATTTACAAGGAATATGTTACAATGAGTTGGACTTATGCATCTAGAGGACTCCTCTAGTGCATTTACATGGCTTGAGGGAATTCTCTAAGACTTTGAAGAAGAAAAATTATGCTCTTTAATTTGAAAATTTTGAGGCTCTTCTTTTGTGCTTCTCTACTCTGCAACAGTAACCAAGACCAAGGTCAACAACAAAATCATTCAAGAGGAAGAGGACAGTTTTGAGGCAGGGGGAGTGTTAGCCGTTGGCACGCTACAGATTCTGATTTTTGAACTCCGAATACTTTAGGATGTTGGGCGTCCTCGACTCTCTACTCTTCCGTGCGCCGGTTAGTAGTTGATCTGATCACTACTACCGTGATAATTGGAAGTAAATTAACTCTTAGCCACGTGGGTTCTTGGGAGTGGTAGGGGTCTGTTATACAGAGGCCCTGTACTATTTTCCCAGCTTATTACACAAGCATAAATACTCTCTCGTGTCTTAGCTCAGTACTCAACTCTGAACAACTGATATCTATCCGGTGTATAGGACTTAGAATTTCCGAACTGATCCTGCTATAGCTATCTGAGCAGTAGTTCGGTTTCTTGTATCAAATAGAATAATATACTTCCGTAAACGCAGATCACTTAATACACACTTCTTTAGAACAGACAGGTATACCAAACAGATATCTATACTCTGAAATTATGCAAATTTACCGTATGCCCAATTTGAGCAACAAATCTCTTAACAACGATCGACTAGTCGCAGGTTTAACAGTGTCCTACTCGCATTTCGACCATTACCGATACTAGTCTTCCTATGATCGGAATCAACAGTGAATGCAGACTATTGTATCGAACCTGGTCACTTACAGAAATTGTTAATGCACAAGCAGTTCGGGGCTGCCTTTCACATTCCCTCGTTCGTCATACAGACTGACAAACAACACACTGTAACTTAATAATACTCGGAGACACACTCAACCATTATTGAATAGATTCGTAACACGAGACTACCAATTCGTAATTCTGCACTACAGTACGACTAAACGACTAGACGGAGCACAGAACAAAGCAGAACAAGGTAGAGTTCAATCTTCTCAACGACATACCTACTTCAAACAGTACGCTTACAATTCCCAAAACGGACTCTCGGCCACTCTTTTCTCATTGCCTTATATATAAGATTTTTTACAAGGGTGCACGAATCTTTAGTTACCTGCGCGTTTCCCGAAAGGTTCTTTTACATTTAAGACGCCTGTCCTAGTACATTTGTCCTTATTCGGCGGCCGTCTAACACTGGCACGCACGGTGGGACTCGAACCTGCAGGTTCCTATGGTTCTGCTACGAGTCCTTCTAAATACATGTTTCGGGCGAGCCTAAACATTCGGTAATTTTCTTTTTAATGGTTTCTATCATCTGAACTAAAGTAGTCGGTTCTAATAACTGAGCGTCCGTTCTAACGGAGCTAATAGCTATGGCTTGGGTTAACAATTTTTCTGCCTGGGTCTGTAAGAAGGCCTCTTGTAAATAGAATTCATTGGATAATGCAGCATCGCGGGATGTCTTCATTTTGGTGACTTTCTTCTGCATATCCGTGACTCGTTCCTTCTGATTTCGCAATTGGTTATCGAGTCGCTCGAGTTGCTGGTTCTGAAATTCAATCGTTTTGTAGTAGGCATCCCGTTCTCTTCGAGCATTTGCTAGATCTTTTTGGTATTTGGCTTCCCTGGTTAATTGGTGTCTCAACATTTTGTTCACCTCGTCCAAACATTCCTGGGCTCTTCGTAGCTCGTCTTTGACTTGTTCTGCTTCTCTCTGTTGGTCTTGATTTTTCTAGAGGGTTTCCTGCAATTGTGCTTTCGTTTCCTCTATCATCTCTTCAAGTGATGAGCTGATATCTTCTTTTTCTTGTAGCACGAGTTTTAGTGTCCGGATTTCTTCATGGGCTTCGTTTAATAGCTGGTCCTTGGCGGCCAGTTGCTACAAGGCCTCATCCCGTTGCTGTAGCAGTGCCTGTTGTGCCAAAACTTGGCCTTGGAGATCTGCTACTTTCATCTGTAATTGATGGTTCTCTGCTTTGACGGCATCGACTTCTTCCTAGAGGGGGGTGATGTCGGCTTCCAGTAGGTCGACCTTGTGTTGCAACTCTTGACGAATGGTATTTGCGACCTCACTAAGCTGTACTAGAAGTTGTTGAGAGAGGGAAATAAGTAAGTGGCCCATGGTAGCAAGCTCGGAAAAGACCGGAACGGAGGAGAGGAGAAGGGGATGTTGTGGTTGCGTAGAGGTTTGAGTATTGATTTGGGGGGATGTCGGGGGTGAATAATTGAGGGAGGATGAAGAAGATTCGGAAATTGGCGGGGGAAGAGGGTTGACTGGTGGTGATCGAGTAGATTCGATATTGTTCATGTGGGTGATGGTGGATTCGACGGCCTTTAACAGGGCGTTGAGAGCTTCATCCACAGCTTGGTGCTCGTCGTCCTGGTGTTCGGATGCTTCTTCAGTTGAGGTAGTCGCTGTTGGCGTTGGATTCTGCTGGTCGTGTTGGTCGGCTGATGATTCATTGTGTATGGAAGTGGCTGTGTCGTGGAAGGTTTCTTCTTGGTTTTGGTTGTCTTTAGCGTTTTCCTGATCCTTTCTGGCGGAACCTTGTGCTTCACTTTCTGATGAACTGATTCAGATCCTTTTGCTCCGGAATAACTGGTTGATTTCTTCGTCTTCTTCTTCATCGTCTTCAAGTGGTTGAACTGATTCTTCGTGCCGTAAGACTGGTCCTCGGGGTGGTGGTTGTGTGGCAAGGATGGCTGGGAAGAGGAAGGATAGAATATGGGGAAGGCGAGAGCGGGGGGTGGTTCCCTTATTTACTTGCTTCACTATGGCTACACACTCTTTATGAATTCTATGGAAAAAGTAGGAGGCAAAGTTTACGGGTTCTCGGGCTGCTAAATCTAAGGCGGAATAGAAAGGTCGGGAGATGCCGTAGGTGCGCTTCTGCAGGTTGAGTATGGCGACTAGAAATTGCAGAGCCGATCGTTCGGGTTCAGGGCGACAGAGAATGGCGTATTCGTTGGATGAAGAGCGGGGAAATAGTTCGGTCATACGGGCGGGGGGAATACTAGGGCCATTTTCGCGGCCTTGTGGGTTGAGGCGGTAGGCTTCAGCGAAGGCTCGGAAGGTGATGACTGTTCGCGAAGGTAGCGAGGGAAAGATCCATTGGCGTTCGGTGGCGAGGGACTGGGCGATGGCAGGTATGATTTGCGCGAAGAAGGGATGGGCTTCCACTGAGTGCCAAGGCAACTCAGCGAAGTTGGCCAACCCTCGGCAACGCAGGTATTCACCTACCTCGGTAGGGATACCATCGCTGAAGGCAGTATAATTGGCTAGTGCTTCCATGGCGTTTGCTGATACAGGCTATGAACACGAATACAGAGCGCAAGGGGTCGCACAGAACACTAACACTCAACACAGTAGCGATTTTTGGCACTGCCGAAAGGGTTGAATAGGAACAATACGGTGGGGTGGGAAAGGGGGTTGGGTATCATTGTGCGGTGCGGGAATGATACTGTTTGCATGCTGGCATGCGTGCTTGAGTGACTGGTAAGGGGGCGGCTGGTAACATAAAGATTTTTCAAAACACGGCTATAAAAAAGAAGAAAAAGAGAAAAAAAAAAGATTAAACAAAACGCGGCCCACCGCCAAAAAATTTAATGCGGGCTAGTGGCGTGATGATATGGCCGCAGCTTCGACCCGTTGATTACTTTTGGGAGTGGATTTCCGGTCAACGTAGTCAACCGAAAAGTCGCCGGACCGACTTGTTCTGAGATTTTGAAAGGGCCAAACCATTGTAGTTTGAACTTTCCTGCTGCTCTATCCGACTTTGCGTTGTAGAAGAGTACGAGCTGACCTACCGAAAAGATTGGAGTTTTCAAATATCGATCGTGTGTCTTGGCTTGCCGTAGTTGTACTTCGCGCATGGTTAAAAAGCTGAGCCATCGGTGCTCATCAAGTTCTCTGAGTGCGTCCATTCGTGCTGTCAGCGAATCTTCCGGTAGCATCTTCTGAGTGATTGCTACATGCAGACTCGGGATGACTACTTCCATGGGTGCTATTGCTTCTAAGCCATAAGCTAGTTTGAAAGGTGTCCAGCCTGTTGTTACCTTATATGTGGTTCGGTATGCCCATAATACTGCAGGTAGTAGTTGATCCCATCTTTCTAGTGCTTCCATGATCAGTTTCCGGAGGATATTCAATAGTGATTTGTTTGTACTCTCGGCCAAACCATTGGCACGAGGGTAATACGGAGAGCTGAGTTTGTGTGTCACCTGGAAGGATTGGGTGAGTACCTTCATTAATTGATTTACAAAGTGAGTACCTTGATCTGAGACAATTTCCAATGGTAAGCCAAAACGTGGAAAGACATCATTCAGCAGACACTTTGCTACTGCAACCGCTGTAGCAGACCGTAAAGCCCAAGCTTCTACCCATCTCGTTGCGTAGTTTGTACAGGTTAGTATGTATCTGTTGTTACTGAAGACTGCTGGAGGTGTGATTGGATCGATAAAATATAATCCCCATTTCTGAAATGGTTCGAGTGGCATAATAGGCTACAAGGGAAAGAAGTGTCGTTGCAGTGGTTGTCCAGACCTTTGACAGGTATCGCAGTGTTTGACAAATTGGGCCACATTTCTGTACATGGTTGGCCACCAAAGACCTCCTTGTAGGATTTTTCGGTGAGTCAAATCTGTGGCAAAGTGACCACCAGTAGGGGTCGAGTGAGCCATCGTGTTGATTGAGTTAATTTCATGTAGAGGGACACAGCGAAGTAGGATTCCGGTGTGATCTACATAATATAGTTCTCCAGCAACTAACCGGAATTGGCGACTAAAGACTGCAATTTTCCTTCGGACTACCTTGGCTGTCTGGGATGTAAAGCATCCTTCGGTGAGAAAAGTTAGAATCTGATCATAGTATGTAGGTGGTGCTCGTGATTCAGCAGTCTCATCGGTCAGTGGCTCAGAACTATAGATCGCTGGATTCGTGTCATCTATGCCTATCGGAGCTTCACCGGAATCTAGACGAGATAAGAAATCTGCTAAGGCATGTGCATTTCTGGGTCGGTGGATGACTTCATAATCGAATTCCTGCAAGAGCAGCACCCATCGAGCTAATCGTCCACCTAAATGCTGCTGTCTTACTAGATAGACGAGGGTAGCGTGATCCACATGGAAGGTGAATTTCCGGCCTAGTAGATAATGTCTGAACTTTTTGATCGAGTAAATCAATCCTAGACATTCTCTTTCGGTGGTAGAATAGTTTTTTTCTGCAGGTGCAAGCCTTCTGCTGGCATAATAAACGGGGCGAAACCACTTATTTGTTTGTTGCATCAGAACACTGCCAATCGCAATATCTGAAGCGTCGACAAAAACATGGAACGTATTGTCCCAGTCCGGTGGTTGTAAGATTGGGGCCTGCATTAATAAATACTGAGTCAACCAAATGTAGTTTGGCATTCTTGAGTCCATTCGAACTGTCGGGGAGCTTTTGTGATTAGCTTGTTCAGTGGTACAGCCAGATGAGCAAGCCACCTTAAGTGTACTGTCCATTCGAACTGTCGGGGAGCTTTTGTGACTAGCTTGTTCAGTGGTACAGCCAGATGAGCAAGCCACCTTAAGTGTCTGCCATGCCACCGTATTTGACCCATGAAACGCATTACTTCTTTTGGAGTAGCGGGTACTGGGGCTTCTAAAATTGCCGAAATCTTATCTGGGTCTACTCGGATACCTTGGGCAGATACAATATGCCCAAGAAGTTTGCCACACGACACCGCAAACACAGATTTGTTTGGGTTAAGACAAAGTCTATATTCTCTGCATTTCTGAAAGAAGCACCGTAAATGGAATAGGTGTGCTATCAGCTTACCGAAATTGTAAAATCATCGAGATATACTTGCATAAATGAAGTAAGATAAGGAGAAAAAATCTCCTGCATGCATCTTTGAAATGTGCTTGGTGCGTTTCTCAATCCAAACCACATTACCGTACAAGCAAAGACACCCCAATTGGTAATGAATGCAGTTTTTGGTATATCCGCTTCGACCATTCTAACCTGATTGTAACCACTGTATCCGTCTAAGAATGAATACATTTCATGACCTGCTACCCTATCGAGCATTGTATCCAGAAAGGGGATCGGGAAAGGATCCGGTACTGTTCCTGCGTTTAATTTCCGGTAGTCTACACAGATTCGTAGTTGCTTATTTTTCTTTGGCACGATCACAATTGGTGAGATCCATTCAGCATGCTCTACTGGTACGATGAATCCGACCTTTAATAATCTATCAAGCTCGGCTTTTACCTGTGATGCATAATTGGGATTCATCCGGTAGTTGGGCTGCTTGTTAGGTTTAGCTTCAGGCTTCAACATGACTCTGTGCTGATAAATGCGCGGATCTAATCCTTTCATATCTTTGTAATCCCATGCAAAGACGTCTGAGAATTCGCGAAGAAGTCGAATCAAGTCAGTTTTAAATGATTCCGATAAGTTTTGCCTTATCTTTACAGGTCGCGGATGATTTTCGTCTCCTAGATTGTACGTGGTCAACTGGTCTTCGGGGACATAAAATTGTTGTGGTCTCTCTGTATCGTCTGTTGACTTGAACAGCGATTGTAATTCATCGTCATGTGTTGGGACAGTTTCTTCCTGCTTAGCTTTTTCGGTGATAGGTACGATTGTACAAACTGAAGTGTTCCAGTTATCTATAATAGACTGTAGATCAACAGTTCCTACAGACATTAAATCAGCGTTATTCTTCAGAAATTCCTCTTCTTCATCATCTGATAGTCCATCTAACATGTGGACTGGTTCAGCAACATATGGTCTGGTGTGAAGTTCGCAAGGTTGTATAGCATCTAATTTTACCACATATCTACGATTGGCATTTTTGAACGTAAGCTCTTGTGCAGACCAGTCCTGTATTACCTTCACATGCTTCAGCCAAGGTCGGCCGAAAAGAAGGTTGTAATCCAAAGTGGATTCTGGCGGATCTAGTATAACAAAGTTCATTTTGAAGTTCGTACCTTGTAAAGTAATGGGTACATTCAGCACAAGTCCCACGGGATGGACTCTAGATTGATCTGCCATTCTGACAAAGAATTGAACTGGTTCGATTTCGGTCCATCCTAACCTTTTGCATAAGGCTGCAGTCGCAATGTTAACACCAGAGCCTCCATCAATCAATACCTGCGTAATTTTATGATTCTTATACCATACTGTAATCAAGGGAACTGAATGATCCACAGTAGAATCAGGTTCCGGTTGAACTGTTGCTGTTGCCGGAATACAAGAAGACACCGGACTGAACTATTGCTGGAACTGTTCTCGAATCCCAAGTACTAATGCCAGAAGTTGGCCTAGAGGAAAAGTGATAGACGCCTTGGATAAAATTTCCCAGGCCTATTGAGATTGGTTATCCTGCTCCTTTGAACTTGAGGTCTCCGTTGATGCAGAAGTATCTGCTGTCATGTCTACTGCTGATGATGGCTCCGCTGTTGTTTCCTTTTGTTGCGTTCCTTCCTTTGTTGACGAAGCCTGAGTCACTGGAATAGGTTCTGGGAACACTGGTGGTTCTATTGCGGTCTAGTGACTAGCCTTGTCATACATCCTATGTTGTTCTCGTATCCCAGGTTCGAATATTTCTGCTGCCGACTGCAGTTGTTTACCGGCCTTGGCTGACATAACTGTTGTTGCTGTTGTTGTCCGTTCATTGTGAGTATATTAGGTCCTCCTTCTGTATCTTGAAGTTGATTGGATGAACTGTTGGAACTTGTATCGCCGGATGGTGTGTCTTCCGGTGTGCTGTTCTTACTTAGAATGCGTCGGATTTCTGCTTCGAACAGTTTTCCTTCCTTCTGGATATCCAATATCCGAAATCTTTCTTCCAAGCATGCTGGTTGGGCTGAGGATTCCACAAAAAATGTTAAGCCTTCGCCGACAGTTGGTGATTCTATCACCGGAATATCACCGGAATGAACCGAAATTGTGCCAGAATGCAGTGTTTTTCCGCTTTTACCAATCTCTTTTCCTAGAGTGTTTTTTATCGTAGATAACTCTGAGTCTTTATTCAAAATTGCTAGACTGGTTTCTAACGGCATCTTGGTAGATTCTAGAATTACTATATCTTCGATAGGCTGGGTCGAAGTAGCACCAGAATGTACCAAAGGCGCTGATCGTTCCACCGGAATATGACCGGAATTCCTACCACCTCCACCTCTGAAGTTTCCTCTTCCAAAAGAATTCCTACCACCTCTAGCTCTGATGTTTCCTCTCTGAAATCTACCACCTCTTGCTCTTTGATTAAAGTTTTGATAATTACCATTATTTTGATTATTGTGCCAACAATCATGAGATAGATGATTGGTCTTACCACATATCCAACAAGCTCTTGCATTATCTTTGTTGTTTCTGCCTCTTCCTCTACTTCTGCCATTTCCTTTTCCTCTTATGAAATTTGCTTGGTTTGAAGTACCTTCTTCTTCACCTGATTGTTGCTTTCCTTTGTTAGCTTTCTTCTTGTCTTTAGAGTACATTGCATGACCTGCACTCTTATCAACATCTCCTTTGATATCATTCTCAAAAGTTAGCATATGACCTAACAATTGATTCAAATCAGGAGTAAAGTGATCTAATGAAAGTTCTGTAGATAAAATAAAAGGCTTCCACTTCTCATCTCCTCTTAGCCCTGTGAGAATTTGTCTTACCAATTTATCTTCTTCAATATCTTCATCCACTGCACCTAAAGAATCTGCAATGTCCTTCATCTTTGTCACATAATCAGAAATTGACTGTGAGGCCTTCTTCTTGAAAGTAGTAAATTCTGCCCATAGTGAAGCCTTCCTTGATTTGGTTGTGTTTTGGAAATGCTCCTCCAAAGCATTCCAAATGTCACATGCACTTTCAAGTCCTCTAATGTGAGGAAGCAAATAGTCATTGACTGCCATGTAGATTATGCTCCTTGCTTGAGCATACTTCTTCATCCAATTCTTCAAGTCTGCAAGCTCCTCTCTAGTTGGAACACTAGAGTCTCTAAATTCTGGCTTTTCTTCATCTCCTGTGATGTATCCCATCAGATCTTTGCTCATAAGATGAGCTTCCATCCTCATTGACCATGCAGGATAGTTCTCTCTATCCAGCTTCTCAATTTGGAGACTATCTCCCATCCTTGCTTCACCTGTAGTCTCAAAACTCTAGACTTTACAAGGAATAAATGTACCTTAACTTCGAGTGTTGCTTCTTCTGATCCTTTTGATAATCTTTGCGTGTCTCCCTTCAATCTTTCTTCAACACTTTATCCTTCTGAACCTTCGAAATGTAAAACTTGTATGTCTGCAGCAGTCGGAGTCTTCCTTTCCTTAATTTTGACACAACCTGCTCTGATACCACTGATGGAGAGTGTTAATCTCCAAAAGAACAAGTTGACCTTGAATTTAGACCACCTCTATATCAAGATCAACTTTAGACTCCACCAAATTTAAAGAACATTCACCAATTTATCAGGAAATTGATTATTCTGAAAAATTCAACTTCTCAGAAAAGTCTGCTGCAGATTAATCGTTAGTTGACTAATCATTTGTGTAACGTTTTTTATAACACTTTGTAGATTGCTTTGCCTTAAGGTTGCGCACCTTCTCCAACTTAAATCTCTGCAAATGATTCAGTATACTCTGAGAAATCACACAAACAGTTTACCTATGTGTAAATCACCTTCTCTGCAGTAGCAACTTTGACACCTGCAACTTCTTAGCTATAGTTCTCCCAATGTCGAACCCGTTTGATCAAGATCTTTTAGCCATAGATGGCTTATCTTCCAACTTAGATTTTGAGTCCTCACTTGTGTAAAACTTTACACCATGCACTGAGCAATGTTCATTTCTCTAAACATGAAATCTGCGCCAGTTTTGTCGACTCTCAGAACATCATCACATATGAATGTTCCTAAACTAAATTCTCTCAACCTGATTACAATTAGCCTCTCAAATTCTAGCCATAGATAGATTAGCTATGGACTTAGATACGTGCCAAAGGATTTCTCAAAAGATTAAACACAGAAGGAGCAGACAGCAAAACATCGGGCGCAAGATTTTTCGATTTCTCAGAAAAATTACAACTGAGTGAGGATAGACAATTCAACTCACTTCTAAGAGACTTAATGACTCTTACAACTCCTCAATACACTATTCTCATGATCTAATATTGTCTCTCCTATTGCCCCGACCTATTTTCCAAAGTATTTATAGGCAAATATATACAAGTTTATGACTAGACAAAAGTATAAGTGATCTATGTCTCCATTAATGTACATATGTGTACATATCATTCATCCTGTGAATGTAGCTATCTTCTTTGCTTCAAAACTTGATCTCATCTCCATCCTTTGTCCTTCAAATCTTCAATTGGTGATTGGTCTGCACCAACAGCTCCCCCTCAATCATCAATTGAGGTTTCTTTAACCTTCTTTATACCTGCCATATCCTTAAATCTCTGTAGCTTTGGTCCATCCAGACTTTTTGTCATCATATCTGCAAGTTGATCTTTTGTAGGTGTATGCATAACTTCAACTTCCTTATCAATAACCTTCTCTCTCAGAAAATGATATTGTATTTCAATATGCTTAGTTCTAGCATGAAACACAGGATTAGCTGCCAAGTATAGAGAGCTCATATTATCTCCACAAATTATAGGAATACTCTGAACAACATCAAAACTCTTCATGAGTTTCTTTAGCCATATTACCTCCTTTGCAGCTTCCACCATACCTTTGTATTCTGCTTCTGTAGATGACAAAGCAACTGTATGTTGCTTCTTAGAACACCATGAAATCAATTTGTCTCCTACATAGCACAAATATCCATGTGTTGACCTTCTATCATCCACATTACCTGCCTAATCTGCATCACTATATATCTTCACTCTTGTATCAGAAGTAAACCCATAGTACAACCCTTCTTTGAGTGTACCCTTGATGTACCTAAGTACTCTTTGTCCTGCAATCCAATGTTCCTTTCTAGGACAATGCATGAATTGTGAAAGCACACCAACTGCATATGACAAATCAGGCCTTGTTAATGTAGCATAAATCAAGCTACCAACCAAACTTTGATAGAGCTTCATGTCTCTGAATTCTTCTCCTCCAAATGTAGACAATTTATGGTTCACTTCCAATGGTGTAGGTGCAACCCTGCAATCTTCCATTTTAAATTTGGTTAGCAAATTTTTAAGATACCTTTCTTGGGTCACATATACTCCATGTTGAGTATATAAAATCTCCATTCCCAAGAAGAATGACAAGTTCCCCAAATCACTGATTTTGAACTCTTTCTCCATCTGCTTCTTGATCATTTGTATTCCTTTATCATCTGTTCCTGTAAGTATTATGTCATCAACATAAATACAAACATAAATGAATCCATCTTCACTTGCTTTAACTAGCAAGCTACTATCTGCCTTTGATGCTTGAAATCCAAGATCATTCAAGAACTTTACAAGCCTATAATTCCATGCCCTTGGGGCCTGCTTTAGTCCATACAAAGCTCTCTTGAGCTTACACACATAATTTGGACTCACTTTATCTTTGAACCCATCTGGTTGCTCCATGTAAACTTCATCTGAAATGTAACCATTCAAAAAAGCATTTTTAACATCTAATTGAGATAACTTCCAACCTTTGCAAGCAGCAATTGCTATGAGAGTTCTGATGGTTGTCATTTTTGCCACAGGACTGTAGGTCTCATCATAGTCCACTCCATATGTCTGTGCATACCCTTTCACAACAAGTCTAGCTTTGTACCTAGACACACTTCCATCTGCAAATCTTTTTGTTTTGTAAACCCACTTACATCCAATAATTTTCTGGCTATTAGGTTTAGGAACCAGATCCCAAGTCTGATTCTCTATCAATGCATCATACTCCTCTTGCATGGCTTCTTCCCAATTTCTCTTGCCTTTGGCTTCATCATATGTAGATGGATCTTCATCTGCTTTTACCAAATAAGCATAATCTTTAGTAGTCAAGAATGAGGTGTCATAGCTATACCTTGTAGGTTGCCATTTGTGCCTAGATGACCTCCTAACTTCTGCACTTCTTGAAGTCTCTGGTTCATCACATTCTGGATCAAACCTTGGCCTCTCTTCAACTTCAACCTGTACTTCATTACTCTCATTTTCATCAATTAATTGAATCTTTGCTTTACCTTTCCTTTGATCCACTACTTCTTCAACATCTGCATGTACATTATATTTACCTGCATACCAAGTACCTTGCTCATCAAATGTAACATCCTTGGATACAAGAAATTGCTTTGTGGATGGACTCCACAACCTGTATCCCATTTGCTTATCATCATAACCAATGAATACATACTTTTCTGCCTTAGGCTCCAACTTATGCCTCAATTGAGATGGCACATATGCATATGCCAAACATCCAAATATTCTGCAATGATCCAAGGTAGGTCTCTTACCCCACCAAGCTTCATATGGTGTCATACCTTGCAAAGCTTTACAAGGCAATCTATTGACCAAATAAGTAGCTGTATTTACAGCCTCTGCCCACAAATAATTTGGGCAATTCTTCTCTTTCATCATGGACCTTGCAAACTCAACAAGAGTCCTATTTCTTCTTTCTGCTACACCATTTTGTTGAGGAGAGTTCCTGCAAGTAACTTCTCTCTTTATACGTGCATTCCACAAGTAATCATTGAATTCATTTGAAAAATACTCTCCCCCTCCATCTGACCTTAGCCTCTTCAATTTTTGACCTGTAATCCTTTCTACATATGCATGATAGTGTTTAAATGTATTAAACACTTCTGACTTTTCTTTAATCACATAAATTGTGATCCATCTGGTAGCATCATCAACATATATGACATAATATCTTGAACCATTTATACTAAAGTCCTTTGAAGGACCCCACACATCTGTATGCACCAATTCAAGTCTTTCTGAATACATAAACCCATGCTTGGAATAGGATTGCTTATGAGCCTTACCCAATTGACATGCCTCACATCTGTATGTCATGTGTTGACCTGCAATGTTAGGCAATCCAAGCACTGAATCATTGTTAATCATGTCTTTGGTACCTCTTTCATTAAAGTGTCCAAGTCTTTTGTGCCAAAGTGAACCAATTGACTTTACCTTATGCTTTGTATTATCACCTGTCTGAACTGTATGGTTAATTGCATTATGATCTAAATCAGTCATCAAGGCAATATTTCCACTTAAATGATTACTACATCCTGAATCAATATAGAACACTCTCATGTCCTCATGTGATGTTTCACATGTTGCATTCATAATGAGAGTCGAATCCTCCTTCTGATCTGATGCATAGTTGTAGTAGGTGTTATTATAGGATTGATTTTGGAAGCTTCTTCCTCCACCTCTTCCAAAAGAATTCCTACCACCTCTACCTCTGAAGTTTCCTCTCTGAAATCTACCACCTCTTGCTCTTTGATTAAAGTTTTGATAATTACCATTATTCTGATTATTGTGCCAACAATCATGAGATAGATGATTGGTCTTACCACATATCCAACAAGCTCTTGCATTATCTTTGTTGTTTCTGCCTCTTCCTCTACTTCTGCCATTTCCTTTTCCTCTTATGAAATTTGCTTGGTTTGAAGTACCTTCTTCTTCACCTGATTGTTGCTTTCCTTTGTTAGCTTTCTTCTTGTCTTTAGAGTACATTGCATGACCTGCACTCTTATCAACATCTCCTTTGATATCATTCTCAAAAGTTAGCATATGACCTAACAATTGATTCAAATCAGGAGTAAAGTGATCTAATGAAAGTTCTGTAGATAAAATAAAAGGCTTCCACTTCTCATCTCCTCTTAGCCCTGTGAGAATTTGTCTTACCAATTTATCTTCTTCAATATCTTCATCCACTGCACCTAAAGAATCTGCAATGTCCTTCATCTTTGTCACATAATCAGAAATTGACTGTGAGGCCTTCTTCTTGAAAGTAGTAAATTCTGCCCATAGTGAAGCCTTCCTTGATTTGGTTGTGTTTTGGAAATGCTCCTCCAAAGCATTCCAAATGTCACATGCACTTTCAAGTCCTCTAATGTGAGGAAGCAAATAGTCATTGACTGCCATGTAGATTATGCTCCTTGCTTGAGCATCCTTCTTCATCCAATTCTTCAAGTCTGCAAGCTCCTCTCTAGTTGGAACACTAGAGTCTCTAAATTCTGGCTTTTCTTCATCTCCTGTGATGTATCCCATCAGATCTTTGCTCATAAGATGAGCTTCCATCCTCATTGACCATGCAGGATAGTTCTCTCTATCCAGCTTCTCAATTTGGAGACTATCTCCCATCCTTGCTTCACCTGGAGTCTCAAAACTCTAGACTTTACAAGGAATAAATGTACCTTAACTTTGAGTGTTGCTTCTTCTGATCCTTTTGATAATCTTTGCGTGTCTCCCTTCAATCTTTCTTCAACACTTTATCCTTCTGAACCTTCGAAATGTAAAACTTGTATGTCTACAGCAGTCGGAGTCTTCCTTTCCTTAATTTTGACACAACCTGCTCTGATACCACTGATGGAGAGTGTTAATCTCCAAAAGAACAAGTTGACCTTGAATTTAGACCACCTCTATATCAAGATCAACTTTAGACTCCACCAAATTTAAAGAACATTCACCAATTTATCAGGAAATTGATTATTCTGAAAAATTCAACTTCTCAGAAAAGTCTTCTGCAGATTAATCCTTAATTGACTAATCATTTGTGTAAAGTTTTTGATAAAACTTTGTAGATTGCTTCGCCTTAAGGTTGCGCACCTTCTCCAACTTAAATCTCTGCAAATGATTCAGTATACTCTGAGAAATCACACAAACAGTTTACCTATGTGTAAATCACCTTCTCTGCAGTAGCAACTTTGACACCTGCAACTTCTTAGCTATAGTTCTCCCAATGTCGAACCCGTTTGATCAAGATCTTTTAGCCATAGATGGCTTATCTTCCAACTTAGATTTTGAGTCCTCACTTGTGTAAAACTTTACACCATGCACTGAGCAATGTTCATTTCTCTAAACATGAAATCTGCGCCAGTTTTGTCGACTCTCAGAACATCATCACATATGAATGTTCCTAAACTAAATTCTCTCAACCTGATTACAATTAGCCTCTCAAATTCTAGCCATAGATAGATTAGCTATGGACTTAGATACATGCCAAAGGATTTCTCAAAAGATTAAACACAGAAGGAGCAGACAGCAAAACATCGGGCGCAAGATTTTTCGATTTCTCAGAAAAATTACAACTGAGTGAGGATAGAAAATTCAACTCACTTCTAAGAGACTTAATGACTCTTACAACTCCTCAATACACTATTCTCATGATCTACTATTGTCTCTCCTATTGCCCCGACCTATTTTCCAAAGTATTTATAGGCAAATATATACAAGTTTATGACTAGACAAAAGTATAAGTGATCTATGTCTCCATTAATGTACATATGTGTACATATCATTCATCCTGTGAATGTAGCTATCTTCTTTGCTTCAAAACTTGATCTCATCTCCATCCTTTGTCCTTCAAATCTTCAATTGGTGATTGGTCTGCACCAACAAATCTCTTAACAACGATCGACTAGTCGCAGGTTTAACAGTGTCCTACTCGCATTTCGACCATTACCGATACTAGTCTTCCTGTGATCGGAATCATTAGTGAATGCAAACTATTGTATCGAACCTGGTCACTTACAGAAATTGTTAATGCACAAACAGTTCGGGGCTGCCTTTCACATTCCCTCGTTCGTCATACAGACTGACAAACAACATACTGTAACTTAATAACACTCGGAGACACACTCAACCATTACTGAATAGATTCGTAACACAAGACTACCAATTCGTAATTCTGCACTACAATATGACTAAACGACTAGACGGAGCACAGAACAAAGTAGAACAGGGTAGAGTTCAATCTTCTCAACGACATACCTACTTCAAACAGTACGCTTAAAATTCCCAAAACGGACTCTCGGCCACTCTTTTCTCATTGCCTTATATATAAGATTTTTTACAAGGGTGTGCGAATCTTTAGTTACCTGCGCGTTTCCCGAAAGGTTCTTTTACATTTAAGACGCCTGTCCTAGTACATTTGTCCTTATTCGGCGGCCGTCTAACAGGAGCCAAAGAGGTCACAAAAAATTCCAAAGAAATGATTTAGGTAATGATAGTAAAGGATGCTGGAATTGTGGTAAACCTGGACACTTTGAACACGATTGCAGGTTGAAGAATCAAAATAACCGAAGGTAGCAAAACAACTATGCATCCACAAGTGCAGATGATTGTGAGAAGCTGTTCATGGTTCAACATCACATGATGAATACAATGGTTGTTGGTGTTTCGAAATCGAATGATAATGTCTGGTATGTTGATTCAAGTGCTTCAAATCACATGAACAGTCATGCATAATAGTTTAGTACTTTGAAAAAATTGCTAGTTCCTGGATATGTTCAAATAGGCGATAACACATCACACTCGATCGAGCATACATGAAATATAGCACTATCTATGGAACGTAAAACATCTTGATGATGTGATGCATGTCCCAAACATAACAAAGAATCTGGTTTTTGTTGGACAAATGGTTGACCAGGGATTACAAGTCAGGTTCAATGCTGATGGGTTATATGTAGATGAATACAAACATGGTGGATGATTGATTGCCAAAGGAAACAAAGTGGGTAGATGCTCACCTTAAATGTGAAAATTCCTGAAATGAATGCAGCCACGTTTGCAAAAGGTGCAAGAGTTATTGCTGATATAGAGATCTAGCACAAACGAATTAGACATGCAAATCTGCAAAGGCTGAAACTTATGCAGTCAAAGGAGATCGTTCATGGACTATCAAATTTCAAGGTTTTAGAGATGCAAAAGGTATGTGCAGCATGTCATTTTGGTAAACAGTCAAGATCATCATTTCCACATGACAAGCATGTTAGTGAGAATGTGCTAGAAATAGTACATATAGATGTTTGGGGTCCTGCAAAGGCCACATCTATGGGTGGTTGCAGGTTTTATGTTACCTTCATTGATGAACATACACGGAAAGTGTGGGTATATTTCATGAAAGAGAAGAGTGAGGTATTCATTCACTTCCAGAATTTTAAAGTTATGGTGGAAAAGTAGACACGGAAGTATATTCAAACATTAAGATCTCATGCAGGAGGTGAATACATGTCAAATGAGTTCAGCAATTTTCTTAAAAGTCATGGAATTCGACGTCAGTTTCCATGCAGGTACACACCACAACAGAACGGTGTTGCTGAACACAAAAATAGACATATTGCAAAAATAGCAAGAGCCCTGATGGCTGAAAAGAATATGCCTCATTGTTATTGGGCAGAAGTTGTGCATACGGTTGTATACATTATGAATAGAACTCCAACTGTTGTTGTACATCAAGTTACACCTGAAGAAAAGTTCATAGGTAAAAAGCCAAACTTATCACATCTGAAAGGTTTGTTGTTGTATTGCATATGTACATGTTCCAGATGAATTGAGGATGAAGCTTGATCCAAAAGCAGAAAAGTGTGTCTTCATTGGATACTCCCTTGAGCAAAAGGGATATAAATGTTATAACCCAGTCACACGATAGGTGAAGGTGAGCAGAGATGTGGTATTTGATCAAATTTCAAGCTTCTATGCAGATGCCAAAGAAGGACTGAATCTTGAACCAAATGACAAAGAAAATGTGAAAAAATCAAGTGCAGAATCTCAAGTTTTGAGTTGACTGGATGCATCACCAAGCAATAGTTCCAACTTAAATCCATCAACTGGAAGATTGCATGGAAAATTCAATCCAGCAAATTCATCAAATACATCCAAGAAAGGTAAAGAAAAGCTTTCTGTTGGTAGTAAAACATGTGCAAGTTTTGAAGACGTTGATGAAGATTCAAGCGGTTCAGAAAAGAGTCTTAATGATGAACTTGGATTTCCCTCTGTGAAGACTCCAAGAGTAAGAAGGGCACATGCAGATGATACAAGAAGAAGTGACCCATGACCAAGAAGATCTGGGAGGATGCATAATTCAGTACAATGATTGACGTATGTGATGGAGAGTGTTAACCTCCAAAAGAACAAGTTATCCTTGAAGTTAGAGCACCTCTATATCAAGAATAACTTAAAGCCTTTACCAATTTGGAGGATCAATACTCAACTACCAAAATCTTGAACAAACTGTGAAGAAGATGTCTACACAGAAAGTTTGCTGAACATAACTCATTCATTGACTTATCAAATGTGTAAAGTTTTTATAAAACTTTGGACACGGTGTTGTCTATAGTTTGCACACCTCCTCGAAGTCAAATCATTCCAAAAGACTTGGTAGATCTTGAGAAAGGATCTCAACAAGTTACCTATGTCTAAAACTGTAGTTCTTTACAGTCGACTTTGACACCTGCAACTTCTAAAGCTTGGTTCTCGCAAACTAGAATGCGTTTATGCAAATGCTTTTAGCCATAGATGGCTTACCTTCCAACTTAGATTTTTGCTCCTCATTTGTGCAAAACTTTACACTCTGCACTGAGAACTGAACATTCCTTTGACCATCGGGATTGCGCCTATTTCAAAAGACACTCAACACATTCTTACATATGAATGTTCTTATTCATAATTCTCACAGCTTGTTTACAATTAGGCTCTCAAACTTTAACCATAGACTTATTAACTATGGAATTAGACACTTACAAAAGGATTCTCGAAATGATCAAGCACAAAAGGAGAACACATAGAAAAATCAGGCACAACTTTTCTTCATTACTGAAACGTTTTACATCTGGATGAGAGAGCTATCTTAATCACTTCACAAGTGTCTAATGACTTCTAATTCTCACCAATTCTTGTTCTCTCACACTCTCTCATATTTGCCCCAACATATTAGTTGTATTTATAGGCAAATATGTACAAGCTCATAACTACACAAAAGTATAAGTGAGCTAACTCTAAATTAATGTACATATGTATACACATCTTCATCCTCTGAACATGTACTTTCTTCATGCTTTATAACTTGATATTTTCTTCAATCCTTGACTTCAAAACTTCAATTTTTTATTGCCATGTCTTTGAATCTCTGTAGCTTTGGTACATCCAAGCTTTTAGTTAGCGTATCAGCTATCTCATCTTTTGTTGAAGTATGTATGACTTCAATCTCTTTATCCATCACCTTCTCTCTTAGAAAATGATACTGAATCTCAATGTGTTTAGTCGTGGCGTGAAAACAGGATTAGCAGCTAAATACAATGAACTCATGTTATCTCCATCAATAGTGGGTGTACTCTGAATGATGTCAAAACTCTTCATAAGAGTCTTAAGCCATATCACTTCCTTTGCAACTTCAACCATACCTTTGTACTCCGCCTGTGTGGATGATAAAGCAATTGTATCTTGCTTCTTTGAATACCATGAAATTAACTTATCTCCCACATAACACAAGTATCCATAAGTTGACCTCCTATCATCAGGATTACCTGCCCAATCTGTATCACTATATATCTTGATGTTTGTATCTAATGTAAAACCATAATACAAACCTTCTTTGAATGTACCCTTAATGTATCTCAACACTCTTTGTCCTGCAACCCAATGTTCTTTCCTATGACAATGCATGAATTGAGATAATACTCCAACTGCATATGACAAGTCAGGCCTAGTTAATGTAGCATAGATCAGACTACCAACCAAACTTTGATATAGCTTCATGTCCTTGAATTCTTCTCCTCCATATCTGCTCAATTTGTGATTTACCTCCATTGGAGTAGATCCTATCCTGGAATCATCCATTTTAAACTTGATCAACAAGTTTTTCAAATACCTTTCTTGAGTTACATAGACTCCATGTTGAGTGTATGAGATCTCCATGCCCAAGAAATATGACAAATCTCCCAAGTCACTAATCTTGAACTCTTTTTCCATTTGCATCTTTAGGCTTTGAATTCCTTTATCATTGATACCTGTAAGAATTATATCATCAACATATATGCACATGTAAATGAACCCATCATCACTTGCTTTAACAATCAAGCTACTATCTACTTTAGATACTTGAAACCAAGTTCCTTCAAAAACTTCACAAGTCTATAATTCCATGCTATTTGGGCCTGCTTCAAACCATACAAAGCTCTCTTGAGCTTACATACATGATCTGGACACCTTTCATTTATGAATCCTTGTGGTTGCTCCATGAAAACATCATCTGAAATGTAACCATTTAGAAAAGCATTCTTCACATCTAATTGACATAATTTCCAACCTTTACATGCAGCAATAGCTATGAGTGTCCTGATGGTTGTCATCTTTGCCACATGACTATAAGTCTCATCATAATCTATACCATATGTCTGAGCAAACCCTTTCACAACAAGTCTAGCTTTATACCTAGACACACTTCCATCTGCAAACCTCTTTGTCTTGTAGACCCATTTGCATCCAATGATCTTCTGACTATTTGGTTTAGATACCAAATCCATGTCTCATTCTCCATCAATGCATCATACTCTTCGTGCATAGCTTTCTTGAAATTTTCTTTACCTTTTGCCTCTTCATATGTAGAAGGGTCTTCATCTGCCTTCATCATATAAGCATAATTTTTGGTAGCCAAAAAAGAAGTGTCATAGCTATACCTCGTAGGTTGCCATTTCTGTCTTGATGACCTTCTAAGTTCTCCACTTCTTGAGGTTTCTGGTTCATCACATTCTGGATCAGACCTTGGCACTTCTTCAACTTCAACTTGTACTCCATTGTTCTCCTCTTCATCAAATATTTTGGCTCTTGTGGAGAATCAAACAGGTAAATCACTAAAAAGGCTAAGGTCAGATGGAGGGGGAGAATACTTCTCCCATGAGTTTGATTCTTTTCTTCAAGAAAAAGGAATCAAAAGAGAGGTAACTACAAGGTACACTCCTGAGCAAAATGGAGTGGCAGAAAGGAGGAATAGGACAATTGTTGAAGCTGCAAGGTCTATGTTAAATGAAAAGCATTTACCTAATTACTTATGGGCTGAGGCTGTATCTACAGCCACTTACTTGATTAACAGGTTGCCTTCAAAATCCCTTGATGGGATGACTCCATATGAGGCTTGGAATGGAAGAAGACCAAGCTTAGATCATTGTAAAATTTTTGGATGTATTGCTTTTGCTCATGTTCCTTCACAGGTTAGAGGCAAGATGGATCCAAAGGCAGAAAGGTGTGTATTTATTGGATATGACAACAATCAAAAGGGCTATAGGTTATACAACCCTACCAACAAAGGATTCTTGGTAAGCAGAGATGTAGTTTTTTATGAGAACAATTCATGGTATGAAGATTCATGCAGGAAGATCAATTACCATATGATCTTGAAGAAGATTTTCCAAAGCTTGGTAGAGAACAACCAAAGATTGAAGAACAAGACACCTCAGAGGATGATGAAGAATCTCAGATGGAAAAGATCAAAGCATGGAAGTCTAAAGGTAAAGCAAAATTGCAGGAACTTGGACATGAGGTAGAATCATCACATCATGGCCTAAGAAGATCTATGAGGGAAAATAAAAAACCAGAAAGGTATGGGTTTGACACCTCATTAGTAACTAAACATTCTATCTACATAGCACATGACATAAACCAAGAGGAGCCATCATCCTTTGAAGAGGCCAAAGCAAAATCAGAATGGAAGCATGCAATGAAGGAAGAGATTGAAGCACTTGAGAAAAACAACACTTGGGATTTGGTGCCCAAGACTTCATCCATGAAGGTAATAGGCTCAAGATGGGTCTATAAACTCAAGAAGAATTCTGATGGTTCCATTAACAGGTATAAGGCAAGGCTTGTGGCAAAAGGCTTTGCACAAACTCAGGGAATTGATTATGAGGAGACCTTCTCTCTTGTGGCAAAGATCCTACTCTTAGGGTTTTGCTTAGTATTGCCTCTTCCAAGAATTGGAAGATACTTCAACTAGATGTAAAGAATGCATTCTTGAATGGTTGGATAACAGAAGAGGTATATATGGCACAACGACCTGGTTTTGAGAATCAAGTTTATCCTGACTATGTGTGTAAACTTAACAAAGCATTGTATGGTCTCAAGCAAGCTCCAAGAGCTTGGAATTTCAAGCTTGTTTCATTCTTGCAGGACAAAGGCTTTCAACCAAGCAAGGCTGATCCTTCACTCTTTATTAAAAAGAGTAATTCAGAGATCATCTACCTATGTGTATATGTAGATGATATTATATTGACAGGGAATGATGCAGATGGTATGAAGAAGATCAAAGATCAGATGAGAGAAGAGTTCAAGATAAGTGATTTGGGTTCACTTACCTACTTCCTAGGTTTGGAAGTTGTCTACAAAGATCATGATTTGTTTCTCACTCAAAGAAAGTACATTAAGGACATGTTGGCAAAATTCAAGATGCAAGATTATAAGATTGCAGGTACTCCAATGGAGGTCAATCACAAATTGAGCTCACATGAAGGTGAACTCATAGAGGACATCACATCATATCAAAGTCTAGTGGGTAGTCTCAATTATGCCACATTGACAAGAGTAGATATATGTTACAGTGTGAGTGTGCTAAGTCAATTTATGCACACACCAAGGAAACCAAATATGGATGCTGCCAAAAGGATTCTCAAGTATCTCAAAGGAACCATAAATGAAGGACTTTATTATCCTTATGTATCTGATTTAGGTTTGAAGCTATTTTCTGATGCAGATTGGGCTGGCTCCAAGGAAGATAGAAGGAGCACTTCAGGTTATCTTACCTTTGCAGGTTCAAAGGTTATTTCATGGTCATCCAAGAAGCAACCCACAGTTGCTCTCTCTTCTACTAAAGCTGAATATAGAGGTCTTGCCATAGCTACACAAGAAGCTATGTGGATGAAGACATTATTCAAAGATCTTGGATTGGAGTTTGGAACTCCAACTATTTTTGGTGACAATATGAGTTCTATTCACTTAGCTGCTAATCCTATTTTTCATGCAAGGACTAAACATATTGAAGTTCATTATCACTATGTACGAGAGAAGGTTCTAAGCAAAGAGATTCAAATATCATATGTGTCCACTCATCAACAATGTGCAGATATTCTAACCAAAGCATTGGATGGTACAAAGCTTTGCAAATTCAAGGCTATGATTGGTTTGCAGGTAATCTTGGAAGATTGAAGACCTCAAGCATACTTGGCTTGAGGGGGAGCTGTTGGAACAAGTCTATGACAAGCCTAAGTATTGGCTTGAGTCCCACAAAGTCATGAAAAAAGCTTTAAAATGAAGACTATGTAAAGTTCACTTGTGAACTACCTCTTGTAACTTTTGAAGAGTTTACTTAATGTAAAAGTGAAAGAATCTTAAGTGGTTGAGTCCACTTGATCAAAAAAGGGAAAGAGGAGCCACGAATTTGTGATTTGTGGTAGGTAGAGAATCAAATCAATGATTGATTGATTGGAGAGTGATTGAGGGAAGTTAGCCTCCCAAACTCAACTATAAATAGATGGCAGTTTTAGTCATGGTTAGAGAGACCTATGTGAAGACCTCCAAGAGCGGAGCTTTATGCCATATCAAGGTGTGATTACAAGGCACACATATGTATCAGTAAGTCCATTGTATTTTACAAGCAATATACTTTCATTTTCATGATCATTTGGGTTCATATTTCCATGTTCTTGTGAAGTGTACTACTCACTCCCATTACTCTCAATTTTCTTAGTCAGATTGCAGAGATGGTTTCTCTGAGCTTGGTGCATCATTTTTAGTAATTTAACTTGATAAAGTTAGCTCTATATTTCTACTATATTCTCACAAATTTTCATGTCATTTGGATGTTGCAATCTTCAGTTATGTTCATTTGAAGTCAATAGGGTCTGTTCATCTTCACTTCTTTCTAAGGTACCCGATTTTTTCACTCACCTTGTCAGAGCCATTTCGCAATGGTTACTTATCTAAATTCAGTGATTTAAATCTTTTTGGATTTAGCTTACTGTCTAGTATAACCATACAAATTTTCATAATCATTGGATTCCTACATTTTGAGTTATGTTCATTTTTCTGCTCACTGGTCTCAAACTGTAGCAGCCCGTGAAAATCGGGATGATGTCATCACTTGTTAAAATGTCATCACTTGTTAAAACTCATTCTCAGTGTGTGGTTTATTATTTTTGATGAGAATACTCTTGAAAGTTAGCTCTTTAAGCTACCTAGACTTCCCCAAGAGGAATTAAGCTAATTGCTGCTGTGCTCAGAGAATTATGTAAAACACTGGACAGGTGTATGAACCAAGAATAGCAAGTTTTCACCTCTGAGCTAACTCCAACTTATCTGTTTTGATCTATCTTTTTGAGAGTGATCTTCCAAGGTACATAGGGTGTCTAATACATCCATTGGCAAGCTAAAAGGGCCCACCATATACTCGTGGAGTTCATTTGGCTGGTGTAGATCAAGGATTTTGCAACACCTCTTCATCTTCAAGCACATACCTATCCATCTCTTCACAAGAATTTGACATGAAAGATCTTCGTGTGCAGCGCTGCTTCTTGGGCATTGAGTTTATGCATACCAAAATAGGTATATGGATGTCACAAAGGCAATATGCCTTGAATATGCTACAAAAGTATGGTATGGTTGATTGTAAGCCAATTTCTATGCCATTAGATTAGAATTTGAAGTTGGATACTACATCAAGTGAAGCATTGGAAAATGCTACTATGTACAGGAAAATTGTGGGAAGTCTTATATATCTCACAATTACAAAGCCTAATTTAAGCTATATTGTTGGACTTGAAAGTCAGTTTATGTAGGTTCCCAGGAAGCCACATTTGGATGCTTTGAGGCACACTCTTCGTTATATGAGTGCTACTTTGGATTATGCATTGTTTTATGAGGTTGGTGTAGATTTGCAGGTTTATGGATACACCAATGAAGATTGGGCTAGTAGCATTCCAGATAGAAGATCTACTAGTGGTTTTCTATTCTCACTTGGGACTGCAGCTATTACATGGAGTAGCAATAAGTAACCCACTATTGCTTTGTCAAGTACAGAGGCTGAGTATAGAGGTGTTGCAATGGCAGCATGTGAGGCCTCATGGCAGAAGATGCTACTTGCAGATTAGGTGTGGAAGTGCAAAAGCCTATCACTATCTATTGTCATAATCTTAGCAGCATACAGGTAGCACGGAACCCTATTTTTCATGCCAAAACAAAGCATATCAAGGTACATTATCACTTCATCATAGAGAAGGTATTAGCAGGTGATATTGATCTTGTTTATGTGACAACAGATGAGCAGGTTGTTGATATTTTCACCAAAGCACTTGGAGTTGAGAAGTTGAAGAAGTTTCGGGAGATGCTTCGATTACAGGATATGACATTGAGCTTGAGGGGGAGTGTTGAGATATCAAGCTCAACATGTGATGATCCAGGATGACATATATCAGTATTTCGTTTCTCTGACATGTATAGTGGTCACGCTAGTATATGTCATGGATACTTCATTGAGATTTATTAGATTTATCTACCAAGAGTGATGGCACATTAGTTACTTGCCAGTTCACTCATTCGCGCACATTAGATTTTTTCCTGATGTACTGATCTTTATATATTGCACTTGTTGTACTCTTGTTTTTAGGTCATTCTTGTACATTCCTTTTATGCAATAGAAGAAGAAGAAGAAGAAGAATATCATTCTTCCTTGCCTCAATCTGAGTGTGTGCGAATGTGAGTGTGAGCTCTCTTCCTTATCTCCTTCCTCGTGACACAAGTCTTGATCTGTCTCTACCCACAGTGTGCGCAAAACTTACGTCAGGTCTCTCTCTGTTATCGTTAGTGTCCATGTGAAAGGCCAAATGGCCACTGGACACTTCTTTGTATATGTTCTTTAATAAAACATATAATGGCTTGGTCACTTACTTCATCGGTATCAGAGCAATTGGATGCAAAAGCTTTGTTCCTTTTGTGCAAGCGAAGCGAGCACCCCCCCTCGGCTTTCTCCAAGGCTTATGACTAAGGTGGTGGCCAAGGCATAGACCTTGGCATACCTTGTCATCGGAGTCACCGAAGTCACTGCTGGCACGATTGGCTGCGCGCGATGGAGGACCTCAACAACCAAGGAATATAGAGGTTCCTAGTACTTCTAGGGAGGTCACCCATCCCAGTACTGTTCCTCTCGGAACTCGCTTAACTGTGGAAATCTCTTGCCACTAAGCTACACTCTTGTGGTATCTGAAGAAGGGGAAAGACTAAGGTTGACATTACCTTGAACATGTTTTGGTCTCTCAAAGCTTCATTCTTTGCTTTCAAAGCCTAATTTTGAAGCATTTTTGGGGTGTCTTTTGGATCCATTTTGGAGTACTTCTGCACATAGTTCTCTTCACACAGGTCCAAGAACATCAAGAAGAGTGTTCTTTGTAATTCTTCGACAATAAATATGAACCTTTGCGGCTGTGTTTTTAGTCACACTCATAAAACTACAAGTTTCTTGAAAGATTTCAGTTTTGGTAGGAGCAACCGCTGCAAATTTATGCAGGTTTTTTGAGCCAAAAACATCAGAGTTGACAAACACTTACAGGTGTTATTGGATAGTTTTTGGGCTATGCATTCAGCCTTTTAGTGTCATTTTACTGCATATATTGAGCACATACACATCATGTATGCTTCTGTGGATACCGCTTATGTATGTCCATGTGGTCGATATAGCGGTTATGTTCTTTGCATAAAGCCTTTTACGTTTGATAACGAGGGTCGTGGTGAGGTTTTCTTAACTAGGAGACACCCAGATGTCGAGGTCTCTTCGGTGATGTAGGTGGAAGACTTACCCAGCCTCGCCATAGGACAGGTATGATAGTTGTTCATAGGTGCTCGATAAGCCTAGTTGGCTTCTATTGGGTGACTGATTATATGCAATGGAGTCAGTGATTCACTATGCAGGCAAACATGTTAGTACTTGCAGTTTTATGGTATTTTTACATTGTTCATATGCTCATTTTGCAGAGGATACTCTAGCAAAAATTTTCTAGATTGGTTTTGTCAACTATACAGTGGTCGATTTACTCCTTGATACACTTATTCGTTGGTGTTCGGACTCTTCTAGCTCCATTATCATTCCATTCAGTTCTCTACCATCATGGTGTGAGAGGTCTTAGGCACATCTGGTGGATCAGGGTCTAGTGCTAGTGTTCAGAGGAGGAGCTATAACTTGAAGGGCAAAGGCCATTTTGAGATCCGAAAATTTGATGGCACAAACTTTACTCTATGGAAGAATCAGATTAAACATGTGCTGATTCAAAGGAGGCAATGGAAACCAATAAATAGAATTTCAAAGAAGCATGCTGACATGGATGAAGATGATTGAGATGAGTTAGATGAAATGGCCAAGTCTACCATTTGCTTGCACCTAGAAGATAATGTTTACTTTACAAGATTAGAATGTGAAAGCGCAGAGGAGATTTGGAAGAATTTATGCAATACATACGAAAAAGAGACGGCATCAAATAAAGTCTATCTGATGAGAAAATTATATGACCTTCGTATGAAGGACACAGATAGTGTTGCTGCTCATCTAAATGAGTTTGATGCTATATTCTCTTAGTTACAGGCTCAAAACATGGAAATAGATAATGAAATGAAAGCAGTATTGTTGTTATGCACCTTGCCATCATCATGGGATACATTTTGCAAAGCTATTAGCAATAGTGCACCTAGTGGTAAACTCGTCTATGATGAGATATGTGGAGCACTCTTGAGTGAGGAGATTCGTAGAAAGTCTATGGTTGGCACTCAGAGTGGAGATGCATATAATGTTCGTGATTCTTACCAAGGAAAGAATCAACAACGTGGCAGGAGCAAGAACAAGGAAAAGAATGGTCAACGAAATAAGAGTAGAAGTAAATCAAGGAAGAGGGATATCGAATGCCATTATTGTCATAAGAAAGGACACATGAAGAAAGAATGTTATGCATTAAAGAATGCTAAAGGTAAAGGACAAAATGTTGATGGGCATGTTAAACAGTTACCTGCACCATCTACCTCGACTCTGAAGATTGAAGAAATTAAAGCTATTTCTGATGATGATGATGTGTTGACACTTGATAGTATTGTGCCACCTGAGGCTCTTATGGCTGATTCTATTTTCCACACTTGGCTGCTAGATTATGGTGCTTCTTTCCATGTGACACCACATAGAGAATGGTTCTCTAATTATGCAGCAAAGTCTCTTGGTACCGTGAGACTTGGTGATTCTTACCAGTGTGATGTTGTGGGTATTGGAGATGTGGTTGTGCACTTCATTGATGGTTCAAAATTTATTATGCATAATGTAAGTCATGTACCTCAGTTGTCACGCAGTTTGATGTCAATTGGTCAACTTGATGACCTTGGTTACAAGGTGTTCTTCTATGCTCAATCCTTTTGCATATCAAAGGGCAATATGGCTATTGCAAAAGGAAGCAAAGTTGGCTCACTTTGTCCTTTATTTGTATCACAGAAATAACACTTGTTAGCTATTACTGAATAGCCTATGGCTTGTATTTGGCATGGTTTTTTGGGCCATATATCTTGTAGTGGAATGGAAAATCTTTCTCATTCTGGCTACTTACCTGTGTTATCTTTCTCTGATTTTTCATTTTGTGAGCATTGTCAATATGGAAAGCAAACCAGAAATGTGCATAGAACGCACATTGACTCTTCAATTCAGCCTTTAGATCTCGTTCATACAGATGTGTGTGGTCCTATGCCCACTAGGTCCTTAGGTGGTTCTATTTACTTTGTCACTTTCATAGATTATGCTACTAGAAAAGTCTAAGTGTATCCTATCAAATCGAAGGATGAGGTATTCCCTACTTTCAAAAAATGGGTTGCTTCAGTTGAGATTGAAAAAGGAACTAAGCTTAAGGCTTTACATTCAGAAAATGAGGGTGAGTATACCTCACATGAATTCAGCCTTTTTTGTCAGTCTAGAGGGATTTGTAGAGAGTTTATAGCTCCTTATACCCCAGTACAGAATGGTGTAGCTGAGAGAATGAATAGAATTATTCAAGATCGAGTAGTCTCCAGTTGCATCATGCAAACCTCTCACAAGGCTTTTGGGCAGAAGCAGTATTGACTGCAGTTCATGTGATTAACCTTTCACCTAGTACTGCCAAAGCTCTGAAAGTGGCACTAGAGTTATGGACAGGGAAGCCACCATATTATGATCATCTTCGAGTTTTTGGGTGTGAAGCATATGTTCATATAGCCAAGAATCTTAGATAAAAGTTGGACCATAAGTCAAAGAAATGCATTTTTCTTGGATATGGTCGAGAAGGACAATTTGGATATCGCTTATGGGATCTTGAAACACGGACAATCATCAGAAGTAGTGATGTCATTTTCAATGAGTCTAAGATGCATAAACAGCCCATTAAGGAGGTTGAAGTGATAAAAGTGGTGTTTGAGGATACTAGTCCTTCGGTTAGCATGCATAAAAATGTTGCACATAGGGATGTTCAAGAGAATGTCCATTCAGATCAGTCTGCACATGTTCCTGTTCAGCAACCATTGAGACATTATGCATGTTGATGGAGAGTGTTAATCTCCAAAAGAACAAGTTATCCTTGAAGTTAGAGCACCTCTATATCAAGAATAACTTAAAACCTTTACCAATTTGGAGGATCAATACTCAACTACCAAAATCTTCAACAAACTGTGATGAAGATGTCTACATAGAAAGTCTGTTGCACATAACTCATTCATTGACTTATCAAATGTGTAAAGTTTTTTATAAAACTTTCTAAAACGTGTTGTCTAAAGTTTGCACACCTCCTCCAAGTTAAATCATTCCAAAAGACTCAGTAAATCTTGAGAAATGATCTCAACAAGTTACCTATGTCTAAAACTGTAGTTCTTTACAGTCGACTTTGACACCTGCAACTTCTAAAGCTTGGTTCTCCCAAATTAGAACCCGTTTATGCAAATGCTTTTAGCCATAGATGGCTTACCTTCAGACTTAGATTTTCACTCGTGATTTGTGCAAAACTTTACATTGTGCACTGAGAACTGACCATTTCTTTGACCATCCGGATTGCACGTGTTTCAGAAGACACTCAACACATTCTTACATATGAATGTTCCTACTCATAGTTCTCACAGCCTCTTTACAATTAGGCTCTCAAAATTTGACCCTAGACTCTCTAACTATGGAATTAGACACCTACAAAAGGATTCTTGAAATGATCGAGCATAGAAGGAGAACACACACAAAAATCGGGTGCAACTTTTCTTCATTACTGAAAAGTTTTACATCTAGGTGAGAGAGCTATCTTAATCACTTCACAAGTATCTAATGACTTCTAATTCTCATCAATTCTTGTTCTCTCACACTCTCTCATATTTTCCTCGACATTTTTCCTTGTATATATAGGCAAATATGTATAAGCTCATAACTACACAAAAGTATAAGTGAGCTAACTCTAAATTAATGTACATATGTATACACATCTTCATCCTCTGAACATGTACTTTCTTCATGCTTTATAACTTGATATTTTCTTCAATCCTTGACTTCAAAATTTCAATTGTTGATTGCCTTGCACCAACAGCTGCCCCTCAATCATCAATTGAGGTTTTCTCTATCTTCTTTATACCTGCCATGTCTTTGAATCTCTGTAGCTTTGGTCCATCCAAGCTTTTAGTTAGCATATCAGCTATCTGATCTTTTGTTGAAGTATGTATGACTTCAATCTCTTTATCCATCACCTTCTCTCTTAAAAGATGATACTGAATCTCAATGTGTTTAGTCCTGGCATGAAAAACAGGATTAGCAGCTAAATACAATGAACTCATATTATCTCCATGAATAGTGGGTGTACTCTGAATGATGTCAAAACTCTTCATAAGAGTCTTAAGCAATATCACTTCCTTTGCAACTTCAACCATACCTTTGTACTCATTCTCTGTGGATGATAAAGCAACTATATGTTGGTTCTTTAAACACCATGAAATTAACTTATCTCCCACATAACACAAGTATCCATAAGTTGACCTCCTATCATCAGGATTACCTGCACAATCTGTATCACTATATATCTTGATGTTTGTATCTGATGTAAAACCATAATACAAACCTTGTTTGAATGTACCCTTAATGTATCTCAACAATCTTTGTCCTCCAGCCCAATGTTCTTTCCTAGGACAATGCATGAATTGAGATAATACTCCTACTGCATATGACAAGTCAGGCCTAGTTAATGTAGCATAGATCAGACTACCAACCAAACTTTGATATAGCTTCATGTTCTTGAGTTCTTCTCCTCCATATCTGCTATATTTGTGATTTACCTCCATTGGAGTAGATGCTATCCTGCAATCATCCATTTTAAACTTCATCAACAAGTTTTTCAAATACCTTTCTTGAGTTACATACACTCCATGTTGAGTGTATGAGATCTCCATGCCCAAGAAATATGACAAATATCCAAAGTCATTAATCTTGAACTCTTTCTTCATTTGCTTCTTTAAGCTTTGAATTCCTTTCTCATCTGTACCTGTAAGAATTATATCATCAACATATATGCACATGTAAATGAAACCATCATCACTTGCTTTAACAAGAAAGCTAATATCTGCTTTAGATACTTGAAAACCAAGTTCCTTGAAGAACTTCACAAGTCTATAATTCCATGCCCTTTGGGCCTGCTTCAAACCATACAAAGCTCTCTTGAGCTTACATACATGATCTGGACACCTTTCATTTCTAAATCCTTGTGGTTGCTCCATGAAAACATCATCTAAAATGTGACCATTTAGAAAAGCATTCTTCACATCTAATTGACATAATTTCCAACCTTTACATGCAGCAATAGCTATGAGTGTGTTGATGGTTGTCGTCTTTGCCACAGGACTATAAGTCTCATCATAATCTATACCATATGTCTGAGAAAACCCTTTCACAACAAGTCTAGCTTTATACCTAGATACACTTCCATCTGCAAACCTCTTTGTCTTGTAGACCCATTTGCATCCAATGATCTTCTGACTATTTGGTTTAGGAACCAAATCCCATGTCTCATTCTCCATCAATGCATCATACTCTTCCTACATAGCTTTCTCCCAATTTTCCTTAGCTTTTGCCCCTTCATATGTAGAAGGGTCTTCATCTGCCTTTATCATATAAGCATAATCTTTAGTAGCCAAAAAGGAAGTGTCATATATATACCTTGTAGGTTGCCATTTGTGTCTTGATGACCTTCTGAGTTCTCCACTTCTTGAGGTTTCTGATTCATCACATTCTGGATCAAACCTTGGCACTTCTTCAACTTCAATCTGTACTCCATTGCTCTTTTCTTCATCAAATATTTGAACCTTTTATTTACCTTTCTTTTGAGTCACAACCTCTTCATCACCTGCATGAATATTGATTGTACATGTATACCAAGTAGCTTGTTCATCAAATGTAACATCCTTTGACACAAGAAGTTGTTTTGTGGATGGACTCCACAACCTATATCCCATCTGCTTATCATCATATCCAATGAACAAATACTTTTCAGCTTTAGGTTCCAATTTGTGCCTCATTTGAGATGGCATATATGCATATGCCAAACATCCAAATACTTTGCAATGATCTAGAGTAGGTCTCTTACCCCACCATGCCTCATATAGTGTCATACCTTGCAAAGCTTTACATGGTAATCTATTGACCAAATATGTGGCTGTATTTAGAGCCTCAGCCCACAAATAATTTGGCCAATTCTTCTCCTTCATCATGGATCTTGCAAACTCAACAAGAGTTCTATTTCTCCTTTCTGCTACACCATTTTATTGAGGAGAGTATCTGCAAGTAATTTCCCTTTTTATACCTGCATTCCACAAGTATTCACTGAACTCATTACAGAAATACTCTCCCCCTCCATCTGACCTTAGTCTCTTCAAATTTTGACGTGTAATTCTTTCTTCATACACATGATAATGCTTGAATGTATTGAATACCTCTGACTTATCTTTGATCACATAAATAGTGATCCATCTGGTAGCATCATCAACATAAATCACATAATACCTTGAACCATTCATACTGAAATCCTTTGACGGTCCCCACACATATGTGTGTACCAACTCAAGCTTCTCTGAATACATAAAACCATGCTTGGAATAAGGTTGCTTATGAGCCTTACCTAATTGACATGCCTCACATCTGTATGTCATATGTTGACCTACAACATTAGGCAACCCAAGCACTCAACCATTGTTAACCATATCTTTAATACCTCTTTCATTGAAATGTCTAAGCCTTTTGTGCCAAAGATCTAACTTAGAGATCTTATGTCCTCCATAGGTGAACAAGGCATGACCAATAATAACTTGAATCTTCAATGTAAACAATCTTCCTTCTTTCTTCCCTGAAACAATTTGTTTATACCCATTGCTAGGGTCTTCCACAAAAACTCTATCATTAGTGAACCTAACTTCATAACATTTTTCAACAATTTGTCCTACACTTATTTGATTCTTTGGAATTGTAGGAACATAAAAAACCTTACTCAAGGGAGTACTTCCATCCTTGGCCTTCACTGATCCAATTGACTTCACATTGTGCTTTGTATTGTCACCTGTTTGAACTACATGATTAGTTACCTTATTCTCCAAATCACTCATCAAAGCTATGTTGCCACTCAGGTGATTACTACACCCTGAGTAAATGTAGAAGACTCTTTGGTCTTCACTTTGCCTTTCACAAGTTGCATTCATTATTAATGTTGAATCCTCCTTCTGATCTAAAGCATAATTGTAGTAGGTATTAATGTATTGTTGGCTTTGGAATCCTCTACCTGCATTTCTTCCAAAATAACCTCTACTACCTCTACCTCTGAAATTACCTCTTTGATTTCTGCCACCTCTTCCTCTTGAATTAAAGTTGTGATTATATCCACCATTATTCTGAGTATTATGCCAACAATCATGAGCTAAGTGATTCGTCTTACCACAAATCCAACAAGCTTTGACTCCATCTTTATTACTTCTGCCTCTTCCTCTACTTTTGCCACCTCCTCTTCCTCTTAGGAAGTTAGCTTGGCTAGTTGTACCTTCATCTTCATTTGCTTGTTGCTTCCCTTTGATATTCTACTTTTTATCCTTTGAATACATTGCTTGACCTGCACTTTTATCACCTTCACCTTTGACATCCTGCTCAAAGGTTAGCATGTGTCCTAGCAACTGATTTAAATCAGGATTAAAATGATCTAGTGATAATTCAGTAGACAAAATGAATAGCTTCCATTTGTCATCACCTCTCAAACCTGTGAGAATTTGCCTTACCAATTTATCCTCCCCAATATCTTGATCAACTGCTCCTAATGCATCTGCAATGTCCTTCATCCTTGTACATAATCTTAGATGGATTGAAAAGACTTCTCCTTGAATGTGGTAAACTCTGCCCACAAGGATGCGTTCTTTCACTTTGTGGTGTTTTGGAAATGCTCCTCCAAAGCATTCCATATATCACTTGCACTTTCAAGACCTCTAATGTGAGGTAGCAAGTAATCATTAACTCCCATATAGATAATGCTCCTAGCTTGAGCATCTCTCTTCATCCAAGTCTTCAAATCTGACAATTCATCCCTAGTTGGAACACTAGGATCTATGAACTGAGGCTTTTCTGATGGAGAGTGTTAATCTCCAAAAGAACAACCTACTCTTGAACTTAGAGCACCTATATATCAAGAGTAATTCAAAACCTTCACCAATTTAAAAGATCAATGACCAAATATCAAATTCTTGAACAATCTGTGAAGAAGGATATTACTTGGAAAGTCTGCTGCATATATCTTTCTCATTGACTGAGTAAATGTGTAAAGTTTTTTATGAAACTTTGCACAAGGTGTCGCCTAAAGATTGCGCACCTCCTCCAAGTCAAATCACTTCAAAAGATTCCATAGATCTTGAGAAATCTACTTCACAAGTTACCTATGTCTAAATCTGCACTTCTGAGAAGTTGATTTGGACACCCCTAACTTCTTAGCTTTAGTTCTCACAATGTCGAACCCGTTTGATCAAATCCTTTTAGCTATAGATAGCTTATCTCTCAACTTAGATTTTGAGCTATCATATGTGTAAAACTTTACACTGTGCACTGAGCACTACTCATTTCATTGAACTCAAAATCTGCGCCTGTTTCAGAAGACTGTGAACATTCTTTACATATGAATGTTCCTACACACAATTCTCTTAACCTGATTACAATTGGAAGCTAAAACTTTGTACAGAGATCTATCAACTCTAGATTTAGACTTGTACAAAAGCATTCCACAGAAGATCTATCACAGAAGGAGAAGACACGAAAACTTCGGGCGCAAATTTTCTTCTATTCCTCAGAAAATTACAATTGAGTTGTGAGAGAGACTTCTTCTCATTCCTATGAACTCTAATGAGTCTTACAACTTACAAATGCACTATTCTCATACTCTCCTATTGTCTCCTCTATTGCCCCGACATTTTTCCAAAGTATTTATAGGCAAATATGTACAAGCTTATAACTAAACAAAAGTATAAGTAATCTACGTCTTCACTAATGTACATATGTGTACATATCATTCATCCTGTGAATGTAACCTCCTTCTTTGCTTCAAAACTTGATCTTATCTCCATCTTTTTGTCTTCCAAACTTCAATTGGTGATTGTTCTGCCCCAACAGCTCCCCCTGAATCATCAATTGAGGTTTCTCTTATCTTCTTTATACCTGCCATATCTTTGAACTTCTGTAACTTTGGTCCATCCAAACTCTTTGTAAGCATATCAACTATCTGATCTTTTGTTGAAGTATGTATAACTTCAATCTCTTTATCCATCACCTTCTCTCTTAGAAAGTGATACTGTATCTCAATGTGTTTGGTCCTAGCATGAAAAACAGGATTAGCAGCTAGATATAATGAACTCATGTTATCACCATAAATGATAGGTATGCTCTGTATAGTGTCAAAACTCTTCATGAGAGTCTTAAGCCATATCACTTCTTTTTCAGCTTCAACCATGCCTTTGTACTCTGCTTCTGTAGATGACAAAGCAACTGTATGTTGCTTCTTTGAGCACCAAGAGATTAACTTATCTCCCACATAACACATGTATCCATAGGTTGACCTTCTATCATCTGGATTACCTGCCCAATCTGCATCACTATATATTTTGATATTTGTATCTGATGTAAAATCATAATACAAACCCTCTTTGAGTGTTCCCTTAATGTACCTCAACACTCTTTGACCTTCAATCCAATGCTCTTTCCTAGGACAATGCATGAATTGGGACAACACCCCAACTGCATATGATAAATCAGGCCTAGTTAATGTAGCATAGATAAGACTACCAACCAAACTCTGATATTGTTTCATGTCCTTGAACTCTTCACCTCCAAATCTGCTTAATTTGTGATTCACCTCCATTGGAGTAGGTGCTACTCTGCAATCATTCATTTTAAACTTGGTTAACAAATTCTTCAAATACCTTTCTTGAGTCACATACACTCCATGTTGAGTGTATGAAATCTCCATGCCCAAGAAGTATGACAAATCTCCCAAGTCACTGATTTTGAACTCTTTCTCCATTTGCTTCTTTAAGCTTTGTATGCCTTTCTCATCTGTACCTGTAAGAATTATATCATCAACATATATACATATGTAAATGAACCCATCATCACTTGCTTTGACAAGCAAGCTACTATCTGCTTTAGATACTTGAAATCCAAGTTCCTTTAAGAACTTTACAAGCCTATAGTTCCATGCCCTTGGGGTCTGCTTCAAGCCATATAAAGCTCTCTTGAGCTTACACACATAATCTAGATATCTTCCATCTTTGAATCCTTGAGGTTGCTCCATGAAAACATCATCTGAAATATAACCATTCAAAAAAGCATTCTTCACATCTAATTGACACAATTTCCAACCTTTGCATGCAGCAATTGCTATGAGTGTTCTAATGGTTGTCATCTTTGCCACTGGATTATAAGTCTCATCATAGTCAATACCATATGTCTGAGCAAACCCTTTAACAACAAGTCTAGCTTTGTACCTAGACACACTTCCATCTGCAAATCTCTTTGTCTTGTAGACCCACTTACATCCAATGATCTTCTGGCTATTTGGTTTAGGAACCAATTCCCAAGTTTGATTTTCCATCAATGCATCATATTCTTCCTGCATAGCTTTTTCCCAAATCTCTTTACCTTTTGCCTCTTCATATGTAGAAGGGTCTTCATCTACTTTAACCATGTAAGCATAATCCTTAGTAGTCAAGAATGAAGTATCATAGCTATACCTTGTAGGTTGCCATTTGTGCCTTGTAGACCTCCTGAGTTCTCCACTTCTTGAGGTTTCTGGTTCTTCACACTCTGGATCAAATCTTGGTGTCTCTTCCACTTCAACCTGAACTTCATGATTCTCTTGTTCATCAAATATCTGAATCTTTGATCACTGAACTCATTAGAGAAATACTCTCCCCCTCCATCTGACCTTAGTCTCTTCAATTTATGTCCTGTAATTCTCTTTGCATACATATGATAATGTTTGAAAGTATTGAATACTTCTGACTTAACTTTGATCACATAGATAGTGATCCATCTGGTAGCATCATCAACATAAATCACATAATACCTTGATCCATTGATACTGAAATCCTTTGATGGTCCCCACACATCTGTGTGTACCAACTCAAGTTTCTTTGAATACATAAACCCATGCTTAGAATAAGATTGCTTATGAGCTTTACCTAATTGACATGCCTCACATCTGTATGTCATATGTTGACCTGCAACATTAGGCAATCCAAGCACTGAACCATTATTAATCATGTCTTTAATACCTCTTTCATTGAAATGTCCAAGCCTCTTATGCCAAAGATCTAACTCAGAGATCTTATGTCCTTCATAAGTGAACAAGGCATGACCAACATTATCTTGAATCTTCAATGTGAACAATCTTCCTTCTTTCTTCCCTGAAACAATTTGTTTATACCCATTGCTAGGGTCTTCCACAAACACTCCTTCATTAGTGAACCTCACTTCATAACCTTTTTCCACAATTTGTCCGACACTTATCAAATTCTTAGGAATTGTAGGAACATACAAGACCTTACTCAATAAGGTGCTACCATCCTTGGCCTTCACTGATCCAATTGACTTCACATTATGCTTTGTATTGTCACCTGTTTGAACAACATGATTAGATACCTTATTCTCCAAATCAGTCATCAAGGCTATATTACCACTCAGGTGATTGCTACACCCTGAGTCAATGTAGAAGACTCTTTGATCTTCACTCTGCCTTTCACAAGTTGCATTCATTATCAATGTTGAATCCTCCTTCTGTTCTGAAGCATAATTGTAGTAGGTATTGTTATATTGTTGACTTTGGAAACCTCTACCTGCATTTCTTCCAAAGTAACCCCTACTACCTCTACCTCTGAAATTACCTCTTTGATTCTTGCCTCCTCTTCCTCTTGAATTATAGTTCTGATTGTATCCACCATTACTCTGAGTGTTATGCCAACAATCATTAGCTAAATGATTTGTCTTACCACAAATCCAGCAAGCTTTGGCTCCATCTTTGTTATTCCTGCCTCTTCCTCTACCTTTGCCACCTCCTCTTCCTCTTAGGAAGTTGGCTTGACTAGTTGTGCCTTCTTCTTCATTTGCTTGTTGCTTTCCTTTGTTAGTTTTCTTCTTGTCTTTAGAGTACATTGCATGACCTGCACTCTTGTCAACATCTCCTTTGATATCATTCTCAAAAGTTAGCATATGTCCTAACAATTGATTCAAATCAGGATTGAAATGATCCAATGAAAGTTCTGTAGATAAAATAAAAGGCTTCCACTTCTCATCACCTCTTAGTCCTGTGAGAATTTGCCTTACCAATTTATCTTCTTCAATGTCTTCATCCACTGCTCCTAATGCATCTGCAATGTCCTTCATCTTTGTCACATAATCAGATATTGATTGTGAAGCCTTCTTCTTGAAAGTAGTAAATTCTGCCCATAAGGATGCCTTCCTTGACTTTGTAGTGTTTTGGAAATGCTCCTCCAAATCATTCCATATTTCACTTGCACTTTCAAGACCTCTAATGTGAGGTAACAAGTAGTCATTGACTGCCATATAGATAATGCTCCTAGCTTGAGCATCTCTCTTCATCCAATTCTTCAAATCTGACAATTCCTCCCTAGTTGGAACACTAGGATCTCTGAATTGAGGCTTTTCTTCTTCTCCTGTAATATAGGCTATCAAATCTTTGCTCATTAGATGGGCTTCCATCCTCATTGACCATGCAGGATAATTCTCTCTATCCAATTTCTCTATCTGAAGAGAATCTCCCATCCTTCCTTTACCTGTGTACTGAATTCTTCAATCTTTATAAAGAATAAGGTTACCTTTACTTCGAATGACACTCCTTTCGTCCTTCTTGATGTTGTATGATCTCTTCTTCAAGCTTTTCCTTCAGGCTTTCACCTTTTAATCCTTCAGATGTTGAATTCTTTGCAACTGCAGCAGTCGGGATCCTCCTTTTCTCAAATTTGATGTTTCCTGCTCTGATACCACTGATGGAGAGTGTTAATCTCCAAAAGAACAACCTACTCTTGAACTTAGAGCACGTCTATATCAAGAGTAAGTCAAAACCTTCACCAATTTAAAAGATCAATGACCAAATATCAAATTCTTGAACAATCTATGAAGAAGGATATTACTTGGAAAGTCTGCTGCATATATCTTTCTCATTGACTGAGTAAATGTGTAAAGTTTTTTATGAAACTTTGCACAAGGTGTTGCCTAAATATTGCGCACCTCCTCCAAGTCAAATCACTTCAAAAGATTTAGTAGATCTTGAGAAATCTACTTCACAAGTTACCTATGTCTAAATCTGCACTTTTGAGAAGTTGATTTGGACACCCCTAACTTCTTAGCTTTAGTTCTCACAATGTCGAACCCGTTTGATCAAATCCTTTTAGCTATAGATAGCTTATCTCTCAACTTAGATTTTGAGCTATCATATGTGTAAAACTTTACACTGAGCACTACTCATTTCATTGAACTCGAAATCTGCACCTGTTTCAGAAGACTGTGAACATTCTTTACATATGAATGTTCCTACACACAATTCTCTTAACCTGATTACAATTGGAAGCTAAAACTTTGTACAGAGATCTATCAACTCTAGATTTAGACTTGTACAAAAGCATTCCACAGAAGATCTATCACAGAAGGAGAAGACACAAAAACTTCGGGTGCAAATTTTCTTCTATTCCTCAGAAAATTACAATTGAGTTGTGAGAGAGACTTCTTCTCATTCCTATGAACTCTAATGAGTCTTACAACTTACAAATGCACTATTCTCATACTCTCCTATTGTCTCCTCTATTGCCCCAACATTTTTCCAAAGTATTTATAGGCAAATATGTACAAGCTTATAACTAAACAAAAGTATAAGTAATCTATGTCTTCACTAATGTACATATGTGTACATATCATTCATCCTGTGAATGTAACCTCCTTCTTTGCTTCAAAACTTGATCTTATCTCCATCTTTTTGTCTTCCAAACTTCAATTGGTGATTGGTCTGCACCAACATTTTCTTCTTCACCTGTGATATAACCTATCAATTCTTTGCTCATAAGATGAGCTTCCATCCTCATTGACCATGTTGGATAGTTCTCTCTATCCAATTTCTCTATCTGAAGAGAATCTCCCATCCTTTCTTCACCTGTATTAAATCCTTCAAGCTTTATGAGGAATAATGTTACCTTTGCTTCGAATGAAGTCCTTTTGTCTTCCTTGATATCTTCTGACCTCCTTCTCAAGTTTTGCTTTTAAGCTTTCACCTTTTGGATCTTCAATTGTTGAATTCTTTATGACTGTAGTAGTCGGGGTCCTCCTTTCTTCAATTTTGATGCTTCTTGCTCTGATACCACTGATGGAGAGTGTTCATCCCCAAAAGAACAAGTTATCCTTGAAGTTAGACCACCTCTATATCAAGAATAACTTAAAACCTTTACCAATTTGGAGGATCAATATTCAACTACCAAAATCTTGAACAAACTGTGAAGAAGATGTCTACACAGAAAGTCTGCTACACATAACGCATTCATTGACTTATCAAATGTGTAAAGTTTTTTATAAGACTTTGTAAAAGGTGTTGCCTATAGTTTGCACACCTCCTCCAAGTTAAAGGATTCCAAAAGTCTCAGTAGATCTTGAGAAATGATCTCAACAAGTTACCTATGTCTAAACCTGTAGTTCCCTACAGTCGACTTTGACACCTGCAACTTCTAAAGCTTGGTTCTCCCAAACTAGAACCCGTTTATGCAAATGCTTTTAGCCATAGATGGCTTACCTTCCAACTTAGAGTTTGACTCCTGATTTGTGCAAAACTTTACACTGTGCACTGAGAACTGACCATTTCTTTGACCATTGGGATTGCGCCTGTTTCAGAAGACACTCAATACATTCTTACATATAAATGTTCCTACTCATAATTCTCATAGCCTGTTTACAATTAGGCTCTCAAACTTTAACCATAGACTCATTGACTATGGAATTAGACACCTAAAAAAGGATTCTTGAAATGATCAAGCACAGAAGGAGAACACATAGAAAAATCGGGAGCAACGTTTCTTCATTACTGAAAAGTTTTACATATGGATGAGAGAGCTATCTTAATCACTTCACAAGTGTCTAATGACTTCTAATTCTCATCAATTCTTGTTCTCTCACACTCTCTCATATTTGCCCTGACATTTTTCCTTGTATATATAGGCAAATATGTACAAGCTCATAACTACACAAAAGTATAAGTGAGCCAACTCTAAATTAATGTACATATGTATACACATCTTCATCCTCTGAACATGTACTTTCTTCATGCTTTATAACTTGATATTTTCTTCAATCCTTGACTTCAAAACTTCAATTTTTGATTGCCTTTTACCAACACATGTGTCTTACATCCACCTGATAGATATGTTCGAGGCTTAGATTTTGTTATGCTAACAGATGCCGGTAAGCCTTCTTGCTACAAAGAGGCTATGTAGATAGAGGATCATGTCAAGTGGGAGCATGCCATGAAGAGTGAGTTGGATTCTATTCACAAGAATGGTACTTGGGATTTAGTACCTTTGCCAAAGGGTAGGAAAGCTTTACCATGTAAATGGGTATATACGCTGAAATTCACATCAGATAGTGCTTGTCCAAAGTATAAAGCACCACTTGTTGAAAAGGGTTTTAAGCAACAACATGGTGTGGATTTCGAGGAAATCTTCTCTCCAGTGTTCAAGATGACTAACTTGCGCATGTTGCTTGGATTCATTGCAATGGATGACTTAGACCTAGTCCAAATGGATGTGAAAACTGCTTTCTTGCATGGAGATCTTACAGATGAGATCTATATGGAACAACTAGAGGGTTATGTAGTTCCTGGCAAGGAAAGTCTAGTTTGTAAGCTTAAGAAGAGCTTGTATGGACTTAAACAATCCCCTAGACAATGGTACCAAAAGTTTGATGCTTTTATGAAGTCTCAAGGCTATTCTCGAAGTAATGAGGATCATTGTCTCTACATCAAGAGATGGTCAGATGGCAGCTTAATATGCTTGATACTTTATGTCCATGATATGTTGGTTGCTTGAAAGTCCTCTTATGATTTGTCAATTCTCAAAAAGAAGTTGAGTCAGACATTTGATATGAAGGATTTAGGGGATGTCAAACATATTCTTGGCATGTGCATTACTCGTGATAGGAGTAAAAGATGTATATACTTGTCTCAAAGTGAGTACATATCCAAAGTACTTCATAGGCTCAATGTGCAGGGTGGAAAGGCATTGAGTACACCTTTACCCACATATGTGAAATCGAGCAAGGATGATTGCCCCAAATCAGATGAGGAAAAGGAATTCATGATCAAAATTCCCTATCAGTCTATTGTTGGTAGTCTCATGTATGCTATGGTAGTTATGAGACCAGACATTGCATTTGCAGTGGGAGTTGTGAGCAGATATATGTCTAATCCTAGCAAGAAACATTGGGAAGGGTTCAAGATGATTTTAAGATATCTGAGTGACACTAAGGACAAGTGTCGATGCTTAGATAGAGGGAAAGCATCCATTATTGGTTACACAGATTCTGACTATGCTGGTTGTGTAGAAAATCATAAGTCTACATCAGGGTACATTTTTCACTTTGCTAGAGGTGCTATCTCTTGGAGACCTCGTCTTCGAGAATGTACAACTATTTCCACCACAGAAGCAGAGTATGTTGCAACAAATGAGGCATGTAAGGAAGCATTGTGGCTTACTCTTCTTGCGTGTGATATGGGTTTACCTCAGCATGTACCTCGTTTGCTCAGTGATAGTCATAGCGCCATTGCTTTGGCTAAGAATCCACTCTATCATGCAAAGACCAAGCACATTGAGGTGAGGTATCACTTCATTCGAGATTGCTTAGCCACTAAGCGCATTATTCGGGAGAAGGTTCACACTCGAGATAATGCTGCAAATGCTTTGACTAAAGCTCTACCACAGGATAGCTTTCGACACTGTTGTCACTTTCGACAGGATAGCTTTCGACACTGTACAAGTCTGAAGGGTTGATCACGATTTTTGAGTTGGAATACTGCTCGCCTCATACCATCCTCATAGATGCTTGCACCTAACCGGTTGGTCCTAATATATTCAAATTGTTTTATAGGGACCTTCTGGTGTCTGTAGATAGTTAGGGCCTGAGTTACCTATAGGTCTTTCCATGCTAAAGGACATTTTTGAATTAATTATGTCCGAACTTAGCATGCAGGGATAACCACTGAGTTGTTGAGCCCACGACCTAGTTGTATGGTTGACACTAGCTTCAGACGATCTGATGATTTTTCTATCCCGACCTAGGTTTTTTCCTGATCTAAGGTTCATAAGCCTTGGCTTATCAATCCTAGTTTTCCCAAGTACAACCGTTTTGCAAACTTCTTTTGTAACAGCTACTTATTCTTTTCACAACAATGTTCGAGATATGCTTGTATTTAAGAAATTAGTTTTCTTTGGAATTATTTCATGCCTAATGTATCCCCAATCACTCAAAACAACTATTCATACTTAGCCTAAGAATTGACAAAGGGGGTCTAGTATTATTCCAACCTCGAGTTTGATGCTTTGAAAAAAATGTTATGATGTCCAACAATTGTGCTCCCCGATCTTTGCTTTGTGTTGCACTTTGCCTTGCTCTGAAATCCTTTAAATGCTCTTAATACACCTATAAAAATCCCACAATTCCCCCTTGTAGTTCGTATGAGAAAGTTATGTCCAATCAGGCTTCTGGGATTCAAAACAAGCAAACATAACCTCTTAGAGAATCGTGATTTTTTGCAAATTAGGCAACCAGAAAGTCATGTCTTTTTACAAGTGCAACAACCAGAGAATCGTGATTCTCTCAAAACCCACAATCCAAAGAATCGTGACTTTCTCAAAAGCTACCAAGCAGAGAATTGCAAATTTCTCAAATCTTTAAGTCTAGGAAATTGCAATTTTCTCAAAATCACTAAGTCCAAGAAATTGGGATTTTCTCAAAATCACTAAGTCTAGGAAATTGTGATTTTCTCAAAATCACTAAGTCTAGAAAATCACTATTTTCTCAAAATCACTAAGTCCAAGAAATTGCGATTTTCTCAACACTAAGTCCAGGAAATCGCGATTTTCTCAAAATCACTAAGTCTAGGAAATCGCAATTTTCTCAAAATCACCAAGCAATAAATCATGAATTTCTTAAGTTCTACTAAATCAAGAGAATCATAATTTTCTTAAAATTCTAAGTGCAGGGAATCGCAAATTTCTTCAAATTCTTAAGTCCAAGGAATCGCAAATTTCTCAAATCCTCTCAATTCGGAGAATTGCAAATTTCTCAAATGCTAAATTCCAAAGAATCGCAATTTTCTCAAACTCCAAAATGCAGAGAATTGCAAATTTCTCAATTTTCCCAAGTCCAGAGAATCGCAATTTTCTCAAACTCAAAAATGAAGAGAATCGCGAATTTCTCAATTTTCCCAAGTTTAGAGAATCGCGATTTTCTCAAAATCTACAAGCTAGAGGATTGCGATTTTCTCAACTTTTCTATGTCCAGAGAATTGCGATTTTCTCAAACTCCAAAATGCAAAGAATTGTGAATTTCTCAAAATGCACAATTCCAGAGAATCACCAATTTCTCACTTTTAGAGAATCGTGATTTTCTCAAAAAAAATTAGGCTGGAAAAAATTTTGAATTTTCCAAAGAATCACAATTTTTTGAGAAAGTTGCAATTTTCTGAATTTTTAGGTAGGAATTTGGAATTTTTGCACCGAGCCCCAAATTTGCAAAAAATCGTGAAAAACACAAGCGCATGCACTCCCAAGAACTCCCTAGCTCTTTCTTGCACTCCCACACATGAAAAATGATGTGAAAATGGTGAAAATGCACTCAAAAATGAAAATTTTCTATGAAGATGAAGATGGATGAAGATTATGATGATGATGATGATGAAGATGAAGATGGAGACAAAATTCAGAAACTGAATGACTATGTTTACCTTCCAACATTGCTAGTCTACGATCTTACCATCAAAATGCTTGTCCTTGAGCAACGCTTCTTGATAATGGTGCCAAAATTTGGTGTCACTCTAGCACAAAGGTGAGTACCAATGTGAGGAGATCCACCTCATAAATGTCAATCTGCAGAGACGTGAGGACTGGTATGAAGACCATGAGCAAGTGAAAGCATAAGTGAGTGAGTGAGAAGCACACTAACATGCACACACATACACACACACGCACACACAAGGTAAGAGCAACGAGTGGAACAATGGAAGGTCTTCGATTACAAAAGAACTCTCTTACAAAGCTCAAATCTCTAACAAACTAACCTTAAAAATGAGCTCTCTAGCTCTTTTTATAGTTTTTTGAGAAGTTTTGTCCCTGTGCAGACCTAGTCTTCAACCTAGTTGAAAATTAGCTTCGAGGGCTTATTTGAGGGTCAAATGGAGTCTAAAAATTATGAAAATTGGTATGTCGCTACTTCTAGTACTCCTCAAGCTCAAGGACTCCTTGGCTTGAGCAAAATGGAGTTGCAAAAATGTGAAATGATACTTACAATGGTTTTTACTGATCAAAATCATTATTTCTATATGGATTTCTTCTAGAAATTCGACATACACTTCTTGGAGCTCCCTATATGCTCCCTCTTCTTGTGTGTCCACTTCTTTGATGCATTCTCATGCCTTGTGCTTGACCTTGAATGCCAACAATCTCTCAGTTCGTAGGTCGGATTGAGGCATATAAGATATTTTTGGAAAGCTCTCAAAATGAACTTTCCAAATCAAATAAGATACTTAGAAAGTCTAAAGCCTTTGGGAACCCATGGGTGGAACTTGATTGAGGGTTTAAGATACCAAACATGGGTGAGAACAAGGTTCAAGACTGAGGTTGAGAACAAGGGCCCACACCAAGGTTGCAAACAAGAAGATTCAAGACACCACGGTTGAGAGCAAGGGTTCAAGAACCTGTGCAAGGTTGAGGACATCAATTTAGGGGTACTTAGGGAGTTCAAGGGGCTGATCACGGAGGCTAGAGGGATACATGAGTAGATAATTGAGGACAATGACCAACTAAGGGGGGAAGAATGTAATAAAGTGATAGAAAGGAGATTCTTGAACCACACCCTTGGCAGATAGGAGATGGTTGAAATACACCCCAAGAGAGATGATTAGAAAGTAATCCTCAACCATGGCTTTTGGGGCAAATGGTTAGCCCATCACATTGTTGGAGCAAGTCTATGACAAGCCTAAGTATTGGCTTGAGTCTCACAAAGTCATTAAAGAAGCTTCAAAATGAAGACTATGTAAAGTTCACTTGTGAACTACCTCTTGTAACTTTTGAAGAGTTTACTTAATGTAAAAGTAAGAGAATCTTAAGTGGTTGAGCCCACATGATCAAGAATGGAAAGAGGAGCCACGAATTCGTGATTTGTGGTAGGTAGAGAATCAAATCAATCATTGATTGATTGGAGAGTGATTGAGGGAAGTTAGCCTCCCAAACTCAACTATAAATAGATGGCAGTTTTAGTCGTGGTTAGTGAGACCTATGTGAAGACCTCCAAGAGCTGATCTTTATGCCATTTCAAGGTGTGATTACAAGGCACACATATGTTCAGTAAGTCATTGTATTGTACAAGCAATATACTTTCATTTTCATGATTATTTGAGTTCATCTTTCCATGTTCTTGTGATGTGTACTACTCACTGCCATTACTTCAGTTTTTCTCAGTCAGCTTGCAGAGATTGTTTCTCTACACTTGGTTCATCATTTTCAGTGATTTAACTTGGTAAAGTTAGCTCTATACGTCTACTATATGCTCACAAATTTTCATGTCATTTGGATGTTGGAATCTTCAGTTATGTTCATTTGAAGTCAACAGGGTATGTTCATCTTCACTTCTCTGTCAGGTACCCGACTTTTTCAGTCATCTTGTCAGAGTCATTTCTCAGTGTTTACTCATCTAAATTTAGTGATTTTAAGCTTGTTGGATTCAGCTTACTGTCTAGTATAAGCATACAAATTTTCATGATCATTGGATCCTTACATCTTGAGTTATGTTAATTTTTCTACTCATTGGTCTATTTCTGTAGCAGCCCGTGAAAATCGGGATGATGTCATCACTTGTTAAAAGTCATTCTCAGTGTGTGGTTTGTTATTTTTGATGAGATTACTCTCTAAAGTTAGCTCTTTAAGCTACCTAGCCTTCCCCAAGAGGAATTAATCTAATTGCTGCTGTGCTCAGAGAATTATGTAAAACACCGGACAGGTGTATCAACCAAGAATAGCAAGTTTTCACCTCTGAGCTAACTCCAACTTATCTGTTTTGATCTATCTTTTTGAGAGTGATCTTCCAAGGTACATAGGGTGTCTAATACATCCATTGGCAAGCTAAAAGGGCCCACCATCTACTCCTGGAGTTCATTTGGCTGGTGTAGAGCAAAGATTTTGCAACACCTCTTCATCTTCAACACATACCTATCCATCTCTTCACAGTGGTATCAGAGCAAGGTTGGACAACATGGCAGATGGATTTCCTTCATCAATTGATAAATTGGACAGAGGTAACTACTCAGCTTGGTCATTAAGAATGGAAGCTTATCTCCAAGGTAGAAGTTTATATGGTTATGTGGCTGGAGATGAAGTTATGCCAAGTTTCAGGAACAAAAGTCAACCAACACAAGAAGAGCAAGAAAGATTGAGCACATGGTGCTCCAAGGATGCACTTGCAAGGTCTTATCTCCTCAACTCTATCTCAGATTTTTTGTTGCCTCACATTAGAAGTTGTAAGACATCTCAGGAAGTGTGGGATGCACTTGAAGCTTTCTTTTCTTCAAGTACCAAAGCCAGGAAGCATCAACTATGGCTGGAGTTCACAACTCTCAAGAAGGCTCCCAAACAAAATGTGATTGATTTTGTCACAAAGCTCAAGGACATAGCGGATCAATTGGGAAGCATTGGAGAGGTAATAGATGAAGAGCAAATTGTAAGGCAGGTCATCAATGGCTTGAAGGCAGATGATAAGTGGGAAGCATTCACCACAGCTATGGATTTGTACATGGACATGCATGTACCTGATTTCAACACACTCATTGGACAATTACTTACTCAAGAGGCAAAGCTTATCAAAAATGGAGAAAGCTCTAAAGGTAATCAATCTTCAGCTTTATACACGGATAAAAGCAAGTCTAAAGATAACAAAGGAAAGGCAAAGAAAGTGGATGATGAAGCAGGTACATATCAAGCTAACTATGCAGGTAGAGGAAGACATGGCAGAGGTAGAGGAAGAGGAGGTAGACAAGGCAGGGGGAGATCCCAAGACTCCAACTCATGTTCTATTTGTGGATTAACTAATCATACAACTGAAAATTGCTTTAGGAATTCCAGGAATCAAAGAGGTAGAGGATACAATAGAGGAAGTTATGTCTACTCAAGAGGAAGGTTCAACAATTATCATGGCAACTACAACAACTACAATCATTCAAACTATCAAGGAGGCTACAAAGGAAGGAGAGACTACAATAACTACACAGAAGACTCAAACAAAGAGGATTCATTATTGATCATGAACATGGCTATGCCACAAGGTAAATCTGATGAGCATATTTTCTACATAGATTCAGGTTGTTCAAATCATGTGGCAGGAAATGTGGCACTCCTATCAGATTTAGAAGATCCAAGGAATAAGCATGAGGTACAAACAGGAGATGATACAAAACATCCTCTGGAGAAAATAGGCAATGTCAAAGCACCTGATGGAAACATCAACCTACTCAGTAAGGTACTCTATGTCCCTACCATTACAAAGAATTTGATAAGTGTTGGGCAGATAGTAGAGAAAGGGTTGCAAGTCAGGTTCACAAAGGCAGGAGCATTTGTTGAAGATCCAAGTCAAGGATTCAGAAGAATTGCAAAAGGTGAAAAGACAGGTAGATTGTTCACATTTGAATTACAGGACACTAGAAACATTGCTCTCTTTAATTATGGTAGTCAGACACTCACAGAATTGGAAGTATGGCACAAAAGGTTAGCACATATTGGTGAAAGGTCATTAAAGCAAATTTGCAGGGACCAAAGTGTACTTGGACTCCCTAACTTGTCAAAACAACATATGATTTATAAGTGTAGTGCATGTCAGTTTGGAAAGTCTCACAGGTTACCATTCATGAAGAAAGGTTATATGCATGGAGATCTCTTGGAGTTGGTTCATACAGATGTATGGGGACCAAGCAAGGAAGCTTCAATATCAGGATCAAGGTATTATGTTTCCTTTATTGATGATTGCAGCAGATGGACTATCCTATTCTTTATGAAACACAAAGATGAAGTTTTTTCATGTTTCAAAAGATATTTGGCTCTTGTGGAGAATCAAACAGGTAAATCACTAAAAAGGCTAAGGTCAGATGGAGGGGGAGAATACTTCTCCCATGATTTTGATTCTTTTCTTCAAGAAAGAGGAATCAAAAGAGAGGTAACTACAAGGTACACTACTGAGCAAAATGGAGTGGCAGAAAGGAGGAATAGGACAATTGTTGAAGCTGCAAGGTCTATGTTAAATGAAAAGCATTTACCTAATTACTTATGGGCTGAGGCTGTATCTACAGCCACTTACTTGATTAACAGGTTGCCTTCAAAATCCCTTGATGGAATGACTCCATATGAGGCTTGGAATGGAAGAAGACCAAGCTTAGATCATTGTAAAATTTTTGGATGTATTGCTTTTGCTCATGTTCCTTCACAGGTTAGAGGCAAGATGGATCCAAAAGCAGAAAGGTGTGTATTTATTGGATATGACAACAATCAAAAGGGCTACATGTTATACAACCCTACCAACAAAGGATTCTTGGTAAGCAGAGATGTAGTTTTTGATGAGAACAATTCATGGTATGAAGATTCATGCAGGAAGATCAATTTACCATATGATCTTGAAGAGGATTTTCCAAAGCTTGGTAGAGAACAATCAAAGATTGAAGAACAAGACACCTCAGAGGATGATGAAGAATGTCAGATGGAAAAGATCAAAGCATGGAAGTCTAAAGGTAAAGCAAAATTGCAGGAACTTGGACATGAGGCAGAATCATCAAATCATGGCTTAAGAAGATCTATGAGGGAAAAGAAAAAACCAGAAAGGTATGGGTTTGACACCTCATTAGTAACTAAACATTCTATCTACATAGCACAGGACATAAACCAAGAGGAGCCATCATCATTTGAAGAGGCCAAAGCAAAAACAGAATGGAAGCATGCAATGAAGGAAGAGATTGAAGCACTCGAGGAAAACAACACTTGGGATTTGGTGCCCAAGACTTCATCCATGAAGGTAATAGGCTCAAGATGGGTCTATAAACTCAAGAAGAATTCTGATGGTTCCATTAACAGGTATAAGGCAAGGCTTGTAGCAAAAGGCTTTGCACAAACTCAGGGAATTGATTATGAGGAGACATTCTCTCCTGTGGCAAAGATGCCTACTATTAGGGTTTTGCTTAGTATTGCCTCTTCCAAGAATTGGAAGATACTTCAACTAGATGTGAAGAATGCATTCTTGAATGGTTGGATAACAGAAGAGGTATATATGGCACAACCACCTGGTTTTGAGAATCAAGTTTATCCTAATTATGTGTGTAAACTTAACAAAGCATTGTATGGTCTCAAGCAAGCTCCAAGAGCTTGGAATTTCAGGCTTGTTTCATTCTTGCAGGACAAAGGCTTTCAACCAAGCAAAGCAGATCCTTCACTCTTTATTAAAAAGAGTAATTCCGAGGTCATCTACCTATGTGTATATGTAGATGATATTATATTGACAGGAAATGATGCAGATGGTATGAAGAAGATCAAAGATCAGATGAGAGAAGAGTTCAAGATAAGTGATTTGGGTTCACTTACCTACTTCCTAGGTTTGGAAGTTGTCTACAAAGATCATGGTTTGTTTCTCACTCAAAGAAAGTACATTAAGGACATGTTGGCAAAATTCAAGATGCAAGATTGTAAGATTGCAGGTACTCCAATGGAGGTTAATCACAAATTGAGCTCACATGAAGGTGAACTCATAGAGGACATCACATCATATCAAAGTCTAGTGGGTAGTCTCAACTATGCCACATTGACAAGAGTAGATATATGTTACAGTGTGAGTGTGCTAAGCCAATTTATGCACACACCAAGGAAACCACATATGGATGCTGCCAAAAGGATACTCAAATATCTCAAAGGAACCATAAATGAAGGACTTTACTATCCTTATGTATCTGATTTAGGTTTGAAGCTATTTTCTGATGCAGATTGGGCTGGCTCCAAGGAAGATAGAAGGAGCACTTCAGGTTATCTTACCTTTGCAGGTTCAAAGCTTATTTCATGGTCATCCAAGAAGCAACCCACAGTTGCTCTCTCTTCTACTGAAGCTGAATATAGAGGTCTTGCCATAGCTACACAGGAAGCTATGTGGATGAAGACATTGTTCAAAGATCTTGGATTGGAGTTTGGAACTCCAACTATTTTTGGTGACAATATGAGTTCTATTCATTTGGTTGCTAATCCTATTTTTCATGCAAGGACTAAACATATTGAAGTTCATTATCACTATGTACGAGAGAAGGTTCTAAGCAAAGAGATTCAAATATCATATGTGTCCACTCATCAACAATGTGCAGATATTCTAACCAAAGCATTGGATGGTACAAAGCTTTGCAAATTCAAGGCTATGATTGGTTTGCAGGTAATCTTGGAAGATTGAAGACCTCAAGCATACTTGGCTTGAGGGGGAGCTGTTGGAGCAAGTCTATGACAAGCCTAAGTATTGGCTTGAGTCTCACAAAGTCATTAAAGAAGCTTCAAAATGAAGACTATGTAAAGTTCACTTGTGAACTACCTCTTGTAACTTTTGAAGAGTTTACTTAATGTAAAAGTAAGAGAATCTTAAGTGGTTGAGCCCACATGATCAAGAATGGAAAGAGGAGCCACGAATTCGTGATTTGTGGTAGGTAGAGAATCAAATCAATCATTGATTGATTGGAGAGTGATTGAGGGAAGTTAGCCTCCCAAACTCAACTATAAATAGATGGCAGTTTTAGTCGTGGTTAGTGAGACCTATGTGAAGACCTCCAAGAGCTGAGCTTTATGCCATTTCAAGGTGTGATTACAAGGCACACATATGTTCAGTAAGTCATTGTATTGTACAAGCAATATACTTTCATTTTCATGATTATTTGAGTTCATCTTTCCATGTTCTTGTGATGTGTACTACTCACTGCCATTACTTCAGTTTTTCTCAGTCAGCTTGCAGAGATTGTTTCTCTGCACTTGGTTCATCATTTTCAGTGATTTAACTTGGTAAAGTTAGCTCTATAAGTCTACTATATGCTCACAAATTTTCATGTCATTTGGATGTTGGAAGCTTCAGTTATGTTCATTTGAAGTCAACAGGGTATGTTCATCTTCACTTCTCTGTCAGGTACCCGACTTTTTCAGCCATCTTGTCAGAGTCATGTCTCAGTGTTTACTCATCCAAATTTAGTGAATTTAAGCTTGTTGGATTCAGCTTACTGTCTAGTATAAGCATACAAATTTTCATGATCATTGGATCCTTACATCTTGAGTTATGTTAATTTTTCTACTCATTGGTCTATTTCTATAGCAGCCCGTGAAAATCGGGATGATGTCATCACTTGTTAAAAGTCATTCTCAGTGTGTGGTTTGTTATTTTTGATGAGATTACTCTCTAAAGTTAGCTCTTTAAGCTACCTAGCCTTCCCCAAGAGGAATTAATCTAATTGCTGCTGTGCTCAGAGAATTATGTAAAACACTGGACAGGTGTATCAACCAAGAATAGCAAGTTTTCACCTCTGAGCTAACTCCAACTTATCTGTTTTGATCTATCTTTTTGAGAGTGATCTTCCAAGGTACATAGGGTGTCTAATACATCCATTGGCAAGCTAAAAGGGCCCACCATCTACTCCTGGAGTTCATTTGGCTGGTGTAGAGCAAAGATTTTGCAACACCTCTTCATCTTCAACACATACCTATCCATCTCTTCACACACATTCCTAACCAAGAGGTTGTGAGTTCAATTCCTTACATGTACTCACCACTCAAGTTAAGTCTCACTAGAATCTGTTAGATATGCTCAACACTCCACCCTCAAGTGACCACACATGATCCATGATGCTCTAATTTGTATGGCCCCCATTATGAGGAGAAGCCTATGTGAGCCTAGACATTTGTGCAACCCTAACTTCTAAGTTAGATGAGGTCTATGTGTGAGCTTTGATGGTTATAGATGATCTTTGTGAGCCTAGCCATTAGGTTAGGTATGGCATAAAATCCTGAGCCATTGAGTTTCCATTCTAGAAAAAAATAAAGGACCTATTTCATCGTGTAGTTTCTCCATAGAACTTTAATGGGGGGAGTGCAGAGGAGGCCTCGTCCCCTTCTACATGGTCTAAGACGGTTGGGCTTTTGGTCGTGGAGATGTTGTCGGATTCTATATTTATCGCATATTTTGTATCTCGCGACTATATTTGTCTATACGAACTCCCCTTGTAAAAGCTATATAAGCATAGCCCAAGCTAAGCTTTACATAGCATTGCACAATAGGAAGCCCTTCATCTAGATTTGTGTTAATTCTCTCAACTTTGTTTACTAGTATATTCTGTTGTGCTATTAATTTCTTACATGGTATCATAGCAGGAGGCTCCAAATGGTGCAGAAGCAAAAATGTAGAGGTTTCAACAACAAAAGAGAGAAGATTTCAAGCAGTATGTAATCATCTACAACTGGGAATCAAGGTGGCTTATCAATAGGAGTAAGTCAAGCATAGATAAGAGCCACAATGATGCTAATCATGCCAACATTCTGAATATAACCACTAGCCTTCACGAAAGGTAAACTTGGTGGTACAAACTACATCCTGTGGAAGTTTAAAACCACTTCTATGCTTGATTCATATGAGCTTTTGGAGACTATTATTGGGGCTGATCATGAGCCCTAAGAAACACCTGATCCAAATAATCTTGGTTGAATGATTCCTTCTGATGCTAATATTCTAATAGTTATAAGCACTACTGATAGTGTTTTGACTCTCATTTAGCATAATACCAAGGTGTGTGAAGCATGGAATATATTGATAAATCAATATGAAACTTGTAATGAAACACAAATTCAAAACTTGGAGAATCAGCTAGTAGCAGAAAGGTTTGCTGATGGGGATATTGTAGAGGCGTTTATCACTCACATAACGAATCTATGAGATCAAATGGGGAGCAAGTGTATAAGAGTCAAGTGAGGAGCTAGCTTGACATTCTCTTTGAATCTGTCCACCTAACATTGATGGTTTGGTATCTATGCTTAATACTCAAATCATACCTCAACCACTAATGTTTGAAGAATTCAATGCCTTACTCATGGAGGAGGAGTTACAGCTCAAGGCAAGGAGTGGTAAGGAGATATTGCATTGACAACAAATGACAAAGGAGGGAAATCAGATTCTTCAAAAGATGGAGACAAAAAGAAGAACGACAAAAAGAAGTGCAAGGGAGAGTGTTTCTACTACAAGAAGAGAGGACACAGAATTCAAGAGTATTGAATCAAGAAGGCCGAAGAGAAGAATGGCTCTTCAAAAGGTGTCAAGGACAAGGAGTCTACTAACATAGTAGAAATAGAGCTTGAGTTATTTGTTATGATAGAGGAGGTATGCTCCTCGGTTGAAGATTCAAGAACAGATGACTCGTGTTGGACAGTGGTGCATCTTGTCACATGATGAGTAGAAAAGACCTTTACAGTTCTTGACAACCTCTAAAGGAACCCATCATAGTAAAGTTATGCAACAATGCAAGATGTCTTGTAGAGGGCAAATGTATGAACATCTGTGGAACCCTAACTTCTAAGCTAGATGAGGTCTATGTGTGACGGTTGATGGTTATAGATGATCTTTGTGAGGCTAGCCATTAGGTTAGGTAGGGCATAAACTTCTGAGCCATTGGTTTCCATTCGAGGAAAAAATAAAGGACATGTGGTGTCACACAATTTCCTCATAGAACCTTGATGGGGGGGAGTGTAGAGCAAGGCTTGCCCACTTCTACGGGATCCAGGGGCCTATCGCCTTGGCCCATGCCTATCCCCTCGACCCATAGGGCCGAGATGGTAGTGTTCAGAATATGAGAGTGCATCTCCCTTTTGTATCTTGGAGTCACTCTATTTCCATTATATTTCCATTATCACCTTTGTATTTGGGTACCTTGCCATTTTCTTCCACCAGTTGTATTCATTCTCCTTTTACGGGAATTATCCCACATGAGATGTACTTTTGAGAGCCCCTCCCAAATCTATATAAGGAGCGCCTCTCCCCTCATTTGTACTTGGTTAGAAGCTTGAGGAGCCTACTCCATTCTCTTGGCAAGCTCATTTCTAATCCACATGAGTTTACTCATTTCATGGTCTATTCATTTTGAGTCTCACACACTCTTTGTTTTATGAGTACACTCTTCTTTTCATTTTTCTTTTACACGTGTACTCTCTACATGGTATCAGAGCTCTAGGTGGAGGTCTTGGTGGTGCATTTGCTGGTCATTTTGGTAGTGGTGGTGCTTTATTTTGGGTGATCTGCTTTCTCCTCATTGAGAGAACCCTCTTTGCCATCAATTTTTGGATTCATTTTGCCCATTTGCCCACCCTCCCACCCATTTACCCTCATTCTCCCTCTCCCCACCCTTGCATTTGGTGGTATTTAGTGCTCATTTCGTGGTTCATTATTGTAATCTTTATGTGGAGACTCTATTCTGGTCACTAAGCAACTCTATACTCTATATTTTTTTATCATGTGACATGGCATTATATTAATGCTAGCAACATTTGTCACTCATATTCATTTTTTTTCAATGGTGATCACTTCTACACATATTCTTAGTCCTTTCTATGTTCTTCTTTATGGTCTTGTGACACTATGAGGTAGAGATATTTGTTTAGGAGATCACCATGCCTATTTTCTTCAACCATCCCCGAACTCCATCCAGATTGTTTAGCATGGTCTGATACGTTGGAAAAGCTTGCTCTATAATCATGTCCCCAATGAGGCATACAAGATATTCATCAGTCTCCAAATACAGAACTAAGTTCTCCTCTGCCTAGCCCTCTAACGACTTGATGAGTTCGATCTTCTCTGGGGGCATGGAATGAGTGACTTGTGTGTGTGATTCTCGAGGAACATACAGACTCGTGTGCTCCACTTTCTCCTCGACATCTACAGGTAACAACATCATCATTACAATCGCTATAAGAGGACTTTGCTGGAAGAGAACCATAGCCGAGCTGGAGTACTCCTTCGTGAGACCACGGCTCTTGAATTATGAAAAAATGACACAGAGTCCATGCAAGGGGAGCAATTACTAGTGGGTCCTAGCTTGCTTACTACAGTAGCATAAACCCCATTACATTGGAACACCATCGCCATTCTGTTGGGTGCATGCAAGTTGAGTTGTGAGCATCTGAGAGATAGATAAAGAGTCAGCTTTTCTTTGGTGTAGAGAGAGAGAGAGAGAGAGAGAGAGAGAGAAAATAGAGAATTTTGTTGCTCTGGGCACAATCACCTTTACCGAGAGATGAGAGAGAAAGAAAGGAACGTTTTCTCTACTCTGTTTTAGAGAGAGAGCGAGAGAGAATTGCAATCTATGAGCTTGCGCTCGTAGGTATTGTCTATGACCTGGCTAGCACACGGATGCTAGCAGATGAGCACGCATTGTGAGGAACAAGACGCCATACATTGCCACAAAGGAGATCAGAAGATCACTTGCTTAGGAGAACTTACGTGTAACATGCCTATGTGAACAGAGATGAAACAATTGCACAAGGACTAGATTCTTCCCTTGCTTTCCATAACCAGGATCTGAGCCCTTCAGCGTAGGGAAGCCAGTTGCAAGTGAGCATTTGAGGGTGCTCTTCTCGTAAGAGATCTCCATGCAAGTCGGAGTAGAAGTGGAGTGTTTTGACGTAGATATTGACAATCACATGGTCTAGCTTGCAGCTGCGCAGCAAAGGGACTGGGTCTTTGGATTGGGAGGAGGAAATGAAGGCTTGATAGTCTCTAAAGCAAGAAGCTCGATGTGCAGGGGATCGGTGTCTGGAGAGGGAAGAGATGAATGTTTCAGCCTCTCTAGAGCAAGAAGCTCTACGTGCAGGGAATCAAAGTGCAGAAGCATCATTATGATGATGTGGAGGCATCGGCACACCGAACAAGAGTGGACACAAGAGTCGAGACTTGAGAGCTCTGCATTATATATGCTTTCTAACAGAATCTTGCCTTCAAAACAACAGGAGATCGCTCGTGCCACTGTGCCATCGTTCTCTATGAGAAAGAGAGAGAGCGAGAAAGATAGAGATGATTCTACACTCTGGCTTGTCATCTTGTCATTATTATTTGGTGCTATCTTGAATATCTCGCACTACCGCTACCACCTCTCGTGAATATATGATGCATGCCAACACACTCTAATAGATAAGTCAAGTGTATGTTATCTCAATCTAATAGATACGTTCAGGCGCACATTGTCTCTAAAGCATCCATGCGTAATTTGCGCTATTTTGAAGATTGAGTGCAATTTTCTTTGAACCATTTACATCAGTGCTTACGTTGCACTTCTTGAAATGCATGGACATGACTCATTTGGGTTGTTGTGCTTAATTGCTACTCGACTTGCGGCACATCATCTTGGAGTTATTCAAAAAGACATTGACTAGGCCTTCTCTATCGTGCATCGAGCATACACTTACGCTATACCTTATTTCACCAACTTGGTTATTGGTATTTCTTATCACATCAAGCATTTGGTACAAGGATAATAGAATTTTTGCCCCACATTGCATATTCTCCATTCTATTGTATTTTGACTTTGGCTTAGTAACACATGACTTTGAGAAGCATACTTCATCATTTCTAGAGGATTATTTTGTATTTTTGCACAAGGTTTTATACCCTATCCCTCAAGATAATTTTTGTACCTTCACAAGAGTTACTTTATCTTTTCTAGGGTATCAACCCTTCTATTTTGGCACAATTTGGCACTAAGTGCCTCATAATCCTTGTAACTCAACATATAAAGAGAAGAAAGTGTTGTGTGTGTGCATTTCTGGGTTGGGAGCTAATCTAAGCCCACTCACAAGCTCTCTAAAACTTTCTAAGCCTACTCTAAGGCTCAATTGGTGTGCAATGGGCTAATCTAAGCCCTCTCCTCTCACGTCATCTCATTTCTCCAAAGTGCAAGTGTACGGCTATTATAAGCCCCCCCCTAAGGAATTCCACTGTGATGCCAAGCTTTTCAATTTCTTTCAAAATTTTGCAATTATTTTCAAGTCATTTCTTCGCATACAAGTGTCTTTGAAAGTGTTTTTAAACACTTGACACTTACTCTTGTACCGCACACACTCACTACTTTACAGGTTCAAGTTTACTCAACCTTTGTAATGTCAAAGAGTCAAGCTTGCACCTCATCTATGGCCAATTCTTTACCTTCCTTCACACCCATAATCATGCCCAAGGATGAAATATTAAATGGGTAAAATTATAATCTTTGGAAAGATGTGTAATGAGAGCGTATATGTACACCAATCTCCTTCACGATGTAGTCGATGGATCCGAACCTGAGTCCAATAAGGCTAGCAACCTAGACTCATGGCATATCTGGAATGTTAAGGATAAAAGGGCATTAGGCCAACTTTTACTTGCCTGTGATGAACTGATCAAAGGGCGTATCACGGCATGTAAAACATCTAAGGAAGCTTGGGATACTTTACCGACCCTATAGAAAGATAAAACACCCTCAAAGATATATTCTCTAGAAGCAGAATTCCATAACCTAAGTATTCGGCTGCAAGATAAAATCACCAAAGTCATAGCTCACTTTGAGGACTACCAATGCAAGCTAGCACTTTGTGGCCAGAAAATTTCCAGTGAGGATGTGGCCATCAGCCTACTTAACAAACTACCTAGGTTGTATGAAACCTTTGTAACGACCTTGTACAATCGAGGGCAAGCACTCACTTGGGAAGAAGTTAGGAGACTGTTGCTTCTTCATGACTCTCGGCAATATACCCAGGCTACCCAAGAAACAGCCATGAAGGCCAAAGCCACCTTCCACAAACATAAAGGGAAAAAGGCGATCAAGAATCAAAGGAGAAAGGCAAAAAGAAGTTCACTTGCAATTTTTGTGGCAAGCCTAGCCACATCGAGAAATATTGCTTCAAGAAAAAGAACAAGGACAAGTCTAAGTCTAACTCAAAGAGTGAACATCATTCTCACTACACAAGTGAAAATCTATTTCTCAAAACTTAACACAAAGCACGTGTGGCAACCACTCCTGAGAAAGAATGGATTTTTTATAGTGGTGCTTCATCCCACATGTGCCATGACAAAGATGATTTTCATGAGTTTAAAGAGCATAAAGGTCAAGTGTATCTTGGAGACAACAAGTGTATTGAAATCCAAGGAAGAGGGAAAGTTCAAGTCATCAACTCAGAAGGCGAGACCAAGTCACTCAAGGATGTCCTTTATGTACCAAGCCTTTGTAAAAACCTTCTCTAAGTGAAGGCCATCACAAAGTGTAACATGATAGTTCAATTCGATCAATCCAAAATTCAAGTCATTGATCATGAATCCCATGAAGTTATAGCTCAAGGCTATGAAGACAAAGGTCTCTACAAGCTTTCAAGTTTTATGGCCAAAGATTCAAGTCTTAGTTTGTGGCATTATAGATTTGGACATACCTCTTGCTTAGCTAAGATCTCGTCCTATCACCTTATCAAAGCTCTACCCAAGATGGCACAAGTGGAATTTAATTTCCAAGCATGTGCCAAGCACACACTTACCCATTTGCCTACAAAAGCATCCATTTCTGCAAATAAACCCTTAGCATTAGTCCATGTTGACATTTGTGGAGCTATGAGTACACCTTCTCTAAGTGGGTCAATCTACTTCTTCCTGCTTGTAGATGACTTCACTAGATACACGTGGGTTTATTCACTCAAGCATAAAGAGGATGCCCTTTCAAAGTTCAAGGAGTGGACACAAACTGTTCAATAAGACTATCCAAGTTCTTTGAAGATCATCTGATCTGATGGAGATAGTAGCTTTGTCAACCACAACTTCGGCAAGTACTTGAAACAACATGGAATCACGTATCAAGCAATGCAAGATACTCAACAAGGTATTGCCATACAAAAGAGTCGAAGTGTGATCCAAATGGCCAAGGTTATGCTTAGTCACAAGCAACTTCCATTAAAGTTTTGGGGTGAAGAAGTGCAGATAGGAGTTCATATTTTGAACAGAGGATTTTCAGTTGGCTTGAAGAACAAAACACCAATTGAGGCTTACTTTAAGAAGAAGCCAAGTGTGAGTTATTTCTATGTCTTTGGTAGTGATGCCTATGTCCAAGGCCATGGTGATGATCAGCCTAAGCAGTACATTTTCATCGGGTACAGTGAGCGACAAAAGGCATACAAACTCTAGGACACAAAGAGTCACTCAGTTACAATAACCAAAGATTGCACCTTTGATGAATACTCTAAGTATTCATACCTTTTGGATCCTCCCATTTCTGCTTCAGAGGGGGATCATTCCAATTTTGAACAGTCACACTATGTGGAGCATGCTTGCTGGAACAAAGCAATCCCAAATTGATGATTATGAAGAACTTGAAGCAAGTTAAGAATCAGAATGAATCCAAAGAAGTCATTGAAGATAATGAAGAGATCTGAGAATTGTAGCTTATGTACATATGTACATTACAGATGAAAATTCTTGTACTATGAGTTTAGCTGATCATTAGAATGATAAGGAATAATGTAATAGACACGGGATGAGTCTAGAATCATATGTATATAAGTCAATGATGTAAAGAAATAAGAGAGAGAGTCATTAGAATCCAAGTGTCCATGAGATAGATGTGTAGAGAGTCATCTTCAGGAGTTAGCGTCGAGTCTTTCTCTGATTTCTCTCAGCTTGATCACGTGGATCAGGAAATCTTTTGTACAAATCTAATGTAGAAGCTAATAAAGCTAGGTTCAAAGTTTCATGGTCTAATTCCTTTCAGGCTGTGTGTATGATCAATAGGAACATGTGTATGTAAAGTCTGCAAATAGAACTCTCAAATTCATGCACTTTTTCATGTCAATGTTTTGCTTGGATCTCAGTGTACACTATAAATTTTTTGATGATTGAGCATTCAAAATCTAAGTTAGAAGGTAAGGAAGCTATAACTAAAAGCATTTAGCAAAATGGGACTTGCCTTGTGAGAGATCAACCTTAGAAGTTGACTATGTCAAAGTCACTTGTTCAGGAAGACAGTTTCTGACATACTTTTGATCTTTAAGATCAAATTAAAGTTTTATTGATTCTTTTGAAGGTCTAATGGTCGATATGATTGCACAAAGATGGCATGGAGATATGTGCATCATTAGATTGAAGAAATTTGAAGGTATGTGCAAGTAATGAAGTTAAATCCTGAAGCAGACTTCTTGAAGAAGGAAAGTTTCCACTAAGAGAAGTGATAGTGAACGACTTGATAAATTAAGGTAACATTTGTGTAAAGTTTGGTCTATAAATAATATAGAGGTGGTCTTAAATCAGTATAGATCAAGCCTTTGGAGATTTAGAGGTCTCCAATAGCGGTATCAGAGCAAAAGGTGCAATACAAAGTGAAGTAAAGAGCATTGGAAGTCCCGACTGTTGCAGACATTGAAGTTTCTTCTAATTGAAAGTGGACAAGAATAAATTCTTGAAGACAACCTGAAGAAGTGTGAAGATTGAGCTTGAAAGGATCTGAAAGGTTGAAGCTTTACATGAAAGGTACAAAGTATATTCATTGATCCTAATATTTGCAGAAGACAAAGATCAAAGATGGGAGAAAGCTTGCAGATTGATAAGCTAGATAGGGAGAATTATCGTGCTTGGTCCATGAGGATGAAGGCACACCTTATGAGCAAAGATTTGATGGCATTCATCACTAGAGAGTAAGAAAAGCCTGATTTTGAAGATCCTAGTGTTCCAACTAGGGAAGAGCTTGCAGATTTGAAGAACTCGATGAAGAAGGATGCTCAAGCCAGGAGCATCATTTACATGGTTGTAAATGATTATCTTCTACCTCTTATTAGAGGATTAGAAAGTGCAATAGATGTATGGAATGCTTTGGAAGAGCATTTCCAAAATACAACCAAGTCAAGGAAGTCCTCATTATGGACAGAGTTCACAACCTTCAAGAAAAAGAGCTCACAATCAATTTTTGATTATGTGGCAAGAATGAAGGATATTGCACATAGCTTGGGAGCAGTAGATGAAGATATTGAAGAGGATAAGTTGGTAAGACAAATACTTACAGGTCTCAGAGGAGATGAGAAATGGAAACCTTTCATATTGCCCATAGAATTGTCATTAGATCATTTTGCTCCTGATCTTAATCAATTGCTAGGACACATGCTAACTTTTGAGCAGGACATTAAGGGAGATAATGATAGCAGTGCAAGTCAAGCTATGTACTCCAAGGACAAGAAAGAGAATGGCAAATGTAAGGAGTCAATTGATGATGAAGGACCTTCAAGCCAAGCTAATTTCACAAGAGGAAAGATGAATTCAAGAGGTAAAGGAAGAGGAGGTAATCATAAAGATAATGTTAGAGCTTGTTGGATTTGTGGCAGAACAAATAATTTGGCAAATGATTGTTGGTATAACAATCAAAATGGTGGAAGCCATAATGAGAGTTCCAATCAAAGAGGTAAAGGAGGCAAAAATCAAAGAGGTAACTTCAGAGGAAGAGGTGGTAGGACTTCATATGTTAGAGGAGGTGGAAGAAGTTTTCAACCTCAGTCCTACAATAACAACTATTATAATTATGCATTAGATTAGAAGGATGACATGACTCTTATCTTGAATGCAACACATGAAGCAGTAGGAGAAGATCAAAGGGTGTTCTACATTGACTCAAGATGTCGCAATCATCTGAGTCGCAACATATCATTGATGACTCATATGGGGTGAATGGACATACAGTTCAAACAGGAGATAACACCAAGCATAAAGTGGAAATCATTGGATCAGTGAAGACAAAGAGTGGAAGCACACTCTTCAGCAAGGTACTTTATGTTCCTACTATTCCTAAAAACTTGATAAGTGTAGGACAAATTGTGGAGACAGGATATGAAGTCAGATTCACAAATGATGGTGTTTATGTGCAAGATCCAAATCAGGGATATAGAAGCATAATTGCAGGTAAAAAAGAAGGAAGACTTTTTACTCTGAAGCTTCAAGGTAATTTGGGACATGCATTGTTTACTTATGGAAGTCAAAAGATGTCTGAGTTAGACCTATGGCATAAAAGGCTACGTCATTTCAATGAGAGAGCCATAAAAGAAATGTCAAAGAATGATGTAGTGCTTGGATTGCCAAATGTTGAAGGTCAACACACAAGTGTGAAGCTTTTCAATTAGGTAAAGGACACAAAATTTCATACAATAAATCAGGATACAAGTATTCAAACATGCTTGAGTTGGTTCATACAGATGTGTGGGGTCCTTCAAGGAACTATAGCATAAATGGATCCAGATATTATGTGTTGTTTGTTGATGATGCAACATGGATTACACTTTATGTAATCAAGGACAAATCTGAAGTGTTCAAGACATTCAAGAATTATCATGCTTATGCAGAAAGGATTACAGGACAAAAGCTCAAGAGGTTGAGATTAGATGGAGGGGGAGATTATTTTTCTAAAGAGTTTGATGATTATTTGTGGAATGTAGGTATAAAAAGAGAAGTAACTTGCAGGTACTCCCCTCAGCAAAATGGAGTTGCAGAAAGAAGAAATAGAACTCTTGTACAGTTTGCAAGATCAATGATGAAAGAGAAGAATTGTCCAAACTACTGATGGGCAGAAGCTATCAACACTGCAACATACCTTGTGAATAGGTTACCCTCCGAAGCTTTGGATGGTAGAACAACTTATGAAGCATGGTGGGGTAAGAAACCTACTCTTGATCATTGTAAGGTATTTGGATGTTTGGCATATGCTTATGTTCCTTCACAATTAAGACATAAGCTAGAACCCAAAGTAGAGAAGTATGTGTTTATTGGGTATGATGATAGACAGATGGGTTACAGATTGTGGAGTCCATCTACAAAGAAATTTCTTGTTACAAAAGATGTTACATTTGGTGAGCAAAGCACATGGTATAGAGGGTCAACAAATGATTATGCAGATCTTGAAGAAGTTCAAAGGAAAGGGAAGAACAAAGTAAAGGTGTATGAAGAAGATATTGATGATGCTGATTGTAAAAGTAAACTACAGGGCAATGATGAAGATAGGCCAAGATTTGATCCAGAATCAAATGTGGCTCAGACTTCAAGAAGTGCAAAAGTCAGAAGATCTTTGAGAGAAAGAAAAGAACCTATCAGGTATAGCTATGATATATCTTTCTTAACAACAAAAGATTATGATTAACAGAAAAAGATCCAACTACATATGAAGAAGCTAAAGGTAAACAAAATTGGGAGAAGGCAATGCAAGAAGAGTATGATGCTCTACTTGAGAATGAGACATGGGAATTGGTGCTAAGACCAATGAACCAGAAGGTAATTGGATGTAAGTGGGTGTACAAAACAAAGAGGTTTGCAAATGGTGAGGTATCTAGATACAAAGCTAGACTTGTGGTTAAAGGTTAAGCCCAAACTTATGGTGTAGATTATGATGAAACTTTTAGTCCAATTGCTAAGATGTCTACAATTAGATCTCTAATTGCTATTGCTGCATGTAGAGGATGGAAGTTGTCACAATTAGATGTGAAGAATGCATTTTTGAATGGATATATTGTAGATGAAGTGTACATGGAGCAACTAGAGGGTTTCATGGATTCAATTGGATTAGATTATGTATGTAAGCTCAAGAGAGCTTTGTATGGTTTAAAGCAGGCCCCAAGGGCATGGAACTATAGGCTTGTTAAGTTCTTGAATGAATGTGGATATCAAGCTTCAAAAGCAGATAGTAGCTTGCTAGTGAAGGCAAATGAAGATGGGTATATATACATGTGTATTTATGTTGATGATATCATTGTCACAGGTACAGATGCTCAAGGAATCAAGGAGCTTAAGAAACAAATAGAGAAGGAGTTTAAGATAAGTGATTTGGGAAACTTGTCTTATTTCTTAGGAATGCAGATTGTGTATACTCAACATGGAGTATATGTTACACAAGAGAGATACTTGAAGAATCTTTTGGTCAAGTTTAACATGGAAGATTGCAAGCCTTCAACCACACCATTGAAGGTAAACCATAAACTAAGCAGATATGGAGGTGAGGAATTTAATGACATGAAGAAATATTAGAGTTTGGTAGGTAGTTTGATCTATGCTACCTTGACAAAACTAGACCTATCATATGCAGTTGGTGTCTTATCACAATTCATGCATTGTCCAAAGAAAACTCATTGGATTGCAGTTCAAAGGGTACTCAGATATATCAAGGGAACTCTAAGTGAAGGTTTGTATTATGGTTTTACCTCTGATACAGGAATCAAAGTGTTTAGTGATGTAGATTGGGCAGGTAATTCAGATGATAGAAGATCTACTCATGTTTATCTCTACTATATTGGAGATAAGTTAGTTTCTTGGTGCTCATAGATGTTGGATGTGATGGCTGGATGCACTCAGAAGATCAAGCTGGTGTAGCAAAACCTGCTTCACACCTGCCCTCCTTTGACTCCAGATATGCTTAGTGGACCCCTTGAGCTTCCAAATGATACCAAGAAACTATATATGTGCTTTACAAATTAATTGTGTAATAACCAAATCAAAACAGATGATTTTGAACCTTCACAAGTCGAAAACATTTTCTATTCCTGTAATGATACCTGCTCAGTCTTAAGCTCAGTGTGACCAGCACACTTACAATTGGATTAATTCCTTCTAGGAGTATTAAATTAACTTATCAAGCTACCATTAGCAAGTTAAATCACTCCAATTGATAAACTATGCACTGAGAATGGTCTTTAGCAAAATCAGAGACACCCCCGACTTTTTAGGATCTACACAGAAAAATACCAGAGACTGCTTCGTCCGCGATTTCTCCCAAATGGCTGAATGGAATGAATTGAAAATTTATAGTGTTGTAGAATACTTTGAGCTGGTTCCAATGAGCTTTGAATCATCCAATTTGGTTCAGTAGATCTTGAGATATGCTTCTCTGAAGTTGACAGACTTGGAGAAGATGACACAGAGAAAATCAGAGATGGTAAATGTGTATATACTATTGATTTAGATGGTTGTACAATCTCATTAGCTTGACAAGCATAGCTAATTGAGGTGTAGTGGTGTAGGCTATGAAGTAGCACTAACACACACTCAGTTACAATGAGTGATAGACCTCGGGAGTTGAACTGAATGAGAGAGACTAACCCGCGAGTTTTTTCCTAGTCTTTTATAAGGTATCACTTGAGGTTTGAATTTCAAATTCAAATGTAGGCTCCCTCAAATCTCTCATCTAAACATATGGAGATATTCTCTCCATTCATACCTTCCAAATTCCACGACTTTTGAAGGTAGGTGTGATTATATGAAGTCATATTGACTTTTACATGAGGTAAAAGATAACTAAGCATAGGCATGTGTTCCTATGCTCTTCCTTCAAATGAAGTCTTCATGAATTAATCCAAACTCTTGTAAAACCTTCAAGGTTGATATCCAATGCTAAGCTATCAATGTCCAATCTTTATGTTGAGTCTTCAAGGTACAAATCAATGCCAAGTGTGAAGGCTTGTTTGCACCAACAGCTCCCCCTCAAGCCAAACACTTGCTTGAGTCTTCATCTTTAGTCTTCAATGATATTCTGTAATCCAATCATGGATTTAAATCTGCATAGCTTGCTTCCATCCAGAGCTTTAGTAAGCAAATCTGCACATTGTATATTAGTAGACACATATGATAGTTGAATTTCTTTGCTAAGTAACTTCTCCCTCACATAGTGGTAGTGAACCTCTATGTGTTTTGTCCTAGCATGATAAATTGGATTAGCTGCTAGGTGAAGAGAACTTGTGTTATCACCAAATATGATTGGTGGCCTTGTGTATAGGCCCAATTCTGAATATAATAGCTTCAACCATATAGCTTCTTGAGTGGCATTGGCTAGCCCTCTGTACTCTGCCTCAATAGATGATAGAGCTACTGTGGGTTGTTTCTTGGATGACCAAGAAATTGGTTTATCACCTGCAAAGCATATGTAACCAGATGTACTCCTCCTGTCATCCTTGCAACCTGCCCAATCTGCATCTGAGTATACCTTAATATCAATGTCTGATGAATATGGAAAGTACAAACCATGATTTTGTGTTCCCTTTAGGTACTTTACTATCTTCTTGGCTGCCTGCAAATGTGGTATTCTTGGTTTGTGCATAAATGCTAAGTACACTAACACCATATGATATATCAATCCTGGTTAAGGTAGCATAATTAAGACTACCTACCAAACTTTGGTAACCTGTAATATCCTTGAGTTCTTCTCCTTCATGTGCACTGAGTTTGTGGTTGACCTCCATAGGAATGTTTGAGACTTTAGCTTCCTGCAAATTAAACTTCTTGACCAAGTCCTGAATGTACTTCTTCTGAGTAATAAATATACCTGAATTTGTGTAGACCAATTCAAGTCCTAGGAAGTACTTCAATAATCCAAGATCATTGATCTTGAATTCCTTCATCATTTGTCCTTTGATGTGTCTTATTCCCTGAACATCATTTCCTGTAATAATGATGTCATCAACATAGACACACAAGTATATTACCTCTGAATTGTTCCTTTTTATAAACAATGAAGTATCTGCTTTACTCATCACAAATCCTTGATCTAGGAGATAGGTTGTCAACCTGTAATTCCATGCTCTAGGTGCCTGCTTCAATCCATACAGAGCCTTCTTCAATTTACAAACATGATTTACCTTATTAGGATCCTCATAGCCAGGTGGTTGTGACATGTAGACTTCTTCAGATATCCATCCATTCAAGAATGCATTCTTCACATCCAATTGGTACATGTTCCAATTCTTGGATGCAGCTACACTCACCATAACTCTGATAGTTGGCATCTTGGCCACAGGAGAAAAAGTCTCCTCATAATCAATGCCTTGGGTTTGTGCAAAACCCTTGGCTACCAACCTAGCTTTATACCTGTTTATTGTACCATCTGAGTTTCTTTTGAGTTTGTAGATCCATCTGGATCCTATCACCTTCATGGAGTCCTTCATGGGTACCAAGTCCCAAGTATCACTTTCCTTGAGAGCCTCCATTTCTTCATCCATTGCTTCCTTCCATTCTGGTTTAGTAATTGCTTCTTCAAATGTACCTGGTTCTTCATTCAAGATATCCTTTGCAAGATATAGAGTGCTTGGTTACAAGTGAAGTATCATACCCATACCTAATAGGTTTCTTCTTTTCTCTTTGAGATCTCCTCATAGCTTGAGTTGAGGATTCTGGATTGTCTTCTAGTTGCTTCATCTTCATCTTCCCTTTGGATTTCCAAGCCTTGAACTCTTCAATGTTGATGGTGTCTTCATCATCTGAGCTTGTGTCCTCTTTCTGAGTTGGTTCTTGCCTGATAAGCTTTGGAAAGTCTTCTTCCATATCATAAGGTAGGCTAACTTTCCTGCACTCATTTTCATACCATGAATCATTTTCATCAAAGATGACATCTCTGCTTACCTTGAAGCCTTTGTTTGAGGGGTTATAAAACCTGTATCCCTTCTGATTCAAATCATAACCAATGAAGATACACTTTTCAGCCTTAGGATCTAGCTTTCCCCTTACCTGTGAGGGAATATGCACATATGCTACACACCCAAAGATTTTGCAATGATCCAGAGATGGTCTCTTACCATGCCAAGCCTCATAGGGTGTCATTCCATCAAGTGTCTTTGATGGCAACCTGTTAATTAAGTATGTGGCAGTAGATACACTTTCTACCCATAGATAATTTGGTAATTTTTTCTCATTAAGCATAGATCTAGCTGTCTCTACAATGAGTCTATTCCTTCTCTCAGCTACCCCATTTTGTTCAGGTGAGTACCTTGTAGTAATCTCCCTCTTGATGCCTCTTTCCTGCAAGAAATCTTCAAAGTCATTGGAGAAGTATTCTCCACCACCATTTGACCTTAGCCTCTTCAAATGTCTACCTATTTGATTTTCAACTAATGCAAGATACCTTTTGAAACAATTAAATACTTCATCCTTATGTTTCATGAAGTATAAGACAGTCCACCTGCTATAGTCATCAATAAAGGACACATAGTACCTTGATCCAGATATGGATGGCTCCTTGCTAGGTCCCCAAACATCTGTATGCACCAATTCCAAATAATCTTCATGCATAAAACCTTTCTTGGTATAGGGCAATCTGTGTGACTTACCAAATTGACAAGCCCCACACTTGTATATCATATGTTGCTTGGATACATTAGGTATCCCAAGCACACATTGATCTCTACTCATTTGTTTTAGAGTCCTCTCTCCAATGTGACCTAATCTCTTGTGCCAAATCTCCAATTCTGATAGGGTTTGGTCCTTATAGTTGTACAAAGCAATACTCTTAGTGTCTTCAAGTTCAAAGGTAAACAATCTACCTGATTTTTCTCCCTTGGCTATCCTTCTGAATCCATGTCTTGGATCCTCCACATATGCACCATGTTGAGTGAACCTGACCTGTAGACCTTTTTCAACAATCTGACCTACACTCATCAGATTCTTGGTGATTGTTGGAACATACAACACTCTGCTTAGTAAATTCTGATTACCATCACTTGTTTTGACATTACCTACTTTAACAACTGAATGTTTAGTGTCATCACCTGTCTGCACTTGGTGCTTGCCTTTAGGTTCTTCCAAATCAGAGAGTAAGGCAACATTTCCAGCTACATGGTTAGAGCAACCTGAATCAATATAGAATAAGTGATCATCATTGATACCTGATTTAGATGTCATGTTCATGATCAACAAGGAATCATCTTGATCCTCTGCATAATTGTTGTAATCCTTCCTATTTCTATATCCACCTTGATAATTGCCATTGTGATTGTAGTTGTTATTGTAACTATTGTTGTAGCCATGGTAGCCTTGAGATTGATTGAATCTGCCTCTGCCTTGAGAGTATCCTCCTCTTTGGTGACCTCTTCCTCTTTGGTTCTTGTAGTTTTTGTAGCATTCATCTGTAGTATGGTTAGACAAGCCACAAATATTGCATGGAGATTGGTTATAGGGTCTCCCCCTACCTGACTTACCTCCTCTGCCCCTACCTCTAGAAGATCTACCTCTCCCTGCATAGTTTGCTTGGGAGGTAGAGCCTTCTTCATCAACCTTCTTGCTTTTACCCTTGTCTTTAGTCTTCTTATCAGTATATAGGGCAGAGGGATTGTTACCTTTTGATTGCTCTCCATTCTTTGTGATCTTTGCTTCATGTGTAAAGAGTTGTCCAATCAGAGTTGTTAGATCAGGTGCTTGGATGTCCATGTACAAGTCCATTGCTGTGGTAAAGCTTTCCCACTTGTCATCTGCCTTTAGTCCATTGATCACTTGTCTGACTATCTGCTCTTCCTCAATTTCTTCTCCAACACTTGCAAGTTGATCTGCAATGTCTTTGACTTTGGGGACAAAATCTGAGACACATTGTTTTGATTGCTTCCTAAGAGTTGTAAACTCAATCCATAGCTGATTCTTTCTGGCCCTTGTGCTTGATGAAAAATATGTTGACAAGGTTTCCCAAGTCTCTTGGGAAGTTTTGCAATTCCTTATATGTGGTAGAAGGAAATCAGAAATAGAGTTTAGAAGATATGACCTTGCCAAAGCATCTTTTGCACACCATTGGTTGAGCCTCTCATGTTCATCCTTTGTAGGTAGGCCTCTGGTCTTGAATGAGGGCAATTCCTCATCTCCTGATATGTATCCATACAAGCTTCTCCCTTGTAGATAGGTCTTCATTCTCAATGACCAAGCCTGGTAATTATTTCTATCCAATTTGTCAATGAAGGAAGGGAAACCATCACCCATGATTACCTTATTTGCTCTGATACCACTGTTGGATGTGATGGCTGGATGCACTCAAAAGATCAAGCTGGTGTAGCAAAACCTGCTTCACACCTGCCCTCCTTTGACTCCAGATATGCTTAGTGGACCCCTTGAGCTTCCAAATGATACCAAGAAACTATATATGTGCTTTACAAATTAATTGTGTAATAACCAAATCAAAACAGATGATTTTGAACCTTCACAAGTCCAAAAAACTTTCTATTCCTGTAATGATACCTGCTCAGTCTTAAGCTCAGTGTGACCAGCACACTTACAATTGGATTAATTCCTTCTGGGAGTATTAAATTAACTTAACAAGCTACCATTAGCAAGTTAAATCACTCCAATTGATAAACTATGCACTGAGAATGGTCTTTAGCAAAATCAGAGACACCCCCGACTTTTTAGGATCTACACAGAAAAATACCAGAGACTGCTTCGTTCGCGATTTCTCCCAAATGGCTGAATGGAATGACTTGAAACTTTATAGTGTTGTAGAATACTTTGAGTTGGTTCCAATGAGCTTTGAATCATCCAATTTGGTTCAGTAGATCTTGAGATATGCTTCTCTGAAGTTGACAGACTTGGAGAAGATGACACAGAGAAAATCAGAGATGGTAAATGTGTATATACTATTGATTTAGATGGTTGTACAATCTCATTAGCTTGACAAGCATAGCTAATTGAGGTGTAGTGGTGTAGGCTATGAAGTAGCACTAACACACACTCAGTTACAATGAGTGATAGACCTCGGGAGTTGAACTGAATGAGAGAGACTAACCCGCGAGTTTTTTCCTAGTCTTTTATAAGGTATCACTTGAGGTTTGAATTTCAAATTCAAATGTAGGCTCCCTCAAATCTCTCATCTAAACATATGGAGATATTCTCTCCATTCATACCTTCCAAATTCCACGACTTTTGAAGGTAGGTGTGATTATATGAAGTCATATTGACTTTTACATGAGGTAAAAGATAACTAAGCATAGGCATGTGTTCCTATGCTCTTCCTTCAAATGAAGTCTTCATGAATTAATCCAAACTCTTGTAAAACCTTCAAGGTTGATATCCAATGCTAAGCTATCAATGTCCAATCTTTATGTTGAGTCTTCAAGGTACAAATCAATGCCAAGTGTGAAGGCTTGTTTGCACCAACAATAGAAGCAACATACAATTGCTTTGTCATCCACAGAAGCTGAGTATAAAGGAATGGTAGAGGCTGCAAAAGAAGTGATATT